>CDHK01000002.1:3613763-4221945 GCA_001048715.1 Penicillium brasilianum | reverse complement strand
AAACCCTAAAACCCTAAAACCCTAAACCCTAATACTGGATCTCTGGACGAGGAACCGAGGATGGCAATGGCTCCACAACCGCAAGGATGGGTGCGATGTCTTCTGGGATGATAGGCAGCGTAATTTAGAGCGGGCACGTAGAAGTGCCGTATTCCTATCCGGTAGCCGGAAGTATATCCTAATCGACTAGGGAGAATGATAGAGCCCGGGAGCCCGGCCGCTAGTAGAAGGAGATCACACCTAGATGGATACTAGACTAGGTCTGGAGCTTCCCGTCCCGGGTGCGAGACCAGAACGCCTCGTTGCTCGGGTACGGTAGGATCTAGTGGGTTCGGATCCACGTATCCTTAACTAGTCGACGCTACGTCCGCGCTTATTTTATCCCGTGAGCCTACGTAATAACCCTATAACACTGGCGGTATAGAATTCGATAGGGCTTGAATTCCTAGTGTTTCCGCGGCTAATCGCCCTGATTGCCATCCCCATCCTAGCCCCACAGCTAGATAAAAAGCGTATTAATATGGGTTACCTTAATATATACCTTCTGTGCGAAATAAAGGTCGTCGTCGAGGATTCCACTATCGAAGATAGACCGGACCCCGGCTACGGTGAGCGGAATATTTCCCGTCCGGGCTTTAGTAATCCGCCGGGAATAGAAGGGCTGAGTGGTCTTACGATAAGTAAGATACCGGAAAACCTCCTGGCGGAAGGCTCGAAGGTAGAGGTCACAAAGAAGTTAGAGAAGTAATACGGACCGATCCGGATCCGAACGATACTCCTAGAGGTGTAGAGTAATATCGTGGAAGAGTAGAAACTTATGTTTCGCCTTCTTAACCTCCTAATACCTCCCGTAGTAAGTAGACTACACACTAGGCGTATTAAAGACTATATAGCGCCGGTAGGATAGACGGAACACCATCACCGTCCAGTCGACCTTATCCGCTAACCAGGTATACCTAGATCCTTCGAGCCGGCCGCTAATACCTATACCTTCCTATACCCGTTCGGTGTCCGACCTATCGGAGGGTGGCTGGTGGCGCTAGTCGATCTAGAGGCTAAGGCTCTAGCGAGGATGTTTCCCTTAGCTACTATATACAAAGCTAAGGCACTTAAGAAATATTATCATGACTCGGGTATGCTCCTAATATATAAGGGTACGATCCCGGAGACTATACGATATTTCGAACCCGAGGTAGAGCTTATTAATATTCTAGCGCTACTAATCTTAAATTAATAGTATCGGGTAGGCGAAGAATGGGTGGGGAGCCTAGGGAGCCTAGAATAGGACGTAGGTAAGATGACGCTGCTAGAGAATCTTATCTATCGCCTCTAGAACAGCTCTAGTGACTCGGTATTCTTCCCGTGTCCTATAAGAGCGGGACCGATAACCCTAGAGGGTAGTATAATAGCGTTGTTTAGTGTGGATATACGCGCGAATTAGAGCTAAGGGGGAGTGACTAACGGCGCCGCTAATATGCTACCACGAGCGTAGTATACTAGGGTCTAACGCTAAGGTGTCTAACCGTAGATTCCTAAAAGGATAAGCGTTCCCTACCGCGAATATCTCCTTAGACGTATTGTAAAGCTAGGCGTATAGTAACCCCCGTTTCCGGAGGGGACTTCGTATAAAGGGCGTAATAGTGAGAGAGCCCTAATCCTAGGTAAGAGACTAGGGATAGAACTCCCGTCGCTAGCGCGGGCGCTCCTTAAGCGAAGGTTCCGCGACGGCTGGCTCTCCCTCGAGGGATGACTCGTCGGACTGGCTATCGTGAGAACTACCGGACGGCCCGGTAGGATTAGGGGAGGATTCTAATACGGCCGGAGAGGACGACCCGTCGGATTAAGCTCCCGATACCACCGTACTCTAGGCTAACTAGTAATAGAAGTCGTCTAGGTAATAACGCCGCTAGCTAAGCGTGAGGGCCGATGCCGGGTTATCTTCCTACTTAGTAATAGGGAGATAGGGTATGACTTCCTTAGCGATATCGTAGAAGTCTTACTAGAGATATGCCGTATTAATAGCCCGATTCTACTTCTAGAAGAAGAGATCGCGGGATTACGCCTAGGTACGGGCACGAGTAGAGAGTTTTAAGTTCTTCGTAGTAAGTAAGATCGATGCGCCTTAGAAGTGGGTAAGCCCGGCCTTAGTAGAGCGAGCCTGAATGACGTCCTAGAGCGTAGGGAGGAGGTCGGCCTAAAGTAAGTAGTGGAAGTCCTACGTGTACGAGGCATCGGGTATCCTACGGGCTCGACCTTCGACCGCTACGGCGGTACCGTTTAACCGGATATACTCCGCACTCGATAGTAGATACTAGATAGTCGCACCGGGGTAGATTTTTTCTAGTGACGGGAGAAAGATTTAGTTCGTCTAGGTTTTATATTCCTCCCGCGTAATTACCTAGTGGTCCCGGGTGGGGTTATAAAGTCCGGGGAAGATAAGATAAAGTTTAATCTCACGGAAACCAGCTAGTTCTCTAAAGGGGAGGTAGGGAATCTGGTGAACTGGCCGATAGCGAGTACGATGCCGTCCGCTAGAGGGGTTATACTAGCGAATAGGTAGATAATTAAGGTAGAGTGAACTCTGAAGGTTACTAACCGCGGTACGGCCCGCTTTTTATATAATGCCTTCCCGAGTAATGGCTAAACTCGAGGTAAGTCCCCCGGCACTATCCACGTCGAGCTAGACCTCGAAGTTCTCCGTATCCCCGATATTGTCGGACTTAAGATTAAGATTAATAGGCGGAGAGGGAGGAGCTAGCTCCCCCGGAGGTGCTAGAGGACTATTAACTAGGCTAGTGAAGACCTTCCGCCGTTGCTCGATAGGAAAGAGGGCGTTCTAATCGACCCCGTACTAGGCGATTTTTAGCTAAGAAAGAACGTTAGGGTAGGCCTACGCACTAATCGTGGATAGCGACACTTAGTCAGAGGTAGAAGCTGGTATCCTACTAGGGTGCTACGGGCATCGGTGTGTATGTTCGAGCTGGTCGATAAGGCTCGTAGCGAGTGGTTTAGGAGGGAATTAAGGAATATATACCCTCCGCGCGATAGCAAACACTTGGTCGAGTGGCTGTGATAAGGGTATATCGCCACTAAGGGAAAGAGGTGGTGGGCTTAGGCCCGGCTTAGCGCTCGGTGATGCTGTTTCGACGGTAGGGGAAGGCGGTCGATTAGTTCGGGGATATTCTATATATTTATGAATTAGCATAGTAGAATGATTCGAGCACTAGATAATAAACCATCCGTGTTTAGCTGCTCATTATTTAAACCGGGAACATCTTCGTCTCTAAAGACTAGTTCTGCTACCGGCTCTAAGGCCGAGGTAATAAAAAGAAGATCCGTCTCGCGTAGAAGTAATATAGTATCTAGGGCTTTATAGACATTATCGAGAAACGTTCTAGCGGGCTTATCGGCTAGGCGAGGCTTAGGAATGGCACGAGGGTCATAAAAGAGAAAATAAGGGACGGAGTCGGTTAGGGTTAGCCGATTTTCCTACTAGTTACGGCGACGAGCTATATAAGCCCGCTATCGAGCGCGGTCGTCTTAGTGTCGCCGAGGACGCCTACGAGGGGGTATATCGAGGCATCCGGCTTATAGATTTAAAAGAGAAGGAATAAATTTACCGATCTTATGGGTAAAAGTGATCATAATGTGACTAATTATTTACCCCGCGCTGATGCTATCTAGCAAACGGCATATATAGTAATTTAATAGGCCCGATTAATCTACTTAATCTATTTGGTTAGGCACTCGAAATTTAGGGTCTAGCCGCCCCCTATTTCCCTATTTCTCTCGTTCTCTTCTACCCCCTAACCCCTTAGTAGAGCTATATCGCGCACGAAGCCCCTACAAAAAAATATCGATAACCGGCACCGAAGCGAGTGGACGCTAAACGGACGCTAGGTCGCGATCGACTATGAGCTTAAACCAGCTACCTAGTACTTTAAAGGTTAGAGGACCCTATAGGACGTGGAAAATCGAGAAAGTTCGAAGCGATCGAGCTCGAAAAATAATATAGGATATTTAAGGTAAATATCGAATGAGATAATTCTAATTACGAGGGAGGCTTTTAATATAACTACGGGAGTAGATTATTTACGTCGCGAAGCGTCAATCGAAGCCGCCTAGCATAGCTGACGGGCACGAGACTTAGGAAGAGTCACGGAAATATTTAGTTTAGAGGATGGCGATCACACTCACCGATCTCTAGCACGGTCGTAATTAATATCACCGTCGCCACGACCGTCGGGATGGTTAGCCAGACTTAAGAGTAAGGCGGTCCTACCTATATTAAGGTCGAGTAGTATCTATAGGCACGAAACTCCACGAAACACCGAAATAGTTCGATCGGATTAGCGGGATATACCTCCACCGGCGGGACCAGACCACTAGAGTATATAAAGATCTTCTCCGTATAACGGACGTCCTACGATTAGGGAACAATCGAGTTAACCGAATGTCTTTGGATTGGCCGATCGTCTATCATCACTATTAAGTCATATTAGCTCTCTCTAGACTAACCGTGGTGGAGGGCTTGACCCGGCCACCCTACACGAGATACTTACTCGACCTATAGAGACTATACCGGCAGACCAGTCGAGTAACCGTATCTATAAGTGGATACTACGAGTTGCGAGCGTACGAGCCTCCTCGGTTACTAGTATTAGGAGTGAGATAGCCACGAGGATTGGCGACTAGGGACCACCTAATCATAATAGTGAGGGACAGGCAAGCCTTATATCAACGAGACGAGAGACAACCGCTAGGGAAGAGGGGTTAGACGATCGACCCGACCCGACGCAAGATAATACGGATACTAGTGTGATCCACGGAATCAACGTGAATGATATGCTGGTAACTCGGCAGGGACGCAGACTAGAATTACTTTCACGAGGGTCACTAAGGAAACCCGACCCTTCCTTCTAGGTAGAGAGGCAAGAAAGGGAGTTCGAGCTTCTCAACCATATAAGAAGGAACCCACTTCCGGGAGGCCCCGGGCAAAGACGTAGTGCCGGTCGACCACAGGGCCATCGCCTAAAATGGCGGAAACGGGAGGTGAAGCGGCTATTGAGGCTATGGTTTGAGTACGGAAACTCCTGGTCCCGAATTAAGGCGATCGATAACCAGTCGGCGGAGCCGCAGTTACAGGATCGGACCTAGGTTAATCTGAAAGACAAATTGAGGACGATCAAGGCCTAGATGTTAAGGTGAGATAACGAAACTAGACAACGGAGGGGATTCTAGCTGATGTTTTCTATCCTAGGCATAGTATCCTAATCCCGACGGAGTTTAGGCAGATCACAATAAGCCCGGCGGTACTGTAGCGGATTGCGAATACATTAGGAGAAATCTAAGTAGTTTACGATAAAAATGAATGATGTCTGATTAAGACTGTATATGACGTTGATTTTGAGGGTTAAAGCTTTAGTAATTTGTTGAAATCGGAATGTACCCTCCGGGGGCTGTTAGAAAATGCCAACTGATGAATGCCAAATATTCTATGGCAACTGTCGCAACCACTCATAAACCCGTCTCCTCTCCTATATAGAGGATTAATTCCGCGAGATTCTTAAGGTTGGCGGTTTCGTTGAGGCTATTGAACAAAAATGGGTTTCAATGGCTTCGGTGGAAATGGGGTGGACTAACTAACAATTGGAATACTGTTAGGGGTCTAAACCCCTAATGTGGACTAATTAGACTTAGCGTAAAGTTAAATCCACGAAAATAACTACTTCGGGAAGGCGATCCTTCCGCCGTCCCACCCAACTCCAATTCAGAATCGATGAAAACAGGCCAACTTAAAACACAAATAACCCAACAACCAGAAGAGATAAAGATAATTAAATTACTGTTTTGAAATCCTCATATTTTACTCTATAGATTGGTATTTTTTATAAGTTCAAATTTCTTATGTGTTATGTTGCCTCAAGGGCACGATTTGCTATATCGATTGGTTCGTTGTTTGGTCCCAAGGGGGCTAGCAATATGCACCTGCATGGATCAAGATAACGCTCTTTACTACGGTACTCCACCGGGTCACCACTCCCCCTCGCAAGATGGGTCCACTGCGTCTTGTCTTTCGCCGACTTTGCTAATCCTGGTAAGATGTTTGTACTTTCTGCGCCTTCCTCGTATCCACAACAGAAGAATTTTAATTATGTAAAGTTAGATTTAGTCCATGTTCGCGTCTTTCGCATCTGTACCAGGTCTCATGCTTCATAAGACTTTGACCATCTCTTTGCAGATTCCCCTAGCTTTGCGCCCTGAGAAGGGACCTTGAAGCTGTAGAAATATGTGTTAGAGCAACAGAGTCAGTTTATCCGGATATGTCATACTTTGAGCCTAGTAACCGGTATTTCCTACTGTACAACGAATCGCGAACATATTGAAATCGACAGCATGTTATGTCATCGTGGAGGGGGTCGAAGGCTTATGAAACACTGATGTACCTAGCCTCACACTACCACTACGCTTGGTAACCCCTCCTCCCTCCTTAACCTCCCGGGCCCCGTCTTTTTGTTTGCTGTGGCCAGCACTGCCTGATCCTCGTCAGAAATAAAGAATTTGGTCGCTATGAATCGAGGATACCAACTTGGCGTTGACGTTGGCGGTACCTTCACCGATGTATATGTCCTCACTCCTCAGGGTCAAACCGTCCGAGCTAAAGTCCCAACCACAATCCCAGACCAAAGCATTGGTATTCAAAATGGCATCAAGAAAGCACGAGAAATCCTAAAAGTCCAATTCAACTGGTCTGGAAAGTTCCAGTTCATTCACCATGGCACTACGACAGGCACCAATGCTGTCCTAGAGGGCAAAGGCGCCCGTACTGCGCTCGTGGCCACAGCTGGCCACAAAGATATTCTGGCTCTGCGTCGCTCTCAAATCCCCGGTGGTCTGGGCGCCTGGTTACACTTTACTCCGCCAGAGCCTATCGTGCCTCTCGAACGGGTAGTGCAATGCAAGGAGCGGATGTCAGTGCATGGAGAGCCGGTTAAGGCGGTGGATGTTGAGGATCTTCGACAGAGTCTCCGAGTGTTAAGAGGACAAAACCCCGAGGCTGTTGCCGTATCACTGTTGAATTCCTACAGTAATGCCTCCCACGAACGTGTGGTTGAGAAAATTATCCACGAGGAGCTGGGCTCCAATGTGGCCGTGATCTGTTCTGCCGATGTATTGCCCGAGGTGGGCGAGTACGAACGCACGGTGACAACCTGCACAAATGCGCTCGTCAAGCCGGTAGTCCAGACATATCTTCGGAATCTGGCTGATAAGCTCACCGTGGAAAGTGATACTATCCGGGTACTCAAGAGCGACGGTGGCTTAACTAGCTTGGTGCTGGCCGGGGAATTACCCGTCACAATTCTCATGTCGGGTCCAGCTGGAGGAGTGACTGGAGTGGCGGACGTGGTGGCTCGTGGTACACCGTACAAGAGTCTGATCACTCTGGATATGGGTGGCACCTCGACAGATTGCGCTTTGATTTATAACGGCCAACCTCAGCTACGACGGGAAACTACCATCGACAACCTGTCTGTTCGCTCTCCTGCCGTGGATATTCACACCGTTGGAGCCGGTGGAGGCTCGATTGCGACATATGTGGAGCTCACAGAGACGTTGCGAGTGGGCCCTGAAAGTGCAGGCGCATCACCAGGACCTGCATGCTATGGAAATAATGGGACTCAGGCAACGGTGACGGATGCAAATCTTGTTTTGGGATATTTGCCAAAAACCTTGTTGGGAGGAGATTTTATGTTGGACATGAAGGCTGCAATTGCCGCTGTTGAGAACATCGCGTCGCAAATTAATCTCCCAGTCTCCCAAGTCGCAGAGGATATCATCGCTCTCACCAACGAAACCATTTACGGGGCACTGCGTCTCGTCTCCGTGGAGCAGGGGTATGACCCTCGAGAATTTGCTCTGGTGGCTTTCGGAGGCGCTGGACCCCTGCATGCAAATGCTGTTGGTGAATTGCTTGGGGCATGGCCAGTAATCATCCCGCCTTCACCGGGCATTCTGTGCGCGCAGGGCGATGTGACTACTAAGATGACACTCGAGAAATCTGCCACCTTCATTCGATTAGTGTCTGAAACAACCGCAACCACAGTCCGAGACCAGTATTCTACATTGGAGAAGCATGGCCGGGAAACCCTTGAAAGATCAACAAGTACATCGTGGTCCATCACATGGAAGGCACAATATCAGGCCGATCTGAGGTACAAAGGCCAGGCGTTGACAATCACGGTCAATCTGGAGGCAGAAGAGCTAGCTCTCAGCACTGCAGAGTGGCACAATGTGTTGCGGGAGAAGTTTGACCGCCAGCACCAGCAGCTTTTCACGTACTGCCTACCGAACTTTGAATTGGAGTTGATACGGCTGGGAGTTATTCTGATTGATGACTCGCCTGTCGTTGCTACTCCACACATCGAAAAAGCGTTGTCTAGTGAACCAGCTCCGACAGCAAAGCTTGGGGAGCAGACCATCATCGTACAAGGCCAGCCGCAAAAGGCTATACTCTGGGATCGCTCAAAGATCAGTCAGGAGGGTGTCCGGTTGAATGGGCCATGCATCATCACAGAGATGGATAGCAATACATTGGTTCTGCCCGGCTACTATGGAGAGATCGATAGCGTGGGGAATATCCTGATCAACCCATCAGATAAGTCTGCGGATGCGACCAGTCATACAACCCAGTCTGCTAGTGATCTCGTCAAAAGCACCCCTTTAATTCCCACCTTGATCTCTGCTGCCCTCGCCTCTATCAGAGGCGAGATGGATAAGATGATGCTACGGTGCAGCATGTCGCCAGCTATTCGGGAGCAACAAGACGAATTCAATGTTATTACAAACAGTAAGGGACAAATGCTGGTTGGCCAGTTTGGCAGTTTCATCACCCAGTTCCTCGAAATTTGGAAAGGAACCATCGAGGAAGGCGATGTATTCATCACCAATGACACCTACCAGGTGCAAGGTGCCATCAGCCATCTGAATGATGTTATTGTTTTGTTGCCTATCTTTTATGAGCATAGAATCATTGGCTGGGCTTCGCAATTCGGCCACCTGACAGACGTCGGTGGTATTGTTCCCGGAAGCATGTCTATTAACGCCACCTCCGTGTTCGACGACGGTGTCCAAATTCCCTGCCTCAAACTGTACAGTCGCGATGTCATGAACTCCGATTTAGTGGAGCTTCTGTGCAGAAATTCTCGTCAGCCAGATTGGTACCGTTCGGATCTAACAGCCATCGTCGCAGCATGTTCAATGGCTGCTAGAAGAGTTTGCGAACTGGCTACCCGTTTCGGCTGTGAAGTTTATCTGGCTGCCTCAGATGAGCTATTGCACCGGAACCGTGCTGGACTGGCAAAGATCATTGAACGACAGTTTGACGACAAGGAGAGCAATTTCACGGACTTTGTTGACGATGATGGTCACGGAGTTGGACCTTGGGCTCTCTGCTGCTCTATGAAGAAGATTGACGGTCACCGGCTGCGGTTTGACTGGCACGGCACTTCTCCGCAAAGTCAACACAGTATCAATTTCTATCTCTCGGAGACTATGTTCAAGATGTTCATCGGGTATTATCTCATTGCGGCTGCTGCCCCGGGTACAGTCATCAATGATGGATTCCACGACCTTATCGATGTCCATATTCCTGGAGGCACTGTACTCAAACCCGTCAGGCCCGCGCCAATTTCTTGTCGTACACATCTCATGGGTCGTACCTTGGATATTATTCAAGCCCTGATCGGTCAGAAAAACGAAGCATACCAGGCTGCAGCAGGATTCAGTGACTCTCCACACTTTTTCTATTCCGGCTTCAAGCCTGACGGCGAATGGTTCCAGCTTTACCAGATCGGATTCGGGGGTGTCCCTGCCCGCCAGGCTGGAGACGGTCCTGATTGTCACTGCCTTTTCCCTGCAATCAAGTCCATCCCCACAGAAAGCATTGAGCTCAATTATCCATTGCGTATTGAAGCAAATGAAAGCGTCGCCGACAGCGGCGGTCCAGGTTTCTACCGTGGCGGAAACGCCCAACGCACTGAATATCGTTTTTTGTGCCGTGGTGAATTCAGTCTCCACGATGATCGGTGGTTTACCAAGCCATGGGGTCTGAAGGGAGGAAAACCAGGCCAGAGATCACGAAAGACCTTATACCGGTACTCAAAGTCAGCTGAAAATCCACCCATTGAGACTCTTCCCTCGAAATGCGACCATATTCGCGTTGACGTTGGTGATCTTCTCGAGTGGGTGACTTGGGGTGGAGGCGGGCTGGGCGATCCTTTGACACGACCTGCCGAAAAGGTCGCACTCGAAGTCCATCGAAAGCTTGTTACGTTCGATGGAGCACGCACGGAGTATGGTGTCGTCGTGAATAGCGACTATACCGTAGACTGTGCGGCAACTGAACAGCTACGCGCCAGGATGCAGATGGAGCGTGCTCAGTTGGGCGAGCTTCCGGTTTACGATCGCGGTGGAAGTATCGAGGAGTTGCAGGAAAAATGCCTTGAAGAGACAGGACTTGCTCCCCCTTCACCTCAATGGGAAGTCGAGCTGTATGGGCCGCATTCAGGGAAGGAGTATGTCAAGACGTGGTACGCCGATATGAAAGTTCAGAAAGGGTGGAAGATCGATTAGAAAGTGTACATGAGAGTAGATTCGCCGAGAATATTGGAGTTGAGAGAACTCTTTCAAGAGGATGATTATTGAAAAGACGATTCGAAAGAGAAAGTTCACTCTGCGTGTAAATCATAGGGGATGGCGTTTTCTATCGATACGACAGTCCGAATACATCTTGAGGGATCTGAAAGTCTACCAAGATGCACATTACCCATAGTAGTGTGGGGAAGAGAATAACGGCGAGACTAATAGGGTTTATTGCATTTCAAGGGAAAAAAAACCCCCGAACTTTGATGAGACCCGTCCGTGGCTGCTCAGTGTGTGTTGATCCCTGCGTGCGGTGTCCATTCCCTGCGAGAGATCTCGGCCGTTGCGTCATGGCAGAATCAGCAGGGTATGCACGACCTTTTTGTTCTTTTTGAAGTATCAAGACTCATCAATGCATCTTGAAGGGCCACAGCCACATTCATTTCGATGAATCCTGCTCTGTTTTTCTCATGGATAAGGCGTTAGAGGTAGATATGGACGAGAGTATTCAAGACGTGATCAGTCTTGTCAACGGTACGGATGAGATCATTCAACTGGTCATCAGTCTTGTCAATGAACCGATTGATACTCTCAATCTCTTGCCGTATCTCCTCATACTTATTGGCACAGCACTCGATATCAACATGGTACTGATCGAAAAAATTATGAGGCTCAGGGCCGAATTTTCCTCGGCCATAGCTTGGAGGAGGGCGGAGAGCCTTCGTGAGGTCCGCCGACTTACCTCCAGCTTCTCTCGAGACGATGCAAGCTGAACGCTAAAGAGCGTCCCATTTGGTGCGCCGTCATGGCCATTCCGCAAAAGAGCTCCCCGGGACTTAGATGAATGACATTATACCAGCGGCACTTGAATACATGGCTCTTCTGACGCTGCCAGTAAGTTTGCAGCAAAACACCGATAGGCTCGTGAGGACATCAAAACGTATCACTGGGCGGCTGGCTGCTTCCCTATCCGTTACGGGGACGCTGTCTGTAGCGAAGTGCGTTTAACGACTTCTTTCACAATACGATGATACATATTGTCTTGTCAACTTTCCGGAGTCGGGCCAGACCATGGCGTTGAATCATTATATGAAGCTTCGGGCTCGGCATCGGGCAGCGTACTGGCCACCGGAGAGGGTCCACCGCCACGGGCCAAGAACCGCCTATTTGGGCAACTTGATGCGCCACAAATTAGTCGACCATATGATCAACCCGAACCTGTCGCCTCCATAGAGGCGAGAAGAGACCGAAAGTGACCCCTCTCACCTTACCAGAAAATATCCAACCCATCAGTTTCTCAGACTTGTCCAAGTCCTTGAGCAGAGCTATATCAACTGCGTCCTCATAACGGGAGTTCATTCCCTGTGCCATGAATCCATGTGCTATGGCGGGTTGTCCCCGGCATTCATCAAAGAGTGGCGGTTGAGTTGGTCAAATCTGTGCGAATCTGTCACGAGACGTTGGCCTGCAATTTGCAGATGCTGTATATGGAAAATCCAGTTTTATATAAGCGTTTAAGTGTTTTACTAGACAGGAGCTCTAATGGATAGATGCTAGAGTAACTCCGTATATTAGATTCAATGGTTGTTGGAATCTACCATATTCTACAATCTGGAAAGGAAGCCACAGCCCTATCAAAGTTCTGACAGTAAAAGCTACTCTATAAGTTGAATCTTGACAAACCGAACCCCAGTTACAGTATTTGCTACAGGCTGTTGTATTGCGGCTTCTATAATTATCAGCCGGGCTACCTGGCTCTTCCTTTCTCAACAGATTTCAGAAATTTAGTGTCTTTCTATATTGCTCGTGCTGTGGGCCTTGTGAGAAGGTGATACAATAACGCAGACAGAGCTTATGGGTTATCTTCGGCTGACCTTTTGTGTGATTCTCTGCTAGTTGATCAAAGCAATTCCAAGCATCACCAGAGCATCTCCCGATTGATGAAGTATTCTTAGTTCTGCTATTCCTGTTTCACTGTCTCCCATACTTGGGTTACAACGCTACAAGGTAGAACTGCGCGCTCAAGGCTTAGACTGGAGTCTCCTCCACCGACAGGGTAAGCTACTAGAAAAATCCAATCAACCCAAGGGTAGATACGATCGGTTGTTTCCTTGCTCGCCACCAGATGTGTTCTCTTGTAGGCTGTCGTGCTCCGAGCAGCCCTGCCAAATCAAAGAGCTTGACGTGCCACAAGATTGGAAGCATGAGATACTGGCGGCTTAACTTGATTTGCAATTGGACGGAGAGGATCCATTTGTCGTTCGAGGCAAGTACATCCCACATGAGCTAAGCCATCCCTGCCAAGCCCGGTAAGATGCCGGCAGCAAGTCTAAGCGCCCAACCCCACTTAGTACACAGTACGGAGTACAAGCTGGGATGCGAGATTGTAGCACCTCTGCCAACCCGAACTGGGCCTCATAGAATTGCAAAAATATTGGAAACTCCCTCATAGAATACTATTACGACTTTCAGAATTGATGACTACCCTTCGCATATTTACTCAGTGCTCAGGGCGGGGCAACCTCATTAACCGCGCAACCACATCAGAGCGCATACGTAGAGCTGGAAGAGGGAATCTCTGGTTAGATGCTTCGAAGCCGCAATCCAGCGGGTTCAATATAGGCATTTACGCCATCTGTTCATGCGCCTCCTATTGACTGCTTACTAACTTTTTACCAGCAGTTGTCCAAGGTCCGTGTCCTAGGCTCCACCAAGGGGAGCCAATGTGGGACCCCTGAAACTCTGGCATATCAACGACTGACAATGGAGCGGTCTGATCGCAAACGGAAGTTCCAGATGCAGCTGTGGGTTTTTCCGAACCACTGCAGGCGCCCCCAACCCTTGCCTTAGAAGTCCAGTTTCTCAAAGCAGTTCCCAGCCGAATCTAATAGGAGTGACGCACTGCTGACGATATCAAAAGTTGATTTCAAATCTCAACCATCACACTGACTGTCGGTGGACGGTCCTCAGACAGAGATACGAGATCCCTGTTGCATTGGACGCGTATAAAAGCTGCGGCCTCTGAGAAAATAAAAGCAATCAATGCCAGTGAGTAGGGAGACTTCGAAATACTAGGCTCAGGTTTGTCATCCCCGAAATCCAAGTATGTGGGAAGCATATCTCGATCGATCGTGGTAGTTATATTGGAAGGTAGGAGTGCATGGTCGGAAGCACATGGGCATTGATATAGACCGTAATGGCCGGACAGGCCGTTACAGTCTGTCGTACTTTTTACTATGGGGTGCACGGACAACACTGAAAATGGAGTAGTGCGAAAGGGGTTGATGGCTGCTGATCGACAGATTACACGATAGCATAACTTGTCTGTCTTGAGCTGAGGCGGTGTCATTCCGGCCAACAACGCCAGCATCTGACATGTTCCCAATTTGAGTTTAACTATTGTACAGTGACCATGTTTGGGAAGCTTCTTTGGCTGCCATCATCTTCCTCGTCTGTATTCGTCGCCACTCTAACCGCCTCAACTTCTTCCTCAGTTGGCAGGTTTACAACCATGAGATAAAGAACATTCTTCAAGATCTTTCTGGGCATTATCTCCAGTCCTTTCATCTGGGCTTGTAGCTGGTCTCGTTGCAGCTGGAATTGCTGCTCGTAGGTTGCGATGTACTCGTGTTGCTGTTGTTCGGAGAAGCCCATGGCTCGGAACTGAGTGCGGAGCAGCTCCAACTGGCTGTCTTGTTGTTCATAAATAATTTTTGCCTGCTGCTGATATAAGCTTTTCGTGTCTTCCATTGTCTTTTTTGGGTCCCTTGCGAGATGCCCGCCTGATATCAAGCCAAGAAGACCTCCATTACTAGCTGGGTGATTAGGATCGAGGAATCGGTTCTTAAATTTAGATTCAGGGGCTGAAGATAAAGCGTCATGGTTGCTTTCACTAGCCTATTTCAATTTGTTACCTGAAGCCTCCGTGTCAGAAAGTTGAGAGACTTACATATCTTGCCCGGGCGCGTTTATCGAAGTAGCCATTCAGCTTGTTCCAAGGTTTCTCTTTCTTTTTTATTTCAAAGTTCTCATCATCGTCCGAGAAAATCAGGGGTGCGATCTCGGATGGTAAATTTTGCTCTCCTTCCGTAGTAGCAGATGACGGGTTACGCAAGATTTTCGTGACTTTCTCTGGCCATTTGCTTCGAGATGGACCGGAAGCCCCGCCGGCAGATGGTCTTTTTATCGACGTCTTGATATCTTCTTGCTGTTGCTGTGGGAGAGGGTTGTATGTCACAATCATACAGTAAAGTCCTCGAGGACAAAATAGTTCTCGATTCGCCTGATCTATAAAGGTGTTCATTCTGGCCAAGGAGCATTAGACAAAGGTTATTTTCGAAGGATGCCTGCGCCAGATCTACTTCCATCTAATTTGTGCCTTTGCTGCGACTGCAGATACTATCTGCACTGCAGCTGTCGCGCCCATAGAGATTTGATTTGGCACGAACGAAGCCCCAAATGCTGCAATTTGCACCGCAGCAATCCATTTAGAGGCCTGGACTGCTTTATTCAGAGCGTTGATGAAGTCATGAAAGTGTTCTTGGCTAATGCCACATTGCGATAATATTGGAGCATATGCCTTCATGAAACCTCGCTCTTTGTTTCCGGGTCGTCGTTGAGGGACCACGACAGGGCAGGCAAGTTTTCCACAAGAAGGAGTTACCGGGATTCTGGAATTGCTTTCAATGAACGAGGTGATTGCTGCGTCGGCTTCCTCTTCTGTTGCGGCATCAGTCGGTGCGCCATTTTCCTCATCAAAGTCTGTAGACATGGGGGTTTCAAGGGAACCTTCGTGGTCGATGAAATTGGAAGAGCCAGAAGCCATTTTCGATTCATATGAATTATTAAATCCAGTAGCGGGGCCTTCACTTTATACCTTAGGACATATGCGTAAGCTGGATGTACAAGAGCGCAGTCGCAACAATGCCTCGATTTGGAGAATAGACATGATTATTTGGGGGCCAAGGATAAGACCTAGCCAATTAGAGCTGTAACCTGCTGCTAATTTCAGGACTAGTCTTGGTGCTCTCTGAAATGCCTGCGCCTCTGACGTAATAAACTACTGTTCAGGCCATAGTTAAGTTATGTTAGGGTGGTCCCCTGTTGATGACTAACGTTCTGCCACTTTTTTTGATACAGGCTAATGTAATTCAACCGCTGTGGTACATGATTTCTACAGTAGTAGGGCCTTTTGGACCTGGCGTTGAGTTATACCCAAATTCTGATGCAATCTGGGCATAGGTATAATGCCGAGCGCGTAGAGTACGCGCTGCGATTCGTTGATCGCGAGAGGCTTTATGATGCCTAGGGGTCTGGGGGCCCTTGCTGGGCTGTTTGCTGAGTAGGCATTCTGCAGATAGATTGATAGGTTGGTTGGTGGTATCTGAGTCGGGGATAGCGTAAGGAGTGAAACAGCGGTATATGTGACTAGTCCTACATTGGAAGGCGGTTGGGAGGAATCCTCACCGCACTCAAAAGGTGGAGCTAACATAACTTACGGCCTGAACTGCAGTATATTATATGCACGACGTGTGTACAACAAGCGTTCAATAAGACTCCAGGTAGGCGTGGTTTGTGTTGGTCTATTGTAGGTTGGGATTAGGGCTGTTCACGATATGCGGTCTCGACGATATTATCGTGCGATAATTATCGCAGGGATTTTGGTCTAACGATAATTATCGCATTATCGTAAATTATCGTACACAGTACGATAATATCGTTAAACTAATGAACTAGCCTAATTGAGCTTAGAATAGTCACCTGACTAGTCAGGAGTCAGTATAGTATTTCACCCATTACTACTCCGTACTGTAGTAATAACTACGATATGCCATAAATATATATATCACTATTAAAAGCAGTAAATTCAACTAAACAATGTCTTTCATTAACATTAACATCCTTATAGTATCCACCCCTAAACTAAGTCTTCGAATTCCCAAAAGATTTCTCCCTGCACTAAATAGCCTCTTAACTGATACCTCAGAAGCCGGGATCGCGCGCCATGTCTTGGCGCCGTTCCGTGCGTGCTGGGTGAATATAACGGGTGGCGGGGAACTGTTGGGCAAAATGTCAAATACGGGCGAACTAGACGGATAATCCGGGGTGGTGGCTCGTCGTCGTGTCTGTAGTCTAGCTTGCCTAGCTTTCGCAGCACAATGATCTTCGCACTACGCCATTAATTTAGATAGTGTCCTAGATCTACGCATACCGTGAAGACGCGGACAATAAAGGCCTTCAGATGTACCCATACTTTTTTCCAGACCAGCATTAGTAGATTGTCTTCCCCTGGCGCTGTCGTCCCTTTCGTTGTCCTTAGTGCTCGCTCAACCTCAAGTTCCGTGATTGGGTGCCATGGGAGCTCCGGGAGTGGTGAGGCTGGTGGGCTGGGTTCGGGTGTTGTTCATTGCGGGGAAGGACGTGCTGAGGAGCGCCTTTGCTTTGTCCACGTTCTGGACGAGTTCTTCTGAGCCAACTTGTAGTGCTGGATGCAACCCCATGTCTCCCGAGGCTTCATGTAAGTCGCGGCTTTCCAGAGCTTTCCTTCGCCAGCCTCGTCTAGGAACTGTCTCCAGTGTGATGCTTTAGCTCCATGCAAACCGAGCAAACTAGTGACCGTTTTGGCATGCTGTCAATTCCCTCCTCCATCCCTCGTTACTTCATAGCAGAGGGTCTAGCGTTGCCCTGGGCTTCCATCTCGGGTTGATGGGGTGGTTGGCGATGCGGGGTTTTGAGGGTGTCCCACATGAGGGGATGTCCCATTTCCAGGTGCAGGGACTTAGCGTGCAGCCTCTCGGCAAAGAGTGTACGTAAGCCGAAGGAGCGGAAAACGTCCTACAAGACGGCAATCATGTTTGCCGCCACGAAAAGCCACATTATCTTTGTGAGATCCCCACTATTTGGTTGAGAAGGCCGTCTGGTGGTGGCCTTTTTGCTTTTGGAAAGTAACCTTGGCATTGGTTGCACCGAGTCCGCCGCACCAGCCATGCCGTCCATTCTCAATCTCCCTTATGAGCTTCTCACCTGTGTTCTCGGGCAACTCAGTCCCTTCGACCTTGAATCTGTTGCAAAGACGTTCAACAAGACGCTCTACAGCACTTCCCATCGACTTCTGAAGCCCCACGCATGGTGGATGAAGAATGCTCTTCGAATGTCTGCCCTCTTCCCCCCATTCGCCACTCATACCAACCGCCGCTTGCTGCCATCGTTCCCCGGCCATCTCGAGCCATTGAACGAGGACTGGAGCTCAACACGGGATGAAATGTCTGTCAGAGATTGTAGAGTGCTGGGCCTTGATCTCAACTTTCTGCCGTATATTCGAAGCTCGCCGCCGGATCTCCGAAGCTGGATGAAGCTGGACGGGACTTTCGGCTGGCTGGAACCGCTTGGTGACCGAGTTTTGGACGACATGAGGCCATATATCGGCATTGAAGGTAGAGATCCCGTTGCCCCTGGGTGGCAAATCGACCTCTTGGTCAAGCAAGCCGGAGAGCTTGGTTTGACGCTACCCGAAGGCTTCGAGGTGTTTCTCAGGAGCGACCGCTTGCATGGCCACATCCCAAGCTACAGCGCATGGTATTTTAGCCTCTCGAAGCTGGTCAAATGCCCATCTGAGTTCGACGAGGGCGCAGGAGGCTATCTTGTGCGGTTTCATTGCGACCAGCAGTTTTGCGCCTTCTCATATCTCTACCTGAATCCAGTGGGGAATCACTGCGTCCTCGGGTCGGCTACCGATATATACCAAGACATGAGCACGGATGAGATCGAAGCGCCTGATGCCCCACAGCAAGAGCAGGATCGGGATCAGCAGGATGGGGACAATTATAATGATGCTGGTGCTGGCGTCGAAGAGGTCAAAGACCTGGCCAAGCTAGACTTTACCCTATGGGGCTTGACATTCGAAGAATACCTAGCAATGACATACTTTGAAGAACTTCTCAGCTATGGCGCTAAGCCTTTCAGGGGCCTTAAGGATTTCGCCAAACACATTTATAGGTCGCCCATCGAAGTGGAGGCCATGCGCACACATAGTAAGTGGGAGGATATCACAACCTCTCCCTCTGCGACTGTCTGTTGTGTGCCTGCTGATCGAATAAAGTACAGACCCTGCAATTGAATCCTTTCTCCAAGCCCGAGGCTGGAAAGGGAAAGAAGACTACCCTCGGACTTATGTGGCCGGCGAAGACGATGAAGAGTGAGACTGCGAGTCTTACGCAGGCGATGATGCCGCTAGCGAGTCAACAGAGACCGACTTATACGGAGGTGTTTCAGACATAGTTTTTCGCTCCTATGGGATTAGCAGGTCCGTTGAACACGAGACTTCGCGTCGGTATCTCTCGTGAGCGAGGTAAGGTGCTGGCATGGACCGATTATTCAGCTCGCGTATTTCACTGTCAAAGAATACTTAGTGACTCAGACAGAAAGCAGTAACATCCTTGAGCACCACTTTACAGAAGAGTCAGCTCAAGATAATCTAGCACAGGCGAGACTCAGCTGTGTGCTCGAGAACAATTCGCCAAAACAGTCTGCTTTCCAATCAAGCATGCCTATTAGATTACTCTGCTCTGGTACCAGCATGCAAACATTCCTGGAAAGGACGGATATAGCCAGTTAAGAAAGGCGATGGACCAGTTATTCAGTATTGATCTGGCAGCAACTGCACAATGTTGATGACCCCTGTTTCTTAAGTAAAAGTCATTCTTCATCAGCTCCACACGAAGAGGGCTTTCCACAACCAATTTACTATGCTTCACTTCTTAGATTCTAAAATAGCGTCAGAAAGCTTCTTCTGGAAGGCGGAACAGTGAGAAAGGAAGGGCGTGCAGGGATTGCAATTCTCGCAGCAGCCAGCAATGGCCATGATATTATTTTTAAAGCGTTATTATCAAGACAACCTCAGCTTGGAGAAGCGGAAATTGTGAATGTCATAAGGCTTCTCAAAAGAAATCCCTAAATACTATATCGGTCTATTTCGAAAGGCGCACATCCATGATCTCGGAGCTAATTGTGGGGCCGCAGCGGAGAATGAGCAGAGCGGGAAGGAGATCCTGATTATGCTTCTGGGCCGGAAAGGGGAAGATGTCAAGTTAATAGGCACTTTACAGCTCTAGGTAACACCTTCCCCCCTCCCCCGCCCCACAAAAAAAGGGATATCCGCGATGACGAATAGTCTTTTTGGTGACGATGATTATCAGCCACAGAAGGTTGACTGATGGGATGGAAATTGGCAATGTGCCCCCACTCGCTGTAACTTCGATCGCACATCCGCAACATTGTACTCTCCTAGCCCTGCTCTGTATCGGGCCACCGATCAGCCACAATTGGATCAACTCAATTTTCTGTACTTTAGGAGCAATGCGGTGTTATGCTTTTCAACATAAATATATGGTAGCGAATGGAGCGAGTAAATATCTTTAACTCTTGTCTTCATCCAAACTTTCAACTGAAAGCATCCATAAATCATCCAGGTAGTGATTTATGTCAGATACTTTCTCTGCCTCCTCTTCCATGAGGAACCCGCTGAGCCAGGCAGCCGTAAGAATCTTACCTCCTGCTCCTGTCCATGTAAATTTCGCCTACTTTTTCGTCTTCTTCCGAGTTATACTGCCTATTTGGTCTATCGCTGTAGGCCCAGCCGGGGTTGCGATGAATGTCGTGTCAGGAAGATCAAATGCGACGAAACTCGGCCGACATGCTCGTAGTGCTGGGTCGCCACTCGGACTTGCCCTGGATACCGGGATCATGCATCTTTGATCTTCCAAAATGAAACTCCGGCGGTAATCCAAAAGGCAATAGGGCATGGCCTAGTCAGACATGAGAAGTCCGCACCCGGCGAGAAGCTCACGCCGGTGCCAGACCAGTTTCTACCGAGGACCGATGAGCGGGTCCGTAGCGGTCTATGGCCTTTGAAAAACCTATCACTGGTCGGTATATTCATAAAAAACCGCACTTTTCCGGCCACATGCTTCTTTCTAAGCCATTACTCTTGCCTTTCTGTATCTAACTTGGTAAGTGATTATCTAAGGCAAGGAATGCTCTCAGAAACTCACTTGGGCTATAGGGTATTATAGATAAGTATCGCCTCTGTAGGGTTGGTAAATCTGGGTAACCTTGATAGCTCACCCGGTTTCATTACCTCTGCGAAGAGGGCATATAACCTAGCATTAAATGAAATCAATTGCGCAGTTCTTGATCCTATAGAGGTAACTTAGGATATAACTCTTACTACTATTCTCTGTCTCTCATTATATGAAGTCAGCTGTAATCTTAATGTTCTATGCAAAGAGTGAAGCTAATTTTCCTTAGGTTATCATCTTTGAACGTCCTCAATCCCTTTATGCTTGGACTATATATATACAAGGTGCCACTGCCCTACTGGAGCTGCGGGGGGAAGATTAATTTCGAGGCAAGTGGGCTTGCATCTGTTCCGTGTAACAAGAGACGAAGTCGTAAGGCAATTCCTTCTGGTGGAATTTACATCTCCTAACTAATCTTCTCTAATCTTCTCTAGCTTCTCGCTTGCCTTCAAAGAGGAGCAAGACTACCTGAGAAAATGCTACTGTCGCCTGATTATATTGTTTGCGGAATTGGGACAGAGTCTGTTAATGATTTCAAAAACGATTTGATTGAAATCACCGCTAAGCTATGCAATCTGTGGGCGAATACCAAAGACAGCACCCTACAAGAAACGAGGAAAATTTTGTTTATCGCTGAAGTAATCGACTCTTAGCTTTTAAGTTTTGCCAGTAGGCTTTTTACTAGATTCCCTTATAAAGTTAAACGATGGAGCGGAGATACTCCACTTAATCTGTATGAGGCAGCGTATATCTCTAACTATGATGGTTCTTTTTAAATTTACACGTCAGATGACGCCTGCAATCTTTGGAATAACTATCGCTGTGTTTGTATCACTGTGAACCGACTGATGTTTAGTTATATCCCTTGCCTAAATCGAAAAACACTGCATTCCGTCGATAATAACTATTTCGAAAAGTAAATTGCTAGCCGTCGATGTTTACTGCGGCAACTTGCGATCGAAATATGTCTATCTGTTCCTTAGAGGCTTGGGCTTGCTAGGAGGGGAAGCAAGTCTATCACACGTCCTTAAATGATTAATCCTGCCGCTGGCTTGGTTTTGATATTCCCTTTATACCTCGCTGCCACTATAGAAGGCTACCCAAGCTCTGTTTTTCTTTGGGTTATGACTTGTCTCAATATCTTCGGGCGGTTCATAGGCATCAATACTACTTTATTCCTTTTAAAAATCCTACCAAGGACTCCAGGTACTATATGCTAAAGCGTGAATTATTTGGAATAATCATCGCTGCGTTCGCATCACTGTGAACCGACTGATGTATAGGTACATCCCTTTTGAAAGATAATGTAGAGACTAATGCGATGAAAACTTGATATAAACTTGATAGAAAAATTTACACAAAAAAGGGTGTGTTAATTGTTCAAGAACCGTCCACCTATTCGCAAGTGAAGTGGATTGTCTCGAGCCGCAACTGGCCTAGTATCGAAGAGCGTTTAGATACTACAATGTAGATAGCGCCTATCTTATTAGAGCCGGAAACCGCCACCAAGCTGGAGGATGCATTTATATATGACTACATGTCTTGATTTCAGTCACGGAGTTTTCATGTATGAGGGCCACCTCAATGTCAATATATTTTTTCTCAGCGCAGCATGCCATTTGACCGGTGGGTATGCGATCTGTAGCTGGTTTGGAAATTCACATTATACCGGAAACTGGGTCTATAGCATCGGAGGCTATCATGCGGTGAGCGAGTCTCTGAAGTAACTCCCTACTCATATAATCATCCTTAACTGACTTATTTTCTTCCACATAGGCATACACGCCCTAACCATATTACACCGTACCGCCGCGCCTAGGGATCTCCTGGAACCTGGATGGGTGTATCAGTATCAACCCTAAAGCTTACTTTGCCTAAGAACTTTTATTCCCTACTCTAAGATACACAAAGAAAATTGACTATGAAACAGTGCAACTCCTAAATCCTGTATGGGTGGCGGCACTCTTAGAGCCGCCTTTTCGTGCGGACCACTTGGAGCACACTTTGACGCCTAGGCCGACTTTCTGTTTACTTATGATTCCTTTTGCGTTTAAGGCTCTGTGGGTGTCTCGGTAGGTGTCGACTTTACACCCGACCTCTGGATCTGTAGCATCTATATCAGCGTGGATATTGGTGCCTCTCTTTGGCTCCAAGGCCCACCTTTCCAGGGCGTAGTCCACGTCGACTTCTGGGTCTTCGGATTTGATATCGCGTTTGGCTCTGGTGATATACCTGCAGCACCCCTAGACTGGCCGACTTTCTGGAATTTATTGCTGTAGATCAACGAGCAAGATCTATTATCGAGCGTCACTAGTGGGCCAGATGCTGAGCTCGTACTTGTCGTACAAACAGGCGCTGTTCCTAGTTAGGGCAAGATTCAAAGTCCCAGGATTTCACCCTGGGTAGTTCGTGCTGGCACTTTCAGTTTCCGTGTCTAAACTCGAATGCTACTCACGAATGCCATTTGCAATGGAGATACCGCAGGCGCTCTTAACGCCAAAGATTACACCGAAAAAGACATTTATAGTAAACCTATGTAGACGTCTGATGCATTCGGGTCTGAAATGACCATCACCATTGCGGATGTGACGGATTCATTTAGGCTCACGCCGGTGATGAAGCAACTGCCCGTTGCGATCTGGGGTAAGTATGGCCAAGAGACCGATCCCAGTCGTTCTTCTAAGGGAAACTACATACCTTCTCTAATGGATGCCGATGCACCCACTGTCAACCTGATGAGCGGCGTCGTACTTATAGCGCCTCTGCCTATTAAGGGCAACGATACGATATCAACGTTCAATGCCATTCAGGCAAACCGTACGGACGTGAACGTTAGCGGCGATCCGGCGTTGGCTAAAACTCCATCTATACAAGGATCTTAGTTCGTGCCTCCATTAAAGGGACTAGAGGCAGGTCCAGACACTGTACGGATAACTTGGGCGGCTGAGGGAAAATCTGGGCAAGAGAAGGCTGTAGAAGAGGCGGCTAGTCCAGCACCAGGCTCCCCTCGCCACCATCGCTACTCGATCGCTTTGTAGTACAGTGGACAACACTCTTCGGATGGCCAGTCAATGGGCCGATTTTAAACCCCAAGACCGGTGACGTCCTCCAGATGCCGTTGTCGGCTGAGCCGCCTACCAAGTCCTTCCTGAGCGATCTGGCGACTTAAGAAAGTTATTACGTGATTGATCCAAGGATTGCATAGCCGATCACCGTCTAAGAAGGAAGGGTTTTCTGTTCGAAGATGTGGTCCAAGCCCAGGTAAATGGCTCTACTGATTTATATATTGGGTTTTCCGAGAATTACTGTTATGATATTCTTTTGAGGCTATTCCCATGTTGATATTGATGCCTCAGGCCACAAAGGGCCGAGGATCTCCCGGCGACGAACCAGCAGGCCCTCCGTGGTGATGCGGGAACGCATGTAGCTGCAAGTATTCATATATTTCCAACTGCAAAGTTATAGCCAGTGATTGGCGAAGACACAAAGGCATTATGGCCTACAAGACGTAGTTTATGATATTTCCCCCGTGGATAGATAGGCGGTTATGAATACCTAGGAGGTATGTTGAAAAAAGGGCATATTAAGGACCGTGAGATTGAATACGGAAAGCTCTGCGACAAAAAATCTCTCGTACTTCACCTCGGGTGACGGTATAAAACGGTAGCGCATGAATTTAATTAATTTCGTATCTGCAACGCTACACAAGCTCTGGATCTCGAGATAGACGAAGAAATCGAGTTCGCTAAGAGATCGTTGTTCGAGAGGTCTGGGTACCCTTTATGACTACCTCGCCGGAAAACCCGGCCTATAATGGTTATATCTCTATGGGATGAGTTCAGCATATTACAATCATTGTCCAGCGTCAAACCTGAACTTTCCTGAGCTGGCTGGAAAAAAAGAAACCCGAGCAGAAAGCGAAAGAACAGAGCCCATCACTGCAATATTTCTAGCAGCATAAACTGTCCGAATTTTGTTGTTATCAGCTAGTTTCTGTTGATGAATCCGGATGTGATCAATAGCTCGGATATATTGTGGCACCAGGCACTTGCTGCTCAGGAATGAAGTCGTAACATCGGAAATAATTCCTACTCTATATATGATAAGAACCAAGTTGATTTTCAATCGACTTGGACTTCACTTTATATATATACCCTCATATATTCCCTCAAGATGATGATTCAAGATTTGCATGGGTTTTATCGGCGTAGAATTTGGCTGACAGGTCTCCAGGCTAAAGCCGGGAGCACCTTCTTCGGTCAGTTGTGGACATGGCGCCGCTGGGGCGCCATTATAGTCCATAACATGGTGTTTGTTTTAGCATATGAGTTGTAGCGAGCGATGAGTAATGAGGTAAGTAGCTACGTCCTAATCATACGGCCTCAAGATTGACATGTCAGTTGGTGCGAAACGTAGAATGAGGCAAACATGCGCTTATGGAGGCTGGTCGAGGCCCAAGTCGTCCCCGCGCGACGCCATTGTACAGTCGATTACGAAATGGCCGGATGCGGCTGGTTATCTGTACCACGACAAAGCTTTAAGAAATAGTCTTTATCTTTCAGCATAATGCAGAGCATGGCATAAGATCTAAGGAGTCAACCTATAAATACATATCCTTCGTCCTCTGCTCTCATCATTTTCACTTGTTTCCCCTCCAATCCAAACCACGCATGAACATCGCGATTAGTAAGGCTTAGTCAATCTCTTGTATAAAAAGGCCATTCTAATAACTTAGTAGTTTCAAATGTCACAAGATCACGTGGCAGTTACAGGCACTTTTATACCAGTCCCTACTGCCTTTGATGGCACCCCAGAGGGTCTGGCGAATGCTGTGAAGATCGGGATTGTACCGACGACTTCCGTGACACGCGAGTCAGGGAGGCAGGCGGAGCAGGTGTTAGATGTAGCCATAGTGACCCATCGAGCAGTGATCGACTTCGCGGCAGTGGATACAAGCGAAATAATTTTCAAAAAGCTGGAACGTGACTGCGAGCTGATGAAGGACGCCCTCGGCAACTATCCTGAAGAGATCAATCAGGTGCTGAAGTTGGTCTGCAGTGGCCAGGCGACCACGCAGGCAATCGAATCTGCAGCTGCAGCCCTGGCCAAATTGGACCTCACTGAAGAGGCATTTCGCGAGCAGGGCGGTGGATTTATCGGATTGGTGGTCGCCCTCGCAGTATGTGTTTTTGTTGCCGGCTGCAGAGGCTGTGCCCATACAAACTGGGCAGAGAGAGGTGGTGAGGGAGGAGATGAGGGAACTGATTAGTGCGACAGAAACATAGGTTACCTTTCTGTCGGTTCGGGTGTGGTTTTTTCCCCGCCGAGTTTTCCCACGCCCTCAGCGTCAATGCGGCACCGACTAATGCTTGCATTCCTTGTCTTGTACCTATAATAATTCGATTCCGACGATATCCTGACAATTTAAACCCCAATTCTAGAAATGGCTCGTTTTATTTCCAATCCAAGTACTGATTAGCTACAGCATATACTGCTTATAGCTGATTATACTCTTGAAGAAATGCTGCAATGAGAGAATAATTCGCATGGGCATGTAGCCCTAAACCATTCCATGTTATTGTACGCAGCTCATATGATCTACATATAACCGTTTGCGGCCTGCTGACTATCATGTGCGAACAAGCTCTAGAATCTTGAATTAGAACGTCAATTAAGCGTAAGTTTATCCAATGGTGGCAAGATAGCCTGCGGTTATAATTGGCGGTTAAGCCACTTGACTAACTTGAACAGGCTCTATAGCATCGAGACTATATTAGCCGATACACCGCGGCTGCAGTTTGAGGGGAGGTGAAAAAATTATTACCAGAGGACCTTGTTTGCTTATCAGAGTTATTTTATACTGTAAATGCAGCCACATCATCTTGAATCGCAATGTGATCTACATACTCTACCCATTTATCTCAACCATAAAGTCCTGTGGAACACCGCTTCGTCTCACTTCAGTCTGGTCCGGTCCAATCCTTGTTACAGTCTGTGCTGTACTTCATTCACGCTGACCTCTCGCTAGGTGATATCCAGCATACATTAACTACATATAAATGTACGTACATGTCCCGTTACATTCATCTCGAAATCGGCTTGACCAGTACATATAGAGGCACTTTCTCGGCCCCACCGCCAAGGCCTTAGCGCATATCACTAATTGAGCACACCGCACTTAGTTAAGGATAATTGTAAAATATATCCAGCATTATATTGTATCCTGTGCTGTAATATTGTAGCCTGCGCTTCTGTTCCTAGACTATGAGGCTCCATACTCTATAAGTCACAATTCACGGCGGCCCTCAACTAAGTGTGGGGGCTCAATAAACCGTCTGCGCTAAGAACCTGGCGGTGGATTCGGTAAAGTGTGTCTCTGTGTATTGGTCAAGGCAATTTTGAGAAGGACTGTACACTCTCCCTGGCCAGGAAGATTGATACGTGTGTAAGAAGGAAGATCTCCCGCGTGTGTATTTAGTAGTAGCTGCTACTCTAAGCGTGTAATTGTTAATATTTGATTTTCGAATCTGCATTTAGGGGTATACAAGAACTATTTATTACAACATTCTACTAGCGCAGAAAATGGAGTGAACAGTTGAGTGGTGGGCACTGTCGCTGTCAGCAATAGTTCTTCACTCAAACACTTTTTCTCAGAAACCTACTATAGGTTAGCGGCCGGACCAGATGACCCCCGGGTTAGCGACTGTACGTATACCGATCATACGCAAAGATTCCGCAAGGTAGGTACGAGGAAGTCGATGGCGTTCAAATGATAAAGGTTTCAGCATACCCCTTGACATCGCGTGGTAACAAGGCTGTATCAGTGTGGATGGCAAGGGATTCCCATTTAAAGCAATTCATCCCGAAGTCGAACGATACTCACTAATGACCGATGCGATAATTTGTATTCAGTCGAAATTGGAGTATATATTTCTTAAACCTGTATCAGATGTCGTTGGACGTCACGTAGTCCGAATCTGCTTCAATATACGCATTTGAGTCATAGCAATATGTTATATCTATCTAAGTCTACGTCACCGACATACTAGATACCAACCGATCTGGGTCCGCCATTTGTTGATGGACGGACGACTGTGAAACAATCGATCCGCCTGTTATCAGGATCACGTCACCATCAGCCTCAGGACATAGGGCAAGCAGCCAAAACAGGCGCCAGTTTCGGCACCCATGCACCAAGATTACGAAGGAAACTTGCGTTCATATCGAGATTAACCTCATACCGCTGCCCTGCAACGCGATGGTCTAAATCCATAATATCGCTTCTATGCCGATACAAATGTATGTACGTACGATATAATAATGGATTGGAAATACCCCGCACCTTAAGAAAAGTCCTTTTCACACATTATCCCCATGCCAAGAAATCTACATAGCCTTGGCATTCTGTCATCTGTGAGATAGCTGCAGAATGTCATACAGTTGATACAGTCAGACTCGGCCTCGCCGAGCGCAAGTAAAGCCAGCTACCCACCCCTCAGCCGTACGTTAGTAAACGTGATGTTTACCTGTGCACAGGACGATGTGTCTGGCTCAACTGAACCTCGATGGGCTCTAGACTATCTTTCTACAAACGGGAGAAAAACTATGCATAGAAGCAGATTGGCTGAGAGCACGAATACCCGTTATAGGGAGCATCGTAAACTATAAAGGCACGAGTCATTCCCACAATGACCACTGTGATTACACAAATCGCCATCTGAACTGGACGACCACCGGTACAGTAATGAAGCACATCACACATCTCCTGCTTTTGCTGTCTCCAGTCCTTGCGCTTATTTCACAGCAGCGCTTGAAGAATGTGTATGCTGAAAGTCATTGTAAGTGATGTTGTTACATTGCGATGTATCTAGCTTCCTAAAATACTTGCTAACTTGCACGTGTAGTAAATGAGACCGAGTATTCGCAACTTGATATTCGCGCTTCCGGCTGGACAGTCGTTATTGATGAAGACCGTGGGAAGGTCCCATTAGGGGTCGAATTCTCTGCAACGAGCCGCAGTCCGGACGCGATGGATTTATTCTACTTCCATGGGAATGGAGATGGTGCCCCTTTGACTCAAGCGTGCTGGAATCAGGGAAACGACTGGAAGACTTGCCGTGTATTCCAATACGTGTTTAGTTACGTCTTAGGTAGCGGTCGGCTCACGGCTATCTCCCGCACACCGGAGCGCCACGAGTTATTCTTCGTCCCGAAAGGGTATCAGGCTGTTCACGTCGAACGCTGGCGAAAACACGGAGGCTGGTGGGGTGGAACCCCGGTGATTGGCCATAAAGCTGACCCGAGTACGGGCTTCGGCGTCGTTTCTCGAGGTAGCAATATGCTCCAGACCTTTTGGGTTAGAGATGATCGGGCACTTATGCATGCCTACACTGAAGACGACGGTGACTCCTGGGTACGAGATGTGGTCCTAGACGCGAAAGCCGACGCAAAACCATCCTCTGTCGCTGCTACATCACGAGACCCCAATAGTATGGTGGTGGCCTGGGTCACGAGCAAAGGGATACTCGAGGCAGCCCGCTATGAGAAGAGCACCTGGACGAAGAAACAAATCACGACTCACGATACTGTGGCTGGGATCAGCAAGATCGCCACACTTTCAATCACGCCGAGTATGCTAAATCTCTTTTGGATTGGGACGGATGGCATGATTCACCAATCCTACTGGACGGCAGGTATGCCCAATGACCAGTGGATAACAACCCCGATATCCAACTTTCCTGCCAATGTCGGGGGACTATCCGCTGTGTCGATGAATAGCAATCACATGGAGGTTTTTTGGACATCTCAAACTGGTACGCTTTACCACGCCTACTGGACTGCGGCGCAAGACCGGTGGATCAGCGAGCCTGTTCCTGGTTCGACTGGATCACTGCGCTGCCAGCCAGGCTCACCCCTCACAACGGTAGCGAGGAAGGGCAAGAACTCGATGGAGGGCTGGTGTAGATCAGTTGAAGGCAAGCTCGTCCATTTCTATTACTACGCAAATTAACCACAGACAATTGGTGTTAGCGGGTGGATAGGTGCAGGAACGGCCTTTCCTCGCATTAATTCCCGTTAATAAATGTGACGAGGAAAGTGATGATGGTCTATTTCATCCATTGCTCGAAGGCATTGGCCGAAGGCGCCCATCAGAGAAAATATGCAAATATTCCAAGCGACTTGAGGGTTGTGAAACCTATTGGAAATTATTAAACCAAATATTTCGCCTTGTAATGTCCAGCCATCTACCGGCTACCTTCATTAAAAGAATATGATTGAGGAAATTTCTACCTAGATTCCTTAGGTGATTTGCATTTAGCGATTTTTACATAAATTGATCTTATACTTAGATTCCCTGCATCTACGACACCTTGACTGGAGCCTTTTTTGCGAGCTGATTACACTGAATGGGAAGACTGTCCTATATATGCGACACTACCTCATCATCTTTAACGTCTGACCAACCCTGCTGCCATAATTCAATGGGTTTTGATTCGCGCATAGATTTATAGATTGAGGGGCGGCCGGTTCGACATGCATATCCAGATGGTCGACGACAACGGAAATCGAGTTGCGGCAGTGCACCTGTCCAACTTGGTCATCAACCATGGGCAGAGACGACCCTGCATAACACTCCTCTCTGTGATTTGGATAACATATCGCCACCTCCGGCCCCAGACGCATACCTCGGAGGTAAATCTTTTCCACGTCGTACTGAAATAAAATGATTAATCCCTTTCTGTAAATGATTGATCACGAATCGAGGCGTCCTTGGTATCTTCAAAAAGCGTCTCAATAGAACATATAACATAGACATAGATCTAGCTATTACTTCACGAGCCTGTCATATTGGAAGTCAAATACGAGATAGCGTCAAGGCAGGTGCTGTTTCAGTTGTTACTGGGAGATGCATTTCTTGGCATTTATCTCAGGGAAGCTAACAAGTAACAACAAGGTCTGAATCTGCTATGACTAGTGATTTGGAAGAATGTGAGCCAAATCAATAATAAGGGGACATATTTCAAAGAAAATGGACAGGTTGAATTATCTATGGCAAGACAAAGCAGGCCACGAAGTCTGCTAATAAAAATGGAGAGAGGATGGAAATTGTCAGAGTGTAGGATCCTATCTTGTCCCCAGTTCATATAGCCATCATGACCATATAGCCATCATGATCAAGACATAGTCATTCATCACCAACTATAGTCATTCATCACCAACTATTTGATTCTGGTAGTACCCGAGGTCCCGGCGTGAAGAGGAGTATTTAAGGAAGGACCGTGTTACAGTGATGACAGCTACTTCTCCGGATGTCCAGCAGGAAGAACATCCTCAACCGTCTCGTCGGTATTTTGCAGATCATCCGCAATATCCACATGGTCCTTGATCCGTAGGAAGATGACTGGCGCCGCGACGAGTAGCGATCCTCCGAGGAGACCCCAGTTGCTGGCGAACTCGGCTGCGTAAGATGCCTTGTGGAAATCTATACTCCACACCACGGCCGCACCCGCAGATTGGATGCCTTTATAAAATCCGGCAAAGTTGGCACCTTTGCGCCCGGAGTTGGAAAGAGCCCCCATATACCTGCAAAGTTAGGAGAATTAGATAAATTCGGGTTTGAAACGAAAGGCTCATGGCTGGGTAGGGGGGCCAACACGGCAAATGACAAGAGATAGAGAAGCAGACTGACCAGTAGATAACACCCTGCCAGACGGCGTCATAGAACCCGTAGAAGAAGTACAGGAACATGGGCCCAACGTATCCCGGGTGGGTCCAATCCCAATGCTGGAAGCCCGTTGTTTCTGGGTCCACAGACTCGCGAGTATAATTCTTCTGCCAGGCCCAACCACCACCCCAGATAACCATAGTCAAGATGAAAAGGATGGCCCACGCGCTGCGGGCACGCACTGTACGACGGAAGTACGTCATATCGAGGAGTGGGCCGATGATACTTGCAGCCACGATTTGAGCGAACCAGTATAGGAAGGAATTCAGGGCCCTCGTGCGGGTATTGAAGTAGGCGACGTTGATTGCGTTTCCTTGGTATGTATAAAACCAGTTGGACGACCAGAACATGGGAAACAGAAGAATGACAAATGGTTCGTTCTTCAGCGTGTCGTAGAGCCCGTACAGCTCGGTTTTCCACGTTGGGTTTTTCATGATAATAATCCGAGATCCGTCGCGACGAATGACCTTCTTTGCATCGCAGAGCATCAGAGCCAGGCAAGCGCCAAAGAACATGAGGACGATGAAAGCAATGTACGTTCCATCGCTGACAGTGGCGGCGGATTTGACGTCGATATTCGTGCCGAGGGCGATCTAGGAACTGTTGATTAGATGAAGAGACCATGGATGGTAACGGCCAGACGTACAAGACTGCCCATACAGGCCCCGATGTTAAAAATACCCCAGAACCACGCGAAATACCGGCCTTTTTGGTGTTCGTGGGGGTAAGACATCATGATCGCGCCCTGAGCCGACCACAAGATACCCGCACAGGCACCGAGTAAGGCCCCTGCGAAGATATTGAACCCCGGCACATATTTGTGCACGGAGACAAGCAGACTGATCGCATAGATGCAATATCCGATTCCTCCAAAGGACAGAGACAGTCGGATCCCGACCCAATTGACAATCGAGCCCGAGAAGAAGCCGACCACGGCGAAGACACTGTACAGGGTGAGGTTCTGGCAGGGGAATCGATCAATTAGTCCAATGTCTCCAATGTCGGCCAATTGCCATTCCTCCCAACCGAAAAGGTGCGAACGATACCATTTGATCTGCCAACGTCGGATCGGCTTTGCCGCCACCGCCCAGACCGCTGAGCGCATTGAACATGCCCGGACACATGAAACAGACAAACGCGACCATACCGAGCTGGAACCTCGGAGACGCATACCAGGGCGTGCTCCAGCGACCCATCCTCCACGACTTATACATCCATCCTCGAGGAAGCTGGAGATCTCCGATCGGCTCGTCAACCGTATGAGCGGGCACGGGACCTTTATCGGAAGTTAGGGTCGGACCGGCATCGGTCGTAGTATCAGCCATGATGGGAGCCAGGCGGAGACTTGGCGCGAGAGTCGTGGGGGTAGACACGGACGAAGATGTCTTTTGGACACGGGCCCTAGGAGGAGACGACTTATTTATCAACGACCAGGGCGTGCATTAGCAGAGAAAACTCGAGGCCGTACGAGGATGGGAGCTCAGGTAGGTGGCCTAGTCAGCTGGCGGTTTCATTGTCACAGTTTCTTCGCTGCTCGCTAGGTTGCTGTCATAAGGTTACTCTGGTGGGTTTTCCCTCTCCCAAGGGAGCCCTCAGCTAGTCTCAGCCGATTCGTCCGACCTTCCCAGACTCTCCCAGGGTTTGGTTCGACGGGTTAGCGTGCGGGGTTGCTGGCCATCTTGGCGTGAGTTGGGGGGCCTAACCGGGTTTCCGAACAAACGCCTTGCGGGGTATGATTGGCGCATCCGTGAGATGGGAATGGCTGATCCTTCCAGCCTTCCGTTGCCTCCCTCAGCCATGAGTGTTACACTCGCCTAATCCGATGTCGAGATGTCACTTTGCCTTGTGAAAGGGTGTAACCTCGTAAAGTGGTGGTAACCGTCGTTTGCGATAGTCAAGATGAATCAAGCCGATAGAGGATGGTCGTCTCTATCGCTTGGACCACTCGATTGACGCAACAGCCAGAGAGGGTTCGGACTGGGAAAGTGAGACAAGTGGCAGCCTCAGGCTGGCTATCATGCATCAAGATGTGAGCTGTCATTAAACATACGAACTATCATACTCTCCCTTGAAACATCTCCTACCATTATTACTATTATTACTGCTCTGCCTATTCCTATCATTCTATCGACAACTCGTGGGACTGTTACACCCATCTGTCCTCCACGTGGCCTCCATGCAAGCAAGCTCCGTCCGGGGAACTCTGGTGGCCAGGTTTCAGGTCGATGATGGCACGACCCGCCCAAGATACCTGCATCCCTTTTGGGAATTCAGTCACGGACCCCCTCAGTGAAAGAATTTGAATGGTTCCCGGAATCTTGAACCCTAAATAGGTAATTGTTCATTTTCATATCTCTACCTATTCCATTATCTCTCTACGTTATCGAGTCGTCCTCGGATGATAACGCTCTACTTGTATCTTCCATCATCGACAGTGGTCAAAGCGTGAATCGATAGTTACTATAACACTCATCACCTTGATATCCAGAATAGAGGTAGGCCCAAGGTGCGGCAAACTACAAGTCCGAAAGTCGAGATTCTGCACAATACCGTCTCATTGTTCAAAGCGACCAATAAACCAAAGAGCGTATCAAAAGGACACCACGGCGGCCGGTCGACGTGATCCCACAGTAGATTCCATGTTCTCCTATCGTCCTTTCCGAAATATCTTATCACGTCAATGCGCGTCTTGTTCGGAGTCTTCCGCCCTGCGACCCACTTCTATCTCCAAGTTGCGCTGACAGCAGTCTGAAGTCCAGAACATCCAGTTGGCACAGTGTAGCTCCGATTAGGGTCGCTTTCCCAAACAACGCTACCGTCCGTCTCTTTCTTGATGAATTTATATTCAAAGATAGTGCCAGCGGGAAGGTTGACGGTCACCGTCCACAAAGGGTTGGAAGACGTATATGAGCTTGCGGACAGAGCAATGGCTGATGATGTCGACCAGGACCCTAATTGACTGATGGATCCGGTGAGATAGATATTCTCACCGTACGTTGTAGTCACCAGTTCATTGAAGGTGACTGAAACGGTGGTAGCAGCAGTGCATGTGGTCGAGGTCGAAGCCGAAGTGGTGGTGCTTGTCTTGGTGGTTGAAGTAGTCGTAGCCAGACTAGTGGATGCAGTGGTCGAACTGGTGCTCGAGCCTGACCCTGAGCCCGAAATAGCAATATCAGCACAGTGCAGATACACTTGAGCTGTCTGATAAGAATTCCACCGGAAGCGCAGCAGGGTATGAGCTGAGTCATAGTCCGGGATCTTGATCTTCTTCGTGACCGTGTAGCCCCCTGCGATAGTGGTAGTGCAGGAGTTCAATGCAGCGCCATCTACACCTTGACAAGCCCGCTTGCTATCAGCATTGAAGGCATTGCAGGTAAACCAGTCGTTGCGGTAGCATGCTTGATCTGATGTGCAGTCCGGATTGTAGCCACATGTCTGTCCATCAACATCCGTGCATTTCAATTCACCATCCAAGAAACAGTCTTCGGCAGCTTGTTTCTCTGCAGTGGTTGGCAGATAACCAGGAGTCAAGAACAAGTCCACTAGGGTTTGATTTTGACAGATACCGTAGGTGAACATGCCGCCATGATCTCCATTGTTATCGACACACCATTGAACTTCCACAATATCGTTTGCCGTATATGTGGCAACCACGCTTTTTCCCCAGTAATCACCGGGCTGGTTATAGTCGACACTGACTCGGGCATTGTATCCACATGGCCCGCTTCGGCCGACTTGGGCGGCTTCAAGGTCGGGCCACGCGGTTACTGGTTCGAGGATGGAACATTCGGGGCAGGTATCGATGCCGGCCTGTTGAAGTTAGTCCTGTTTAAAGAAATTCACAGGGTCGGTGAAGCAGCGATACCTCAAATCCAAGCCGAGTACGACTTGAAGGAATGGTCAGGTATCCGTGAGCATTCACCAGGGAAAGCAGACATGACAGCGGCAGAAGAGAGGCAGCCTTCATGTTGAAAATGTGCAGCCTTTTCACAATGACTTGGTGACTGGAGATAAGGAGGAGTGGTGCACCATTTGATCGAGGATCCCAAGACGTATTTATATACTTTCCCTCCTGTGTTCCCTGTGAGAAATGTGTAAATATAATCCATACATGGAATGACCGTCTTCTCATATCACGGGCTTGGTTCCAATGTCAAGCCCTGGACCAGTTAATCCGAAAGGCTTGGCGCGACTGGACACTTCTTGGCGAGTCTACGATGTATGGATTTTTCGATGTCGTTTCTGTATCATGTCGCCCATAAGCCGATAATTATCCGACAAACATCAGCCGGACAATGTGATGCCAAGGATCGCAAGCGTCTGACGTTTGAAAAGGTTCGTTTATTCTGTAGGCCTCCATACATAGAGCAGCCGACAAATCCCCGCTCCTCCACAGTTTTTTTAACTCAAGCGACGTGCCGTGAAGTACTGTGGAGTAAATCGAGTCATCTTATTGGTAAGCCAAGAGGTACTAAAGCAGGAGCCGAAATGAAGGGTCCGCTTTTCATCACTCATGCGGGGAAGGGGTTTCGCGACATGATGCTGGCAGCTCTACGGTAAAGGAGGGGGCATTCGACGCGACGAAAGTATTGGATTATTCACTGAAACGTAGAGAAGTCAAATGACTAGTCTCGCCTATCATTATTGTAAGAGTCCACTCGTTAGGCTTATTTGTACACTTCTCCCTCAAGACAGCTGCATATGAACGTGTGAACAGACATACACGGAGAAGACGCAGAGTAAAGCCAGGGAAAGCCAAGTAACAATATCGAACCACCCATAGGAAAACGGGAGATAATATCAATATCGGAGGGGGGCAGCATGGTTGGTATGAAGTCTGTGGGCGAAAGACTTACCTTCATCACGGATCGCTACCAGGTATGACACGCCAATCGCATGGATAGGTAGATGTTTCCAGACGAAGCAGGTCTCCGCAGATTCCTGTAGGGGTAATGTGGAGCAAAGGAGCCTTACCCCAGAAACCGCAACCATGGGCAACAGCGAATCTCGCATTAGAGCCTTCGAAGTTCGCAGGTGCATAGATTCCATCGAGGACGAGATACCTAGCGGGGGCTACGAGTGAGTTTCAACACCAGGAAGTTCCGTGATGACGATGCGTACTATGCTGCTGGCCGTAGAGAACGATGGTGGACACGTCGTGGTTCCCAAGGCTATAGGGACCGTGTTGGATGGGGATGTAGTGGCAACCTGCTTTTCCAGGTCTAAGAGCAAATACGGCGTATCTACCGTAGCCAGCTCCGGAGGCTACCAGCTTTAAAAGACGCCCGCAATCCCCTGCGTATAGAGAGCACTGTTTAGATTCCTCGTGCTCAAAGTCGTGGAATATGTGCATCTGAGGCTAGGAAGATACGCATGCAGCAGCGCGCGGAAGGGCGTTCCCTTAACGCTAGACGAAGGAGCAGCGGCAGCTGCATGACGATAATATCAAGTGACATAGGTCTGATGCTGAGGGCCTTACAGGTCCTTGCATAATTAGAAAGCCGGCTTACTCATTAAGGCAAGTGCAAACTGAACACTGTTATCAACATATGCGAAGACTTTTCGTTTTCGCGCGGAAACCTTATGTCCCTACGGCGAACGAGAGAGAGAGAGAGAGAGAGAGAGAAATCAAGTGACTGTACAGGTACGCGGATTCTTCTTGAAATGAGGAATATTGAGATGTGAGGATATCTAAACAAAATTGTACAGATGAATTCGGAAGTAATTGAGATATTTGTGATCGACTAGACCTACTCTCAGGAAGGACACCCACTGGCTGGGTAGTTGCAACTGCTGGCCACGGAGCCACCAGTAATCGAGACGTCAGTGAAGGTGAAGTCAGAACAAGAACCATCTCCACAGAGAATGTAGTAGTCCTGCGCAGAAGAGGTGGCAGTTCCAGTGACGTTCTGGAAGAGCAGGCCCTCAATGAGGACGCCGTTGGAAGGATTTCCTGTCGGACCGCCATTCAGGTAGTCTTGCTGCACATCGATGCCGTAAATGGAAATATCCTGTAGGGCGATGTTGGAGTAGGTGATGTTGGCGACAAAACCAGTCGCATTGTAGTTAGTCTTGATCCGACAGCCGTTCTGAGAGTCGAAGACAGATGAATCCGTGAACTAGAGCCAAGAGGATTGCGGGTCAGTAAGTGACGTGCAGCGGAAATAGGATACTAGTGAGAGGAAACGGTCAAGAGGGTGATGAATGGCTTGGAGCTTCCTGTTCGAGCTAGCCTCCAATTCACCTCCAGAAGTGTTTCCTGATGCAATTCTAGATTCGCTCACCAGGATGTTGGTCACATTGTTGTTAGACTTCAAGCCTACAGAACCGATCGAGAGGCCGTGACCACCATGGCACTCGAGGTTGGATACGGTCATATTGTTCCCGCTGGTGATTGCCACGCAGTCGTCCTGGTTCCAGACAACACTGCGCTCAATCACAATATTAGTCGAGCTGCTGACATCGAAACCGTCCGAATTGTGCGCAGCAGCCAAGGTACCGCTTCTGCTGTTTGGAGCGTTTCCTGCGGTGTTATTCAAGACCAAGTCTTGGAAAACAACATCGGAGCAGCTTGAAATGGAGAAGAGATGTACAGGCCAATTCTGGATGTATAAGTCCTTGATGACTGAGTTCCCGGTCACCTTCTTGACAACAATGAAATGATTTGGTTTCGGGACGCCACCGTTAGATCCAAGGCCATCCCAGTATGCCTGTCCGTTGCCGTCGATGACTGCTCCTGGATTAGCAGTGACCGTGATACCAGCGCCGCTTATAGTGATTGGGTCGAAGCTGGAGGAATTGGTAAAACCGAAAGTCGTCAGTCCATCAAATGTCACTGTGGTGCCGGTCTGAAGTCCAGAGAGGTCGATGGCGGATCCATTGGGAGCAGCAATATTGGACAGAACGATATTGGTACAAGATGCGACGGCAGTCGAGATTTCAGAGTAGTCAGTGCAAACGCAAGGGGTGCCGGACGTTGCCGATGAGGTTGCAGAGGATGTAGTCAGGCTGGCGGCCAGAGAGGAGCTTGCGACAGCTGAAGTCGTCAGAATAGTTGAAGTGGTGGAAGAGGTAGTCAAAGTACCGACAGCAGAGGAGCTTGCAGCACTGGCAGAAGTCGAGACTGTGATGACCGACCCAGCAGCGGTGGTTGCAGTGGTTTCCGTTGATCCACTCGACTTCGTAGTAGATGTGGTACCCACGGAGGTAGTAGTATGGGTCTTTGTAACTTTCAAATCGCTCGGGTCGAGATAGCTGGTGTCGATCCACCATTCGTTCTTGAAGTTCTCGCCGAGAATGGACTGGATGGAAATGGGTGCAGTCAACTGTTCGCTGAAACTCGCTCGAGGGCCTTCCTGTAGCACAGATCCAGGGCCGTAATTGTTGTATTCGGCGAAAGTCACGTTGCCGGTGTTGGGGGTCGTTGTGGACCATTCTTTCCAGCCGGCAGCGGCGATAACATTACCCAGATAGGTCTCCTGGAAGACCACACGGGCAAAGGATCCCCAGGGACGACCGAGGTAGTTGGTCCCCGCCGAGATGGTGTCGTTGATACCCGATACGCTCGAGCGGCTGATCACGTACCATGACGGGTTGCTGGCGCTGCTACGGCCAGAAGCAGTGATGCATCCAGTAGCGATGGTTCGAATGTCAATGCCCTCGAGCCATACCAGTGCAGTCTGTCCAAAAATGAAGTCCACTGCACCGACAATCAGACTTTTGGCGTAAAGCTGGGAGCCTGAATGTAATGACGACTGAATCAATATACACTCTGCATGAACAATGCCTTCAACACAACCAACTTACCAGTCTCAGCAAGCAGAGTATCCTGATAACCAATCAGCTGACAGCCGTAGTAACCTTGGCCAGTAGTCTCCGCGGACACGGCAAGATTCTGACCATTCTTGGGAATATGGCCAAAGGTGTTGACAATGTTCATGTTGTACACCTTGGTGTTCGGATTCCATTGGCGCAAGGTTGCGGTCAAGTCATCGCTGGTGGTGTTAATAAGGGCTAGATTATAGGTTATCGTGGCCGTATTGTCCTCGTATCCCTTGGAGTTGCAGGTATATCCTTGGACAGTCAAGTTGGATGCAAGACGTGGAATATAAACCTGCTCGACGTAGGTTCCCGGGAAGACAAAGAGAGACTGCGGAGCGGTAGCCGTTTTACTCAGAGCATCAACCCCGGCCTGTACGGTCGAGAAGGAGCCTGGGTACGGTTTGGCGCTATTATCAACCACCACCGCGCCTTTGGCAGGGGAGACTCTTGCCCATGGATCCGAACAAGTCTTGTGGGCCGCCGAAACCCCCGGAAGGGCATGCGATACGGCCAAAGATGCTGCAAGGGCAAGATAAATAGTACCCAACATTTTGAAAGCAAAACACTCTTGGCGACTCTCGAGCTGTCGAGATAGGGCTTTTAAAGGTCGGAGGAGACTCCTTGAATTTATACAATCTTCGTCTCATCAAGAAGTCTACATGTAAATTTCCCCGTCCCAGCGTTGTCATTTCCCCAGATTTAGTCCCCCAGGCAGGAACCGGGTGGTGCTTGTGCAGGACGTTCCATCAATCACAAATTCGCCTGTGCTCTTTAGCTCGAACTTATTTGGAGAAGCTTCCTATTGTTTGCTCGGCGGGTGTGCGGAGAATCTGGGGTAGATAATATCCACCAATAACGGCGCCGTATGTCCATTGGTCGAGTGGGCCTGAAAAGACCTCTCCGGACGGATCCAGGTCTGCCCGGCCAATCATTGACGTCGTTCGGGCTCTCTTCATTACCTTGAAACGGAGCTCCACCTGCCATCTTGATCCTTGTCCGCTCCGCGTCAACATCCAGTATGCGTCGGATTATTGAGCAGAGTCAAAACGGTCATTTTGGCCGAGGGTGGCTGCAATTGTGACTATCACGTGGATAAACACGGCAAAGCCTGAAGACCGCCTTGCCGACCGCCCTTGTCCCTGCCAACATCCTACTGAATCCTCAGATATTCATCCACGCCCCTGAGACGTGCACTCATTAATGGGCCTGCCGTATACAATGACCTCGGGCTTCTGTCCAGTAATCAATCCACTAGGCTAAGGACTCCGCTGGTACGTATATTATTCTCACGGCCATCACTTCGACTGTGATCTCACTTTTTCCAAATTCTCGCTTTCGCGGGGCCAGGTGCAGACTGGGGAAATACATACATCCACCCGCGTTATTTGCATCCTCGCCCTTTGTACTATCCGGCACTAGACCATGCGATCCTGGCAACAATCTTAGGATGCCATGCGCAAAAATTGTGATCCTGCCAAGGACAATCATTCGTGCTATCGCATAATCGCTGGCATTATTATCTCGCATTTTCCAATTCTCAGATGTACTAATGGCCATCGAGACACCTTCAACAGGATGTCAATAATCCGTGTTCCGAGGCAGCTTGGCAGGTCCACCCGACAATGATCCTTGGAAGGCCCAGTTTTGGAGCATCTCTCCATTAAGACCCTCGTGTCAGGCTCTATTCAATTTTTGAAAACAAATATATAAAAAAAAAAAAAAAAGGGACTGATATACCTCCTAGAAAACCCCATGAAGTGAGCTGGACTGGGGCCACCAGGCGAGGCAATATGCAACAAAACGAAGTAGACCAGTAGTATGCCACAGCTGTGCGAAAACAGAGCGCTGGAAGATAAGACCGGCATTATGCATAACGAAGTAACTACATGAACCGAGGAAACAGGAGCAAGGTGTTGTGATGATACTCAAATTATTTGAGTGGTGCTGACCCAAAACGGAGTTTGATAGTCGAGTCCCCCATAGTCTGGCTACTTTCTAGTTGATGCGATCCTTTAGTGGGGTTGCACTTTGGCTTGTTCAGTGTCTGGACATTTTGCAAGGGTGAGGATGCGAGCATTTATTGCGGTATAATTATTTTATCTCCTTCCACGGAATCAGTATCTACCTCCACCATCACCTCCTTCCAAAATTCCTTCGCAGACTCATTCGTGACCCGACGGACGAACAAGAACCCTTCTAGCAATGAAGCCACGTCTTCCCACTCACTAAGAGATAACTCTCTCGCGAGGCTTTGAAGTCGTGAGACAAACCATGCATGACATCCGAATTTGGCAGAGGCAAAGGCACCATTGAAGAGAATCCAGAATAAAAGGTCGGGGGCTGACTTCTCTAGATATCCTAGAATCTCCTCCAAGCGCTCGCGTAGATTTCGAACAAGGCCTTCGACACTTGCTTGGAATTCCCATATCCGTGTAAGAATATAAAGCATGATTGTCTGTCGGATTGCCTCATTGAAAGGAGAAAGATCATAATCGAACGGCATTGAATGAATTCGATTACTTAGAAGCAGGGCAGCGTTGTGGTCGGGCAAGGCCAAATATGTGTTCAAGCGAAGGGTCTCCTCGTATATACAGATGACATCTTGTAGAGATCCAATCATCATTTTGAGGCGAGAGTGAATAGGAGACTTGAAAAAGCAAGTACCAAGTCGGGGATACCTTTTCCGAATAGGTCTTGCTCTCTCGGTAAGTGCTCCAAGAACCTGTGTCTCGAAAGCTTTCGGTATATCAAAGATTGGTGGGCAATCCCTAAGAAGACCTCGTATAGGATCACAGCTAAAAGGACAGTCAGTGAATTAAGAATCCTAGCCCTCTTCGCTTTGTCTCACTCACGAATAGATATTCGCTAGAGGCCACTCGCCTATTCTTTCCACACCACCTAAAGCCTCAACGATCATTCGAAGACCGTCACCATGGGCCTCAACTGCGTCCCAGTTCCCCTCCAGTGCCTGCGCAAGATATTTCAGAGACTATCATCGGAAAGGTGTCTCAGATTATCTTCACTGACCTCTGTAACAAACAGGTGCCCAATGATCAGCACTGCGGCTTCGGAGATTATCTCCGTTGGCTTATCCACTGACGCTTGGATGGACCGAATAACGTGAGACCGTATATAATAGGCGTCTTGTAGAGATCTTTTTACGACTTGACTCGATGCGCCTGGTGCTTGTGCTTTGAAATTCATCGCATAGTCATAAGCGCTCATTGACACGATGACTTCCATCAGTGAAGGGCGGTCGAAGGATTGGCGAAGTATACAGTTCAGCATTTCACTTTGACACCTTGGGTACCATCTACGTGAACCTTGAGCCCGGACTATCGGAATGGTTAGGATCTAGGACCTTCGTATAGCCACGAGCTTACTCACAATAGTCAAAGTAGAAATCCACACTCTGTTTTACGCGTACGGATACAGCAGGAAGAATATCTTCTACCTTTGGTTGAAGACATTGATGTACGCGGTTATTGCTCTGAATGACTGCGAGCTGATAGTCGTCTTTCTCCAAGAAAGTCTCATCGGTGGAAGTAGTGACTGGAGGAGATTGCAAGGGGGGAAGTGCTTTCATGGACGCTTTCAATTGTTGTAATTGCGTTTTGCGCCGCATTTTGTGATATTTCGTCTGCAAGAAAGCCTGTGTGGTCCGAGCGACCGCCGCATTCTGCGACTTTCCTTCTTGGCAGTCCACCCATAAGAATTCCGTCGAAGACCGAGCCCCTTCGTGAGATTGAGAGTCGGGGGCCGGTCTCCAGGCCGAATCCATATTCTTCGAGGGCATGGCCAAGGAACTCGAGGGGGCTTTGTGCGATTTAAGCTTTTGGACCTTATGCAGGCGAGCTTCCAGGCAGTTAGAAATCCAAATAACCACAGGACAAGGGCCTCTCCGGGTCTGGAAAGCGTAAGGCCACCCGGATTGATCTGAGTGGTGTGGCGACTAAACCGGGATGTCTGTCTCGGATGGTCTCCCTCAGGGAAGGGTCATTATTCTTGCGTGGATTAACATCAGCCGAGAGTGATTCCCCTGGTGGATTAACAGGGAAACACGGAGTACTTAGTTCGACCTTGGTTGAAGAAACCCGGTTGGGGTGAGCGCGGCTGAAGAGGTCAGGGTTGTCGGGTGGTCGTTCAGTCGGAGCCCCTCGATGTGAGTGGAGACTCGACCACGACTCGGGGGGATATGATTGGACCATTGTGAATGATCTCGGATATGCCCAGTGGAAGAGGATTTGCTCTTGTTACAGTGATGCGAGAACCCCCATGACTATTGTGTTTATAGCTTTCTCGAGCCTCCGGGATTAATGACTTGCTGGCTATGGCCATGAATAACCGCTGTTCGGGCTGTACTACGAACAATGAATTCTCTGTGGATGATTTGTGTAGTTGGACATGCGCCGAAGATATTATTTTTGAACTACCATCTGCATTGCATGATCGATAGTCGTGGTTCGTACCGATCATAAAAATTAACACTAATTACCCATTATTCAGATCCTCTAAGCCACAGTGTCTGGCTTTGTCTCCGACTTGGGCTCTTCCTTGCGCCGACGAGTATAATATTGTACGCAAAGGATCGCTGCCAGAACCCACGAAGCACCCGCCAGAGCACAGATTGCGGTGAGACCATGCAGATATTTGGGTGCATCTGCCGTACGGAAGATCTGTGAGCCGGAAATTCCCGCGCAATTGGCCGCCATAACAACCAGAGCCATCGCAACGCTGCGCTCTTGGGGGGTGCGGCAAAATGTAGACAGCCAGCCAACGTTCAGAATACTATCGTCACGTCAGTCGTTAGATCATCGCGGAAATCAAGGACACTTAACATACTGCATGCTGCAATACGACACGTTTGCTACTGCGATCACGCCGTATTTATGCCACTTCGAGGCGGTAGATGGAGTTGTTCGCAGGCAGGCATAGGAGATCACGTTCCACGTGATAGCTAAAAGCACAATAGGACCACGAAGGTTTGTCCAATCGCTAATCTCTGGGTCAGCTTCATGTGATTAGAAAAAGTTAGGTGACAATGGGATACGTACGCTGCGACGGCCAAAGCTGTCAGCCACACAATACCGCAGTAGACCGGGACCGAAGCGAGCACATTGGCCCGAATTGAACTGAAGCCCATCGTCTTAATCAGAGTGGGCGTATATTGGGTCAAGCCCTGGAAACCCGACATAGCAACGAGGGTCAAGAACACATGTTGCATGATTCGGGGCTGCTTGAGGGTTTGCCAGATATCACTACGCGAGATCTGAATATGGCCCCGAGCCTTGCGGGGATCATCCAACAGGACACGGTTCCGGATGATGTGCGATTCGCGCTCGGTGAAATAGCTCCAGCGGCCGAAGCTGATCAGAGCCCGACCGTCGCCGGCGCTGGGAGGTACCAGAAGAGTGAAAATGACTCCGATGACGAGGGTCATGACTCCCTCGACTAGTGAAGTGTTAGCACTTGACTTGGATATAGCATTCAACAATAGGAAAAGCGAGGAGCTGAACATACCGAGGAAAACCCAACGCCAACCCTCCAGACCATGGCGACCGTCGAGTTTCAGGAGACCAGCCGAGATCAAGCTCGACGTAGCCGAAGAAAACATCTGCCCATAAAAGAACAGACTCGTCCGAAGACTAGTCTCATCCTTCTTATACCAGGTGGAAACGTAGTACAAGGCACCTGCACGGAAGAAAAAGTTGCCATGTTAACAACCGGTGTACAACAGCGCGGCAGGCTTTCGCAACTTACCAGGAATGAAACCACCCTCACAGAGACCCAACAGAATCCTTGTGACCAAGAAAGCGGGATATGACTGTACAAAGGCTTGGAAGGTGGCAACGAGACCCCATGCAAATAACTGACCCGATAGCCATACCCGAGGCCCAACACGCTGCATTATAATGTTGGAGGGAATCTCGGCGAGCACGATTCCGGCGGACAAGAGCTGGCTGCCGACATTGATCTGATTGGTAGTGATGTGCAGGTCTTTGGTGATGGTGGAGGTCAAGACTGCACTGGTGTTACCACGGTCCAGCTGCAGAGCGAAAAAGGCGAGAGCAAGGATCGGGAGGAGGATAAAGTCGATCCTGTAGTTACGGCATGGTTAGTCTGTGACCCTCAAGTGTGGCAATTGACTATGCCCGTCGTATATAGACTCACTTGCGCTTCACAGAGGCCTCTTCGCCATCCCAGTCTTTGACGATGCCCTGATCGACTTCACTGGGTGGTGAATCGAGGACTTTTGCGTCCACGACATGCTTCTCAGACACGATATCCATGTCGGATATCCTGCGATCCGGGGTAGACGCAGTCATTGTGAAATATCGAGAGAAAAAAACAAAATCCCAGTGCAGAACTTATGACTGTGAGCTGCTCAATGCATAAAAATAACAGGAATATTAGATGTTCTCTAGTGATAACTAGGTATCAGCAAGGTTTTGCCTTGTTGATGTGATGATTCGAGCTCCAAACCGCGTGGGCGACCGGGGCTTTTAAATGATTTGAGCATCTCCATGGCCAGTCTCTTATCATATAAGATTGCGTGGGCGCTAGAAAAAAAATATAATCACGACGCAAGCTGCACTCCAGAAGGAATCGAATCAACCTTGTTTGGGGTCAAAGTGGCTCCGATGCTGTCGCGACACGGCGGAGAATTATGGCGCAATCATCAGTCGCTTAACGTGCTCCCGCCAACGCCTCCCCCAGAACGGACTATAACGGGCTGGAATCCTTTGGGTGCATATCTCGTGCTGGGTTCTTTTAATTCTTATTCGACCATTGAGCTCTCCGATTACTGGCAATAAGCCCTCGGCTACTGTTGATGTTGGCTGATGCAGGGGTGCACGCATTGCTCGGTACAGTAGAACTATGCGAGGACCAATCGCTTTCGACGGCTTCTTCAAGTCAGGAGAGGGGGGTTTTTTTTCAAAATAGCGGAATTAAGAGTTTGACACAGGGCCAAGACCCAGTAATCATGGTAAATGGTCATTATTATAGTTCATGGCCATCAATGATCTTATCCGACACGGAACGATACCGGGGATTACAAAATTCATGGAGTGCTCTTTCTATACATCTAAAGTACTACACCCAAACATCCCAGGAAACTCCGTACCGACTAGTCAGTGGCAACTGGGGGCCTTCGGCATCAACGATGTACCCAGGAGCACACCAGTCAAACGAGACCCGCGGTTGTGCCGCATAGAACGAGTCGTGCTCCTGATCCAGGGCATCTCGGAGGCTCTGGACAGACTGCTTGGGGTGGAGAACATTCCACGGGTCGATGCAGGTCGCCCCCTGGCAGGACTTTAACACGAGGAGTAGAGCATCTAGACGATTGATGGCGTCTGTCAAGCTACGACCAAGAATTTGGGGCCCATCTTGCTGAACGTCGGGGGTATAAAGGTTGTTCAATTGGTAGGGATCCGTCTAGAAGCTTGTTAGTGCGACCGATTCACTCGGGATGCTCTCAACCATTAATCTACTTACCGAAAGATCGTAGAGCTCGTGCTCGTTATTGCACCAAACCGAGTAATAGAGGTTGTAACCTTCTCCCAGAAGGCGAACGGATTTGTACGTGTTGTTTGGAACCATAGTCGACCCATCGGGGCCTACAGCGAGTAACTCGTCAGTAATCTGACAGGTGATAAGAGAATCCATGTCGAGAGATGGGAAAACTTACCAATTTGGCTATAGATTCCTTCCATGACAGCCCTTCCCCAGAACTCCACGGTGACATGCTCATGCCGAGTTCCACCAAAGTCCGGCGTCGCGGGGATTGCCGTGCCATCGAAATCTGCCCGGGGAGGAATCCCCGCGAGATTGAAGATGGTGGGCGCTAGATCAATGTGCGTCGTCACGGACTCCTGCACATAACCTTCTGGGACTCCCGGTCCTCGGATGAAGAGAGGAACGCGGATATCTTCCTCGAAGCCGCAGGTCTTACCCGGTGGCAATCGGTGCTGGCCGATATGGAAGCCATTGTCCGAAGTGTATATTATGTAGGTATTGTCCAATTGGCCACTCTCCTCCAAACGAGACACCAGCGAGTCCACCAATTCATCCACACCTTGCAAAGCACGCAGGCGAGAGCGGTAGAAATGATCGTTATAGTCGATTTCGGTCTGGTTCTGCTGGGGAAGATCGCGAACCCAACTGGCTCCACTGGGCTATAATATCATCAGATCCGAATAGAGTTCACCATAGTTTATTGAGAACCTACCTTGTCCGGATTGAAATGAGGGGTTCGGGGCACCTTCACATCCTGGAACAGGTGTGCATGGCGCTCGAGTGGGATAGGCGCGGTCATGACGATCTCGCCATTGGCCAGATCCCGGGGGTCGACATTGGAGTGCGGTGCCACGGGCGCAGCCACCACAAAAAAGGGCCGCTCTCCCTCCAATGCATCATCAAGGAAACCCAAGGCCTTCTCGGTAATAACGTCCATCGTATGCCGCCCTTCATAACTCACGGGGGCTTCGCTATGTCGTTGGTAGGTCGAGTTCATGTAGGAATACGTGTATGGATCCATGAGGAAATCGGAGCCATTGAAGCCATTGACATGAGGGCTATGGTAATTGTCAACGGTGTGAGCATTGAAGAGCTTGCCGGTGTAGTAAGTGTCATAGCCCGCTTCCTGGAGCCAGACGGGCAAGAAGTTATCGTTGAATCCCCTATCTACAAACTTGGGGTAACCGCCTGAAGGGAAGAAAATCTTGCGTTAGCCGTTGCGTTCTGCTATAACATGATCAAGAGATTCAAGTGCAGGGTGCTCACCGTATGGCGGGTGTACGTCGGTGACATTGGTGTTATGCGCTTGGCGACCGGTCCACAAGCTCACGCGAGACGGACAGCAGAGAGCCGTGGTGACAAAATGATTGCGAAAGAAAGTGCCCTTGCGGCGCAAGTGCTTCTCAATCAACGGCGTGTAGGAGATCGAGTCCAGCTCGAGGTCCTGGTCGTCGGTGATCACAAACAGAATATTTGGCGGCTTTGATGAATGTGATTTGCCCAAACTCAACACCGACTGCAGGGCATTTTGGAATTGAGATCCTAGAGGATCAAGGGCTGCACCCTCTGCGGCGACTATCAAGCCGGCGACCGCGGCGAGGAGCTTCATGGGGAGCTTTGGGCAGTGGTGCAGGAGGAGAAGCGGAGGAAGCGGAGGAAGCGGAGAAAGAGAAGAGGCACGGTAGCGCTACGCAGATTTTAGGGAATCAATTTAGTTTTATGTATCGGTGATGGTGTCGAAGTGGACCTGGATGCGGAGAACAATGGCATCATATTATTCTTTTTTTTCCTATTTCTTTATCTTCATTAGCGCTTGGCTCAATGTCCAGATAGCAAGCTCCCCCAGCTGCATCTCGCGTTCGGTGGAGTAGTTCCGAGCCGTCGGTCAATTCAAGCGCGATGGATCCCACGGTGGGGAAAGGCCTCAATGATGCCATCGTTGGCCCAGATGGCGCAGTGTATTTTCCTTTCAGACTTTTGCCGAGCAACTCTGGATTCTAGATTTCTTCTGTTGCCATGCCCTGTCGACGACTCGCATCTGCCGAGGGGGTCGGCCCGGGGCATGGCGTGCTTGACGCTCCGAATGAGCCTGGAAGACAGTCGGGACGTGATTGGGTGGCTCATTGATCCTTTCAGGAAATGCATAAATTCTATGGCTGCAAATTCTAGATCGTACACATGGAGAAAAACCATAGCCAATCGCAGAATTGTTCCTAGTGTAGCCCGAATCCGATGAACTGTCCTGCTTGACGCAGTCTGCCTCTCTTGTGGTCTATCGTATACCTAAAAGGCGGTACGCGATGGTTTTCATCAAATATTGTTTTTATTGTACATCTGCCGACAACGGCTTATAGTGGCCGACTGAAGAACGATACGGGTGAATATATATACGTGTGGATATGTCCAAGGAGATGATTAAACCCCCAACTCCCCAGAAACACCAGAGCCATCATCCGTGATTAGAGAAGCAGGCCAGGATTGCACGTAATCCCAGCCGAGACCATAAGAACCCCCTAGATTTCATAGAGCCAACCCGGTACCCTTGCGCGTCCATCGATACAACGCCAACACGGCCTTGCGGCGATGCCGAATCTCACTAGGGTTCACTGGCCGCCCGCGAGCTTGAGCGACAGCACTGCGCATCACCTGCCGGAAACTGCGTTGATATTCCGTATTCAGCGTCACCACGCACGACTCCGTCGCCCGGATCATGGTTTCGCAGGCATTGAGAATCCCGTCGCCGGCTTCCTTCTGGAGTCGCTCCACGATCAGGAGCAAAAGAAAGCTTCCCTGCAGAAGCTGGATACCGAAAAAGTACGGCATAAAGCTGATATCTGGGTCGAATCGGAGGATTTGCTGGACGGCGTCTGCCGCCTCCAGTGCGTGGGAGATGGTCGATGCGAACGCCGGAGAAGAGGTCCAGAAATCCTTGTCTTCGATGAGAGAGACTGGGTCCCATTTTCCGACAAGCAGAATATGGAGGACGTGTACTAGGTAGGATGAATACGCGATCACGGTTTGTGTATGCCACGAATAAGCCTGTGACGAGGACGCATCGGTCGGTTGATCGGGTTTGTTGGCATATTGAGCGGACAAGGAAGTCTCCGGGTCGGCAGCAGCAAAAGTCGTCAGACTAGCTTTGTAAATCTCCAGCTGTCGAAGGACCTCCGACACGTGCACCTCCCATGCCTCCTTTCCTTGCAGCCGAAGCCCCAGGGTAGGGTGATTTCGTGCTTGGTTCAAGTCGATCAGTTCGCCCGTGATCGTCATCAACGGTAAAAAGAAGCCGAGTATAGAGTGATCATGACAGATAAAATTTGGGAAAACGCGGCGCTTGTTGCGATCGCCCGATCGGACGCACTGCGGTCCGTCCGCGCGCGGACTGTTGCTATGGATGTTGCCTGCCTGCCAAGCAGCCTCGTCCAAAGGGAGCAACAAGTCCTCACTCTCTGCATCCAAAAGAGCGAGCGGCCGGTTATAACACAAAGCGAGATGACGGTCCATGATATACAATAGCCACCACGTGCGTCGACGCTCCTCGCGATGCTCTTCCGTCACGGGGGCGTTACTCTGCCGGTCATGCTTATCCTCACAAACGCAATTCAAACTCGGTCGGGATGGATTTGAATAATCAAAGACGGGACCGGCCGGGGAACTTGCCCAACCACCCAAGGGGTAGCCAAAGGATGGACTAGATCCATCAGTCTGACTGTCAATATTGGGCATGACCTCGATTTCTTGATTCAATTTGAGTTCTCGGGCTAGAGTGAATGCTGCGTGCCACCTGTACATGGAATTAGTCGCTGAAGAGAGACGGAAAATGATCTTGCGCATTAGATTGTCCTCTTCCAACTTACCATCGCATACTCGCAGCCTTTTGTTCGCTCGAGGAGATGATCGACGCGACATGGATGTATGTAATCACATCGTCCAAAGACCCCGCAGGGCCCACGAGACCCTTGTCATCACCGACTCCCTCGAACGGATGATGAGCCGATGTGGCTGAATAGTCCTGCGGCGCATTGGAATTCTCTGGGGGCTCCTGATCCTTGAACGAGACGTGAATCAAAGGCCGCAGCAATCGAATGGTCAATGCGCACAGAAATTGACAAATCTTGCGACGTTGTAGCGGAGAGATGGATAGAGAGAATGCCCGGTCGTCCACTGCCGCGACCCAAAGCATACTCGCCAATAAAGCCGGGCTGCTAGGTCGCGGCCGGTCCGCACTCAGGAAGGACGCCTTTCGCAACACGTAACAGTGGATGTGGTGACACACCGGATGCATATGAGTCGAAAACGAGCTTGTAAAATAGAGCTCTAGTAGATCACAGACTAGACGACGTGGGAGATTAGACTCCAGGAACGGCATGACTGGTTCTAGGACGGGGTACTTCAACCCCGGCCGTTTGGAAGGAGAGGCTCCCTGTCCCGCATGGGTTTGCGCAGGTACCGGGGGGAGCTGCGAATGCCGCTTCGGGGGGTGGTGGCCCGCCAAATCCCCCGGAGTCCAGATATCCCAAAGCCGTGGCAGTGGCCCATCACCCCCGTGTACCCCTCCCAGAATATCATAGGACTCGGGCGAGAGGTGTGCAGTCGACAGCCATTCCTCCGTCGCATTCCCTTCGGGCCGGGGTACGGATCCAGGGCCGGGCGCTGGCCCTGGTCGCTGCGATCGCGAGCTGTCGACCGCCGAGTGCGGCCCGTCCACGCTCGGCGCAGACAAACTGATATCATTCGTCGTGGGAGACCGGTGTTGGAATGTCGATTCTGGGGAACTCTGCTGCTGTGGCGGGGATATGGCTGGTTGTCCGGAGGGTTTCCGGTCGAGCGATTCTTCCATCTGGGGCGCAAAGTGCGGAGGCGCCTCGCCGGGCCCGGTCGACCCATTCACCAATTTCGCACGCGCAATGCGCCCGCGCTTGCGACGCTCACGGGTGAATTCACAATGGGTGTCGCTGCGCAGGCATCGAGAGCAGGGAAACGCGCGGTCGCATCGGACCCGACGGGTGTGGCACGAATCGCACGCAACTCGATTCCGCCGCCAGCGGCGCTTGCCATTGGCCAGGTCGACTGGACCAGGAGTCGTCGCGTCAGGGTCCCCAAGCTGGGAGTCCATGGCGATGGAGATTCAGGTCGTCATTGGGGGGAAGAGAGCGAAGCCAGAGGAAAAGAGAAGGAGTGGAATTGAAATTGATAAAAAGGGTGAAGCATGAGAGGAGAGGAGAGGAGAGAAAGAGAGCTCGGGGAACGAGACGAGCGCGGGGAAAACGTGGCGCCGTGTCTTACGCTTGCGTCCACTCACGAGGTTCGCTTGGAAAGGATTGCCTTTCTAGCTGGGGGGAAAATACTTAGTGCACAACGTTGATTCCGATCCGCCTTTATTGGAATAGACTTGATGTTTATTATACAGGGAAAAGTCGACCCGAAAAGGGCACAGTCGTAACGGTTTCTCGAGCTTGGGCCCGCCAACGATTTCCCCAGATCCCCCCAGAGATGTGAATCCGGTCCTTTTTTTTTTAGGAATGTCGAACTCCAGACGCTAACGATCGGGATGGGTCTCATGACCTCCTCTTTTCCCCTCTCCACCCCCAATTTCCCGAGGAGATCTCCTCACTTCTGGAGCGCACTCTTGTACCGGGCCAGGGCCCGATCCCGACTGGCCACATGCTCCACGATCGGCCGAGGATATCCAGTCTTTTGCGCGATCGCACCGGCACCCCGGGCGTACGGCTCGTGGATGGCATTGCCCTTGACATCACGCAGCTCCGGCACCCATTGTCGAATGTATTCGCCATCGGGATCGAATCGCTCACTTTGTCGCAGTGGGTTGAAGATGCGGAAATACGGTTGGGGGTCTACCCCCGTGCTCGATCCGAATCCCCAGCCTCCGTGGTTGGAGGCGAAGTCACCATCGATCAAATGTTCCATGAAGAACCGCTCGCCTCGGCGCCAGTCCAGCATCAAGTCCTTGGACAAGAATGACGAGACGACCATGCGTGTGCGATTGTGCATCCAGGCGCAGTGCTTCAGCTGTCGCATCGCGGCATCGACGATCGGGAACCCGGTCTTGCCGTCGCACCACGCCTGGAACTGATCCATATCGTATTCCCACTCAATGTTGGTGGCTTCGGGCTTGAAGCACTTGTTCATGCTGTGTGGGCCCGTTAGCCTTTCATCCTCGAATGATCATTGCACCAGTGCTATTCCAAAGGGTGAGACCCATTCAACGTACCAGATAAATGGCCAATGCACAAGTACATGGCGGTAGAAATCACGCCAGGCTACCTCGCTGATCCAGGTCATATGGCCCTGATCGTACCGATCAAGCTGGTTCTTGTTGGCTCGTTTCGCCGTCACTACGGCCGTGCGAGCACTCAGCGCCCCGGACGCGAAGTACGGACTGAGGACGGAGGTGTTCTCTCCGGGCAGCATGCTGCGGTTAGTATCGTAGTCACCACATTTCTCCTTCAAGAATTTCTCCAAGCGACGCGTGGCCTCATGCTCGCCTGCTGGGTAGAGCTCTTCGAATCGTTTCTTTTCCTCGTCGGAGAGCATTTTATTGCTGGGCAGAGCCGGAATCTGGCAGTCGAACAGGTCGGCATATTGCTTTCGGGCATTCCCCGGGTTGGTCCCGGGATCTTCGGACAACTCCAGATAGCCCGGGTTCTCCTTGAGGAAATGTAACCACGAACGAAACCACGGTGTGTAGACCGCATACTGCTTGCCCGAACCAGTGTTCAACATCCCGGGCGTTACCACACAGGTATCGTGCGACGGGGTAAAATTAATATCATGATCGGCACATCGCCGGACCACTTTAGCATCCCGGCGCAGCTCATCCACTTCGTACTCGAGGTTGGCACACAGATGCTTCGCCTCCCACTTCTGACACAATTCCACGATACGATTCGGGATGTTCTTCCGCTTCTCCTGGATCTCGACGTACAGCGGAATGTCCAGCTCTGACAGATCTCGTTGAAGTTGTTTCAACGTTCGCAACGTCAAGTCGACGCGGGCGGGACTTGTCAGATGGGCCTCAAAGTCTTCCGGCGACACAATGTAGACCGTGATCAAGGGAATCTGGTGCTCCTTGGCAATCTGAAAGGCAGTGCTGAGCGCTCGATTATCTTGAAGACGTAGATCGGACTTGAACCAGTGAACCACCGCCTTGCCCGGCGTTATGGCGCGGCGCTTGTCGGCCGTTTCTTTGCACGCCTTTTCCAACGCGTCAATGGGTCGTTCAATAGTTCCATTATTGTAGGCCATGCATCGGTCATTGCTCATCTCCGGTGGGTAAAAGTCGCGCAGGACGATTCCAAACTCCTCTGTCCGTTTTGCATTAGGGTGTGGTTGCCGAAGATTCTCGGGCTTCCCTCGTTTGCTATCATGGCCATTCGCAGTTGGACCGTGGCCGTTCGAGTCGGACATTTTGCGTTTGGGCGCCATTGAAGGGACACTGTGACGAAATCGAGTTGTTGATGGATGAGCTTGGATCGGTGAGCTTCCGAGAGATCTTCGGAGACGGGAGGTATGCAAGGACGGGAGGGTCTGAAGAGACGGACAGGAGTGATAAGAAAGCAAGGAGAAGCAGCGACGAGGAACACGTAAAACACGCATCGCGTTGGGTAGCCATGATTGGCGCGGGTGGTCTCCTTATTTCAGGGCCTGGACAAAACGCGTCGGCAGTCATCGATCGGGCGATCGAGATTCCTGACGTCACCCGATCTAGGATCGCGTTTGTGGTCGCGCAGCACAGCTTCAGCTTGAGGGCGTGGCCTCACCCCGGATGAGGCTCATAATCGAATGATGCATTTTTCAATTACGGGACAGTCTCTTCAGTTTAGATGTCTTTGGAGAGGCATCATTGAGGGATCCCGTTGGCTGGTGACTCAACAAACTCGACGGGGAAGATGCGATCGAGAGACTGGTCCCACGTGACCCTCTCGCCATTTAACAATGCAGTCGTCAACGAGACATGCCAAGCAGGATCCAAAAGGGAAAATGATATTTTGGGGCAGAGATATATGCTGTCACCGATGATCAAGATCCCACTAGGGACTGCTAGCTATAGAGTACAATACCAGGGCTAGGATCTCATCTCGGATAGTCCATCGCCCCGCATGGAGCCCGAGATCTGCGCTAGTCGATTAGTTCGATCGAGGGGGCATTAGCGCCGGGGCAAATCTTTGAAGTTCCAGTCCAAAGTACATGACGATAACAGTCACGACGTTGACGAGTCATCCAAGGGCCCTGACGAGGAACCACCGGCCTTAATTTGGGATTGCTTGATCCACTGCCCCAGCTCTCCCAACCTTGGAGTATTCAGCCCCAAGATACTCCGCATTTTCACGCGTCGCTCTCGCCAGACGTAGTCCACGGGGTCCCATGGTCCGGCCACCAGCCAAGGTCCGAGATGTCGTCTCGAGAGCACGCTATGAGAAGTCCGGTCACATTGCACATCGCCAGGAGTCCTTGCATACCTTTCTCTATTTATGAATCGGACGGTCGCACACCTCCCGTCCAAGATCACCTCTCTCTCTGGACGCTCTGGCGACCAGTTGGTCCATCGTGAGGTCCCAACCAACCTTGCCGACGAATGCAGAACTCTAACGTCGCCAAAAAGGCCTGCGATTTCCTTCCCCAAACTCTGAATCGTCCTCGTCCTCCTCAGCGCCAGCGCTGCCACTCCTCACTTGATTCGCGAGAAGCTGCGCCGTTGATCGGCAGACGTGATCGACCGCCGTATTCGTCCAAGGGCAACGGCCTTTTATTTGATTTTATTTGATTTTATCTTTTTTGGGCTCACACACAAGCCACACTCATCCCTTCCATCCTGCGGGATCCCTCAGCTGTGATCCTGATCCTCCCTCTCCCTCTCTCCCTCTCTCCCTCTCCCTCTCCCTCTCCCTCTCCCTCTCTCTCGACCTTCCTCTGCGCAATGTGACCCCTCCATCCATGTCAGCGCAAGCCTCCGGTGTCGGGGACTCGCTGCTGCACCCCGACCCATCCAAGATCCCAGTTCGCACCGAGATCTTCGCAGCCTTTGCCGCCATTGCCTGGTACAATGCCATCGAACTCATCGTCCTATGTTTCGTCTCCTTCAAACGCCGCCGCGGCTGCTATTTCTGGAGTCTGCTAGTAGCCTCCTCCAGCATCGTCCCACATTGCTTAGGCTACTTCCTGCTGTTCTTTCCCACGGGGGTGTCACCCTACATCTGCGTCACGCTCATCGTCTTCAGCTGGTACGGCATGGTGACGGGTCAATCGATGGTACTATGGTCGCGTCTCCATCTAGTCTTGCAAAATACCAAGATTCTCTGGGGCGTCCTTGGGATGATCATCGTAGACGCCATCCTCCTCCACATTCCGACCACGGTGTTACTCTACGGAACGGCCGCAGCCCCCCTCAGTGTATGGGCGCACGGATACGGTATCATGGAGCACATCCAGCTCGTCGGCTTCTGCATCCAGGAACTGATCATCTCGGGACTCTACGTCTGGGAAACGGTCAAACTACTCCGACTCCGACCTCAAGGCCGACCACACGGGATCCTCCATCAACTCCTCGTCATCAACATCATCATTCTCCTCCTCGACGTGGCTATCGTCGTGATCGAATACGTCGGCTACTACGCCGTCCAGGTTATGTTCAAGCCCGTCGCGTACAGTATCAAACTCAAACTCGAATATGCCATCCTCGGCAAGTTAGTCGCCATCGCCCAGGGTATGCAGACCTACAACGACGATGACGGACCTTCCAGCACTCGCGAGATGACATCCTGCCCCTCATCGCAGGAAACGCCCCTGCGTCCTGGTTTGGGGCCAGATTCTCATCGCCTGTACAGTTTCCCATGGTTTTGGGACACTTCGCACCAGTCGAGTTGTACCTCTTCCGGGATATGAATATACCAATGGACGTCCAAATGAATGAAAATCGGTGGGAATCACGATTCGGCAGCCCCATAGATGTCATGTGGATGATGGTAGTAATAGACCTCTGCATGGTGAATGCCTGACGTTACGCTTATACCCTATTTCTCTTTTTCCGCCCTGAAATTAAAGGTGTCATGTACCCTATGCCAGTTTCGGTCTCCATGCATAATCATAAAAGGGCTTCGTCCATTCGAAGCAAATCAAATCATGACCAAATATGCATATCCAAATATAACGGAAATCCAAATCATCAGTAGACATCAGTAGGTATCACCGGAAATTCTCGAACAAGCCAGAGTGCACGCCAGCCTGTAGCACCAGCACGCTGCCAAAGACCTTATTCTCGGGCTGTACCATCGCCGAGGCCACGGGCCCAAGGGCTCGCTGAGTATCGGTACCGACACTCTGCGCACCCAGATCGATTGCAATGCTAGAATTAACAGGGCCACTACGTCTTCCGACGACCACCATATTACCATGCTTGTTGGCCGTCAGATCGAGGTCCTGTTGCACGGCGGCCACCGCCAGCTGGACCGGGTCACTGATCGTCTCCTGTACGCCAGCCTGCTGGAAAACGACACGGTCATTCAGATCCTCCGATATAGAATCACGCAGAGTTTCGAAAAAGATGAGATCTGACTGGCTATTCGGTGTTCCGGTATGCGTTCCAGACGAAATGGATGTCGATACCCCGAGTTTGCTTGGGTCCGAATGCTGTCCTGGGATGTGGATAATACTCGCGGTGACACTTTCATTCTGAGCGAGTTGCAGAACGAGCCGTATGGCGAAACGGTCATCGTCACCACCGAAGAATGGGAGTACAATATGACGAGAGCGATTTCCAGAAGCTGGTCGCGACCAGACGGAATGAATGCTCATTCCACTGGTCGAGCGCTGGAGAGTGGGCCGTTTGGTAGTGCGAGGGTCTGGGTTGTGCTCAATCAAGATACCGACGGGGCCCGGGACCCGCTCTACGACGCTCGAGACAAAATCAGTGTAGGGACCATTGGCAAATCGGTTTGCGGTATCCACTTCAAGACCGCTTTGACGGTCAGCCAATGTTCCAGTTTCGCTCCATGGAAGCAAGAGGAGATCCGCCGTGTCCTGGTGGGCCATGTTGACGACCGTTTCGGCATATGAATACTCAGGTATCACGGACACGCCCGCCATAAGAGAGACGTCTTGCCACTCGCCAAAGGCACGGAAGGTGTTCACCACTGGGTCCCACATGGCATGCTCTCCAGCCGAAACTTTCATGACACTCGAGTCACGATCTGTCAATTCCATAAGACGCACGCCATGCACACACAGAGTGGGCTCCTTGTCATCCTCCGACGTGGCTGCATCCTCAATGGTTTGCTCGGCCCGCTTTGGCCTCTTTGACGGGTGAACATGGGGCGATGATACCGCTACTTCGTGTTTGGGGCTAAGAAGAGCAGCCAGGGTGCAAATTCCTGACAAGCCATCCAGGCGAAGATAGACCAGAAGCTTGCGAACGGGTACCGTCTTCAGCTGATCCTTGACTACAGAGACACTATTGGATCGGGAGTCTCCCTGAACAGGGTTCCCATCCCAATCGATTTCTCCACGTCGCCAACGTGCCACCTTGACTTGATACCATGTTGGATAGAGGATGGTCGTCAGCGGGGTAGTAATGAAAGTCGTAACCAAAGCCATCACCACGAAGATGGTGAATGTGCGGGTACTCAAAATCTTGGCTTGCAAACCAATGTTCTATCGTGCAAATGTCAGTACTTCTTGTCCTTACTTCCCTCCACAATGTCCCGAAGAGAGGGGGGGGAATTGACGGGCACGAACCAAGACAATCAACTCAACTAGACCCTTACAGCTCATCAAAACACCAATTGAGAAGCTCTCGCGCCAAAGCATTCCGCACCAACGAGATGCAAGAGCGCCTCCGGCCACCTTGGCAACAAAAGCAATGGCAATGACACCAACCACATAGCCCCAGACGATGCCACTGTTTAGCAACCCCAAATTGGTGCTGAGGCCAGATAGTGTGAAATAGAGTGGTAGGAAAAGGGCTGCAACCAGATCTTCAATCTTCTCCGTCAATTTGATAGCAAACCCACCTTCATGGGGGCAGATCAGTCCGATCACGAATCCACCGAAGATGGCGTGGATCCCAATGGCCTGCGTGAAGAACGCGGACGCAAGCACAATAAGTAGCGTCAAAGTCACCACCGACTGGCTAGGCCCCTTTTGCAAACTTCCTGTCCGCTCGAGGAAGCGGTATAAGAGTGGTTTGAAGACAAGGAACAGGAAAAGCATGTATCCTATACAAACGAGTAGGACCCAGAGGGCAGTGAGACCACTTCCTGCGTTGACAAGGGCGACGCAAAGGGCCAGTAGAATCCACCCAACGACATCATTTCCAACACCGGCGGATAAAACGATGACGCCGACTCGAGTGCCGAGAAGTTTCAGCTCGGTCAAGATACGGCACAACACTGGGAAGGCGGTGATCGCCATCGCAATACCAATGAACAGGAGGTATGTACCAAATTTGATAGGCACCGTCGAGGGATCATCATGAAACTCGTTGTAAAGACCGTAGGAAATTGCACTTCCCAGCCCAAATGGCAAAATCATACCTGCTGCGGAAACGCTCAATGCCACGCGCCAGTTGCTCGCAAGGAATCGAAGATCCGTTTCCAGTCCCACGAGGAACAGGAATAGGACCAAGCCCAGGTTTGCAACCACATTGAGGCTTGGGATGCTAGCAGTGGGGAAGATGGCATCGGTGAAGCCTGGGATACGGCCCATCACCGAGGGGCCTAAGATGATGCCACCGATAACCTCTGCAATGACTCGAGGTTGACGGATCTTTGAAAGTGGCCAATGAATCAGGCGACAGAACACGATGATTATTACAGCCTGGCGGATGCACGGTCAGTCATGACGGGTCGGTGTGGGGTCCCCGGGGAGGGTTGAGCAGCAAAGCTTGAGAGGTATCCATACCTGAATGATAAACAGAACCAACGGGTTCTTGGAATCGTAATGAGTTGGGTTACCTCCCTCAAGGATCCCGCCTTGAGGGCTCACCTTGACGGCGCTGGTAGCCGTAGCCGTGGCCGTCGTCGTCGCAGTGCCAGTCACCATGGTTGACGAGGGTGGAAGAAGGAAAGAAACAGCTCAAGGGGTGGAAGAAGGAAAGAAACAGCTCAAGGAGGGGAGGGGAGAAAGAACGGAGGATCTCATGACGGCCCCCATCCACCATCCAGCCACAAATCGGTGTCCACTGTCAGACTGGCTCTCCAATCCGATTCACTCGAGCTAGCCCAGATCTTGGCGCCATGGGAAAGCGGTCGGGGATTGGGTGGAGGGAGAACAAACGTCAGCTACGGGAATAATGATCACTAAAGAAACGGGTGGACCACCTAGACTTCGGTTTCGGAGGGGCGAAAGAGATTAAGTACGCACTAATCCGCTTCCGGAAAATGGCAGCAACGTGGGGAGATTCGCCGTAGCGCAGTCAGGTGACCTCGGAAAGATAAGACCTACATTTGCAGGCGATGAGTCACGTGGTATCACGTGGTAGTAGATCGATGTTCTGGACTCTTACGAGCACAAACGCGAATATCGAGTCTAAATATTCATGATCGCTGTTATCCAGAGCATAAGTAATACTGTCATGCTATGACAAGATTTCAGTGACCCGGTTCTTCACCTACCCCGTTATGGTCCTGATGCCCTGGGACCAAGGATGGGATGGCCGTTCCCGAAATATATTTACCAAAGGTATACCGACGAAGAGCTGAGGAATGTCAGGGGTCCTTGATTAACACCGAGCTTAACCTTGGAAGCTTTTTGAATGATGTGTATTAAATAGTAAACCTTTAGTCATAAAAATATCTAGATGGATGGAATAGCTCAAATCTATTTATCGCAGGGGTTGGCAGTGGAAATTTCTCTCAAAGAGGCTGTTAGACCTCGACACGGCCCATGGGCCGCCCATGGGCGGCCCATTGGCCCAAAAATGAACCAAAATAGAAATCCCCGTTAGCTGCATAAATTATGCCATTCCTACTTGCATTTCTTAGTATTTTTGGTATTTAGATTACCCTCAATTTGAATATATCGATGAGTTCTACTGATTATGAAGAGAAAAGCAAGTCTGGTTTACATGAATTTCTGGTTGCTCTACTTCACACTTATATACTACTACCCTTTAATATATCTATGGAGCCGTATAGATGGGACTCGAACCCTACCAGAGACACGCTGCCGTACACTGCTTTCATAAGGCAATAGGACCATATCCTCCTCCTTATCCTCATCCTTAACACTAGCCTCAACCTAGTGGTTATCAGGCCTAGGTCCCTTATTTATATCTATCCTTTGTCTCTTCCTAAGCGATGTTTGGCTTCGTATCTCAATAGAAGACTTAATAGAAGCAAAAAGAGACTTATCCTCTTCGTTATCACTGATTGGATCAAAATTCTCACTCGGTTACCTGGTATCCGTTTCTTCTTCCGCTGATTTAAGCTCTTGTTCGGTCGCTAGTTCTCGGATAAAAGCAAGCTGCTCCTCCTCTACTTTAAATCTAGTAGTGCATATAAACATCATGAGATCTTGTATGGTTGTTGTATTTAATGAGCCCCTGCGGTAGTGGTAGATATCGCGTGCTGAGTTAAATAACCGCTTAACACTAGCGCTAGTAGTAGGGACAGAGAGAACGTCCCGTGCTAGACTTATAAGCGTAGGAAATTCATATTGATGGTCTCTCTAAAACTGCCGAGGGCTAATTGAGATAGTTCCTATTATAGGACGTATTAGAAAAAGGTTAGCTAGGTTAGAGAGGATAAGGTGATAGATATCTACCTCCTCTTAGATACTCTCTTAGTTCATCACGCTCGCTAGGTTGTGTCCTCTCGGTATCTTATGTAAGTAAGATATTAAGCTCTGATGTCTGCACTGATTTCTTGGCCTTTAAGAGAGACTACGAGCTAGTAAGGCCTTCTTTGTAGTCATTAAGACGGGACTTAAGGCTTTGGCGATACTGGGTACTGAAATCCCTGTCTGGATCCTGCCAGTCGGGTGTTGAAAAAAACTGTAACTTATACTGCGGGGCAAGAATAGTCCTAATTATATAGATATCACCGAGATCTTTGTTATCTGTTAAGGTATAGTACTCTCGTAGCTTCGTTTCGGTAGATTAAAGAGCTTTAAGCATCTGTTGCTTCTAAGGAACCTTTTTCCGCCGAAGCTGGCGAATAGATAATTCTAGGTGGTCAAAAAGCTTATTGTATATGCTGAAAACGCTGTGAATAGTAATATCCTTGGTTTTGGAAAGCGTAGTAGTGAATTTGAAGAAAGGCTGTGTGATCTAGAGGAGATATTCGATCTGGCGCTATTCCTCTCGGTTAATTTAGAGATTAGGATGCCTATACTTAGTATAGAACTAATCGAACGCGGATTGGAGCCGTTTAGCCCGTCGAAGCATTAAGAATGTCGAATTCTAGCGTGTTCGGATATCTTGAATCGGCACTAACTTCGGTTATTCGGTCTAAATGTTTAAAAAGGACTCCCGTCGCTAAGGGCTTACGCTAATAAAAACTACGAGGTCTCGAATCTAAAAGAATAGTTAGGAGGTGATATAAAGGAAGGGGTTGGTTTAATGGCTGAATGAATCCAAACTTTACGTAGTATATTCGCGATACCTCGCTTTTAGGCCTTTCGATAAGCCGACTAGGCTTGCTCTTCCGACTAAATCATCTCTCTCGTCTCATTCTTCGGGTTGGCCTTTATATGACTAAGTAGCTACTTCAAACTTAGCTAGATGACGTAGGCGATACAGGGAATACGAATAATAGTAGCTCTATAATATATATCTAAGGATTATAGTGAATCCTGGATAGTTAACATCATTTTGCTATTATTAGATGTATTGTTAGTCGTAATAGTAATTACCCGTTCCGGTATCTAGTGCTACTAGAGTAAATCAAATAGTACCGAGCCAAGATTAACGCTAGTATGCCTCTTATATAGAGGTTCAAATCTAAGCAGAATTTCCCGATAGTTCTAGTCTTTATCAATAAAATAGCTAGTGATAGCTATAAACGCCTGCTGAAAGGGAGAAGTCCAGCAATCTAGCGCGAGTAAGAGCTTTGCCTTTGGCGGAAGCTTCGCAAGAAGATGGGTCTGTCTCTCCTTCATAATCTCTCGCATACGACGCTAGATGCTTTTAGCGTAGGGAAAGGTAGGAAGTGAGGGTGCTGACTACGTTATACGAAGAAGCTTTTGAAACTACGGGTGCTTAATTATTTGAAATGGAAGGCGAAGAGTGGTGATTATCCTAATAATCTCTTGCTACTAAGCTTCCTCGGTAAAAGAGGATATAACCAGAGGGGAATCTCGAGCCTTATAGAAAAGGTAGTTAGCTCCCTTATAGCCTATCATCTTATTTTAGTAGGAGTTAATACCGCTTGCTCCATTAACCGCTGTATACTTAGCTGTTTAACTGCTTATCTCCCTTTCCGGCATGACTCTGTTTTTAAATACCTTCGAAGCGCGTTTGTTCTATTTAAGGTGTGGTTTAGATGATTAAGAATCTTTTCACATCTCTTATATATCACCTTTGGCTCTCTAGTAATATAATAGGCTACTTACTCGAAATAGACCTATATATCTGAATGATGGCCCCGTCCATCCTAATGCATCTTCTTCTTCTCATCGTCCGCTACTCCAAACTATATATTAAACCACTAGTTAAGAAATTCAGCACTTATTATCTCTGTATAAAGTACCTAGGTTTTCCTCCGGTCGCTAACACGTTATAGAGTATAAGGGATCGAATCCGGTAAGGCGTGTCACGGGCCAGTGCCCGATATAGGTCACGTGTATCACGAGACCTTGGCATGTTGACGTAGAGAACGCGTAGGATAAACTTCCCCTCCTTAAGCTTTTTGTAAACAGCATATTGGCCTAGTTAGATTGAATCAAGTCTTACTTTAGCCCTTCACATACAAAAAGCTTCCTTCTATACTTAGAAGTATCATTGGTTATTAGAAAAGCCCTAGGAAAGCGACCTAGGCACTTATTGGAAAGCCCCCTAAATCTCTAGTGATTCAGTGACGAACAGCGATTAGAACGGAATCCTCGCGTATAAAACTCTTAGCGCTCGAGACGTATTGGAAAGCCTTAGGAGATCGTAATTCCTAGGCATATTAGAATATTGGACGAAAAGCGACCGACACATTACCGGCACGCTATATAACCCCTGGTAGCTATGCAGCACCAGGAATCGACGAGCCCTCCTGGGTGGGCGCAGACGCTATTGCAGTAGTTAGCATAGACCTAGGCTATGCAGAACGAAGAACGAGAGCGGCACTACTAATAGGAAGCTGTATAAGAAGAACGGATGCGTCGTCTCGAAGCAATGTTAGAGCGCTAAGCCTCACTGGCCACGACGATAACCACGATAAACGAAGGATAGGCGACACCAGCCCGATCGGCTACCGAACCGGTGCCGATTCCTCCACGAATAGAGATTATTCACCGACCGAAGCCCCGTCTCCCGGACCTAAAGCCATTCGGTGGAAGCACGAGCGACTAGCTAACCTGGCGAATTTCGATTGAGAATAAGCTTAGTGTAGACGGCGAAGCTATTGGTTCTCCTTAGGACCAATTTATATATGTCTTCTCTAGACTAGAGAAGCTTACATAGAAGAACACCGGAACCTTTGTGAAACTCCGCCGAGATACTGACGAACCATAGGCCTTACTCGACTACCTCGAGAATATCTATGGAGACCCGAATGTTAAAGTACGCGTAGCTAGGCGACTTCACTAGATTCGGCAACCGGAAGATATGAGCTTTTCTAGGTTCCTACCACGGCTAGAAAAGGAATTCGCTGATGCCGACGCTCTCGAATAGTATGACGAGGCTAAGCGATAGATTCTCCTCGGAGCACTTAATAAGATAATGACGAATTCGTTAATGAATCGGGGTATTCCCGCCACCTTTTCGGACCTGATCTCTCGGCTACACGAGATAAGCTCCGATATAGATGCCCTTAATATCACTAAGGCAGAACGGCCGCGTCGGCCGCGTTCGCCTAGATAGAACGACGACGAAATAGATTGGACGCCTATTATGTCGGTAAACCGAACCGAAACCTACACGAAACACCACCGATCTAGGACTGGAGCGCCGAGGTAGGCTTAATGGGTTAGCTAGGACGTACTAGAGTAGCGGCGGGCCGATAGGAAGTGCCTACGATGTAGAAAGATCGGCCACTTTATCGGGACGTGCGCGCTACTACTAGCATAACGGCCGGGTAGTGTACGAATTGCGTCCGCTTCGAGCAAGAAGGGAAAGGAGCGTACGGTCAAAGTGAAGAAATCGAAGCCTGTGAGCGACGAAGATTCCGTCATAACAGCCTCTGGCGACGAAGATGTGACTACCGAGGATAGATCGGGAAAAGAGTAGCTCCTGTTCTTAGCCGTGAGTAGGAGCGAAAGGGGGTCGAAAAGCTACTAGAACGTGAGACACCGCCGTTTATAGTCGATGCTAGAGTGAATGGAATTTAATTTATATAAGCTCTTGTCGATAGCGGCTACCGCTATTATATAATAGTAAACGAGTCCTTAGTCTAGTTGCTCGACCTCCCGCGCATTAAGATATAGCCACGAATCCTCGACGGAGTTATGCTAAATCAGTACCGAATCACCTACGCTACCTACTTCGACCTCGATATCTACGGCCATCAATAGGGCTGTGTGTTCGCCTATATTATCGGACCATAAAGCGATAGTATGATACTCGGAGACCTATGGTTACACGACGTGAAAGGGCGATACTTAGTAAGGAAAGGATACCTTGATATCTTCACAAAGTCTTGGGAGCGGACGAGGTGTTAGAATCGTGTAGATCGCACTATTAGGCCTATTTGGGTAAAGGCATTACGTGTTACCTAAGCGGAGGCACTATCTATCTAGTAACTTATGCAGAGCGTATCGGATGTGAATCGCTTGCGAATCGGTAGGGTCTCGCTAGACGACATCGAGAGAGCACTCCGTCCTAAGAAGCACATCGATCCAAAGGATAAGCTACTAAAACACTACTTGCGATTGATAGCGGCTTTCAGCCAGCAGCTTGCTGATCAGCTACCACCACACCGACCAGGGGTCGATCATAAGATCCCCTTGAAACGCGACCGAAACGGCGTCGAAGAGCCACCACTATATTGTCCTCTCTACGGCATTAACAAGGAAGAACTTCTTTACCTACGGAAGACGTTGACGGACCTACTTTGGAAGAACTTCATACGTTTTAGCTAATCGCCCGCAGCAGCACCAATCTTTCTAGTGAGGAAGCTAGGTGGAGGCGTACGATTCTGTGTCGATTACCGAGGATTGAACGAACGGACAGTGAAGGATCGCTACCCTCTACCGCTGATTCGAGAAACGTTACGGAACATAGGCCACGCCCGCTAGTTCACAAAGCTCGATATCATCGCGGCCTTTTATAAGATCCGTATTCACCCTAGAGAAGAATAGAAGACAGCATTTCGGACGCGATACGGGCTCTACGAGTGGAACGTGACTCTATTTAGGCTAACTGGCGCACCGGTAACGTTCTAGAGGTATATTAACTAGACGCTACGAGAGTACCTCGATGATTTTGTGTCGGTATACGTCGACGATATAATAATCTACTCTAACGGAACGCTAGCGGATCACCGCCGAAAGGTCGGCGATGTTCTACAGAAACTAATAGACGCGGGTCTACAATATGACATCGCGAAGTCAGAGTTTGAGCAGAAATCGGTGAAATACCTTGGCTTTATTGTCGAAGCCGGGAAGGGGATCCATGTTGACCCAAAGAAGGTAGAGGCTATTAGGGCATAGGAGAGACCGAAGTCTATACGAGATGTGCGAAGCTTTATTGGTTTTGCGAACTTCTACCGGCCGTTTATCCCCCGATTCGCCGACCTTTCGGCACCTTTAATACGGCTTATTAAGAAAGACGCTATCTTCGAATTGGACGATAATTTCTAATAGGCCTTCGTGGAACTAAAGGAACTCTTTATAAACGCACCGATCCTAGCTTATTTCGAGGAGGATCGTTAAATAGTCGTGGAAACTTACGCTTCTTGCTTGGCTACTTGGGCGGTCCTATCGTAATACGGGCCTTATAGGTAACTACGGCTATTCGCCTATCTCTCCTAGAAGCTATCTCTAGCAGAATCAAACTACGAGATCCACGATAAGGAGCTTCTAGCGATTATACGTGCCCTACGCGAATAGAGACCTAAGCTGAAAATGGTGCCTCGATTCACTATCGTGACGGACCATAAGAACCTCCGATACTTTGGTAAAGCACAATATCTAAATGAACGGTAGATACGCTAGGCGGATCTCTTAATAGAGTTCGATTTTAACCTCCGCTATCGCCTTGGTAAGCTTATAGTGAGGCCGGACGTACTATCACGACGGAGCTAGGATATACCACAGAGTATTACCGACGAAAGGCTATCGAATCGCTTCCGAGTCCTACTTAAAAAGGTCAAGATTAAAATAGGACGGTTAGACCCTTAACTAGCCGACCACTAATTAAACGAAGCGATCGACTTTGAAAGGGATATTCCCCTCTTCGAAGAAGAGGAACTCTAGGCAGAATAGAAAAGGGTAAGGGCGTCTAACTCGATCTACTAACGAATCTCCCACGCTTTGCTAACGGGAGAGCGCCGAATCGCTACCGAGACAGACATTAAGATAAGCCTATCAGAGTGCCACTTAGACGATCGAGGAGTGCTTCATTTCAGACAACGAATCTAAATTCCTGATAACGAGGTTCTACGCATAGGGATTATACAAAAGATCTACGATTTATACGTCACGGCGTATCCTAGGCGAGACGCTACCTATTCGATACTGTCTCGACGGTTCTTCTGGCTAGGAGTAGCGAAGGATGTACGACGCTTCCTTCGGAATTATACAATCTGCGGACGGAGCTTAGTATGGCGAGACACAAAGCATGGGCTATTAAAACCCCTACCTATTCCTTAGCGAATCTAGGCCGAAATATTAGTAGACTTTATCACCGGACTGCCACCCTCTAGACCTACGGGGGTAACGAACTATATAGTAATAACAGATCGGTTAACGAAGGGCGTGATTCTGATCGGAATAAAGAATACGACGGCAGAAGATATAGCAGAGGTATTCTTCACACACTTCTATATACATCATAGGGTGCTACTAGCGATTGTAAGCGACCGCGGCCCCTAATTCGTGAGTTCTTTCTAGGAAAGGGTATGCGAAAGGCTATCGATTTAACGCCGATTATCCACGGTATTTCACCCCTAGACCGACGGTGCAATAGAGCGTGCTAATTAGGAGATCGAACGAATTCTACGTTTGTTCACTACGTACTTATAGGATAACTAGAAGGATCTACTACTAATAGTCGCCGTGGCGATTAATAATCGCGATACCGCTTTAACTAGAATCTCGCCATTCTTCTTCACCCACGGTTACCACGTTGACCCGATTGGTATTGACGAAGTAGGGTAGCTAGAAGGCGCCCTAACCCTACCACGAAAGGTAGGCGAAACGTTCGTGAATCGCCTACGAGAAGCCACCGATTAGGCCTAGGCCGCTATCGCTTCCGCATAGGCCCTTCAAGAGGAGTAAGCGAACCGACGTCGATAGGCTGCGCCTGTCTATAAAAAGGATGATTGGGTTTGGCTAAACCTTCGGAATATACGCACACGACGACCGTTAAAGAAGTTAGATTGGCTATATGCTCGATACCGAGTAGTAGACGTTCCGTCACCGTTTACCGTCCGACTTAATGTACCTACTAGCATACACCTAGTGTTCTATATTAAACTAGTTCGTCCGGTAGTAACGGACCCGTTCCTATCTTAGCTAGTAGACGATTCGCAGCTACTACCACTACTAGTTGACGGAGAAGAGGAATACGAAGTCGAGTAGATCCTAGCTATACGACGGAGGAAGATCGGACGAGGATATCGTGACGAAGCGCTGGTGAAATGGAGAGGATGGGCTGAGTAAACGTGGGAAACGCTAGATTTAGTGCGGGATTGCAGCGCCTTAGATACCTTTGAGGAGCAGCACGGTACCGTTTCGGAGGTGATTCGCTAGCAAATCGGTACCGAAGCCTATGCCGTCGTGCCCCTTATTAGATTAAGACTAGGAGGGGGGTATTTTCACGGGCCAGTGCCCGATATAGGTCACGTGTATCACGAGACCTTGGTATGTTGACGTAGAGAACGCGCAGGATAAACTTCCCCTCCTTAAGCTTTTTGTAAACAGCATGTTGGCCTAGTTAGATTGAATCAAGTCTTGCTTCAGCCCTTCACAAGGCGAGGCTAGGAGTACCCGTCGAGGGAAGAGTCTGATAGCTTCCGGAAGGCTCTAGTGAAGAACGAAGAGTGTCGCTAGGTAGAAAAGAAGATAGTTAATCTAGATCATCACCCTAATAGAGAGATGAGGAATCCATATTAGATAACTAAGGCACTGCGATGGATAATAGTATTTAGGAAGGGAGTGAGAGGAGACTTAGGAAAATATAGATACCTTTAGTATAGAGGAGTTGATAGTCAGAATCTGTTTATTCGTCCCTAAAGACGGTTTTAGAGAGTAGTTAATATATCATCTCAAGCACTACAGCAGGGGTTTTAGCTAGTTTCATTAGTAGAAGTATAGCTAATCATATATTATCGGAAGCTACCCGAATATCCGTATGATTTCTATTGGATTAGTAAGAATAGGCGGTTTATGGGCCGCCTATAGGCCGCCCAGAAGCCTAAAAATTTCATTGAGGGCGATGCCCCCCGTAAAACACTTCATCCACAAACTACTCTTTTGACGCATTCAGTTCACTTTTACACTATAACGAAGAGGGGTTAGGAATTAAGACTTAAATTATATTAAACTAAATACACAAAGGCTAGAGAGAGTATAGAATTATAGTAGGCTTCCTAAATTTGATATATAATGAATAATTAGAGGATTGTAGTATCGAGACTACATGTGGGAAGTATATATTTTCGCATTCAGTGTAGGTCTTTATTCCATGCTTAGATTTTGATTAGCAACATCCCCTTATTGATCTTATGAGCTGCAAAAATGCTCAATCACGCACTAGAAAATCACTTGATAAAGGCATTTCGTAAAATTTCATTGATGTAAAGGTAGACCTCGGACCCGCCCGCGGGCCGCCCTCTGAGGGCCGCCCACGGACCCGCACTTTTGCGGGCGGAGGGCGGGCTCTCCCTGCCTGCGGGCCGGGCAGGTCTCTAGCCTGCCCTCAGCGGGCGGCCCTCGAGATATTTCGAGGGCCGACAAACATAACAAACACAGAAATCTCTCTGGTTGCATAAATTATGCTGCTTTTGATTGTAACTCTTAGGTATTTCATATACAGCTAGCCCCTTTAGCTATTCAGCCTGAGGTCTTGGGATTCTGGAATGTATCTAGAATAATCAAAAGCTTCATTTTAACGTATATTATTTGACATAATTTCTAAGGCTAATTACTGCAAAATTAACTCTTATATCCTTCTAAAAACCTTGAGCGCTTTCGAACCCTTCCTGAATGTCGAAGTTGTGTACTTAGTAAGTCTGGCTCGCCCTCTTCTTTATGCTCTCTATTTTCTAGCCCTGTTTTTGAGAGTTTTTGTTGTGACTGAGCTATAGTAGTCACAGTCTGTAGGTTTTCAACAATAAATTCTGTATTATTAACCTCCTCGTCGTCACTGATTGGCTCTAGGTGTAGAGTGTTTGAATCTTTCTCCTCTAGGTTAGCTTGTACCTCTTTATGTAAGAGATATTCGTTGATTAGAGCTTGTTGGCTCTCTTCAATCTCAAACTTTGATGTATATATAAACATTATTAGATCCCGAATCGTTGACGGCTTGAGCGAGCCTCTCCGGTAATGACAGACATCTCGGGCAGAGTTAAAGAGGCGCTCTACGCCTGCTCCTGTAGCAGGAATCGAGAGCATATCGCGTGTAAGATTGGTAAGAGCTGGAAATTGGTGCTGATGATCTTTCCAGAACATACAGATAGGAGTTCGTATAATACCTAGAATACTAGTTAGTAAAGACCCTACTAGTAAGATATAAGTGACTAACCGCTGTTAAGATACTCTTTAAGCTCATCAAATTCAGTAGATACCGAGGGCTAGGATCCTTCGACTCTACACTCTATCTTAAGCTCTGAGATTGCGACCATTAGTGATTAGGCTTTGGAATTCGATTGTGTGTTAGTATAGTGTTGTCTGTAAGATTGAAAGTAATCTTCGAGACTAGCTCGGTATATTACCCGCCAGTTATTATCCGGATCATCCTAGTCCATTGTTTCAAAGAATTAAAGCTTTTGCTACGGCGAGAGTATAGTGCTAATTGTATAGAGATTGCCATCAATTGTATCCGTCATGCTATAATAAGTTGAAAGCTTCCCCCTTACGGCCTTAAGAGAAGAAAGTATAAGCTGTTTCTAAGCCACCTTCTTCCGCCGTAATATACTAATTAAAGCTTTAAGGTGATTAAAGAGCTTATTGTAGATGCTGAAGACTAGATAAATACTAACATCTTTAGTCTTTGAAAGAAGAGTGATGAATTTAAAGAATGGCTGAGTTATCTAGAGAAGATACTCGATTTGCCGCTATTCCTCTTGACTTAATGCAAAGTGTTCCTGGTCATACTATGCACAAAAGTCATCGAATATTAATTGAAGCCGCTTAGCACGCCGGAGCATCAAAAACGTTGAATTCTAGCGAGTTCGAACATCCTAGATAGGAATAAGCTTTGGTTCTTCCTTCTGAAGGTTATAAAATGACTCGCGTCGTTACGGGCTTGCGTTGATATAGATAGCTAGGTTTCTAATCTTTATAATAATGAAATAGTTAGTAAAATTATAAAGATTAGATAGTAGGTATATACCTTATTTAGCGTGTCAATAATATCTCTTCTTTGTTACTTTGCACGAAGAGAACGGAACCGTTCGTCGGACTAATCTATCTCTATAATTTCGTTCTTTGGAATTGCCTTCAACTTTCTAAGAAGATCATTCAAACTAAGCTGGATCATATAGGTAATGTAAGGGACTCGGACGATAGTAGAACCATTGTTCAGCTTAAGTGACTGGAGTGATTCTTACATACTTAATATTAACGTATTATTATTTGATGTATTATCGGTTGTCACTGCGAGTACTCGATCTATGATTCTATGCTTTCGGAGAAGCTTTAAAACCATATCACTTAGGTTCATATCAGAATAAGAACCAGATAAAGGTTCGAATCTAAGAAGAACCTCTTAATATTGCCAGTGTTGGTTAATGAAATAGCCTGTAACGGCCATAAAAGCCTATCGAAAAGGAGATGTCTAGCAATCGAGTGTAAGTGAGAGCTTTGTATTTAGAGGAAGCTTTTGGAGGATAGATTGTTGCTGCTCTTAGACGTATCCTTATAGCCGAGATCGTATGGTTTTTGCTAAAGGGATATAAGGTTGTGTAGGGGCAAGCCGGGCGAAGTTAATAACGTCACGGAACTCTGGATGTTCGATGAATTAGAAAGGAAGACGTGATAAAGTGATTAATTATAAAAGCTTCTGCTCCTACACTTCTTATGTAAAGACTTTAGATAAACTTGGAGTATTCTATGCCTTTTAGAAAAGAGATTACTTAGTAAGTTATAGAATTAAGTATCGTCGGGACTAGTACATACTACATTTACGAGTAATCCCTTAATATCAGCCTTCTGGCTAGTTGATTTCCGGTAGGTTAGACTAGCTAAGTGCCGATTAAGAGTAGTCGTTCTATATCGCCCGGTCGCTAGGTGATCAAGGACTTTCTGATAGTGGCGACACTTTGCCCCTAGTTTGCTAGTTTTTGTATCGGCGACCTAATTAAATTAGTCCTAGCATACCGATTTACGGTGGCCACCCTAGTTAAGTCTCTTTCTTTTTCCAAAATCAGTCTCTAGCCACTAATTCACAAAGTCATCCTTCGATATTTCGGAGTATAGGATATATACTGGTGATCGACTAGGGCCAACACGCTGAAGCGAAGAAGGAATTACGGACGGGATAATTAGAGTGAGAAAACCAGAGTTTAATGCGGATTTAAGTGCGTGCTAGCTTAAAGAAAGATTAGGCGTTGGGAATTGATTATTCGAAAAAGAGAGAAGAGCGTCAACTGGATCACTATTATAGATAGATGAAGAATAGAGATCTGAGAATTGGGATGCTTAGGATATTATTAATTAGAGAATCATAAGAAAGGTATAATCAGAAAAGGATAAAGTGACTCGTTTCTCTAGAACTTATATATTAAGAAAGGTTACAAGCTTAGATAACTAGAATTATTTACTTGCTTCCCGACATAACATTACTATTATTTAGTACATAAGCTATTGACCCACTTTGCTTAGTTAGTCTCTCTATAATTAGTTAGTAGTGGAGGGCTAATCGAGGGCGGCCCTTAACTAGCCCTTAATATATACGGGCGGCCCTCGAGCGGCCCTTAACTGGCCCTTAATATATACAGGCGGCCCTCGAGCGGCCCTTAACTAGCCCTTAATATATGCGGGCGGCCCGCGTGTAGCCCTCGAGCGGCCCTCGAATCGCTAATCTACCCTTGAATTTTCGCTGACTTATATGCCCCCATGTCTCGTAGTGTTTGACTAAGATCTTACGTTAGCCTTCCTTTGAACGTATAGTACGGCCTTACCTAATTAGCAGCCAACGACCCCGTCGCCCGACGACGAGATATCATTGGCTCTTTTAAGGTAACCTTGTAAGAGCTTCACGACTGCCGCCTACCCTTTCTATGATAATCCTCTTCTAGGCTGTAAACCTCCTACCCTCTCGAATTAAAATAGCTTATACGGCTTTAAATCAAAAATTAGAAAAGGAAGGTATTTCAGAGCTTTTATATTCTCTGATTCCGTCTGAAGGGATAAAGAAATGAGATTTTCTTAAGGACTACTAACGCCGTCAGAAATATCAACACTGTTCCATAGTTTGAATATATATTTCTATGACTCTATACATCCCATCTTTTCAACATCTTAAAACACCGCTATCATAACGTAATTCTATATTTTCAGGATAGAAAATCATATTACTAACTATTCTATTTTTAATTCTTAAGTCATTACATGAAGTTTATACTCAAAATGTGTAGAATTTCAAAAGGCTATAGGATGAGAACTAAAACATGTATATAAGACGGTATTCTATGTTGATTAGTTAGCAGCTTTATGAACGCCAAAACTGGAATTTTATGCAAATGAGGGCCGATGAGGGCCGCCCGCGAGCCGCCCTCTGAGGGCGGAGGGTCGGGCGAGGGCAGGCAAGGATCCGCCCTCCGCCCGCGAGGGCCGGGCGGAGGGCGGGATATGCCCGCCCTCTAAATGTTTTTGCCGAGGTCTATGTAAAGGGGAAGCAAGACCCGGTGTCTATGAAGGGACCAAAACAAAGATAAAAAACAGTAATATTGCAAGCTTAACCAGCGATTTATCCATCCTAATTATGCAGAAGAAGCAGAAAATGGGCTGTTTGGGCCGCCCATGGGCCGCCCACACAGCCCATCGGGCGGGCGGTTTATAGGCGCAGCCCAGGTGGGCGGCCCATGGACGGGCCGTGGGCTGAGGTCTTCGGCCCATGGGCGGGCCGTGTCGAGGTCTAGAGGCTGTCACCGCATGGACAGACAGCCATAGCTTACTTAGTAATTATCCCATAATTAACTAACTAAGTTAACTAACGTAGTTAACTAGTTCCTGGCCGTGCCGTACACCCTACCGTCCCGTACACCACAAACACCATAGTAAATACTATATTTTAGATTATGACATTTCAACCCATAAAGGTTTATGTTAGTTGATCTGATACTCTACTATCAAATAGCCCAGATGAGACCTATTTAAGGGCCAAAAATAATTATAAAGGAATTTAATCTATATATGTAGATATGCATCACACTGTCGGCGTGTATCTTTGGTAATGTGTGTAAATAAGTACGTACTTGATTTATTGATAAAATTAGACTAATCTATACTTTATCAGGAACTGATTATAGCCACCTGAAATATCGTGTTTACTATGGTGGTTAGGGGTGTACGGCACGACCGGGAACTACGTTATTCTGTGATCACCTTTAAATAGAATGACGAGCCCTAATCAATCTGTGCAGGACCGACACAGGCCGACGGAGACGCATTCATGCCGCACGGAATTCGCAAAAAGTTGAGCGAGTTGATTACCGAAACGGGCAAGTGGGTCCATGATGAGCGGGAAGTCGGAGAGTCGGCACTTATCAGCCCCGACATTCGATCAGATTGGCTGGAGGCCGGCGAAGACGGGCCGATTGGTGCCTGATTTGGCCTAAAATGGCCTGAATTGGCCTGAATTGGCCCTGAACTTACGCGTTGGTGGAGACTAGAACTCTCGGGTTGCGAAGGCTCCGACATCAATAAGTATAACTCGTCTGGGTTTTTTCATTTTCTCGGTCTTAACGTTGATTTTCTCCGATGACGGTCGAAACCATGCTTCGATTGCTGAGCTTTATGAAGGCGACTTCGCCCGCTCTTACAAAAGAAAGCTAAACCAGCGACTATTTTGATATTGCTGACCCCATTCCCGTCCTTCCAAACATAGTGGAGCCCACCATGGAGAAGGAAGAAGAACCCGAGATGGAGTTTATGCCCATCACGGAGCGTACTCCAACCGCCATCGATGAGCGGGAAATCGAATCTCTCGGCCGCATCGCTTCTAGCAAGCTCGGACAAAAGCTATCCGCTTCGGCTAGTCGCAAGGACACCCCCGACCCAAGGCTAGATCCCAATAGCCCCCAATTTGATCACCACCGATGGGCCCAGCATGTCCTCAGCCAGGTACATGAGGCTGGCATCGAAATCCCATCTCAAGGCGTGGTCTTTTCTGATCTCTCCATCAGTGGCTCCGGTTCGGCACTGCAGTTTCAAGAGACCCTCGTCTCAAGCCTTACACTCCCATTCCGCTTCGCATCCAGAGCACTCACGGGCCATCTATCACCTCCAAGAAGAATTCTTCATAGCTTTGATGGACTACTGGAGGGTGGAGAGCTTCTCCTGGTTCTGGGACGCCCTGGTAGTGGATGCACCACCTTCCTCAAGACCCTGTGTGGACATTTGGGTGGTCTGACTATGGACCCCGGCAGCTCGATTCACTTTGAAGGAATCGATTTCGACCAGATGATCAAGCACCATCGTGGTGACGTGGCATACAACAAGGAAGTCGATCTACATTTCCCTCATCTGACAGTCGGCCAGACCCTCTCGTTTGCTGCTCACGCCCGTGCGCCTCATCAACGTATCGAAGACTTGTCCCGAGACGAGTACGTAGAGACTCTGACTCAAGTCGTGATGTCCGTCTTTGGGTTGTCCCATACCTACAATACCAAGGTTGGCAGCGAATTTGTTCGGGGTGTTAGTGGTGGTGAACGCAAGCGTGTCAGCATCGCGGAGATGTTTCTTTCGCGCTGTCGTATCGGCGCCTGGGATAACAGCACCCGAGGACTAGACGCCGCTTCTGCCTTGAAGTTTGTCCGGGCTCTGCGTCTTGCATCCGACATGGGCCAGTCTTGCCATGCAGTCGCCGCCTACCAAGCATCCCAATCCATGTACGACCTGTTCGACAAAGTGGTGGTGCTCTACGAGGGCTATCAAATCTACTACGGCCCACGAGATCGAGCAGTGGCTTACTTCCAGGATATGGGATGGGCTAGACCGGAGCGTCAAGTGAGCGGCGACTTTTTGACTGCCATTACCAACCCCAATGAACGCAAGGCAATTCCAGAAAAGGAAAAAGAGGTGCCTCGCACCGCGAAGGAATTTGCCGAGTATTGGAAGCGCAGCCCAGAATATCAGAGTCTGCGCACAAAAATCATCGAATTCGACCAACAACATCCCCCTAACGGCGAGGATGCCAGGAAATTCAAGGAGAGCCATGTTCACCAACAGGCTGAACACACTCGCTCTCGCAGCCCGTATATCCTGTCCATTCCGATGCAGATCCGACTATGTACTCGAAGAGCCCACCAGCGTATGCTCAACGATCTGCCTACCGCCCTATCCCCTTTAATAGTTCAACTAATCCTGTCCTTGATCATCGGATCCGTCTTTTACAACACCCCTGATACCTCTTCATACTTCTTCCAAAAGGGTGCTGTTTGTTACTTTGCTGTGCTAATGAACGCCCTTCTCACTATCAATGAGATCATGCAACTTTATAGCCAACGACCGGTTGTCGAGAAACAACGTGGTTATGCCTTTGTCCACCCGTTCACAGAGGCATTAGCTAGTATAATTGTGGACTTCCCGATCAAAATCGCGCGAATCTCCATCTTCAGCATTGTCTTGTATTTCATGGCAAATCTTCGCCGGGAGCCCGCACAGTTCTTCATTTTCTACTTGTTCCTTATCTTCGCCGTCCTGACCATGTCTGGTCTATTCCGCAGTCTCGGAGCGTTGACGAAGTCCGTCGGCCAGGCCATGGCACTCGCGGGTATCCTGGTTCTGTGCATCGTTGTATACACTGGATTCACGCTGCCAGAGCCTTACATGCATCCGTGGTTGTCCTGGATTCGCTGGATCAATCCAGTCTATTATACCTTCGAGGCCCTCATTGCGAATGAATTCCACGGCAAGGACTACCCCTGCACCTCGATAGTTCCGAGCTATGCAACTGGCACGTCTTTCATTTGCTCTTCAGTCGGTGCCAAACCTGGCGAGAGATTCGTCTCCGGAGATGCGTTCATCGAACAGAACTATTACTACTACTACTCCCACCTGTGGCGAAACTTTGGTACGTACCTAGCAAATCCAACTCTACTGGGTCGTCACAATTTACATCCTTTCTATATTTGGTCATGCACATACTAAACTTGTCTATAGGTATTCTTATCGCATTTATGATTTTCTTCAATGTGGTTTATTTGGTTGCTACCGAGTTTATCTCCAGCGATAAGTCCAAGGCCGAGGCTCTGGTCTTCCGTCCCGGTCATGCCCCAGCACACCTCCAAACTAAAGATGACTCAGAAGGCGGCCATATCATCGTCAACAGGCTGGAACCGACACCAACCAACGATACAATCCACCTGCCTGAACAAAAAGACGTCTTTTCGTGGAAGGCTGTCAACTATGACATCCCAGTAAAAGAAGGAACCCGACGCCTTCTGGATAATGTCAACGGCTGGGTCAAACCTGGTAGCCTGACTGCACTGATGGGCGTGTCTGGTGCGGGTAAGACAACTTTGTTGGATGTTCTTGCCCAGCGGGTGTCTATTGGTGTCGTATCCGGGGATATCTTGGTCAATGGTCAGCCGTTGCTGCCAAATTTCCCCCGTCGCACTGGATATGTCCAGCAGCAAGACCTTCATCTTGAGACAACCACCGTCCGTGAAGCGCTTCGCTTCAGCGCCATGCTTCGTCAGCCGAAGAGTGTCTCCAAGGAGGAAAAATATAAATATGTGGAAGAGGTGGTCAAGCTCCTCGGCATGGAAGACTTTGCCGAAGCGGTGGTTGGATCTCTCGGCGAGGGTCTGAATGTTGAACAACGCAAGCTTTTGAGCATTGGCGTCGAACTTGCCGCGAAGCCCACTCTTCTGATATTCCTCGATGAACCCACGAGTGGATTGGACTCACAGAGTTCATGGACCATCTGCCAATTCCTTCGAAGACTCGCAGACCATGGCCAAGCCGTTTTGGCAACAATTCATCAGCCTAGTGCGACTTTGTTTCAGACATTCGATCGTCTGCTCTTCCTGGCTAAAGGTGGAAAGACGGTGTATTTCGGCGACATCGGCGAACAATCTTCTACACTCTTAAAGTACTTTGAGCACAAGGGAGCTCGACCTTGCGAGGAACTGGAGAACCCCGCAGAATACATTCTCGACATGGTCGCTGGAGAAGGCTGCCCCGATGTTGACTGGCCCCAGGCGTGGAACTCGAGCCAGGAATACCAATATGTTGTTGCCGAAATCGACCGAATCCATTCCATGCGCAAGGGCTCTATCCCCGACCAAGTCTTGGATGACGATAATTCTGAATTCGCTATGCCGCTATCCACCCAGCTCGCGGTCGTCCTCGGCCGTTGCTTCCGGGGCTACTACCGTCAGCCCGACTACATCTATGCCAAGTTTATTCTCGGTATCGCATCCGGTCTCTTCATTGGATTTTCTTTCTGGAAAGCCGACAATACCCAACAAGGCTTCCAGAATGTGCTCTTCAGTATTTTTCTTTTGTGTACCATCTTCAACACCCTCGTTAACCAGATCATGCCTCGCTTCGTCACTCAGCGCTCGTTATACGAAGTCCGCGAGCGCCCATCTCGAATTTACTCGTGGAAAGTTTTTATCATCTCACAGATCCTGGTGGAAGTTCCCTGGCAAGTTTGCCTGGGTGTCTGCTCCTGGGCCTCTTTCTACTGGTCTGTCATTGGCACCGGTCAAGACGCCGAGAGCCGTGGATTGATTATGTTGTTCATCGTACAATTCTACATCTACGCGGCCAGCATGGCTCAATTCGTGGTGTCCGCCATTCCAGAGCCTACCCTCGGCGCCATGCTCGCGACTCTCATGTTTGGTCTGTCTTTCATTTTCAATGGCGTTCTACAACCGCCTAGCTCTCTTCCCAGTAAGTTGTCCTCCACGCATGATATGTATCCTTTTCTTGCGATATCTAACTTCTTTTGCGAACAGGGTTCTGGATCTTCATGTACCGTGTCTCGCCTTTCACGTACTACGTCAGCGGCATTGCCGGCACTGCCTTGCATGGTCGTAAGGTAGAATGCAACGCAGCCGAGCTGAGTATCTTCAATCCTCCCTCTGGTCAAACATGCTGGGAATACATGGAGAGATACGTCGACATGGCGGGCGGCTCCATATACAACAAGAATGCCACGTCCGACTGCCAATACTGCAGCATGAGCTCCGCAGACCAGTATCTGGCTGCTCGGGAGATCTACTACGGTGACCGATGGCGCAACTACGGTATTTTCTGGTGTTACTTTATTTTCAACATCTTCGGAGCAATTACTTTGTATTACTTGTTCCGAGTGAGGACCTCGAAGTCGATGATGGGGAAGGCGAAGAAATGAGCGTGAGCGACTCACATTGAAGGAGCTCCTTGAAAGGCAGTCGGCCAATGTAGAGTACGTCGTGTAAATCCAGTATATAATATAATTGAATAAAATGAGAGTTATAATTGCACAAGAGTTGAGATTGGGTGGTTCTGAATCTATCAACGTATTTGAAAGTCTTAATGCTGTGCGCTATGCCCTTTACGTGGGGATCTTCCGCTTTACGACATGATACTCGTCAGATCAAATCGATCCAAGCGCGCAGTTGCTTTATGTACTTCGGAGACTGATCTTGTGATATTTGAAGCCATTTGAGAGCATGTTGGATCGGATACCGCAATTCTTTGGCCGTTTTAGTGATCAGATCACGACACACCAAGCCTTTAAGAGAACTGACTGGAGAAAACTAGGTGGTCCTTGATGGATTCCTCTCCGAATACGATACCGGCCTTGTTGGTGTTGCAACTCCTTATGTTGGAACCGATTCTAGGTATGCACTCTCCTACTTTCAACAGGATATTGCCACAGCATGTACTGCCGTTGGTGGACGGCGTGTCAGCACAGATGGCTTTTGCATCCCTTCTGGTACACAGTCTATAGAAGTGCTGAATTTGGAAGATCGCCAGACTAATTGGCGAAGCCCTCCAGTACTCTCTCCTATAGATTCATGTTACTCCACCACGCTGTCTCTGGAAAGGTGATGGTAGGGGATAGTTAGAGGTCGAGAGCTTAAATTAAGATGGGAGGGGTACAATTCTGCCCGCTGATTGGTCAATCAGCATCGTCTATTTGGTGCAACTCAGCACGTCATGAATTTGTCGTGAGTTTTGCTATGCTCCTTGGTTATTAGGCTTCATAACATAAGCTCGAGGATCCAATGTTACCCGTGACCTAACGTTTCTCTCCCAAACAATGAGCTTTATCCAAGATAGTTCGGCTATCTCTTAAGATTTAGACGGGGTTTGTCAGACTCTGGTCATCCATATGCCTATTCCATAGTTAGTGTGCGGGTCCATCTGCTAGAGTGGTACCGTCTACCGGGTTCTGCTGTCAGCCCGATGACGCCGAGACCGGAGGACTTCAGCTAGTCAAAACGAATAAGCAAAGAAAGAATACCGAAACACTGTCTGCTTGGGATCCCACGGCACACTATCAATTGACCTGTCTGTCCTCAATACTGATTGCTGATTCCTCCATCCAGTCACCGCCATTTGGAGCTCCGTCCGGCCCGAAGTATAAAAAGCCCAAGAAGCCCCTCCTCCCCCGCAGATCGTCGAATCCACACTCTTCTTCCACCTTTCACAACTCCCCCACCTTCACCATGTACCCTCCTCCCCCAGCAGCCCTCGACTGGAACGACATTGGCTTCAAAGTGCGCGATGGTAAGTTAATCCTAAAACCTTCAATTGCATCACCAATCCAACTAACAATTCCCAGTCAATGGCCATGTCGAATGCCACTACTCGCAATCGGGCAACGGCCAATGGTCGGCCCCTCGCTTTGTGCACTCTCCCTACCTCTCCATTCACGGCATGGCACCGGGTCTAAACTACGGCCAACAAGTCTACGAGGGCCTCAAAGCGTTCCGGCACGCCGAGAATAGTAAAATCACCGTTTTCCGACCGGATCGAAACGCGAAGCGCATGCAGAAATCCGCCGAGGTCGTCTCGATCCCGCCCGTTCCGGAGGAGTTATTCCTTGATTGTGTGCGATTGGCCGTCGGCGCGAATGCAGAGTTTGTGCCTCCGTTTGAATCCGGGGCAGCGATGTATGTTCGGCCGTTGTTGTTCGGGTCGTCCGCGCAGTTGGGATTGAGTCCCCCAGATGGATATACGTTGGCTGTTTTTGTGATGCCGACGGGTGTGTATCATGGCGCTAGTGCTGTGGATGCGTTGATTTTGGAAGACTTTGATCGTTCGGCGCCCTTTGGAACGGGGAATGCCAAGGTCGGAGGGAACTATGCCCCCGTCTTGCGACACAGTGATCGAGCGCGTCAAGATGGGTTCGGAATTACCTTGCATCTGGATAGTGCGACGCGAAGTGAGATTGACGAGTTCTCCACCTCTGCCTTTATCGGTGTGAAGCGAGATGGGGATAATATTACCGTCGTGCTGCCCGATAGTCGCAACGCTATTGATTCAGTGACGGCATCCTCAGTCGGTGATATCGCCCGCTATCTGGGTTACAAAGTCGAGAAACGGCGGGTTGCCTACGAGGAATTGAACCAATTCGATGAAGTGGTAGCCGCAGGAACGGCAGCTGCACTTGTCCCCGTTCGGAGTATCACGATGCGATCCAAGGGTGACAAGTTTGAGTATCGCTGTGGAGCCCAGGCCCAGGGCGGCGAGGTCTGTGTCAAGCTTCTACAGACTCTTCGGGGAATTCAGTCTGGATCAATTGAGGATTCAATGGGCTGGAACTACGAAGTGACGGCTCCTCCCAAGGAATGGATCGAAGAGGGTTCTACAGAGAAGGTCGATCAGAGTGGAAATACGGTACCCTGAAGCTGTTAATGGGGTTCTCATTCGGCTAGCTTGCGAGAATTAAAACAAAGACTCCCCTTGCATGGTACTGCAGAGTATTGGCTGAAACACGGATAAAGGGTTGTAAGACAGAGCGTAGCGAGACAATCGAAACATATCAAGTCTCCAACTTATCGCATCCAGCTGCAGGAGACAGGAGACATTGGAACTCACACAGCTCTACCGGTCTCCATGTGGAGAGTGCGTGAAATGCCATCACCTCACACTCTGTCACCAACCACGACTCCCGGGCTATCGCCCTCGGAAGTCTCCTCATCCGAAGACTCGCAGGGCTCTTCGTTCCTCGGCCGATTCTTTGGGGACGAGGAAAGCTTGGCCAACACCTTCTGCTTGAGAAGCATTTGTAGAGTAGGAAAGACTGAGCGTTGCCGTCTAGGGACTTCCTCGACACTAGACACACGTAACATTGTTTCACGTGGTTCAAGAGATTTGTTTCTACCCATGAGCACGGGTCATCATTAGCAAAAAGTATGCAGTGGGAACTTACTTTGGATTAGAATCAACCCCACTGGCACCATTTGTCTCTTCAGCAGGCCCATGACCAAGGGTAGGTGTCCTTCGCGGTGAAGCTCCTTGGGAAGCAGTATGATTGCGGAAGGGAGAATTCTGCGAAGCTTCGAGACCCTCATCCTCGAACTCCACATCACCGCCATCACTATCCGTTGGGCTATCGTCGTCGTCATCGTCCTGATTCTCGTCTAGTGCCGGACGCTCTTCCGGTTCAGCATCCCCAGAACGAGCACCATTCAACTGGGAGTCACTTGCACCGGGACTCTTGTTTAGCGAAGTCTTGTTGCTTGCAAGGTCCTTTATCACAACTTGGATACCCTGGACGTCTGATAGTCTGTCTTTACGGCGTTGCGTGTGGGCACGAAGAGATAAAATCCTCTGGGCAATACCAGATTCCGCCGCTCGATCCCGCCGCTCGATCCTGCGACGTTTCGGTCTCCCCTTGAGCGATTCTTTCTCGCTGCTCTCATCACGGTCTCTGTGGACACCCTCGTTTGTGGGGCCCTCACCCGTGTTAGTGTCCGCATCACTCTCCTTATACAACTCCCCGCTCCTCTTGAGCTTCTCAAGCTTCTCACGCCGTCGACCAAGTTTTCTGCGGTTCATACCTAGAAGTCGTACTCGCTCGTGTGCATCGGTGTAGGAGTTTGCTTTGATTTCTAATTTCTCTTCATGGAGATGACATATCTCGTCAAGAAGTGGAAAACACTCCGGGTTTGTCCCGGATGATCTGAGCAACATCCTGGCCTCCTCGAGCTCTTTTCTGTCCCTCTCCACATAGTCTGGGGTAATGTAGGGAGTTAAGGCGCCCTTAGAGACACTCAAAGACCTGGGATGATGTGATCGCTGACCAGACCCTGGAGTTTTCAGACTTGCCCTAGTCCGGGGGCCGCTGTAGCGTGTAGCCCCCCAAGGGACTGAACTGGCATTAGATTCTGCCTGCTTCATATTACCCAAAGGAGAATTGTCCTGTGAGCTAGACTCCAGCGGAGATGAATTGGTCGGCGGCCGCAGCGAGTAACGCGGGCGTGGTGGTGGAGGCATAGAACTTGGACCGGGCATCCCATCAGCTATGACTTGAGAATTAGAAGTCGTAGCCCTGAGAGGACTAGCCGTGATACCCAACCCGAGTCCCTTCTTAGGAGAGCTATTCGAATGGTTGGGGAGATGACCTCGGTGGCCATGTGGCTGTGCGAAGCTCGGAACCCGTCTGTTATGATAAAACAGCGGGGAGGAGACCGTCTCACGCGGTATTCCAGCAGGACTAGGAGACGGGGGATCGGTCCGTTCGCTCGGCCTGAGTCTCTTAGATTGACGTTTCCGCGGGTCTGGTTGTTCTTCCTCTCGGGATGGGGTTCTAATGGTTGTTTCCCTCGCTCCGACCAGCGAGTCATTTGCACTGATGGCGGCGTCAAGAAACTTGCGCTTTGCCTCGCGCGCCGCACCTTCAACGTCTTGGAAAACAGATCCTTCTCGCTGGTATCTGTGTGAAAGAGAGGGGGTAGACGAAACGGGAATTTGAATCACACGGACGGTACCGCGCTGATCGAAGCCCTCTCTCTCGCAGCGGCCATTGTCCACCCAGATATCCGCAACGGAGCAGTGGACGCTAAATACGGCATCGGGATATGCGTTGTCGAGCAGTCTCTTGATTTGTAGTGGCCTGTTACATGTTAACGTTAGTATGGCATGCGCGGATTCGAAACCGGGTCTTGTAGGGGGTGAGCTCACTCCTCAGATGGCCATAGCTCCCGCCATTGATCTTTAATCTGATTTGCCAGGTCTCCAAGAGACACCTTTTCGGGATCCTTGATAATCAGGAGGAGCTGACGCGGTTTGACAGGTTGTGATTGGTTCTGATTATCATGGAGGACGGGCCCCGAGAGACTGGCCTGCTCCCGGGGATAGACCAGGACAGTCAACCGGAGCTTAGGCGCAGTGAACATAATTGAATGACGGGTGTGGGAGCCGGGGCGGAATCGTAGGACGGTGGAAGAATGGAAGAGTGAAAGGAGGAAGTTCTGAGCGGATGAGACTGTCAAGTGGAAGGATGGTGAGATGGGAAGGGAAAGAGAGCGTGTTATGGCGAGGGGAAAAAAAAGAAAGTCAAGACGTGGCGCGGGTAAAGGAGAAGGAGAAAAGAAAGCTGTGCAGAAGCAGTGGGCGAAGAAGGGACGACGCTGGGAGTGGGCAAGATACAAACGCCGCCAGCTGCAAACAAAGGAAAGCAGTGGCTTCTTCGCATCCAACCTCGACCGGGACAATAAAAGAACTCGGCGAGTCACACAGGAACTACAACAAGGAACTTAGTACCAGAAGAAAATTATATCAGTTAGATTCAATTCTATAGATACGACAATGTACCAGATACTGTGCCCCACAGATCAATCTACTGAGGAGGCGTAAAATATCGCTGGAACCGGTCGATCTCCGTAAGGCCCAGCTCCACAATCACCCAATGACAGCTCATCAACAGACTGGGGAAGCGCACGGTCCAAAAGTTCAAGTAACCCTCAGGCAGTCCGCCAATATGCGCCTTCAAGTACTCGGGCATGTCGTTGTAGTGATTGCGCTTATTACGCAGTGCACGCAGAAGATCCAGCATGCGGTCACCGGTGTACTTGCGCTGCTTCCCCAAGTTATCCTTGAAGTCGCGAGGAAGCAGACGCAAAAAGTCCATATCAGGACCCATCACTCGCTCAGCAACCGACTCCAAGCAGAGCAGGGCATCCGAGGGCGGATCCCGCGGCTCGAACTCGAAATGATCGGAGACATCGCAGAGGAAGCTGAGTCGGTCGGAAGGAGGCCAGAAGAAAGGGTGCATGAGCACTTGACTGGCATCGGGGCTGGAGGGGAAATGGAGTCAGTAAAGGAAGGTCATAGTCAGCAAAGTTAAAGTGAGCAAACATACCGCTGTCGAGGATCAAGGGAGAGCATCGAGCGGATAAGATCATCCGCCTCGAAGGCATAATCGCCCAGGCGATTCAACTCCTCCAGGTCAAATTGACCCTTGACAATGTTGGCCTCCCGCATGAACTTGCCATTTTTATCAAAAGGATGGCTACCACGAGTCAACACGTAATAGAACACGCAGCCCAAAGAGAAAATATCAATGGCGCGGGTGGCGCGGCGGTTGGTCTGCGGGTCCACGACGGCGGGCTCTGACGATTCGGTATGCTGCGACTCGGAGCTCATTCCCACATTGTCGTCGTCCACCAACAGCTCGGGAGCCCGCCATCCAGACGTACCGGCGGCGTGGGCGGTAGTGGCTCGGAAAGAACTCTGGTTGTCCTCGAGTTTCTTGCAAAGTCCGAAATCAGAGATGAGCAGCCGCAAAGTCCGGACGGAAGTTCGACCGCGAGACATGGCCACCAGAATATTCTGAGGTTTCAAGTCACGATGAACGATCTTAAGGGAATGCAGGTAACGTACACCCTGGGTGATTTGCTTCAGGATATCCGGCATGTCAAGGCCGCCTTGAACCAGCTCCGGATGTTGAGAGGGACGTTCAATGACATCTTGCAGCGAGCCAGGGCAAAGTTCCAACCCAATGTATAAGAACCCAGCTGCCTGTTCACGGCAGAAGTACCGGATCACGTTGTGGTGGTCATCACTCTCTTGTAGCAGTCCAACTTCGTGAGAAGCAATGTCATAGAATTCCATCAGCATTCGCTTGACAGCCACGTTGCGACCATCAAACACGCCCCGATACACCACGGTGCCGTGACTACCGTGCCCCAAGACGACATCGGTGAAGACTTCCAATCGGCCAATCCGAATCACACCGTCCATCTCCACAATCTCGTTGGAGACGGTACGAGTCATTTGCACATCGGGCTCCAAACGAGACTGGGGAGCCATGTTATTCACTTGCTCGACAACCCGGTCGGCCTGGTTACTATCTGCTTCGGTGCCCGGCTTCTTGCCCTTGCGGTGTGATTTTCCACCGCGAGTACCACGCTTGCGAGGTTTCTTTTTCGGCTTATCAGGGTCTTGAGAACCGTCTTCTGCTTCACCATCATCGGGTTCCCGAGAAGGCTCACGGATCTGCACACGAGGCGTCGAAAGTGGCGGTACACTGTTGTCCCGCGAGGGTCGAGGGGTGATTTCACCCTCCGCAGTGCTATCTCCAAGGTCGACATCCACAGTGACGCCGGGGACTTGTCGAGCCGCGGTAGATGGTCGACGGATATCCGGGGCCGAGCCAACGATAGGAGTGCCAGGAGCCGAAAGGGAGGACTTGTCGTTGGAGTTGATTATGTTCTTAATATCCAGCTTCTGCTTGGCGAGATCCCGAATATGATGCGAGTTGAAGTAGATAAACGTGCCAATGAACAACAAAATCAAGGTGACAACGATATCCAATGCGTTATCCCAGCTTTTGCGGATGATGGCGCTGTGCCGAAGGGCGGGGGGTAGAGCTAGCTCGGATGGACTACGAAGGACGTCCCGGGGTGTGTCGTTGGACAATTCCGTTGTCGAGGAACTACCCAATCGGGGGATAGATGGAGTGATCCGTGGTCCATTCAACGAGTGAACACCAGCCAACGCATCCCGTTGTTGACTGGGAGTCAAACTCATGAGCGATTGGCCCTTGCGGAAAAAGTCCTTGTCGTAACATTGGGCCATGGGGGCCCGGCCAGTGACGAGAGGGTACGTCTGTTCAGACAAGGCATACCAACCACCCGCACTGGTCGAGTCGATAAACACACGAGTGTCTCGATCATCCAATGTGCCATAGTCAGGGTCTGGAGGTTGGAGAGGTTGGGACAGGAGTACCAGCGGTGTCGTTGCATCCGGTGCATCCTTATTCGCAGGTCGAACCACGTCAAAGACGCGGGCCACGGGAGATGGAAAGCGTTGCGTGTATCGAGGCCGGTCCATGCGGGAATGATCAAATCCCAGCACCACGCCATCATGCATACTATAAATATGACTCTGATCCATGGTGCGGTAGTACTGACTTTGAAGATCAATGTCCCGATTATTCGGAGCCCACTCGGAATATTTTAACGTGCAGATCGGGTCCCCCGTCTCGGTGTTTTGAATAGCCACGGCATACTCGACACGGCCGAGCACGAGAGTACCGGAAGTCGTTTCACACTCATCAGAGTCTGTTTCGAGACCACCTACCTTCCGGCATTCCTGTCCTGCCGTAAATGGACCCCGAGAACTAAACACCCGGAGGATGGTACCAGTCCGGGCATCGATCGTATACAACGTGGTCTCCTTGCGAGCGGTATACGTCACAGCAGGCTGAATACCGGAGTAAGGAGTTTGGTCAACCAATTGCTTGACCGTCAATCCGAGCTTTTGTAGCCCAGCCTCGGGGCCGGGGCTGTAGACGTACAAGCTGCCATCCTGGCTAGGCTCGACAATCCACAAAAAGTCATCCTCGGGCTGTGTCTCATCAAAGCTCGAGCGATTGGCACGATGATAGATACTCTCTACGAGAGGACTGCTGGGCACCTCGAGGGCCCAGCGAGAAGAGCCGGTCTTGCGGTCTCTCGCGTGAATGGTTCCGTCGACGGTCGCCAACAGCACAAAGTCCTCAACCTCCCAGTCCTGCAGGGACCGCGCGTGAAGCTGCGAAGCCAGGCCAGCAGCGGTACTGCTAGCCCGGACGGGAGGGGCTCGAACGGCGCGGCCGGAGCCCGCCAGAGCCAGAGTTGCTAGGGCGCTCGCATCGTTGGATTTCACGATGGGGGGCACGGCTAGGGTTGCCGCACTGGTATGAAGTGAATCTGCTCCGGCCGGCGCTGACGGCACGGAGACTTGAGGGATAGAGACATCATGAGATTCTGGATGCTGCTGCGGAACAACCAGGACCGGAAGGAGGAGGAGGGCGACGCTGGCGGGGAGGGTCGAACGGGCGCCCGGCAGCCGCCACCGCATGTTGGAAACTTCAGCACCGTGCGACGGGATTCGGAGATAGAGAGGTCAATGGTGAGGCCGTAACCAGCTCATGGGCCGGGTCGGATGGGAAGGGTTCGAGTTGGGTCGAGTGTCGAGTGTCGTGTGTATATGTGGACGGCGGATGGCCTAGTGTGGAGCGAGTCGAGAATCCGGATCGCGGATCATTCCCCCACCTGCTACGAAGTGGATGGGCTTAAGTGATGCAAAGAGTCGCTATACAAAGGAGAGTTGGTAGGAACAAATAGCCCAGTGATGGGATGCAGTATCAATGATCGAAATTCGAGAATCCCGGATGAAACGAGGAGCGAAGATGGGAAAAGCAAACGGAAAGGGGAGGAAGCTGAAAGGCCTGGGAAGGCCACAGGATTGTGTGTAATATTACACACGTATAGTTGGTGTAAGATACGCGGAGTGCCCAGCCCCTTCCAGCCTTCCAGCCTTCGCCCCCAGCAAAGTGGCCGTACCGGCACGGTATGGAACAAGACGGGGGCCACGCACGTCAGCCCCTGGACTTTTGCATGTGGAGAACGGAGACAAAGAAGACAGTCACTGGACGGGAGTAACTAGTTCCTCTTAGGTTGGTTACAAACAACGGAGTAATTGAGAAGAAGAATTACGTGATTCGATAGTAAAAGACAGGAGAGCTCTCGCGCCTGTAATGGGACATGACTCTCATGAAACATTCTCTATTACACCTCAAGATACTGCGTTTTGGCCCCCGAGTGCAAGAGAAGGTAGGCCTCCGGAGAATGGCGCAATTGAACTACAGTCAGCGTACAAGTTACAACGGCAAAGCTTAAGGCGCCCCGCAGAAACAAAAGACGCGTCGATCCTCGTTCAAGCCGAGAAAGTTTCAAATCCATTTAGGTTCCCTGTCCAAGAAGGGGGGCCAAGACATATGTAATAAACGTCCCAAAATCGCAGTCTTGTCTCCAGACGCCGTAGCACCGCCACCACGCCCACGCCGCCGCTAGAGATAATACTGTAGTCGGGCGACCTAGACGAACAAAAAAAAAAAGGAACATAGAAAAGTCAGAAAGGAGGGCCCACATAGATACAGAGAAGAAAAAAAAAAATTCAAAAGGCGGAGAGAAAAAGAGATACAGGGATGGCCAAGTGGAGGGAATATATATGAACAGAAAAAGGCAACCCGCTAGGGGGCCATCGGGCAAGGGGGAGAGACAGAGACACCTGCCGGAGGAAGAGAAACGTCGCGAAATCAATGATGGTAGATGGTAGAAAAAGGAAAAACAAGGGGAACCAGTTTAACCACCGCGGATCATCCAGGTAACGGCGACCGCCCATCCGGTGACGAAGATGACGGTGAGGATGCCAGCGCCTGCACGGTCACCCGTGGTGATGTTGTTGAGAGTGGGCACCTGCTGGTTCGAGCTGTTGGTGCCGGCATTGGGGTTACTCTTCGAGCTACCACCCGTGTCCGCAGTATACGGGGCCTGGCCCTTGAAAGGAACGAGGTTGGCATTCAGCACTCCAAGTACGGCCATCTGCTGCTCCAGACCATTCGTGCTGTCGGAGGCCTGTTTATACCACTTGATGCCGCAGAGAGTGCCATCCGTACCCGCCGTGCAAGTCTTCACGGCGGCCTGCGCCGAGGTCTTCAGCTTGGGCAAGATCATATCCGAGGTTCCGGGGACGATAGTCGTGAGGAAGGCCAGCCAACTGGAAAAGTACGCCTTGAAAGTAATTTGGTTTCGATCGCACTTTTCGACCGACTCGCAAGTGATCTCCACCAGCACATTCCCGGCGGCACCGTTGTACCCCGTGGTGGGATAGAACTGGCTGGAGGTACCTACCAACCCATCAATGCCGTCCTTCCACTTGGAAGCAGTTCCGTTGGTCTAGAATTCAAATCCGGTTAGCCATATGATTCGTCCAGAGAGAGATTGAGAGAACCTCGAGGGTCGGGGACACCGTACGTAGTTGTACATGTAGCCGGCACCGCTGATGTAGGTACCGTAGTTGTAGGTCCACTGCCAATCACCGTGGTCCGTACATTGGGTTTCGCAGGTGGTGGAATCGGCAATATTCCAGTTCTTCTGCTTCAGGAGCGGAGTGGTCGCACTCCAGTCCCAGATACGCTCGGCCCATTCAGCGTAAGTTTCGTTCTTGGTGTAGAGGGCGAGGCGAGCAGCCAGTTGAAAAAGACCTCCGTTGGAGATGGCATTCTTGGTGGTATAACCACTCTGATAGGGCCAGATCTGCCAGCGCATACCACCGTGGCAGCTGCTGGTATCCCAGCGGGGGACCTGGGTGTTGAAGACACCCTGAGCGAGAGAGACCCAGGAGGGCTGGTTAGATTGTTCGGGGAAGTTCAGCTCGGCGGCGGTGATCGCGGCGAGACCCCAGAAGACTTGATCGTCATTACCCAGATACTGACTGTAGTTGGATGGGAAGAAATCGTCGTCGCCTTTCTGCCAGTACATGCCAGCCTGGATGGCATCGTTGAATTGGGAGTCGCCGGTCAACCACCAGTACTGAATGAGAGTCATGAACATTGAACCACCTTCCCACCAAGTGCCGTCGAACTTTCCCGGGATATCTTTGGAATCACGATCATTGTAGAAGTTGATCATGTCGGCGGCGACCGTCTTGGCGGCCGTTTTGAGGGAATCTAGAGCAGCGCATTGTGAGCATACCAGTCGGAGCATACCAGTCGGGGACCCTCCCACGAGCGAGAGAAGTAGCTAGAAGCAAGGCCGGCGGAGTGAGGGAGATCGGAGGGACTGACTTTCATCATCGACATTAAGGGTGATGGCGCCGAGAGCGCCATGGATGGCAAGAGAGCCACCCAACAGGGTGGCTAACCCGTGAGAAAAGATCATGGAGGATTCAAACGAGTGGAACGGTATACGGCATCGAAATCGGGATGCGTGCGCGAGAGAGAGGGAACGAAGCGTGTGGGCGAGCTGGAGAAGCAGGGGGTGCTAGCTTGGGGGCGAAGATAAGTTGACGATCAGGGACGAATCTTCAGGGTGGAGGAGAGTAACGAGAGAGGGTGGGGAAAGGCAAAGAGGGCCAGTGCCGGGGCTGGGCGTGAAGGATGGATTTGAGAGAGGAGTGGAAGAGTTAGGTAGACGAGAGTGCGGAAGAGGCGGAGGAGGAGAAGGAAAGTGGCAGTGGCAGTTGCAGTGGCAGTTGCAGTGGGCAGGGTGTTCGGATGGTTCGTCCTGTCTGACTGGGTGGTCACTGAGGGTGTGCCTCGACGCCGGTTTGGTGCTTTTTTGGGTGGGGGGGACTCCGCCACGGACTTGGTCGATGGAGCCACTCCCTCACAGTTACTTCAGGGTACGCCAGGGTCTACCGTGAGTCGGCCGGATACGACATATGGCCCAGGTCTCTATAGAATAGAAAGACGATTTGACTTATGAAACATAAAAGATCACTTCCAGCCTACACTCATCTTCTGTTCCTTCTCTTCTACCTGTCAGGGGGGAGAGACCCTAAAAATAACCCCCCTCGATGACGGCCACACTGTCGGTGCCTGGCGGCTGAGGGCGGAAGCTATGAACCACCAGACACTCCATGTATCCTTGGCAGTCAGACGCCCCCTCGCCGGGTCTCAGAGAAATCTTCCATCGGCCAATATTAACTGTCAGGTCATGAGATTGTTTCAATCACCCCCCTCTGACGTTCCCAAAAAAAAAAAAAAGAGTCAAAGAGCATTCGTCTGCCCGCATTCCTCGGATCGGTCATTCAGTACAGCCACTAAAAGTCCTGACGGGCCCACGCCGATCTCCATGCGGGCGGACAGGGTTTTTGTCGTCATGTCCGATGATCGCATTTAAACTGGGTTGATTTTTATGTACTCCGTCGGGGTATACATAATCGTGGTGATCTCCATGGTCCATCACGTCTGATCGTATTGCGTTTTATAGGTCAAAAAAAAGCCCACTGGGATCGTCATGGAATAGTGCAAAAGCGACCCTGACGCTTTAGGGAGAGGGTCCCACAGGGTCCAGGGTCTGCGAGGGTCTGCGAGGGTCTGCGAGGGTCTTTGGGGGGGGTGGTTTTGGGGGTCTCACAGGGGTGCTGACTCAGGGCCCGACCCAGCACGCATTAGGTAACTAAGGCAACAAGGCTGAACACGGATGGACTTGAACAGATCACGTGTTAAGGCAACAAGGCTATCAGGCTATCAGGCTATCAGGCCACAAGACCCACTTACATGCAAGGTAAACACGTGATGGCTGGATCGATGGAATGTATTTGGGATATTGGAACAATATGAATAGTCTCTTTTAAATTTTTGCAAAGAACCCCCCTTCTAATCGGGGACAACCCAGCATACAAGTCATTCATCGCCACATCACATCAATCATATTACATCCGCTCCCGTCGGCGAGGGGCAGCCCGGATGATGTTGTCCACCCGCAGGAGTAGCTAAAAGCAGACCAGTTAGTACAAGGAGAACTACAACCGATTGGAAAAGGGGGGGATAATTACCTCAGCAGCCTCGGAGGCCGACGACACGACGGCCTTCTTCAGCTTGTACGCCTCTACCACGCCGAGATCCCGCATGTCCGCAATGCCACCGCCGGGCGTCAACAGGTCCAGTCCCGAGCTGGCCATGCCATTGTTGATGGCCTGACGCAGCCGAGTCACCAGATCACTGGAGTCCAGACCCGCGTTGTCGGCCAGGATGGTCGGCAGCTGCTTCAGGGCGTGCGCAAAGGCGTCCACGGCCAGTTGCTTCTTACCGGTGGTGTTCTGAGCAGCCTGTTCAACGGCCTTGGACATCACCATCTCCGCACAGCCACCACCGAGGGTAACGCGGGGATCCTTGACGGTCTGCGAGAGGACCGCGAGGGCATCGTGCAGCGAACGCTCGGCCTCGTCGAGCAGCTGCTCGGTAGCACCGCGCAGCACAATCGTGCAGGCCTGGCCAGCCGCCACACCCGAGAACTTGATCAGAGTGTCCTCACCAATAATCACCTCCTCGATCAGATCGCAAGAACCCAGCTTGACCTGGTCAGGGTGGTCGAATGTGGAGGCAATCTCACCACCAGTCACCAGCGCGAGGCGCTCAATACCGTCAAAGTCGGCATGCTCAATGGACATGATACCGGCCTCGGTGAAGAGCTGCTCGGGCCAGTTGTAGATCAATTGCCGGTTAACGAAGCAGTTGATTCCGTGAGACTTGATCCGCTCCACCTTGGCCCGCATCTTCTCCCGCTCGGCCTTCTCGAGGTCGGCCAGCTTACCCGTCGACTCGACCTTGACCCGAGCACCGAAGATCTTGACCTTATCCGTGTCCATGGCAGTGTTGGCCACGAGAATCTTGGCATTCTCCAATCGCTTGGGCTGGTTGACACCGATCTTCTTGTCGAGAATGAAACCCTCGTCCAGGTAGGAATCGTTCAACTTGCCGCCGGCCTTCTTGATGATCTGAATGTGGCTCAGATCGGTCGAGCCCTTAAGACGCAGGACGGCCTCACAGGCCAGTCGGGCGAAGTGGTCTCGGTCTTGTGCCAGCACCTTGGAGCTGAGAGTTGTGCGGGCGATGGAGTGCAGGTCTTTGCGGAAGGCCTCGGGGTCCTTGCTGCGATCGACAGCGGAGTTCTCGAGAGCAGTGAGAGCGGCACGGCTAGCTATCCGGTAACCCTCGATGATAGTCTGGGGGTGAATCTTGGAGTTCACCAGCTTCTCGGCCTCACGAAGCAGCTCGGCGGCCAGCACGGTGACGGACGTGGTACCGTCACCAACCTCATCGTCCTGAACCTTGGAAATGTTGACCAGCACCTTTGCCGCGGCGTTATCCAAAGCGATCGATTTCAAAATGGTAGCACCGTCGTTCGTCACGAGGATATCTCCGGTCGAACTGCAGGAGAAGCCGCGTTAGCATATAATTTCAATATGTTTCCCCCGCCAAGAGGATCGAGAACACCCCGCCACGTACGCAGATTGTAGAATCTTATCCATTCCCTTGGGACCCAGTGTGCTCTTCACGAGATCACCGACTGCGATGGCACCGACAAAGGCCGACAGACGGGCATTCTCACCCTTCTCCTCGGTGACATCGTCGGCAAAGATCTGTGTGGGATTGGCAAATGACGCCTACCAGATGGACAGTTAGCGAGTAATCACGGTGATATCGACTTCATCCACTTTGGAAGACATACCATGATGATCAGCCAGAAACGAACAATCGGACTAGTGATCAAAAAAAGGTGTCGACTGCTGAAATATGCAGCTTCGTCAACAGTGGGGGGTGTCCACGGCGAGAAAGGAGAAAAGTTGGGTGGTCCGAGCTTCTGCCCAAGTGGCCGCCCACCGCCCGCCGCTCGCGATGAACCCAAGCTCTTCCTCCTCCTTCATCTATAACACCGACCCTTGTTTTCCTGCTCTTTAGGAGCAATTGTTCAAGAGATGGCTGGTTCCGAAGAGGCTGCAGTGGCTTCTGCTAACAAGCGCCCGCACTCCGAGGTCGACGCCGCCGACAATGGTGAGTTCAAATCTCCCCGCGCTCCCCAAAGCTCCGCAGGCCTTTGCGCGACAGTCAACTCACCACGTATACATGCTTGTGCAGGCGATGATTCCTCCTCGGACGATGACTTTGGCCCCGCACTACCATCCGAGGTAGCTCCAAAGAAGAAGAGACGAAAGCTGCCCTTCGAGAAGGTGTACGTCAACGCGCTGCCGGCCTCGGCGCGGTACTCCAAGTCGCTGATGCACAAGGATCAATTGTCCTTTGTGACGGTCACTCCATTCACGGACTTTGTGATTACCAGCTCAGTGGATGGGTTTGTCAAGTTTTGGAAGAAAATGGCGGACGGGATCGAGTTTGTGAAGGAGTTCCGGGCCCATCCAGGCGAGATCCGCAGTGTCAACGTCAGTGCCGACGGTCGTAGTTTTGCGACGGCGGGTGTGGATAAGACAGTTAAGATTTTTGATGTCATCACTTTTGGTAGGAATAATATCGAATGCTTTCTCTTAGGGTGCGTGCTAACAACGTAACAGATCTACTGTCCATGTATACACTCGAATTCGTACCTCGATGTGTATGCTGGGTGCATCGACGAGGAGCATCCCTACCCTTGCTCGCTGTGACCGATGAGTCTAGCAGCACCTTCCAAGTGTTTGATGGACGCGGCGAGAACCCACAGCCCCTGCACACGGTGAAGTCGGTTCACCGCTCTCCGATCGTCTCGATGGCGTTCAACAATACATTTGACTGTGTCGTCTCGGCCGATGAGTCGGGCATGATCGAGTACTGGCGCGCAGGAGACGGGTCCTTTGAGAAGCCGGACAACGTTTTTGAGCTCAAGTCGTCTACAAACCTGTTTGCCTTTAAGAAGGCCAAGTCCACGGCGACTGCGATCACCATCTCCCCCTCTGGCGAGCAGTTTGCTACCGTGTCTTTCCCCGATCGCCAAATCCGCGTGTTTGAATTTGCAACTGGTAAACTTTACCGCACATACGACGAGTCCCTCTCAACTATCATGGAAATGCAACAAGCGGGTACTGCGCCTTACCAACTGGAGGAGGTTGAGTTCGGGCGCCGACTTGCAGTCGAACGAGAATTGGAAGCTGAGGCGACCCGGGGCAAGGTCAACGTTTCCTTCGACGAGTCCGGGCACTTCTTGCTCTACGGCTCATTGTACGGGATCAAGTGTATCAACACGTATACGAACCGCGTCGTGCGAGTATATGGTCGGGAGGAGCCTTTCCGAGCACTAAACTTGGCGCTATACCAGGGCCAGCCGCAACGCAAAGGCGTGGTCACCGTTTCCATGGCCGCTAGCAGTAACCCTCTCCTGCAAGAAGCCGAAGAGCGGGACGCGATTCTCATCAGCACTGGATTTGCCAAAGTTCGTTTCTACCTATTCACCAACGAAACCGACATCTCCAAGAGTAGCCGTGATGTCATGAACGAGAAGCCCACCCAAGTGGCCGGGGCTTCTGATACGGGCGCAACCAAACCCCAAGAGACTGGTACTGCGGCGGTTCTACACACCACCATGGGCGACATCCACCTTCGTCTATACCCCACCGCTGCGCCCCGTACCGTGGAGAACTTTGTCACTCACGCCCGACAAGGATACTACAACAACACGATCTTCCATCGAGTAATCCGCAAATTCATGATTCAGGGCGGTGACCCTCAAGGCGACGGCACCGGAGGAGAATCCATCTGGGGCGGAGAATTTGCGGACGAATTCTCCAGTCTGCGACACGACAAGCCATATACCCTGTCCATGGCCAACGCCGGACCCAACACGAACGGGAGTCAGTTCTTCATCACGACCGAGAAAACTCCCTGGCTGGACAATAAGCACACGGTCTTCGGCCGCGCCGTGCAAGGTCTGGACGTGGTGCATAAGATTGAAAATGTCAAGACGCATAAGGAAAAGCCCGAGGTGGACGTGAAGATTGTCAGTATTAGCATTTCCTAATGGTGATCTGCACAGCATCGGGCAATGTACATGTACACTACCCCTACCATCCAGTATCTTTTTTTCATCTTCCTTCTATACGAGATCACGAGTTTACCCCCACAGCGAGTTGGCCTTGAATATCAAGATTATACACTGTAATTCTTATCCATGCGCACGGATATAAAAATTCAAAGAGTTTTAAACGAGACCAAGCCACGCCCCGAATGTGTATCAAAATACCAAAACCCACGCAGGTACGGGGAAACATCAGACGTCAGTTAGATTTAACACAATAAGCAAATCCAATCGTGATAAAAGGGATTGGAGGAAGAAAGTCAAGGTCTAGTTGACCACAAACGGCAAGGGAGGAAGTGCCAGACGGCCTCGCGTCCTTCGAAAATAAAAAGAAAAAGGAGAAAAAAGTTATACTCCCACAACTGCTCTAAACGCCGAGACAATGCAAGATGGGGTGTAAAGAAAGACAAGGGACAAGAGAAGTATCTCCACCTCAGATAGACGGAGATTTGTTCACGGTAGACACGGTAACAGATACGGACGAATCACATCCCGAGTCACAGATATCCGAATCATCCAAATAAACCCTCCAAGATATCAAGAAACAAACACGAAACGGGACAATAGAAGCATCGAGAAATGAAAACATCGCAAGAAGACCAGATCAAACGTGGAAAGTCCAATTATTGCCGCAAAGAGACCTGTCGAATCTCGACATCCCCTTCGGCCTGACCTTGCTTTGGTAGACGCGTGCGACTACCGGGCGTGGGGGCATTCCCGCGAGCAGCGGCAATATCCGTCCGCGAGCTACTCGCCAGAGACTGTGCTTGATTAGGCCCCGTGGACGACGCCCAGGCCGGGGGAGGGGGACTCAAGGCGCCCGAATTCGAATTGGAGACGGGATTTCCACTCAGCACGCCCGAACTGCCCGCGGCGCTTCCACCGTGATATAGGCCGGGTCGCTTCGCGTCGTAGCGGCGCTTGAAATAGACACCAGCGGCGGCGATGGCACTAAAGCCGATCGCGAGGACGATCAGCATGATCACCCATTGGTAATGGGTGCTCCACCTGGAAAAACAAATGGGGAGGGGAAAGCGTTAGCCTAGCCGGGGGATGGTGACTGGTGAGGCGTGTGGAAATGTGGATGTCTGAGTTTATGTGGAGGGGTAGAATCTGAGACATACCAAGACTTATTTTCATCCGCGGCGGATGTATTACTCGTGCTTTTCCCGGCCGTCGAAGTGGCCGTTGAAGCGGAATTGGTAGCCGTGGCAGTGTTGGTGCTGGTAGTAGAGCTAGTCGAACTGCTTGTATCCTGGCCACCAGAGTTGCAGTAGTTGTTATACCAGGTCGAGAGCAGGGACTGATCGGAGGACGAGGCACACGAGGTGCATAGACTACCGGACGTCTTGAGAGAGGTGAGGAGGGCAGACTGGCAGAAACAGGAGACCCAGGTGGTTTCGGCGCCCGACTCGCAGCTACTCTGAGCTTGGGTCAGGGCCGTACAGGAGAGACCACATTGGGGGAACGAGGAGGAGGCCGCCGAGGGAAGGATACTGGCGGCGGAGCTGGTAGAAGCGTAAAGCGAGAGGAAGAGGAGGCCTAGCCAACGGCCGTACCCGGCAGAGAGAGTCATGGCTGGTGGGAAAAGTTTGGGGGGGGGGGAAACAAGGTGGTAGAGCGAGCGAGCGAGAGGGCGAGAGAGAGCAAGCGAGCGAGACGAGGGTAGATCCCTGTAAAAGGTGGTGGATTCAAGCGATAGACGGAGGGCGCAATTAAGGTGGGCAGCCCATATTGAAGTCGAATTAGGGCGTGTGGACGGTTGAGAGGGAGAGGGAGAGAGAGAGAGAAGGAAAGAAAGAGTGGGGGGGGGGGAGATGGAAGAAAGAGGAGATGAAAAGTGGAGGAAGCCAATTGACGAGAGGGAACTTGACAGGGACAGGACTAAAAGCACAAGCACAATGGACCAATCCACAAGGGAATCGGACTACGCAACGATGTATTCTTAGTGCCGTGGCTCGCTAGTGACTTTAGTGCTAATTGATCGTGATGAGAATCATCATCGTGTAATAATCACTTGGACGTGGGAAAAACAAAGTTTACCCTTGTCGAGGGTCTGGGCCGGAGCCGGCCACAAACTCCACTCGACAGGGTCCAACAAAGACGACCTCGACTCTGCTGCATTCGGATACTAGGAACGGACAGCAATTGTCATTGAAACGCCCGTTTGCATCGACCGGCGCTCGTTTCGGCAGAGCTCAACCCAACCCGATGGCAGATTAGCTGTCAGATCCACGCTGGAAACGGTAACGATTACCGGTACGGGGACTCGCCAGTTTACCGTGACTAGCTCTTGATAGTCTTTAAGATACTTGCTTATTTCCTGGTATCTGACATATAGCCTCTCTTCTCATCTAGTCTCAAATCGAATACGATCAGATCATAGCACGATGATAACTAGTTAATCTATCCTCGGATGATTCAAGGCCCTTCCTCTCGTTAACCCCAAACGCGGGCCCACCGCCGATCGGCGCGACCGTTGCGGGTGTCAGTCAACAACGGGATGAAAACATGTGGCCGGGAATGAAATCATCCAAGATAAGATGGATCACCAATCAAGAACTATATCTCCCGAAAGGATTGTAAATCCGTATGGTATGCACAGTCCTACACCGTCCCTACCATATGGATGAAGTATGGATCTTATTTTGAGATCGCTTAACAGACCGTCGCCCTACGTGTGGGGGCCCAGATGACTATTTGTCAACGACGAGATCTGATTGGCTCATCACCTTCGCCAGGGTTTCCTTCCGGAAATGAAAGCGCAATGAACTCGCTCCGTTCCCTCCTCCAGTCAAAATCAAGCAGCTCAAGTTCCCACCGGGTCTCGTTGAAAGGATTCCACATATCCAGCTAGAAGTTCAGAACCAACCACATGCTCTGATACTTGGATCTGATGGCTTGATCGGGTTCAGCCTCAACTCCGATTCAGGCACACCCAAGCTTTGATTCGACGGGGCCGAGCTGCCGATCTGCGATCTACAGACTGAAACCCCCCATCCGCCACGTGTGAATGCCCAAAGGGTGGATAGAGTACCCGAATCAAGGGCGGAGAAGGAGTTTAAATCATGCATTTGAGCAATAAATTCCTCATCATAAAGGATAGGAAAGGGAAATAGCTGGGCTCGAATAGAAATTCAATACGAGTACAATGGGTTGTCAATCTTGATCAACTGAACGGCGGATATATATCCCACTCCAGGTTACCCTCGGAACTAAAGGCCCAACATAGATATATATCTCGCGAAGCAACTCTGCTGATCTCGAGTGTACCTTTCATATCGTTTGTATAAATTGGGATACCAGGCATGTTATTTTCAATGCGAAAGAACCCACGATCTATTTCAAAACCGATTCAATGAAATGCATAGAGCAGCTCCACGCTCACCTAGAACTCCATGCCTCCAAACTGCCCAACCGGTTAATTTACATAGCAGAGCGCAAGCACCTAGGAAGAACGACAAGCGCAAGCGATGACACCGACGAGAATCATTACAAATGGAGGAAGGTGCCGTACGATAATACACCGTAGCACAGAGCACGGAAGCAATCAGGCCCATCATTAAGAGATGCCTGCCATCTAAAGCGGATGGGCTGCTGTTCCCGAGTCGGCGGCCGTAGAATGCTGCCCTGACGAAAAAAAAGGGAGGATTCCAATCCGGAGAAATAGATGAGAATCCAACTATCTTCACAATGATAAGATCGTTGGTTTCTTCCTTTGCTTTCGTCCGGTTAGCATGGTAGTTCAATAGAGGCTTAGAATTTCCAATGAGATGGACCTCCTCATTGGTCTCAACTTTGGCCACCTTTTTGGCCTTGACTTGCTGAGAGCTCTTGACTACAAAGTCACTACTTGAACCTAGCAGGTATCGAATCTTCTGATGTGTCTCCGACAAGGCAACTTAATCGCAAACCGGCTCAATAATAACCAGAGGCAGATACACACCCGCCGCACCGGCAAATTCGTGACAATCCATCATATCGACCGTAGACACCGCCGCTCCTAACATAAGGCCATAAGTGGAAGTAACACTAAAATATGAACCTTCCAGAGCTGTCACAGAACTACGCTGATTATAGCCGACCGATGAATAGTGCGGCCAAAGCTTGGAGGAGAGAGAAGAGCGATCCAAGTGACCCACCAAGGAGATAGATGTCGTAACGGGAGTCGATTGGTCATATCAATGAATCCTTGTATCCGTTCCGGTAAGGGAAGGTGCCATTTGGGAGGCCGCTGGGGGAGTCACCTGTGACGAGGGAGCAACTCAGCGCTGAGGGGAAGGGAGGAAGGATGAAGGTGAAGGATATCTATGGTTTGAGAGATGGATTGACGGTCAGCAAGAGATAACAGCAATGCGGAAAGGAAAAGGCAATGATAGTTTGTACTTGAGCATCATACTACCAAGTCGAGAAGTAGTGAGATAAACAAAGTTGTCAAGATCATCCTCCTCACGGCCGTAGGACAGTTGTCGAGCCCATTCAACAAGGCAATAGCAACGGCGGGCGAAACGATAGAAACCGAGCGTCAAGATGATAGAGGCATAGTGTAAGACTATATGAACAAGGCTCTACATACAATTCTATCAGTCCCCTACATCCTGGATGATAGCTCTCACCATCAACAAACAAGTTCCACGACGAACAAAGACAGTAGGGAAAGGAGGAGCATCAATAGCCTCGGTAAGAACCACCCTGGAGTTCATCATTACTGCATTCAATCCCTAGTTTGCACAGCCCCCTCAAGAACCAACCAAGACCTCGGAGAATTTCAAATCCTGAATCTCGTCTTCTTTGAGATAGCTCTTTCTGGTGGCTGGCCGTAGGTTTCGCCAACAGAAGGGATCATATCAAGGAATACCTAGAATTGTATGTTATGTCTTGTAATACGAATACCATACAAATCTGCAGATCCATTGCTGTCAACGGTATCCCGAAGCCCCTCGACCAATCGGATCCTGATCTTTCCGAGCGAGAACGAGAACGATCGAGAACGAGAGTACAAACAAACCGATCTCGATCGCACGGGCCTAATTCCGGAAGGTCGATAGAATATGACAAACTGGCTACACCTATAATCAATCCACGATTTCAAATGAGCAGTAAATGTCCGCTGCCGATCGGCAGGGTCTACAGGTCTCCCCTTCTTGCGCCCGTAATTAGTGAGCTGCAGCAGGCTGTGCGACAGTACTTAGCAGCCCGAGTCGGGATTCCCCAGATTATGACGTAGATAGCAGCTACTGTCCTGGCCCCCCCCCCCCCCCCCCCCAATTCTACTGCAGCGAGTCGATTCAATTTGCGAGACTTTTGTTAAGACATGAGAGAGTTAGCCACATGTGGGAAACTCAACGTCTGGCTCACAAGCAGTACTCAATTACAATGGAGAAGTCAATGAAAGATCCAATTTTCTACAAGGCAGCAACTTAGTTATCAACCATAGTTGAGTCATGGGTGAAGAAGAGAGATCACATAAATAATCACCCCGTAAATTAATTGCCATCGGAAGAAGACATATAGAAGAAAATAATATATTGGCACCCTCGTGTGCTCACCAAGTCAGTACCTGGCCCACACGCCAGGTCCTCTCATAAACATATCTACAGAGCGAGGAAGCCCACGAGCGCGGCAAACACACCGGTAAGCCCTGGAGCGGCGTGCGAGGCGGCGTTGAAGGTAGAACTGGCAGACGAAGCGCCAGAGGCAGTGCCCGAAGCGCCACCAGAGGTAGTGCCAGAAGCACTCGAGGCCGTGCCCGAAGCACTCCCGGACATAGAGGTAGTGGAGGCATTGCGACCCTCACCATCGGCGAGAGTAGCGTTGGCAACAAGGGGCTGAGACATGGAAGGCTGAGCAGCGCAGGTCGCATTATCAGCGAGTGGGCAAGAGTCGTCAGTGCAAATGCTTTGGTACTGCGGACCCTGAGCCTTGATGACGGTGGTCTTGGGAGCACAACGGTAGTTGAAGAGGGAGCCCAGAGCTTGGCCGACAGCCTCGATATCAGAAGTTGCGACTCCGAAGGAGGCAGCGGAAAGAGCGACCTGCTCGATAAAATAGCCCATCTGGAAGGGGTCAAGGACCATGAACCTATTTGCAAGGTGAGGTTAGTCGATGTTCGCATGATGGCTGGGAAGTTCTAGTCTTCAGGGAAAAAGCTTACTTGTGAACCTCGTACATGCTAGAATCTCCAGAGTAAGCCGCGAAACCGGTCATGCCAACTTCAGAACAGCCGAGGAGGCTACCGAAGAACTCGTACAGGTGAGTCAGGAGCTTGCTGTTTCTGTTGTTAGCATTCTAGTTTCGTTTCGAGGGTTAATGAGAGGCATTTACTATTGGTTGGAGGTCTCATCCTCAGCGGGCATGTTCTTCATCAGAGGAGCAGCACCACCACCATCGAGGAAGTTCTTAGCAACTCCCGAGTTGCCACCCTCGTTGGAGGAAGCAAGACCGCCATCGAAGTAGGGAACCAGGTTGACCTTGGTGTTGTTGTACGTGCCATTGGGGTTCAGGATTCCGGGAACCATAACACCCACATTGGGCTGGGTATAATTACCGATGACGGCCGTGTTGACAAGCAGAGTCAAGAGGGTGTACTGGTTGGTAGCGTTGTTCTCCTTCAGCAAGGCCGTGGTATAATAGTCACAGATGGACGTGTTGGCCGGACGCTGAGCAGCGGCAGTGCTAGCAGCGGCCACCGCGAGAAGGGCAGTATTGAAACGCATCGTAGTCGTGATCAAGGATAATCAAACAATTTGAACTGTAATTTTTGAAAGCTACAATCTTTGTAGGTGGGATGGCTTGGGCTTAAATAGTCAAAGTTAGGCAAGGCTGGAAGGTCAGCCCCTGGAATCAGAAAATGGGGGACCTAAGATTTCTGAATATTCCTGATTTTCTGCGATCATCACTAACCGGCTGTTCTACTGCCTGCACTGCCTAGCAAGCCCTTCTGAACCACGCCCGATATCCTAAAGGGGTATCTAGGTATTATATGATATAGTTCGTAATGTAAAGTACCGTATTGAGCCCGTCCATGCAGCCGAATACGGTCACATTCAGGAACTGTCTTCCAAGCTCAATCAGAGCAAGCAGCCATTGACTTTAGTCCGAACCTTCATCACCGCGAATCAAGCTGGACCGATTTCAATAACATCGATCGGTAGTTCTTCGAGAATCGTCATATCCTGTCGAGGGGCGCGTGTCTTAGGTTACACGGCATTTCTCCTCCAGGTTTTTGTGGAGGGCAGCAGTTTGTTTAATTCCGGTAAATGAATAACATGAAGATCCAACCTGTCATCCAGACCCTGCTGTAGACTAGAGAGAGCTGTCAATGGAAAAGAGCGGAGAATAACAAGGGAGCCGAATCGGTATGGCTGCTTACAAATGAGACGAGTCAGGGCATTTATCCGCGATTCATCTCTGAAGCTAGGCAAGGAGTACGGGGACGAGACAATATTTTGTCTTATTGGGTATAACGATGCTTGTATGATTCTCGCCCAGTTTTCTCCCTTTTTCCTAATCGGGAAGTAGTGAAACATCTCAAAGTGGACATGCGCAGATCTTCTGATTTTGAAGATAAAAACATGACCCACAAGAACCCGAATAGTCTAGATCAAGCCTAATGCTTGGTAATGGGGTTAAAACTCAATACGGAATTCCTGCGGGAAATCTACTGTACTCGGAGGGGCCTGTCCTAGAAGTTTCGTGGACATTCGCACCCAAGACCAGGTTATTCTGGTGAAACCCCTCCCAGATACATGGAAAACCTTTGGGTGCCTTTCTCCTGACCTGAATTAGTCAAAGTCAATTAGCCTCTTCTGTTAACGTATCAGCACGATCGCCGTAAGGTTCAATGGTGGCTACGGCCGCAATGATTGCAATGTCGGCTGTGGAGTGCGACGTGGCGCGTCTGCCCCTCAACAATATGACCCATAAATGTGTGTAGTAGTTGGATGTATAACATGGTCTGTTGAATGATGGCAAATTTCAGCTCAAGTTAGCCCCTGGTACTCTTTTAGGCTTTCTCAGGTTGCCTAGCTCAGGCAATTAGTTGCCGGCAAGTAAAAATTTCCGGGCAGTCTAAGCTTTACATTCATAATGGACACTGAAAAGAACGCTAGGAAACACTTGACAAGTTGATCGATTGCTTTGTTGATTCTACATGATGCTATCGTGACTCCGACTCCAACTTGGGGCGCGTTGGGGAACTCGGGGGAAATCTCCGCAATTGCAGCCCCAGCCACAGGCACAGCCACTCCTGCAACTGCTCTCCTCAACGAGACACATTTATTGAACGGTACACGAACCCCGCCAACATCAACCAGTTAATAGACTCAATGCCGCTCCCACGTCAACTCCTACCCCTTCTCAGCTCCTTGGGCAGCACGCGATGGGCCCTCACCCGCACACTCCGTAGCGACAATCCGCTTGACCTGAACGGTGAACTCCGCGGCACAGCGACCTTCCACCCACTTCCCAACACCGCCGACCGCGACTGGCTATACAGTGAAGAGGGCGAGATACCTTCCGCGGTCAGCGGTGGCGCTGCTCAAGCTGGCCTGCGCTGGACGAAGAAGTACATCTGGCGCGATGGCGACGCCGGGCGCATTAGTGTGTGGTTCGTCAAGATTGCTCCTGGACCCGAGGAGGCTGACTACCTCTTTCACAACTTTGATTTCGCCGATGCGACGGTCAAGCCCGAGGGCTCGGGTGAGGGGGTGGAGAGTGGAAAAGAAAGGGAGGAAGAAACTACCGAGTTGATCACTCCACCGACACCCCCCACGATTACCACGAGTGATGTCGAGACGACGGTTCTCATGGCTCGTGGGGATCACCTCTGCATCAACGATATGTACCGCACCGCATACGCGTTTCGAATCCAGTCGGAAACGGGGGAGGTTTTAAGCTGGGCCAGTCGGCATGTCGTTCGGGGTCCGAAGAAAAACCAGGACATTATCAATCGCTACGAGAGGGCGGTATGAGAAGGGAAGACGGAGACTGCACATTCTTCAACACCAAGGAATCTGTGGTAGATAACAGTCGTTCTTGAGATTACTATCTCGTCGTTCGGTCACCCCCTTTGCCTCATTCTGCTACGACATCATGCAATTCAGCCGATTATATACTCGCATTATGATACCACATTATACCACATCAAATCACTCCACACCACCACTTACTGTATCCATGTAACTTTGATGCCCTCAGAAAAAAAACATCACAGAGTGTATATGAAATCGGGGCGTTTATCACCCAGCAACTCAATCTGACTGTGATCCAATCCCTCGACCCACTGATCACGCTCTCCGCGACGGCGCTTGCCATTCTCGCGACGCAGCAGAAGATACTGCACAACGGAACCACCAAAAAGGAACAAGACCAGGTAGCCCAGGACAACACCGTGGCCCGGGTAGTAGCGGGGCTTATCCTTGTCGCGGTAGATATTGGACGAGACGATTCCATTAAGGTTACCCCATCCAATAATAAAGCCGAGGGAGACACCACGCTTGTAGACACCTAGAAAAAGAGAGAGGGGATGTGAGCTGCTGCACCAAGGCAGGGTTGGAACATGCACGGCATACCTTCGATGTTGTTACTGGACCAGGAGATGGTATTTGCAATCGCTGGGTAGATACCCATCGCGCCGAGGAAAACACCAGCATAGCGCGCACCGGGAGACTCGCATCCCAGTAGCATGGCAAAGCCGATCATGCCAAGGAAGGAAACGGCAATATTGCAGAGACCACGCTGGCGTGTGCGGTCCGCAATAAAGCCAATTGTAACAGTCAAGATGGCAGCCGCAGCGTATGGTGGCACACTGAGCAGCTGCGCGCGGATGGAGCTGTAGCCTGTTGGCGGAAGGGACGGTTAGTCATGAATACTTCTAAAATGTTCACTATTGAAGGTTTGTGTTTCTTCGTACCCTGGACAAGAGTTAGTTTGCAAATTGATCCGTCGTTTTGCCAGGGGTACTCACTAATTCGTTGATAATGGTTGGCACAAAGAGCGAGAACGCATACAGCGATCCGTCCGCTCCCATATAGATGATAGCTCCTGTCCAAGTCTTCCAGTCCTTGACACTGGCCCAGAAATAAGACATCTTGAACTCCTCATGTTCTGCACTAGACTGCTGATCGGCTGCAAGCCGACGCAACACTCGCGCACGATCCGCGGGTGACAAGAACGTCGCCCGGTCAGGAAAGTCGTAGACACACCAGAAGGAAATGAAACCGATCACGATGGTAACCAGACCCTCCAGAATGAAGATCCAGGCCCAACCTTGCTTGCCACCGACACCATCCATCTTTGCAATGGCAGCGGCGAGCAAACCACCAAAGGATCCGGCCAGCGCAGCAGCAGAGAAAAAGATAGCCATGCGCACACCGAACTCGGAACGCTTGTACCAGCAAGAAAGGAAGTAGCCGACACCGGGGAAGAGACCAGCCTCGCTGAGACCGAGGAACCAGCGCACAGCCATGAGACCCGAGTAATTTTTGACCAGACCCATGCAGGTCATGCAGATGCCCTATGACCCAGGTTAGAGATATCATGGTCAATATATATCCAAGGATCAGGAGGACACACCCAAGCAATCATAATGGATGGAATGAAAATACTCGGCCGCAGTCGCTTGAGCAAAATATTGGTCAACGGCTCGAAGACGGAGTACGAGACGAAGAAAATGGTCAGGGTCGCATTGTATTGATCAGGGGACATGCCGAGATCTTTCGACAAGCCGTCAATTTTGGCATTGCCGATATTTGTACTATAGACAAATGAAGAGATTAGCTATGAGTGTTTGTTCGACAATATTCCAGTCAAAAGAAACCCTACCGATCGAGAAAAGAAACGAGATAGAGCAGACTCAGCCATGGGACAAGACGCAGGTCAAGTTTCCACAGGAGCTTCCGGTCCTAAGGACACATTGGAATGCAGTCAGCAACCGTAGTGATCAAAATAACGATGAAAATCTGGGGTTCCGATGGATGAAATGCAGGGATGTTGACTCGATGGGCATACAATTCTAGCCTTCTCCTCTTCACTTAATCCAGCATCCGGGTCCTCAAAGCCGGCTAGCTTATCCGGTACCTTCGAGCCGAGTTCCTTCTCGGTATCCGCGAGGCTGACGACAGCGGGTTTCTCATCTGCGGTGACTGCCATCGTCGTCTGTTTGGGGGCCCCGGTAACAAGCAATGAAAGTCTGCAGCTGCGGCTACACAAGTAGAAGAGAAAATCCCCGGAGTCGCACCTGGCAGGAATTACGTAGAGCGGGGTCTCGCATTTTGAAGCGAGCTTATAAATCTGCAGTTATTTGGTGCAGGGGCGAGCTGCATTGAGCCAATGGAGTCGCGCATCGGTCGCATTGGTCTCGCTGGAAGACAGGGATGCTAAAGTAACGCGGGGAGGAGACACGAGCTGATCATTCCTGAACGATCATCGTTGGGGGCGCACGGCAATATTCCCGACGATCGGCATCGCGGGCTGCGCAATTCGGATAGGATCAGCGCGGGGAGAAGAGCGGAGAAGTTTCTATACTTTGGGGTTGAGGGATCCACTTGCCGGGGTAAGGTGTTGCTCGGCATTTTAAGATGTTGATGCTGTATACTTTAAGTAGACACCAGAAATGGCCTATTCTCGCAATTGGTAACATGGGGGTTCCGCTGTAGAGAATACATGGAAGGAGGAGGACAGTAAGATCACGGTATTTCCTGAAAAATCTCACTTTGTACTTCAGTCAGTCAAGAAGCAGTTGCCACAAACAAGTTGGGCAAGTTGGGCCCGATGGACTTGGGATATCCTTGGGTCAAAGCCCGCTAGTTACATTCAGCCTAGTGACCACCGTTGGTCTTTTGAATGATTCAAATAACTTACGCAAGCTGGGTCATTCGTCTCGTAGCTCTTGCCAATTCATCTGCAACTCCCTACCGTCCCTGCTGTATGTCCTGGATCTGTAGAGCCATCTTGTCCCTTTGCTGTTGAAGAGCATTACAATTGACCTGCCGTCTTCGAATCCCAGTACAGTATTGGTGATGTGGGTTGAGATCAAAGCAGAGGGGTAAATGCTTTAGTAAACCGTGGCTTCTCTTTCTCTGCATTCCTGATCATGCTATTGACCAGGCCATCCAAAGTGGTTGCAGATGTGAGACTCACGAGTGCTAGAGAGTCATCAGAAGCCAAGCCACCATAGCCGCAACTCGCCAATACGGTCAACAGTTCCGGTGCGCGTCGCACGAATTAAGTGACGTGATTCGCACCAGATCTCCTAGCATAGGCTTCGCCGAAATAGCCAGGATATCTGCTATGGACGCATTAATAAGGCCCAAAGGAATGTACTCGCGGTCGGTACTGCCCTCGAAGGCACCTTCACCTTCGCTGATAATGGCTTATCCTTTCTGATTTTTGCCGCCATTATGATGTTGCTTCTCTGGCAGGCAGTGACTCAGAGCATTTGGATTGACCTGCCTCGTGAGAAAAGTGTTCCGGGGTATTGCAATGCCATGATCTGTGTCCCCATCAGGGGCGACTGGAATACCGGCAGTAAAGATGTATTCCTCGGGAAAGGGCAGATCTGTCGCTAGAAAATAATCCGGCTGCATGCTCATCGAAGCCTCTTGAACCTGAGGTTTCAAGCTCTGATAGGGCTCCCCCCACTCATGATTTGCATGCATGCGTGAGAAAATAACACACGCAAGTTCATGATTCATCAAAGGTGGGGTTGATTCCGATATCATCTGGGTACTAAGAGATGTTGGAGCTGCCATGCCTCTGGCCGTGGCCGGTCAAGTTGAAAATGCTCTGACTGGTGTCTGAACCAACTATGTAGCCCGATAAGTAGTCGAAAGTCTCCCACTTCATGTTCTGCTCATCACTACTATAGATGACGCTAATTGGTGATTTATCAGTATTGGATGGTTGCGCATTGAGAGTGGCTGTGGGCCTATGTTAAAGGAGCAGGCGTCCATGAAAAACAAAGTCGTTGCCCCTGTTGATTCGACAATACTCTGCAGAGATATCCTAGGGACGTATAGGGCGAATGATGGCCACGTGAAAAGTTACATCACCCCAGCTGTTTCCCGGACCAGTGCGAGAGTGCATTCACCTGGAAAGCAGAAATGAAATGCCTCTGATCTTGTTCTTTGGCCGAGGTACACACTGTATTGTTTAGTGTTTGGCTAATGGATGGTTCAATAAATTAGTGAAGAGCTCTTCATCCTCCAGAGATGGGCGTCCACGAACAGTCAAGAACAATTTTGCCATCATATCATGGCTGAAGATGATGCGTGCTGTGTTTGCGGACGGCAACAGTTTCAGCGATTTGCCCCCTCTGGGGCAAACTGCAAGTCTGTCTGCCCTGATGGCTGTGTCCCATTGTTCGCTGTCGGGTTGATAATCTCCTTGGTCCGTGGAAACTATTACTTGCAAGCTATTGCAAGCAACGTTTTCTGTGGATGAAGGCATGGGAAGAGACATTCCGGCCAATCAGGAAGATATACTTGAATCGCAACGGGTGTCCGAAGCTATAATCACGCGCCTATCCCTCACCTCTGGCGGCCTGGGTGAAGATTGTCTTAGGAGGCTGAGTTTCTCATAGGTTCAACAGGTGTTTGCAAAACCATTCAGTCATTTCCATAATCATGATTTGTAGCATAAGGAAGATGAGATGGGATGCAACTCAAGGATAGTAAAAATTGATCTAAGAAAATGGATATCGTGAGAGAATGTAATACATATATACAGGATGAGAGCATCCACATTGACCCCTCCTTGCTCGCGAAGGCCAGCTATGTTAATCAAGCCGTATGCCGTGCTTCGGCGTCCGGTTTCTTGGTATCGTGAGTGTCCTCTTCCTTGGCCGGTGCATCCATCGCAATGACAATGTTGTCTCGATCATGAGAGTATGCCTTTTGGAGTGGGGGCCAGAAGTACTGAGCCATAACCTCCTTGGCACCGGCTGGAATCATATCTTTGAAGGGCCAATAGTGCGAGATGAACTCGCCCTCGCAATCTCCCGAGTTCGGGTAGCGATTCGCCTCAGTGCACGGGAGGATCTGAATCTCCTCGGGGTAATCGTAGCGGAGGTACTCGTTGACGACGGCCTGTTCATGGGTGTGGGTCAGCTTCCACATACCGCAGCCCGGGTAGCGTGTCTCGTCGGGACAGGTCATCCAGGCTTCGAAGAATTCTTCGCTTCGTGGGGTCTGGTGGGCGATCACGAAGCCGGTGTTCAAGTTGATGTCGAGCCTCTTCACGTTGAGGAAGAAAGGATCACTAGGATCCTCGGCCAAGGCCATGGTGGTGTTGTCGGATACGCCCCAATAATTGAGGAGCCATTCCAGTGGGAGATGGGGGTGTGTGAAGATGGCATCGCCGTCCATGAAGACGACGTATTCGTAGTGCTTGATGGCCTCACGCATCGCAGGGACCTTGTTCCAGGTTCCGTGCAGAGTGGGGTCCACGGGGAGTTGCACAAGTTGATAATCATACCCGTGAAGCTTTGCTGTGGAGGGTCAGAGATTGTGTACACACCATGACACAACGGAGTACTTACCAAACATATAGTGGTTCAGCCGTCCAAGGGTCAGACCTTGCAAGTCATCAGTGCTGGGGGTGCCATCGTCGAGAAGGCCACCTGGGCCACCAATATCTCGGCTCTCGACATCGAGAATCAGGATCTGGTTTCTCATAGGCTTTGTGAATCTAGGGGCCTCGGGAAGCTGGTACACTTTGCCAGTACGGCTAGTAAAGTTTTTGGCCGTGATCGAAGTAACGTGAGGCCGGATGAGCTCAAAGACACCCGGAGGCAAGTCATATGCCGGTGATGATGATGGGTTTGTTTGGGAAGACTTGGTAGAAGATTTCACAGTTTGAAAGAAATTGGAATGTGGTGTATTGTAGAGATCATCGCTAACATCTCATATCAATCCAGGTGTTCTCACAGTCAATGCCCGGGAATACGTACGCGGAGGTTTTCATCGCGATACCTCTCAGGGATATCGAAGGTGCGCGGTAACAAAGGACAAGCAGAATGGTCGCTATCGTCAGACCCACTGCAATCGAGTAGGTCTTTCTCCGGGGCCACCGGGAGGCGAAGGAAGGTGAATGCATTTCGAACGAGTGGACGGGCGAGATCACCCAAAGCAAAATAGACCGATCTGGCAAGAAGCGAAGCGCAAAAAATCACAGGATGTCGAGAAGTGCAAGAGAAGGCATCAGGGGGGGGATTTTGGGGAAGCGTTGTCTCTCGAAGGCCCGACTTTCAGTATTTATGACACGAAGCTTACTTGGGTAAGACTGCAATGAAAGAGTAAGACCTCATTTCTGGACCCTCTTTGGGGGTCCTCCGGGTTGGGGGCTTCTTGGTGGTCATTTATCCGCTCATTTTAGTTCTTGAAGGCGTCCACGTTGACCACTAAAAATAGGCGGTTGCAAGCGCCCCATCTAGAAAATTTCGTATCGGGACAGTGGAGCGAAAAGGGTTACGATATTAACGGGAACGATTGGCTGGCTACTAATTTAACTGACCGGCTTCATAAATTACCATCTAGGGTCCGATTCAACTCTAGCGTCAGGCCTTCCGGGCTTCCTTCGGCTTATGTTGTCTTTGTGATACTGTACTTGCTTCTTTCTCGATTGAATGTTGACTTCCCAACCAATTATTCACTACAATATTGATCCATTATTGGTCGGTCCTCTTTAAAAGATACAAGCCAACAAGCCATGCTGTTTTTCAAAGCAATGGGCTAGGTTTTTGAGTTGTCTTGGAGAAGGTGTTGGTTAGCATATTCCAAGCGATGCATTTGCACTGAGTGGAGGCCAAATCCACCTTTGTTTCCACATTTCAGCGAAGCTTTCGATCATTTTGACTAGACAGCGCGAATGGTGGCTAGTTTAGCTGCCTGGTACAGACTATCGGCTCAAATACCGACAATACCACCGCAAGACGGGCAGATTCGTTCGAGGGACGACGGGACTGGTTCACCGTTTTGGAACAGACAATTAGGCACACCGTCCTACTGAGACATTTGGGGTGAAATGTAGTCCCCAAGAGCCGCTAGCAATTTACGCTAGTCCGGAATCAAACACGTTTCTTGGCAACTCGTGGGGCTTTGACAGAAAGCTAAGCGAAGATGCGGATAGTTAAGATTGGAGCAACGCCCAGGAATTAGGGGGCTGCCGGCGCTGCCGAGAATTGGACCCTGAACAGCCACCGCCGTGTAACATTCGGACTGAGACACTAAAAAGGTGGAAAGTGGATAGCCAGAGAAAATCTAATCTACTTATCACTGGTCGAAGGAAGAGCTATAAGCTATAGCTATCGGTTGGGCAAGTACTGTACGCAGACTGTCGAGATAAAAGGTCAAGATGGACGAGAGAGAGTATTGACAAAACTATCGATTGACAAAGGGCGTGATAGGTGAAGTTTTATGACTCGGTCAAGACGGGGTTTGAGGGCGAAATATTAATGGTCGGATACAATGCTACGCTTACCTTCTGCGTAAACCTAATCGGGGAAATACACACTGTCCGTCCGTTTTTCTTTGTCCATAATGAAATGGGGATCAGCAAAATGAATGCATCCTGTAGCCCCCAAGTGATTACCGTATTGTGCATATATTTCGGACACAATCGCTCACATTATCCCATGTAACTAGTGCTGGGGCCATCCAGTAGTCAAGGCTGCCCCTGTCACTTTTTTTCGGCTCTTCGCCCCCCGATGCAGGGTCCAACGAACGAGGGGCGCTGACTTATATCCAGAAGCCTTGCCCCACTAGTCAGCGTTACTCGTTCGTTGGGACCTGAATCACTGATGTTGGCAGGTGCTGCTTGTTTTGTTTTGTGGTGGATAACAATTGGCTCAGCCCCTCCTAGCTGACCAGATGGCATCAATACGGTAATCTTTCGCACCATCCGTCGTGTGGACGGACCCCATTTCGACTAAAAGTATCCTACTGTAGAAACGTCGTAAAAATAGTAGAAAGCTGACATTGAGAATAAGACACCAATGATGCCCCCTATCACCTTCTTCCTGGTCCGATCCGAGTCTTGCATCACTTTGCTTCGATTGATGCGTCCACTCCTTTGACCCGTCTCACATTCCACGCTCATTATCTCAGCATACCACCTTTGCCATTATACGCGACTCATGAGAACATGAGTTACTCAAAGCAAGAAGATGGGGAAGTGGCAATGAAACTGCTGCCCGAATCCTCCCCTCGGCTGTCAACGTCGTCCACGGTCGCAGACGACCTGGAAGCCAATAACAAAGAAGCCATCGACCATACTGCGGTAGTGCTGGAGTACCAAACCCCTGCCGGCGTCAAGTATGCATGGCTGTGTGCTCTACTGGTCTTTGGGATGCTCTTGACTGTCCATAACAAATTCATTCTTGAAAAGGTGAATAATATACTTGTCTTTGAAGTACACGAGTCCGAAACATGCGCAAAAGCTGACAACAAGATGCAGTTCCCATGCCCGTGGCTCTTAACGGGCATACACAGCATATTCTCCGGAATAGGTACCTTCATTCTCCTAAAACTCGGTTATTTCAAGTTATCGAAACTCTCTCATCGCGACCACTTGGTTTTGATTGCATACTCGGTGCTCTTCAGCGTCAATATTTTCTTTTCCAACTATTCATTGTCCCTCGTCAGCCTGGCATTCTTCCAGATCATCCGGAATACCTCGCCCATCTTTACCGTTCTTCTCGAGCGCCTTCTCTTCTCGCGCTCCTACCATCTAGCTACTTATATTGCTCTTGTGCCGATCGTGCTGGGTGCCGGCCTTACTGCCTCTGGAGATTTCCATTTCACCGTCTTCGGCCTGATCATCTCGGTAATCGGCGTGCTCTTGGGTGTCTTGAAGGTATGTCGAGAATCTCCGCTCTCTCATCCTACTTGCGATCGCCCTCGCGAATTAGTCTCACGAGGAATCTAACAAATCCCTGGATTAGATCATTGTCACCAACCGCCTGATGACTGGATCCCTGGCTCTACCCTCATTGGAGCTCATCTACCGAATGTCGATCTACGCCTCGATCCAGACAATAGTCATCGGAGTATATGCCGGTGAACTTTCCAATCTGGACCCATCCACACTCTGGCGCACCGACGCGAACGATGAATCCACGTTCCCCGTGACGTCAACCGCCTTCTCACTACTAGGAAACGGCCTGTTAGCCCTGCTACTGAACATCTCGTCCTTCCAGGCAAACAAGGTTGCCGGCTCTCTCGCTATCACAGTATGGGGAAACGTCCGACAGACTTTGACTTTGATACTGGGAATTCTGTTCCTCGGAGACTTCAACTTGAACATCCAGACCGTGTCAGGAATCGTGCTTGTGGTGGTTGGATGTGCATTCTATAGTAAAACGGAGTTGGACTCTAAAAGGTGAGAGATAGAAGATAATCACATTTTCAGGCCGCCCTTATTTAGCGACCAGCAAATAATATTTCATTAAGCTTTCATAATTGGGTTGCTTTTTCAGGACACAATAGATCAGTGGCTGAATTATGGGGTATGATTGATCGTGTATTCAATTAGAATAGGCCCCTCTAAGAACGTCATGTCTAATTTAGGTAGTCATCTTTGCCTACACATTTATCAAGCGCGTCTGATTTAGACATTTTCGATCTTCTCCCGAGCTGCGTCCTGCTGCTCGGCAATGATATCGGCGGGGATTCGGTCCGGTGTAGTATTCACGAGCAAAATCATTGGACCCAAAGCCGCAGCAAGTAATCCAAATGTCACGCAGCTGGTACGCAAGTTAGTTCAGAGGCCGTGCCAAGCATATCGAGATATCAAAGAACTTACAAGCCGACCATTGGGTTGCTGGTTGTCTGAGTATTCATGCCGTAAGCAATAGCCTGACCAATAGCCTCGATAGATCTGAATGCTGCGCCATTTCGAACGTTTTCTATTTCGAAGTCAGTCACCGCTTGCATTTTGTTGTATCGCGAGTCACAAAGGCAACTTACCCTGAGCATCCGTTGCAAAAGACGAGATAAGCCAGTACATGTATGACTGAGACAAGGGCCCCGTTGTCTGCACGAAGAAATAAGGCAGGAACGATGATGGGTACAGTGCATCTTCCCAATCGATATGGCCAGGGTTATGGTGGTTGAACTTGGCCTGCATGATGATCGACCAAATATAAACGCAAACATTGAGGGTGACAACGGTCCACAGGCCTATCTGGGCCCGGCGGCGTTGGCTGAGGTGCTTCATGTCAAGGATAAAACCGAGGCCAAAGCATCCGACGCTGTTGTCAAGCGACATTAGCCAATGAAACTGATAAGGGGTAATCGGGAGAACATACATGCAGAAGAAGGGCGAGATGAGGGATGAGAGGGCGCGTGCTCGGACGGAGAAGTAAGTTCCCAAATAAGTCGACCAGGTTCCGCTGTGTTTTCGCTCAGCTTTAGTCCCATCACCATTAACTAGATATGGAATTCATAGGGGTACTGACCCGTAGAAGAACGACCACAGCGCCCATAGTGCAGAGAACATGACAAGCTTAGAACTCATAGTCTTTACGATGCGCCGAAGTTCCATCTTGGTGGAAAGAGTCTCCGCAGTAACAATCTTCGTGCCGTCGGATCGAACGACCCGCTCAAATGGGGTGATCAGCAAAGCAAATGGCAGCCTGAAGAATTGGTCAACGTTTAGCCTCTCTAACCCGGAAGAAACAACCTGACGTCAACTCACGCAAGACACTCGATGATCACAAAGGCAAGATATGTATCGGGAGTCACGCCGCCATCCACTCCCTTGAGGTGGTTCTTAGATAAACTGTACAAATCGAGTAAGTCAGTCACAATCTATCAACTATACATGCTTTGTTGTGAAATGAATGACTCACTTGATAGCACCACCAACTAGCTGTCCCAGATTTCGTGACACAATCCACAGGGCGAGATACTTTCCACGTGCACCAGAGGGCGCCAAAGTCATGATTGCTCCAGCTTCGGCGACATACCAACAAGCTGTTCCGATTCCGCTAATGGCACCACTGAAAATGAGGTACTACCGCAGAAGCATCCCAAGTCAGACATTTCTCGTACTTCCAAGTTGGCATATTGAACCTAGATGGACTGGACTCACCCATTGGTTTCCATATTTGCTGTTGCAGTAGTAAGCCGAGCCCTCAATAGGGAACGTCGCAGCACCAATGACAAGCGCCCACTTGACTCCGATCTTGTTCACGATTGGACCGCCAAAGAAGCAGACTAGATGGTGCCATTGTCTGATTAGCGGACTCCAAGCCGAGAAACTCAATCTAGCGATAAACATACAGGTAGCAAGCATTGCGTACGTGATCGCATTGGTAATATTTGATACTCGTGGAGTTGCAAGACCACCACCGCCCAGACCTGGATATTGATGAGCTGTTGATCTCAAACCGGTACATTCTCCAATCTGCCTCACCAGTAATCGCGTCGGCCATGGCAGGGCCACAAAAGGCCTGGACGCTGAGCAGCATCATTTGCGTCAGACTGTGCTGCCACACTCGCTTCCACCGGGGAACTGTCGCTCGATAATGGTCCATATCTACACCGTGGGCGAGAACTGTGACATTGCTTGGCGAGTCTAGAATGGAGCCCTCGTGGACCTCGTGGGAAGGGAGATCTTTGGGTTTTGATTCGGCCATGGTGAGGGATATTGGAGTTCTCATGCGTTAGAGCGAGGAGAAGACTATGGGACTAGGTTACCTGGGCGGTTGTTTATATAGACTTGCGAGATCCGATACGTGCAATGTCTATCTTTTCCGAACATCTCCACGCTAACCTTATCTCCAGAGTCTCGTGGTCAGTTGAAGGGAGAAGGAGAGGAGGATACCCCCGAGTTCTCCAATGTTCCCCTCCTCACATCCTTGTTGCCATGTAGACATTGGGGTCGATTCATCCCGACGTTGAGGTTGACAGAAGGTCCAGGCGGAAACCGTACGCCAATGCCGGGGTCGAGGCACCCCTTTGGAGCGATAACCTGGAAGGACTAGGCCGTAAAGATAATTCAGCCTGAATTAACCGACAAGGCCATACTTTTCGGTTATCGCGTGGATCCAGAGGTGTGGATTGGCTGGCGGGTCGATTCCCCGCGTTCTCCAAGCCCGAGATGTTCATGTCATTGCGTTATCGAGCACTATCGGGTTCTTGTGGGGACCTCGACAAGCTCGAGTAGTGTCACAAGGTTGACAGAAGGTCCAAGCGAAATCATTCAACGGGTTCGGCATTAGCGTGGCGCCGATCAGCCCCATTCTTGGCAAGACGTGGGGGCATTCACACCAATCGTAGTTGCCGGAGTCTCGACCGGTTTTCTGGCTCTCTGGAATTGATGCCTCTTTGTTCTTCGTCTGGTGTATGGGGGCGGAGAATTGCGAGATCGGAAGTTCAATCCTTGCAGGTCGAGTTGTCAGCGTTGAGAATGGGGTCAATGAACTGACTTGGTGTATCGCGCGCTCCACCAACGACCCCAAGACCTCACATGAGAAGGCTCCCCGAATGTTTCATCGCCGGGTCAATTCAAATTCCCCTAGTCACAGTCCTTCACGCGTAGCTGTTTCTCCCTATACGCTATTGCCCGTTGATAGCGAGCTGGTTCCAAGTACATCACAAACACCCGGTCATCCCCATCAAGGTCACTTGAAAGGACATGGAGAACCTCCGTGCAAGCACCAAGGTCATTGTGGTCGGAGGTGGTGGTACGATGGGCTCATCGACTGCGATGCACCTCATTCGCTTCGGATATACTCCCTCCAACATCACCGTCCTAGATGTGTATCCCCTCCCATCCGCCCAGTCGGCAGGTCATGATCTAAATAAGATCATGAGCATTCGCCTCCGTAATGGACCAGATCTGCAATTGTCACTTGAGGCGTTGGATATGTGGAAGAATGACCCTTTATTCAAACCATTCTTTCATCAAGTCGGCATGGTGAGTTTCGGGCTCGCCTGGCTCTGGGCGAGGATGCTGTGATAGTCCCATATTCTGACATGCGCTATAGATTGACTGCTCGTCATCCGAAGAAGGAATTGCTGGTCTTAGACGAAAGTACCAGTCGCTTATCGATGCGAATATCGGGCTTGAGAAGACAAATACCTGGCTAGACGACGAAGATGAGATCCTGGCAAAAGCGCCACAATTTACCAGGGAGCAGATCAAGGTAAATTTGATTCCAGAATAGATGAGCTTTGGAAGTGACTTATCAAGACTTGCCCTACAGGGATGGAAGGGTTTGTTCTGCGGTGACGGCGGCTGGCTAGCTGCAGCAAAGGCTATTGATGCGATTGGAGAATTTCTCTGCAAACAAGGTGTCAAGTTTGGATTTGGCGGGTACGTACGGGAATTGAGCAAGGCAGTCAAAGTCGTTTGTTTTGCTAAATTGGATCTGCAGAGCTGGAACATTCAAGCGACCATTATTCGCGGCAGATGGTGTTACCTGCGTCGGCGTGGAAACTGCAAACGGGACACAATATCTCGCTGACAAAATAGTCTTGGCTGCAGGCGCTTGGAGTCCGACGTTAATTGATCTAGAAGGCCAGTGTGTTTCGAAGGTATGTCTGCTCAGGTTTCAAATCACTATAAACCACGCATAGAGGGTCTCCAATTACATCGCCTTGAACTCATTCTTCTACCCAGGCCTGGGTATTTGCCCACATCCAACTCACACCACAAGAAGCGGCCAAGTACAAAAATACTCCCGTTGTGTATGATGGTGAATATGGCTTCTTCTTCGAGCCAAACGAGTCAGTCATCACGCAACCCCCACATCCAATGCCTCCAATTGAACGGCAAATGCTAACCTCAATACCTTCCAGGCACGGAGTGATCAAAGTCTGCGACGAATTCCCCGGTTTCTCTCGTTTCAAAGAACACCAGCCCTACGGGGCCTCTTCTCCGATGCTGATTTCAGTCCCGCGGTCCCACGCAAAACATCCTACCGATACCTATCCCGATTCTTCTGAAATCACCATTCGAAAAGCCATCGCAAGATTCCTTCCTCAATTCACAAGCAAGACTCTATTCAATCGAAGCATGTGCTGGTGCACGGATACTGCTGATGCCAACTTGTTGATTTGCGAGCATCCGCGGTGGAAGAATCTGATCGTGGCTACGGGGGACAGTGGGTGAGTGTCTCATCCATGAATGAACCTGATCTTACCAATGAAGCCTGGGCATGGACTTTGCTAACATAGTGCCCACCATTAGTCACAGTTTCAAGCTCCTACCAAATATCGGCAAGCGTATCGTTGAACTACTCGAAGGGTCTCTGTCGGAAGACTTGGCGAGGGAATGGAGATGGAGACCGGGCGGTGATGCACTAAAGTCCCGCCGAGCTGCTCCCGCAAAAGATCTCGTTGATATGCCAGGCTGGAAACATGATGCTAAGCTATGAGCCAAATAATTGCAGCATCCCAGCACTCTCAGGTAGAACAGTCGATTAAACCGCTATCATCATCCACCGTCTCGTAAGGGCTTCGAGGTCCACGTGATGTCTTAGCAACACGCACCGTTAAATCCCCTCCACGTCCACGTCTTCCATGTGCCCCCATATAGTCATGCCTATTCTTGCAAATCGTGATACAGTATCAGCCTGAGAATCTCTCCGCCGATTTGGTAGTTCGAACGAGAAGACGTGGGGTCTTGGCTGCTTCCGACATCGCCTTCTAGGTGTAATGCATTCATGGTCTTGCCGTACGCATCACGGCAAGTGATTTTGTAGTCGACAAGTAAATTGAATCTGCCATTTTGATTGTAATAGTTGCAGGTTGAATTATCCGTTTCTGAGTAGTGTTGTATTCATTCCTATGACGAGAGTGAGCCAAGAAGTCTTGATGCAGTCTTCGGGCGGTCCCGCCTAGCCCCGCGGCCGCGGGGAACATTTCCGAACTATTGAGTGATGCTACTATGTTTACCCCCTATTCGTCTGAAGCTCTACATAATCATACTCCTGACGACGAATGAACAATGATAAAATGAAAACACCTCGTTGAATCTCGTTATTAGATGCTCACCCATGAGGACTTGTCATGTCCGGCGGCAGTTCTGTGTCTGCTCCACAGCGCGGTTGCCGATTGGCATGGATAAAGCCCTCATACGGCGGATCACAACTTGTTCGATCAAAATGCCGCGCACGGGTCCGGTGCGAACTTGATCAACAGTCCCTTGAACTTGGGGTCCTTCATCAGCGCAATGGAGGCTACCGAGGCCATCTTGACCGAGTGAAACCGAACGGTGACTTCGCCCTTCAGCTCCCGTTCTCCGAAACACTCCACGTAAGGGTGAAGGCGTGCCTGGTCCAGTACACGGTGAATGTCTTCCCTAATTTCCTTTCCGTGAGGAGTATGAACCACCAGGCAGCGAGTGTGACCAAGACGGCGGACCTGATTCTCCACGTCAGGGGCCATGCGGTAGGTCGGGGTCGGAACGGGACGCACTTGCGCGGGGCTGAACCCGACGTAGAAGCCCTCTCGCGCAACGCGGTACAGGAAGTTCAATGCCCCTCTTTCATATAAGAAAGTGATCAATACGGTCGGGCAGCCAGAGATGGCTCTGGTGTCCGTCAGAGAGGCCGAGAAGATGGCGCCACCGCGGATTCGAGGCAGGACTTGATCGAGGGTGACGGTGTTGGGGAGATTCTCGATCATAACGGTCCGGAAGACGTTGTCATCGCCGAGATTTGGCATAAACCGCAGACCCCACTGGAAAAAGGCATTGTCGTTGACACCTTTGTAGAGCTCATGGCGGTTTGCTCCGAGCTGGGCGGCCAGGAGTTCCTCTTCCGGGCTGTCAAACACGGAGTGATTAATGGCCCATCTTAGCCACCGGTCGAAAGGATTCAAAACAGGTGGGGTGGGCTTCGCCGGCAGAAGGCTCTCATTGCGTTGGGACAGACCAAAGGACTGTTCAGTCTCAAGGGGATTGACCTGGCTCGAGTCCACAACGATGGTAGAGTCCTTGGAGTCGGCCACATCCACATCAAAGCCAATCGGCGATCCCTATTTGATCTGTCAGTACCATCGAGAGAGCGGCAGAATCGTTTTAGACAGTGACACATACCTCACGAACGATAGGATCGTCAGAGAGGAGCCGGGTGGAAGTGGTTTTCGAGTCACTAACGCGAAGGTTAGAATAAGCCAACTACTTCCCAAATTGAGCACTTCGATGCATTCAGTGATGGCATTGAAGGCTGGAGCATACAAAGCATCACTTTCAGATGCAAGAGCTCGAGTATGACGAATAAACATGTTAATGAACGTACCCGAAGGGCTGGAGCAGCGGGAACTCAAAATCGACCAGCTGGTCTAGGAGGCAAGAAATTACCAAAGGCATGGTGACTTCAGTCGACCGATCTGGCTCGTCCATACTGATGGTAGCCTGTAGTTCTGATGAACTCAAGGCCGAGGAGAGCTTGTTGGGAGTTCGAACTGGAAGAAAGAGATGGCGTTGAGGATGAAAGAGTTGATTGAACGGGGTGGGAGAAAAGAAAAGGACAAATGGACTGCTCAGCAAAAGAAGACTGGTGAGGATACAGAACCTCAATAGCATCAAACAGAAGGGATGGTGCGTGCCGATAGCGATAATCGCTATCACGTGGATGGCCAATCTATCCTTCCAGCATGGCTTCTGCCCTTTTATCTTGTGCTAAGTACGTGCGTCTGAAGAGATGAATGCGATGACATGAAATGATATCAAATGAGATCAGAGGTAAGAGACAATCGAAAGAGGTCAATGCAGCATGGCTAACGGGAAAGAGAGTATATACTTTGAAAGTTCCAGGTACAAAGACAACATATACATGCAGGGTGCGAACACCGACACAATCCATTGGAGAAGTACAGAGGATGCAGCAAAAATGGAGGTTTCAAACTGAGCGCTCAAGGATCATCCATTTTCACCCTTTACCCGAGGAACTCCCCTTCAGCCAGAGCAATCCAAGGCAGATTGTCATCCCAGCAGTGTTGCATCAGCTGCCGAGCATTTTGAATCTAGGTCAAGGTGTCAGACTCCAACATCAAAGCGCAGACAAGGGAACTTGTTGGGGGGGGGGAGGCATACTTGTTTCATTCCGGACTTCTCTAGCACGAAGAAACGGTTGAGCAATTTCATTCGTTGGCTGGAATCGCGCGATTCACACCCAGCGGTGAAGAGGGGAAGCAGTGAGCACACTTCGGTTGAAGCACCAAGGCGCATACGGTCCAGAGCCCCGACGAGCTTGCGCAGGGCATCTTGCACGGGAAATGAATCGGGCGAAGATTCAAGCACCCGTCGGTGAAGATGAAGCAGCCCAGCACAGCGAAAGGCTTCCTCTGTGGCCATCATGTCGTCGGCCTCAGCTCCCAAATGATGGTCCGGGTCAGCATGGACTCTTTCGTTCAGGTCATCGAAATCCCCGAGCACAGCCTGGGCCTCCATCACCATGTCTGCAGAAGGGTGCCATCCCCGTTGGAAGTTACCCATATCGTCGAAACGTTCATTGTCACATTGCTGAACTAGCTGGGCAAGCCGGAGCAGGAAAAACCCCGTACGAGGGCTAAACCCAGTGAAACAATCAACGCAGTATTCGTCATGGCTTTGAGGACGGCAGCACTCTGCTAGAACGGAGTGGTACAACATCAATGGTGGACCTGCTTGACGGCAAGAAAGAGCGCCCATGGTGTCAATATATCCTAGCCAGCGAGCAAAGAAAGCGCCAATTCGATTCCCAGGCATTGCAATGCGATCACTGCGAGCAATGAACAAATCTCTGGCGAGCTTCAAATGACTCTGCCAGGGGATAGGAACTTCAAAGGTCCCAGGACAAACAATCTTCAATGACAAGAGCAGGATCGCCGTAGCCAGATGGCTATCGGTGATTTCTTCTTTAGATGCTTCTAAAGCAACCCGCAACGCTGGAAAAACATCGCTGACCCAATGCGCGATGCGAGTTACCGGCTCCGCATGGCCCAGATAACGTGCTCGATGGCTTGCAGAGTATGCCAATACCAGATTCAGCAAATTCGGGTCGGAAATTGCCACTAGCCAATTAGCACGACAATCCAAGACGGGGAAGCCGCCAGACAAAGAGACGGGCAAACTTACTCGACGGTAGCACGGACACGAAGGGATTGTTGTCGCAATCGTGCGGAACCAGCATTTTGGACGTGTGATTGAGAAAGTGATGGAAATACAACAGGTTGATTGGATTCTTCAGCAATGATGAGGGAAGAGGGGACAAGTATCGAGGAATGTTAATGGGAACTGGAGACGCATAATAACCGCTAAAGTCGGATGTTTGCACGCCAGACAAGCCAGGGAACGACGTAGGTGAGAAAGATTCACGATCTCGACTTTGTGAGTTGACCTTGCCGACCGCGGAGTTAATGTCAATCGCAGCATGGTCATTATTCAAGGTCAGATCCCGGTCTGGACGGCCGCTGTCCAAGCCATAGTTATCGGTCACACTGGTCAGATAGGCCTGCCATTTGCTTTGGGCGGCGTGGGATTCACTTCCAGGATGATCGGTGTCTTTATCCCTGGAATCGGCACTCAAAATTTCGGAATGATGTAATGAATGAAGCGATTCAGGCTTTTGTGCATGGTTTGATCCAGGCGTATGTCTGTCATGACTAGGGGAGAGGGATGCATGGGATCTTGGAAGCAGCATTGTCGAAACTCCACCGTGGCCTGTCATTTCATGAGAAGGGCCATCCTGTCCAACAGGGTCGTTCAATAAGAAACTCAGACCATGGTCATCATGTGGCAAGGAACGACTTGTAGATATCTGGGCATCGATCTGACCCGGCTGGGACGATGCATCAGATGGATGACCGGTCATGTCCACTGAGTTGCGAAGAAAGGAAACAGGCTGCGATACCGAGCTTGAGTGGAATGCAAACGCAGAAAGAGATCGAAGACCGACTCCTTGGTCTGCTGCAGGAGAGAATGAGTTATGGAAGGTCTGACCAAATGAGTACTGTGACATGGACCCCGATGAGGCCGGAGTTGCGGGAGAATGCTCTGCCCATGTTGTGGCAAATTGAACCTCTCCTTGAGATGAAGAAATCGCATGGTCTGAGATCACTTGAGGCTTCGGAGAGTCGAAGACGCCGAAGGCAGCAGCGCTATTAGGCGATAGGGCCCCTGGGGAGCCGAGGTCTCCCGATCTGAAATTGATGAACCCATCTGCAGGGGCCTTGTTCCCTGAAAGTATTGATGCGGGGAGATCGGCCGAGTCAATGGCACTGATCCGCATCGGCTCAGCAAAGCCAATCAGCGTACCTCCATGTCCCCTCGAAGTGGAAGTCGGAGAATCAACGGAAGACCGCTTGGTTCGGCCACCCCAGTTGAGGCGAACACTGTAGTCGCACGGCTCTCCTTGCCTTTGGCAATTGAGACAGGAGGGTTTTTCTTCGCCGCTGATATGGTTCATCTGTTAGTTGGATATACGACAACGACCGGCATATGTTCCATTACCATTTCACTTTGCGAGCTTTGCATGGCCTTAACGAATAGTTAGTCTTATGACACGCAGCATTCTTCCATGCACGCAAACAACTCACCAGCATCCTTTTCGGCTCCGGCGTTTCGGCTCTGGCGCACCAGGTCGTCGAGGGCGAGGCATTGCACCCTCCAAGCCGCTGAGAACCTGGTCTAAATGACAGGCAGCGAGGCGATCAAAGAAAAAAGATAGGCTTGAGTAAGCCACTAGGTTGAAAGTTCTGTCACAAAGCCATGCAGAATACACGTCAAGATTGACTCAAGACCTTCACAGGACAAGCGCGTTGCAATCGATTCGTCTGCGGCGTTTACAACTGTGTTGGCCCCAAGTTGCGACGAAACGATAATCGACGAGACACCCACACCTAGTATACAAGCACATCGAGGTGTGGGAGGGAGATGTGCCCGAGGAAGAAGAGGTTCCGCTTTAGCGATAGCAATAGCAGATGCTTGTTCACCTTATCTGCTGGGAATAATGCAGGGAACAGCTAGGCTAGCGACGATCCGCGGACCAATTCCACGTGGCCAAATTTAGCTGGGATTAGAAATCTGGGGGATAAATATGGCCCACTCGCTCCGACAACTGCAGCCGGAGAGTAGAAAGCAAAGAACGAAGCAACTGAGCACGAATGGCAAGGAAGATTCGTATCTGGAGCGCGCGTGGGAAAGTGTGGGGAAGCGAAAGATAAGGATGAATCAGCCGGGATGCGGGAAAACCTGTCGTCCGAAGCGGCATACCGCGGCTTGCCGGTCACATGGCATGCGTCATAGCGGCGGTCGGATGCCAAGCTGGGCCCGATAGCCTCCGCCTTCCCTAGCGAGGTTGGCCCTGGACCCTGAATTCTCCCAGCGACGCCAATTTTCAAACTCAATTAATTTACCTCATCCGCACAAATCTCCAGGAAAAATGGCTCTCTCACACATGGTCCATCATCCACTGCAGCGATGGCCCAGCCCTTCCAGGGGCATCTCTGCTCTGGTTCATGTCTGTCCACCTGTCCCGTGGTTCTGCTTTCCAATGCATATGTCAGGGTTCCATGGCTAACTTGGGCAGGCAACGGGTCTTGCGAGCTTTCTATGGTCTTTCAAATAGTATGTTAATATGGAATTACTTGAAACATTGCAGGGCTTTTCTTTACGTAAATTCGGCGCTAACCGACCCTCGAAAGCATGCACGAGAACCCCAATCAGGCGTAAGTTCTGCTCGCTTGGAGCGAGAGGCTGATCGATTGCTTCAGATTTTGAATGTAGCTAATCGATTTCAAGGAATGAGGCATATGGATGGCACTTCCAGTACTTGACCGTCATCGGGCTTAGTCTTTCGACGCTGACTTTCATCGTTGCCTTTCTTGCCGACGTGACTCTGTCGCACCGGTTGTTCTTGATCAAGAATCTGCTGTCCGTGTGCTGTGCTCCTATGGAAGTCCTGATTAGTGTGCTCTACTGGGGTCTCCGAGTGGTAAGTGGAGACGAGATCGCTTCACTCTGATTGACCCATCTGACCGAATATGCGGATTTCAGATCGATGAGCGTCTCGTGCTCCCAGAGTGGGCCGTAATCCCTTTACATGCAGGTACGTTGACAGGACTAATTGCATTGATGGCGGCTTCTGCCGAGGACGGTGGGGAACGGACACTAAAACCTGCCGACAGATCTCGGGTTCCATGCTGTCCCGTCCATCGTGATGTTAATAGATCTGCTGCTGCTGTCCCCACCGTGGACAATTTCCGCCTTGCCTGCTCTTGGTTTGTCTGGCGTTATCGCCTTCGCTTACTGGTTCTGGGTGGAGCAATGTTTCTCAAACAACGGATGGTAAGGATGACTACACCATTGACTCACTTTTGCTATGACTGTACTGACTAGCTGAAGGTACCCGTATCCCATCTTCGAACAGTTGTCCACGTCAGGACGAGTTGGCCTGTTTTCGATGAGTGCCGTTGTGATGGCTTTCAGCACCGTCACCTTGAAGTGGCTGCATGGTCGTGTCAATGGCTTTGGTAATGGTTCGTCCCCTCAGTCTCGCCCGGGCGATATCAAAAAGGAGGCACTTTAAATTTATTGCGAGAGCTAAGAGTGATGAGTACGGCGTATTGTTTGGTGATCGTCGATTTAAGCGTGAAGGTATGAGTGTAGATAAAGTCATGAGTATCAAGAGCCATGGCCCGGTGAATTACATTCTGGAGTCGCAGGCCATGTACATACTTCATGGAGCAGGCTCCTTACAAAATACCCAATTACCAACGAAAATCCACCGCTACCACCCTCTCTCTTCTATCAGGCCTGATTGCCTTTTCTTTGTTTCTTGATGTTCCCAATTTTTTAGAAAGGGCGTCTTCGTGTCGGTCTAAAATTACGGATTTGCTTGACATGGCGATGCCTCCAACGAATCTCATGCTCTCTTCATAAATGGTTGGTAGGCAGTGTCTCATTGCCAAGGGTGTGGCCAAGGTCATTGCTAAATATATAACGATTTGGCACTCATCTACGCGCAAAAGTTTTATTCTATCTTTGTATTGGTTTGGTCACACTATAAAGGGAAAAGCACTTTCTTTTAGAAGGATTTACTTCAGATGTATCGCAATAGGAATAATGTGACAAATTTCAAGTTCTATCGCTCTTACCAGATCGTCGATGGGTTTACGGAGTAAAACCGCATTGATTGGATAGGCGTTTCGCTTACGTAACCATTCCAGCTCCCGAGCGGCCAACTTCCCTTGCTAACAACGCAATCTCTGGTTTGCAACGACTCCGCGGCGATCAAGATACACTCCAGTTCCGTCAGTATGTCCGTTCGCTCAATCTCCACCGGCCGTCTGGGCTCTTCTGCGGCCACTGTGCTCGCCCATTCCTCCCCCGTTGCTCGGTTCGGCTCACAAGGAGCTTCGGCGCAACTTGCTCGCCTGCACTCGACCGTCGTTCGTCCGTCGTGTGCCTTCAAGAACCAAGACCTCCGGCCTAATGCTCAACCCTCTACCATCTCACAGAACCGCCCAGCTGGTCTGCGTGCACAGTCGACTGCGGCGCCGAGCAATGATAAGGTGAAGCTGGACTGGGACTCTTTCTTCAAGCTCCGAGCTTCTCGCCGTCGCTACTCTCTGGCATCCTCGATTGTCAGCTCCCTCGTCTCTACCACCGCCGGTGTGCAGGTTCTCTCAGCGCAGGATCTGGAGTCTCTGGGTGCTCAGGTGATGGGTCTCGATCCGTTCGTCGTTCTCGGTATGGCGACTGCCGCCTGCGGTGCCGCTGGCTGGCTGGTTGGACCAGCCGTTGGCAATGGTGTCTGGGGCTTAGTGTACCGCCGGTATAAGCCTTCCGTGGCAACAGTAAGTCATTCAAAAGTATTTCCAAAGCTTCAGTACCCGACTAATACCGTGTCTCCGCTGTGATAGAAAGAGAAGGAGTTCTTCGACCGTATTAAGCGATTCCGTGTGGACCCGTCAACCAACTCGATTGCGAACCCCGTGCCCGACTATTACGGCGAGAAGATTGGCAGTGTGCAGGGCTATCGTCAGTGGCTCAAGGATCAGCGAGCCTACAATCGCAAGCGTCGTAACTTTATCGCCTAGTCGCGCCTTTTCCTTGAATTCATTGGAGGCATCAGGTTTCCCTCCCCCTCTCTGTGTGCATACGATTTGACCTGCCTCCGCCTGGCATACTCTAGCCCAAACAGGGCATTTTTATCTTTTCTATGGAATTGGTGTTTTTGATTTTCAACCTCATTAGCGACGCGGGCGAGCCGGGAGATCACACTGTACTTTCAAAATGACCTTTGGTATCACCATCAACGAGCTCCCATTTCTTTTCTTGAATTTTCTCCGACTCTTCGTGATACTCGAGAGTTCGGTTTGTAGACTTCTGCGGTACACGTGAATTCAGTAAGATTTTTTTGTAAATATTGTATCCGAGCACCAGAGACAAATGTGATATCCTTATATCTGGCTCTTAAGCTTGGAGATCACATTGAATGTGTCTGGTGTTTCATCAAATGCATAACTAGAGCGTTCCTCACAAGAATCTTATCAGCTACAATTTCGACGGAGCCTTTGCTTTCGGGTTACGCCCAGTGTCAACCTCGCTCCACCATGGGACATTAACAGGCGGGTTGTCATCCAGATTTGCACGGAAACTCGGTTTACGCTTTTCAAAGAATGCCTTAACACCCTCTTTCTGGTCCCTGTTCCTTTGTTAGCAAAAAGAAATGGATCCCGATGTAAATAGGCTGCACTAAGATAGTGCCACATACTCTGATCCAAAAGTGTGACAGATGACGGCCGATTCAACCAAATGAGCTTCCTCTGCAGTTCCGGGATTCCGCCACATCAAGGCACGATTGAGATACTGCGAGGTCGGGCTCACATTTTCCGACATTTCCGTGGCCAGCTCGAGGGCTCGCGGCAGAACCTGGGAAGGGTCGGGCAGGATCTCATTGAACAGATCGCCGAAATGCTTTGAGGTTGGTGGAAACACACCTCCCGTGCTGACGAGATAGCTCGCATTCGAGAAACCGATCAGGCGAGGCAGGAAGTACGAAGAACAGGACTCCATGATGATGCCACGGCGACCGAAAACGAAGCCGTATTTTCCTTTCTCATAGGCAATGCTTGTCATGACGGAGTCATTAGTCTCGAAGCACTCGCTTGCTGAAGATGGGGGCTTAGAGATTTACCGAATGACAGCTGGCAGTGTCATGGTCATCCCAACACCGACGGCGGAGCCCTGCATAGCTGCAATAGTTGGTTTGCGGCAGCGATGAATGGCCAACACAACACGTCCACCACTAAGGCCCATCAGCTCCTGAGATCCTCATCGAAGTATGCAGGCGTCAACCTACCCATCGCGGTGATCAGCCGGACGCTCCCGGTTGCTACTAAATCCAATGTCCAAGTCTGCACCCGCACAGAAGATCTTGCCCGCACCAGTCAAGACAATAACCTTGACCCGTTCGTCGACATCGAACATGGGGAAAAACTTTTCGAAATCGTGAACCATGTGCGAAGTAAAGGCATTATGATTGGCGGGCCGATTGAGAGTCACGACTATGACAGGAGTCACTGATGGTGCACCTGCTGGATGATGCGAGACCTTGACATGGCCCGTGGTTGGGACCGTTTCGTACGAGGCTGGAAGCTCGATGGGGGCCGGGTCGAATATCATGGTGTGTAAATGTGAATCTCGTTTCTTGGTAGGAATTGAAAGATAATCTCTTGGTCACTCTTCTACTATTTGTTGATTGGGGATAGGAGAGCTTATTAGATGTTGTTCGGTAAGCGGAGGTTCGACCTCGGCCCCGGCTGGCTTGGAGACCCCGCAAGATCACTCGATCAAACAATAACGATGAGAATAATTGACCATGTGATGGGATTCATTCTCGGGCAGTGATTTCAATATACAGAAGAACTACAATATATGATGCTGCTTTGTAGATCCACCCAGAGGCATGAATTACCTTACCTTGTCGAAAATGTAGCTTCTTGAAGAAGACAAAAACAACTGCGAGTGCACTAATTTTATGCCCAGTTTCCCCGCACAATCGATCGCCTCGACTCTTGCAGAAGGCGACCCACAACGAATCAGAGGTTCAGAAATCGATAATTCATGGGGCCTCTCGAGTCGTTCTGAATTTCATGCTATGTATATGTCGAAACAACAGAAGCCCGTGTACATTAAGAATGCTGCCTATGGAGCATTTTTGGTCTAGCAGTAATATACCCCGGTTTGTTGCGACAGTGTTGCAGTCGTTTAGGGCTGCCCAACTCGGCCATTTGACCCGTTATTCAACCGAAACGAATTACCTATTCCCAAGCCAGAGCGACGCGCAACCTATATCAAAGGGTGTACGGATATAGCAGACGAAACTATGCATTCTACATAATGCTTTTGAGATTTAAACTCCAAATATAAAGACTGATGTACAGCCAGAGGTTACAGCCACCGCAATGAAAAATTCAGAGCCCGGTTCGAGTAGGGCAAAGAATTGATCCAGCCATAGTGGCTTACGACAAGCTCCCAATCGGCCCTACGAACGTATCCTTGAAGACCCCACAATATGATTAACCTTGGGAGGTGTGGGCCTGTCCAATCTAGAGAGATTCGGGTAAGACTCCAGTGGGCGAACTTGAGTCGCAGCCACTGATACAACATGTACGGACTATGGAGGCTATATACTCAGCAGTCGGTTTGCCTTGTCTGCTAAGGTCCAACCGGCTATTCATCCGCCAACGGGAGTATTAAGCGCAGAGTGCTTCCAGAACCACGCAGGTCATTCCACCCACTCGGCATTTACTGATAAATGGCCAGGCAGTAACAGACCTCGTGGCGCATGCCTGCAATCTCCTGGTTCGCTCCGCCTGGAGCGGATCGACAGGCCCCGGGTAGTTCTACTCCGCGGGGAAGTGGAACGTACCTTGCGTGAAGGGACCAGGACCATGCGAGGCCATGCGAGGAGGGAAAGGTGTTATGTATGACCAGCATGCGCTCGAAATAGAATAATATACTCACGGAAAAGGAGACAAAATATCTGAGGTCAATGAGGTTTATCACCAACTTCCAGGTCATCCAGTCACTCTCCCCCCTCATATGGCCTAGTTGGACATACTTTCAGTGGATGGACCATTTGGGTGTGCCCCATGAGGGGGAATAACAATACCGGTCTCCCGTGTCGAGCATGATCTCCACGGGTTACCGGGCACATCCCTAGGCGGGGAGAGTGGGCGGGCGGGATGCGAGCGAGGTGGTTCACCTCGCTCGCGGTACTTCTTTTTTTGTATTATTTATGTATATAGTGTTTCTTATACTAGAGAGACTTTAATATCTCTCGTTTTCATGGAAAAGGAGCATTTGCAAGGTGTTAGGGGGCCACGGTTCCTCGATATGGCCATCGGGTTGGTGCCGGGTAAAGTACTTCGGCATCACGGGGGAGCGAGGGGGCATCGCTGGGAAGTACATAGGGAACACGAGATCGAAGGTTCGATCCATGACAGGGGCAGTCCTTCTTTTCGGCATATTGGATTAGGTGATAGTCACTTTCTGGGCCCATTCCTGGCGATTTCTTTCTCCATTTCCCCGGTCTCCGCGGTCCATTCGCCGTTCTGGGGTTCCTGATGATCCCTGATTAACGGTCACTCGCCCCGCATCAGCCCCTTCGGTAGGTTTTCTCATGCTTTGCGGGGGAGTTGTGTTCGGTTAAATCAGCTTCTTGCCGAACCCTGGAATGCGCCGATTGGCCGACCGTGCATCTGGTGAAGGACTCGAGCTCGGTCCCATCCGCGGGCCACAATCCGGGGAAAGCTGGGAGAAACTCGGTTAAATCAAAGTCCTCTCTCCAGGGATCATGCGGTGCAACGGCTGCACTCTGCCACTTGCAGCTGTTCGCTTCGGATCTTTTCCTCAGCTCGCTTGCATGTTCTCCGCAATTTCGAGTTTCGGTTTTAGTCTTTTGCGCTCTTCATTTACTTTTTTTTTTCTTGCTTAAAAACCGTCGGCCAGGATGTCCCCAGGTTTGCGGGGAATTTGTTTTTTTTTTTCCTTATCATTGCGCGTGCAGATCGCAACGCGTTGAAAGTCTATACTTTTGCGCGAGCTTATCACTTCATTGTCGCTCGTCTTTGGACTGTCTTCCCAGCACTCACTTTGTTTGAGCTTCTCCTAATCTTGAAGCCTGCAAAAAGATTCGCAAGTATGGCCTCTGCGTACGAACTGGAACCCTGGTGCGTGACGGACGCTGTTGGTCAGGAGACGGAGGGTCTGGTACCCATCGTGGCCCACGAGGAGCTCCATCCGAGCTTCATGACCGGAAGTAATGATTTTCCATTTACTGTGCAAGGCGATCTCGATCCGTGGATGGTGGAACAGGTGGGCTGGAATCACAATGCTCATGGCCAATTCGCCAAAGTCGTTGAGCACCAGCGGTATCCGCAATCGTGGGTGGAGGCGGGCTTGACGATCCACTCCGCTGGCGGCAAGTGGGAGAACTGGGAGGACTCGAGGTAAATTCTCAATTCCTTCTTCTTCATGGAGCCCATCGAGTGTTCCATGGTGTGAAGTCGACGGTCTCGTACAATACTAATCTATCCAGCCGTGTCTATGATCAACAACGACTATATCCCGACCCACTAGCTCAAGAGGCCGAGCGAGAACGGTGGAGCTCCCTAATGGCCACTCAACGAGCCCTATTCATGACCCCGCCCGTGCAACCCGCAGCCTTTCCGAACTTCCCAGGGTCTCCTATTTCCGATCCGTGCGGTACGCCGGAGACCAGCAATGCTTCATTCGGCCTCTGGGAGGCCGACCAAGACAGCGAAGACATGCAATCATCTCGGTCCCCCGACTCCCCCCACACACACGCCACCATGCCAGACAGACTTGCCTATGCACACTCATCACATCACTTGGAAGAGGAAGAATACCCGACAACCCTGGAAATGCCAGATGGAAGCACCCGCAGAACCTCCAACTGGCTACCGGTAGATGCAAGTGCCGGTTTCACCATCGGGGCGGACCAGCTTGGTCCGGCTCAAGGAGAACATGAGATGCACAACTTTCATGACATGCAAGGAGCATTTATTCCAGCAGATCCCATCGGTTGGACATACAACCAATGAAGATCACACCACAGTGGAAAGAAATTTCCACGTGCCAAATTTTCTGTTAACCATGCAGCCCCCGCTGCATTCGCCATCACTCCCCCCACTTATTCTCGATAGCGGGCGGCACTACACTCAGAAGACCAGCAATCTCCGAGGATCGGAGCATTGCATAGGCGCCTGAACCAGGCAGCTGGTCTAGCACGAGTAGCCGTTGATTCTGATGCTATGCCTATCTTAGCCCGCAGTCCCGCAAACGGTAGTCAAAACCGATGGAGCGACTCCTGCGAGTCGAAGCTACGTCTTACACATCGTTGCATTTTATACAACCGACGACTTCGAAGAGATCAAAATGAATGACGAGGAAAAGAAAAAAACTCAACTGTGAAGAAAGGAAATACCCAAGGTCTATGGATCGACGAGTTGATTGGGGGACCTGGCCGCACCGTGAAGGATGAAGCCGCCACCGCGCAATCTCACATTAGCTTGTTAATATACCACCCGGGTAACTTTTTCACCACACAGGGCCCCGATAGATTTATGCATAAACCTGCAATAGCATAACCTACCGGAAGAAGAGAAATATTAAACGAATAATTTACTCCCTCTTGCGATGGCAACTTAGTATTCCCTAGAGACTGGGACTGTTTCTCAATGCTTAAGGCTGCCAGACCCCACAAAAAAGCAACATAGATAGGCCCTCACCACAAATAACACCGGCACTACCAACACCTACGATGAAATTGTTCGAGGCAAAATTAGGTGATGATGATGATCGGCCGACGAAACGTATATTTTAGACCGAAATAATATATCCTTCCTAAGCCCTAATTCCAGAGATTTATAGCTCGTACAGACAGTAGTCTGCAGACCTATAGCCTTCTCGGCTACTTAGCCGTATAAGCCGTATAAGCCGCCAATCAACAGATTAAAAGTTGTGGTAGACCTAAAGCCGTGGACGTACGTCTAAAGTGGATCTACGTTCGTGGCCTTAGGAACGTAGACTCGAATTAACTGCTCTAGATCACGGGGCGTGAAGCCAAAGCCTGCCTACCATAGCTTCCAAACTGCGGACCTATATCTCCAGACCCAAAGGCTTCTTAGATACAATTCCACAGATTAATTCCCTTACGGGCCTTCAGGTCTCGCATATGGGTCGCCCTTGGCCTGGAGACCACATAGGCCAGAAAATGCTCTTCCTAAATCTGTGGAGGCCCTACCTACCCAGACTTGCCGCCCCTGAGCCTCGACCTCTTGTTAATTAACTACAATTTTTTCTCATCGGTAGACTCTATTTGTTTCGCTGGAAGTAGATTTGCAATTCTGAATATTCCGCCAGTTCTCGGCGATTCGATTACGATGTCAATTAGTCGGATTACAGGGCGCCACTTCTGCTGAGGTGAGTTACACAAGCTAGTTTTAGTATCATACCATAATTGGTATTTACATCGCCCTCTAGCGGAACTTACAACTTCCAGATATAGCTTACCGTTCGTTCAGCATCTAAGGAAAGAGAACACCCTAGAAGTACCCTTATGGCCAGTGTTCATTTCTAATCCCTCGTCCTACCTCAACAAGCCTATTTTAAGTTTGTGAAAGCTATGATGATTTCCCTTATTGGCTGCACAATTTCGCTCCGAGCCTTTTTATTGGTGTGATAGAGAGATATTCTTGTTGCGCTAATGTCCAAGATGGTGGTGGTCAAGAGAACCGCACCTTGGCAAGTTTACATTAGCAAAATCCCATCGTGAGCTATAAATTGCGGCATTATGCCATTAAGGTGAAAAACAACTGCAGCCGGGCTCTTATATCTTGCTTAGTCTTGTTATCCTACGATAATGACCTTACCAACCATCGTGTTCGTTCCAGGTGCATGGCATACGTGCGACTATTATAAGCAGGTCATTTCCATCCTCGCGGAAAAGGGGTTCCCTGCCAAAACTGTTGACTTACCATCCGTTGGGGGCATCTCATCTATGGCAGATGATGCTATAGCTATCCAGAAGGTAACCTCGAAGCTAGCGAATGATGGCCAGCAGATTATCCTAGTCATGCATTCGTATGGTGGCATTCCTGGTACGGAGAGTGCTAAAGGGCTTTCCCGGGAAACACGTCAGGCGAAAGGCGAACCAGGGGGAATCATTGCCCTTGTCTACGTGTCTGCATATCTAATTAGAGAAGGGATGAGCGTGTTAAGTGTGGCAGGCGATGCAGAATGGCCACCTTTCTTGATCAAACAGGTCTGCTTTCCCTCTACTCTCTTGCCCATTATATAAGATGTGGATATATCCAAGCTGACAGGCCTAGAATGGGATGATTCTCTACGACGAATCTACCGCTATCGAAAGATTCTACCATGATTTTCCGAAAGACGAATCTCCAACAGCATGGGCTATGAAATTGAAGCCACAATCTGCGGCGTCTTTCTCTGGCGCACTTACCTATGCTGCGCATCGGGATATTCCAGCCATATATTTGCTCTGCGAGCAAGATAGATCGCTCCCGATTGGGCTTCAGGAACTCTTTGTGAGTTACGCGGAGGGGAAAATCACTACCCGTGTGTGCAAGACTGGGCATAGTCCAATGGTAACAATGCCAGATGAGGTCGTCGACGCGATACTTATGGCTGTTGAAGCTTGAACCAAAAGACTTTTATTGTATTGCAGAACTATCGCATGAATAAAGAGCAACTCTACTGCATTTCTCCACCACGCTAAGATGGCAGTCTATTGGCTTTCTAAAAATCAACTACTTCATTAATCCTCAAATTTCATGAGCTCCCTTACCAGGTCAATAAGAATTCTTTTGCGATCTTAGTCCTAAACCCGAAATATGCTTTGCGCAGGAAATAAGTGGTAAGTAGCTGTCGATAGGACCTAACTCAGTACGGGATCAAACTCTGTGAGAATGCATTACGCTTACTTTTGTGATTTATTGAGCAGGGTCCATATTAGAGCTATTGTGTTCTAAACGCATAATTATAGTTTCTAGGTTCATGAGTCTAGACCATAATTCCCAACGGGCCTCAAGTTCATGACCCGGAGGGGATATCTGGCGGAATGGGGCCAGAACTTGGCCTTTGCATTTAAAAATGCGATAAGTCTTTGTATTTGCACGAAACGCTACATCATTCTAAGCCACTAACTTACATCTCTTATACCGGTATTCTACGAGACCTAGTATCATTTTCGTGTCTAGTATATACATAACTAATAATTTATACTGGACCTTTTTTGGGGGTAGCGGATCATGTGATTGGGGTCTGTAAGACCGTCTATATGCCCCCCCAACGTCTGAAATGACCAGGTAGGCGGAATGCAACAAGCTAACAATCATTAATATCTGTGCCCACAGAATCCCGAATCTCCATTTTTCGGTCAATTAAGGTCGATTTCAAGCATGAATATACAAGTGGGAAGATGAATAGGATGCATTAAGGCTATTATACAGGGGAGAATCCATGCTGCTGACAATAGATGGAAATAGAGTCATGAATACCGAGGATTTTGATACTTAACATGAGATAGGTCAAACAATCTGCGTGATCCCAGGGCGAACCGATTCAAGAATTGCCGACAGTTCCTTCCAAATATTCTCGCGGGCTAAACGTCCCTCTTCACTGCGGACGAATGGCGACAGGCTAGTATTGTCCACCGTGGCATCCGTCATATAGGCTCCATGCCCCTCGATTCCAGTTGAAATGCCGGCCACCAGGGTGCGCGATCCTACTTCGGTAGTCCGCGCCAACACTAGCTTCAACGCGGCGAGTTGCCAGCCCGCATCACGGCCGAGAGCCGAATGACAAAGTCCCGGATTAACCATGGTAATGATCACATCCGTGCCTCGCGTGCGGCCGGCGAGCTCTTGGACGAGCAAGACCTCCAACAACTTGGACAGTTGATATCGCTCGCTCATCTTGGCCTTGGTGGGATCCGACAGGAGCTGCATAGTCTTATCCGTGTCTTTCCATTCGGTAAAATCCACCCATGCATGGACTTCGCTAACCACGAAGGCCAAACGGGGCTGGGATGTTGGGAACTCTTGTCCAGTGGCCTTCAGGCGAGGCAGGATGAGGAGTCCGAGGAGCAGGGTATTGATCACGTTCACGGTAATGGAGCGTTCGTAGCCCTCGGCCTGTTGGTAATCTCCAGTGGCTATTGCTGCATTGAGGATTGCGGCATCGAGGCGAGGAAGCTGCGCGATTCGATCGCCAAAGGCCAGAGTGGAGCTGTGGGAAGCCAGATCGACCTCCCATACTTCGCATACTCCAGGGCGACCGGTGGACTTTTCAATATCTTCCTTGGCAGCCTCCCCAGCAGGCACATTTCGTACACCCAGGATCACTCGTGTAGCGCCTAGTCGGACCACATGGCGAGCAGCTTCAAGGCCCAGGCCCACATTCGAGCCAGTGATGAGCACCGTTTGGCCCTCGAAGGACCTGGTGGGATATGTCGGTCGGACAAAGAGTTGAGAATAGATGAAACCCATGGTGTGAATGTTTCAATAGTGCTGAATGTGATTCGAATAATTCATTGCGACTCTTTCCCCCCCCCCCCCCTCTTTATAAGTATCCAACTTTGAACATAGGCACTCAAATGGTGACGTGCCCCCTTGGTGAAGCGCGGAGATTACACGGCGATAAACCCGGCCCCTGGATTCTTGCAAAAACCGAACTTCCAACTAGCTGGATCTGCCTCTCCTTAACACCGTAAAGCCGATCGGCCTAATGGCCTTCTGCGCTAGGCCTGGACTTTCATCTTTTCAAGGCGGTCTCTGGCACAAGATGCTTGAGCACTCGGTTTTGGTGATGTGCTTGGGTGCTGGTGGCTGAAGTGGGAGTGCGGGAGCGGAGGGAAGCAGAATGCAGAGAAGGACAGGACTCCCCTTGATTTTCAATGATTCGTGACTGCGTGGGCCCTTGAGGAGCTTCACTGCACAAGTGACAAAGCTGCTGTGCTCATTTCTTCAGACGTTTCATGTCGCCCGTCTTTTCTCCACAACAGCCTCTCCAACAAGACTCGGCCATGACGTAACATCTCCCGTCTCGGAGATTCCGATCACCACTCATTCTCTCTCAATCAACACATCACCATCACCACGATGCCTGGACGTTTCGGTCAGAAAGTACTCAACGCATTCGGCGTGGGCCACCATGCCCAGCAGGACAACCAGGGTCAACCTCCTGGCCCAGACGGTCACCATCTACCCGGTCGTGGGTTCATCCACGACGATGAGCGCCCACTCTCTTCCCCTCCCAACAACGGCACTTATCCCCGCCTGGCTCGACTCTCGGATGGCTCTATCCTCTCCTCATTCACGCGTTTCCCAGACGGCCAACATGCCCTCTGCGTCGCCCGTAGCACCGATGGCGGGCGCACCTTTGAAAATTACTCCGAAGTAACGCGGGCGACCGGGGATGTAGACAACATGTTTCTCCTCGAGGCCGCTCCCGGTGTGGTTCTTGCAGCCTTTCGCAATCATGATCTCGGTCCCAACGGTCCCACGCACTTCCGTATCACCGTCTGCAGGTCCACGGACGGAGGTCGCAGCTGGCAATTCGCGTCCCAGGCAGCAGAGAAGAGCCCACCCTTGGGAATCTGGGAGCCCTTCATGCGACTCGGCCGACGGGGAGAGGTACAATTAACCTACTCTCAAGAATTCGCACACAATAACCAATGCACCATGCTTGTCGTCACGCACGATCAAGGGAGCACTTGGAGCCATCCGGTCTGTCTACACGGTGACCAAGATCCCCTGCGCGACGGCATGAATGGAATCGCAACTACGTTTGACAATGGTCGCGAGGCACTAGTTATGGTCTTTGAGACCACTCGCTATGGACCGTTCAATGTCGAGGCATTGATCTCCTACGACGATGGCGCGACATGGCAAAATCGCCATGAAGTTTTCCGACCCCGCCAAGGTCACAATGCGGGGTCGCCGCAGATTTCTGCGTTTGCTGATGGTTCCATGGTGGTGGTCTTCATGACCGATGAAGATTCACATCAGGTTGACTGGGTCAAGCATGCATCTATCAAAGCCGTGTTTGCAGGACCGCCCCACAATGGCCAAATTCGCTGGAGCGAGCCCCAGGTAGTCTCGCCCGCCTCCAGCTTCTGGCCGGGAGTGCTGGCACTCGATCATCATACAGCCCTGGTCACCTATGACCGTGGTGGACCGCTTGCCAAGACCATTACCTGGCAGCCTCGTCAATGATTTACGAATGCGCACACCTTAACTTTCTGCAAGCGTTCGAATTCCATGTTCACGCTACCCCATAGATTGGTTGCTACTCGGCGATAAGAGGTTTGGTCAGTAGAAACTTTACAGCTATAAAATGGACAAAATGGCTTTAGCGGATCATCATGCCGAAGGGTAGATCCTTCCACCGGCTGTATCTTAAATGGCCGGTCTCGTACCAGTACAGCTAAGAATTGGGCGCGCGATCACATCCGCTGCGATATTTTCGTACAGTGGTCAATTTCGTGATGAGAATCTCTCCCATCGATAATCAACAATACAAGTTAACAAATCCGTGAATCGAGTAGAGCAACCCAGCCTGTACCTCTCTTCCAAAACACTTTCCCTTCATCCAAAATGACACCTCACGCCGAGTTTCCGGACAGATATCGCTGGACAGGATCCTGGTCGCCAGAGCCACACTGAGAAACTTTCCTTCCAGCCTTCTTCCTGTCTGCCGCCAACGTCTGCGCGAAAGGAGACCTTTCCCGAATCTTTGGTCCATACCAATAAAAGACATAAATAGGGATTGTGAATACAATCGCCATGAAGGCCAAGAATGTAGACGGCCATTCCAATGTGTTTGTCTTTCCCATGTGTTCGTACACTGTCGGTTGTTAGGGATGATACCATGGCGAAAGCAACGATGGCCTTGAGATCGGTCCAGTAGGAAACTTACTGGGTTTTGAGTACATTGCCGCGACACCTGCAAGAAAGTCGCGTGCAAATCCATTGCCGCCTGTTGCTGAAGCTGCGTATGGGCCATACGAGGCGATCATGTAGTCGATCGTGGCCATGTAGATGGAGAACTGTTGAATCGTTAGTAATCCGCTCTGTTTGGAATGGGATCGTGAACGACTGACGTTAGCTATGGCAATCAAGCAGGAGAAGATCATTGGCGCTATCCAATGAACATGAGGCGGCCCAAGACTTGTCCAGGAAAATCCAAAGAGTCCGATTGTGAGTAAAGGGGCGACTGTGGAGGATTTAGTGACTGCACACCCAAAGGAGCAGGTATCGGAATAGCGTACCCCATAATAGCCAATAGAGTCTTGATTCAGGCTGTAGTCCGTCTGGGTCTCTTTCTTGAACTCTGCAATGACGATGTATCCACGGCATGAACGAGGCATAGGCGAGCAGATATCCCACCAGAATGCTGATGGACGGCACAGGTTAGTACAACTGGGGAAGAAAGCCTCATTATCATAGTCAGAAACTCACGGAATGAACGAAAGCCCAATATCAACCGTATTAAATCCCCATTGCTTGTATACTGGCGTATACGACTGTAGGAAAGTAAAGATCAGAGCATCACTGAACCCACTGAGCAGCGAGAGGCACAGTACTATTGGCTCTCGGAGGAACATGATGAATGGCCGTAACCATACCATGAAGAGGTATCGGAAAGAGAGTCGCTTTTTCTTCAGCTCGTCGCCGCTCCAGACCATCTCACCGTTCTTCCGCCGTCGGCGAGCCTCACGTGTAATCAGGATACTACATCTGGTCTCCGGCATGGGGAAGTGAAGAAGTTGCACAAAGCCCCCCAGGATGAGTTGGATCCAGAAATTCCAGTGCCAATCCAGATATGTTGCGACAAACCCTCCAACAATCGGAGCCAACACGGAGCCTGCAACCGATGACAAGACAACATAAGCAACCGCCCACTGCTGTGTCTCTGGCTCCCACATATCAGCAACGATGCCGAGTGTAACCGAGCCACCGGCAGACGAAAGACCTCCGAGGGTACGACAGATGATAACGGTGCCAAAGTTAGGAGCCAATGCACACGGAAGCTGCCAGATATTGACGAGGAACAGACTGATCTGCAGCACCGGCCATCGACCAAATTCTTCACTAAACGGAGCCCAGAATTCGCAACCAAAGGCATACGCAATCAGGAAGCTCATTTGTCCAACACGCGCTGCCTGCTCGGAGATGTGAAAATGCTTCGCATACAGCTGGATGCTGCTAGCATAGAAACTGGCATTCCAATTCATCGAGACCTGGACACAAAAGATGACGGTGATGATACCCCATTTCTTCCACCAGGGGAATGAGTATCCCAGTCTGTCGTAACACTCATGTTCCTTGAGCTCCCTTTTGCCTGATGAATGGGTGGTAGTACCGTCAGCAGCACCATCGGCAGCTCCATCTTCACCTTCTTTCTCTCCATGGCTGGGGTGGGGAGCACCGTCGTGGGAACGGAATTGATCGCCGGGATCTTCTGGTTTGTTAACGTCGCCATCTTCGACGGGTACTTGGGACATTTTAGATGACTGGAACCTGGAGTGGTTCCAGTGCTTGAGTCCAACGAATCAACGTGTTTTAGGGTGAGGTATGAATAGATGAAACTCCATACAAGAGAGGGTCACCATTCTCGAAAGACAAAGATCTTGCCGAACGTTCGAGAGGGTTCGGGCTCGCCTTAAGTATTGTTTTTATACTTGGCTCTCAGAGTATGTAATGCCCCGAGGCAGGGAGTATATTCAATAAATCCCAATTCCAACTAAAGTTTTCCGATTGGCCCGGGGAGGCACACCATGGGAACGAACAATACTTTCCAGCATCCTCGCGTGGTCCCCCTTGGTGGAGTCAACATCCGGGGATGATGACCCGAGACGGCGTCACTCATCTGGAGACCCCCGTCTCTCCGCATTATGCGCATTGCGGAGGGATGATTCAGCGACAGGTCGCAACTATGCTCCGGGGCTGTCCTGGATCCATGTGAGGGTAATCCTGTACTGGTTGGCCCGCAATTAGTTGCGGTTTGTTTTGGGCGGAATTGGATCCCGCCGGTTGGTCTAGAGTACTCTCCACTCTCGATGATATTCGCACAATGTTAACCTTCAGACTAGCGTATCATTTAGAGTCTGGGGCTGCGGGTATATCCGCGACTCTAATTTGCATGCTCTAGATATTTCGTTGGAGACGTCAGACATTGTAGAAAATTATACACCAAGATATCATGTATAGTGAGTGATATGTGCCTCTATTGTCTCCTTTCTTTCTTCAATTTGTCTGCAAGCACCGTAGTCGTAGCGAGTACATGGAAATCCGACCTTCTACCATGGGCGGAGATCTGGTAAGGCTCACATCCACGAATCATGATAGATTCCAAAAGATGCAAACCCACAGCCTGTTATCAATCGTTCGGAATTGCGGATTATGAATGGGGAGTCTTTTTCCGAAAGCCAGTGTTACTTTGCCTCGTCGACTGCCACGATCGGTACTCGCGCAGGACTGGAGGGGTAGAGAATTAAGCTAGATTGATGATTCGAGAGATATTCTCGGGCAAATGGCCTTTCAAGAGAACTTTTCTGGACAAAATTGCGAGTAGATATCTTTTAAAGAGTATCGGACGTTATACAAAGCTATTATCCGTATGGAACACTTCACAATAGAGGGAATGCCAAGCCATCACCTCTAGGATCACTGCCCGCACTGTACACAAGCGACCCCTCGTCGTAGTGTAGACGAATAATCTGGCCACGACCGAACATAGACCGATTCCATTCTGTCAACACCTCAATCTTATGACCCAAGAGACGCAGGCCCTCGACCGCCTCATCGCTAATACCCTCTTCAACAAAGATGGTCCGATCGGTGCTTTCCGATGTCGGCGCAGCGATACAGATTCTTGGGGAGTCAAGTGCAGCCTGGGGGTGATATCCGAAAGCAAGCATGTTCAACAATACTTGCACATGGCCTTGGGGCTGCATAAAGCCACCCATGACACCGTATACGGAGTGCAAAGATCCATCGGCGATGTTCGTGATTAGAGCAGGGATGATGGTGTGGTATGGACGCTTGCGAGGGGCCAATGCATTGGGATGTCCAGCTTCCAGGGAGAAATTGGCACCGCGGTTCTGCAGGGTGAAACCGCAACCAGCGGGGATGATAGCCGTACCAAAGCCGGCATAGTTGCTATTGATAAACGAGATACCATTGCCCTCGCTGTCAGTCACGGCGAAGAAGACCGTGTCGCAGTGGTTGTGGGCAGGACTTCCGTGATCCAAGATATCGGCAGCACGGTCAGGGGAGAACAGCTTCGCGCGCTCAGCCAGGTATTCACGCTCTAGCAGTCCCTTCGAGGGGACCTTCTCAGCATCGGGGTCAGTGACCCACCAGGCTGCATCGGCAAAGGCAATTCGTAGACTTTCAATCACTGCATGAAGATACTCGGCGGAGTTATGCTGAGCTTCGCTGAAACGAGGGATCTTGCCCGTGCGCTCCAGCTCCTCCATAATTCCAAGAGCCATCAATGCGACGATACCCTGGCCGTTCGGCGGGTGCTCCCAGACCTCCACACCCTGATTTGGCTCTCCATCAGTGCCGGGGCTTTGCTTAGAGACAATACCCTGGCCGGTGAACTTGAGAGAGATGGCTTCCGTCTCCTGAGTACCGACCTCGGCATGATATGCCAGGTCGTCGAGGGTCATCAAACCACCGAGGTCATTGACAACTTTCACAATCTCCTCTGCGATGCGGCCTTGATAGAAGCCCTTCTTGCCCTCTGCAGCTAAAGTGCGAAACGTCTTTGCGAGAGTGGGGTTCTTCATAATCTCTCCGGGAAGCGGGGCTCTCACGCCATCCTTGGCCGAGGGATCCTTCTTAAGCATCTCACGGAAATTGGGAGATGCATTGCGAATGTCATTCTCACTCTCTTGCCACTATCATCCAATTAGCCGTTTGCCATGTCCCATTGAATTTAAACAGCGGTAACTTACGCCGTGGGATGAAAGTTCTGACACGGGGAATCCATTTTCACCCATATCAATAGCCGGTTGCAGGATCTGCTCCATAGACAGCTTGCCACTACCAAATTTCTCGACAGTGTCAACCCATCCTGCTGCTGCCCCGGGCGTGGTAGTTGCCAGTGCGCTGAGCATGGGAATACTACCGGCAACACCGGGAGCGATGTTCAACTTCTCGCGTACTTTTTTCAGGGTTGCTTCGCCTGGGTATCGGCCCGATCCATTCAGCGCATGTACCTTTTTCGTCTTGGCGTCGTAGAAGAGACAGAACATGTCACCTCCGATTCCCGTTGAGCCAGGCTCGGTTATGTTCAGGCCGGCAGCTAGAAACATATATCAGTTAGGCTATCTCTATCGACGTCTTTCGCTAGTGTCGAGACGCCTACCAACGGCAACAGCTGCATCCTGGAAACACGGAGAACTCCGATCAGCATCCAAATATCAAATTTGACCCAGACTGCCAAATGGAAAACATGGAGTCATACTGCAGCATTTCCTCCTTGACTGAGGATCTTATGGCCTGCCGCGGCGGCGAGTGGTTGAGTACACGAAACAATGCCATTTTTGCTGTGAACAGTGCTTCGTCGACTAGCAAAGGGCACATAGGCCGCATCCGACTTGGCGTAAATAGCCTTAGAGTTCAGCGGCATTGTTGGAGGGAATGAGGGGGATGGTGGGGGGTGTTGGAAAAGGAATTAGAGTGTCAAGTAGAAGAATACGTCGCTATCTGGGGGTCGTGGCCTTTTAATGAATCGCTTTACTCGGCCGAGGTGCACCTAGTCACACGTATCGAACGGAACTCGTCCAACGATAAGAGAAAACGACTAGCCCGAGCACCTTCTTGGTCAGGAAATAGAGAGGGGCAATCACCCGCTGGGAGTGGGATATTGCGGAATTGGAGAAGTTGGGGTCGGGAGGGACCGCCAGTCATAACCCTAAACCCAATATGGGGTTCGTGTAAATTACGCGTTTTTTACATACATAGTCATGATAAATGCCTGCGTACCTACATTTAGATCATCCATTGCTATATTGTTTGGAGGAGCACCTAATCGTTGCTACTTCGGGGCAGATTTCTCGTAGTACATCTCGAGAGAAGACTCAAGGCTACGGCAATGGTTCACTCAGTACTCATTCTGTGATTGCCATTTTAGCGAGGTTCTGAAGCACAATCTGTCTTGCCTCCTCGTCATCTCCTCTAGTTCTCCGCCTGGCTTCCTCCATCGCCCTGGTAAACTTCTTATCCGTACCGTGCATCGCATCTAAAATGCCCGTGGGACCAAAGTTTTCATCAAAAGCAAAATGATGAAAGTCGTGTTGTAAATTTGACGGCATCCATGGAATATTGTATCCTGAGTGCGTGCAGACGGTGCCGAACTCAAGGAACAAGAAGGTGAAAACCGCCTGAGACCAGTGGTGAGGAACGAGCAGTGTCCCGATAGAGTTGGGCAATAAGTTAGAAAACACATGTTCGGTAACTGTGCAGTACGTCGACGCTAGCCCGACAGGGGCGGTAAATTCGTGGTGTTTTTTGTGGAACGTGGCATACAGTAGATTCGAGTGAAACAGGCGGTGGATATAATAAAAGCCGACCTCGGTGCAGAAGATATCGAATACGATAGTAGCTATCGTTTGTAGTGGCGACGGTAGGAACTTCGAAGCTACCGGCATTGGACGTGTAGCGAGGGTAATCAGAAGTAGCATGGGAAATGCAACGAGAACTTGGTTGCGTAACGAGATCATGGAAATGCGAAAGTATGCCTTTCCACTGACCCGGACGAAAGGCTGGGTTTTGTATTTGAACAGCCACCGTGGCCATCCAGTCAAGTCGGGAACCGCAAAGACAGCGGCCCACAGCCAAAAGAACACGGATGTTATAATAAAAGTTCCCCACAGGTTCACATTATACACACCATACATATGGTCAAGATAATCGTAGAGCCTGTGGGCTGTAGCGGAAGAGTTGAACGATACGAATGCGGCTACAAGAGCCATATTCGCTCCAAGTGAGCTTATACTGGTGTTTGATAGGGCTGTCGTTAAGTAGACCCATCGTTTGCTATGAGGAATTGGGTTGCCCGATGGGTCTTTGGGGACAGATCTGCTCGAGACGGAGCTAACAGTTGCACGCGAGGACTCGGAAGGCGCCATGACATTCAACAATTTCGACCTGATATAGCGTTAGGACGAACAGAGAAAGTGGATAGAGGGACTTTGAGGACTGTAAAGTACTGACAGCTGCAGCAGCTTGCATTGACGTTCGAGCACGTGCCCAACAAGCCCCCGCAAAGTGTTGAATGTAACCACATGCCAGCGAACCTCGGCCATGTAAATACGAAGGTAGGTGGCTGATGGTTTATGTTTATGAATGGAGCTGTTGGTGTGCCGGAATAAGTTGCCTACAGAGATGTGATTAAGCTTATATTATGTGCCAGCCAAAAATCCACATCCCTGCCTGCCGCTAGCTGGCAGGCCTATGTCAGCCTGTACAGCATAAATAACTAGTGCGATGGAGCCTCGTTGGCAATGGAAGAGTTTATAGTATTCCAGCATGAACAGAGTCAGAGTGACCAGCCTAAAGATTACAAAACAAGCAGAGTAACGCAAAAGTACTTCCATAGTACTGTAATTATTGACTCCACTCCCGGAGAAGGCTCTCGGGCGGACGAGCCGATACTCGGGCCAGCAGGCCGACACTTGCAGGACAGGTACCGAACTCTGAGATATCGATTGATGTATATATATATGTGGGTAGCTAATCTCCTAGATAATGCGATGAAATGTCAATCTCAGATAAATATCTTGTCAAATACCAGCCGTAATCACTTCTTCCTCCTCCTGACCGGGAAAGAATACAAGCGGGTCGGTGATTTCTCCGCAATCGCAATCTCCAGCGCCCATCCGCGGAGCTCACCACGGAAGACTTCCGACTGCTTCTTTAACTGCCTTTTCCAGCCCCACGACTTTTTCTGACCTCCATACTTCCGCCTCATTGACTCCATTTCTCGCTTCGAGTCCATCACACTGTGATAATCACACCGCAATGGCCTCCATCCGTGCCAATTGCCGCAAGGTGATGTGTATCGGCCGTAATTACGCGTGCGTGGCCCTTCCCCGCAACCCCCCGTCTCGGTCGCTGTCAACCGGCTTGACTCACTGCCCCGTACACCCGTATCTCTTTGATCCGGACAACTATCGCTAATACACCGTCTTTTAGTGATCACATTACCGAGTTGAACAACACGACCCCCAAGCAGCCCTTCTTCTTCCTCAAGCCCGCCTCCTCCATTCTGCTCCCCAACAGCGGTCCCGTTCTCCGCCCCAAGGGTGTCAGCCTGCACTATGAGGTCGAATTGGGTCTGGTGATGGGCAAGACCGTTAAGGACCTGGACCCTCAGGATGAGCAGGGTGCACTGGATGCCATTGAGAGTGAGTGATTTCCCTCCTACGACCCGAATGGCTATATCGTGCCCCGTATCTATGCCTTCAGTTCCACTAACCGTCTGCGACTTTTGTTTGTAGGCTACGTCCTTGCCATTGATATGACCGGGCGCAACGTCCAAGATGAGGCCAAGAAGAAGGGTCTCCCCTGGTCCATCGCCAAGGGCTTCGATACCTTCTTGCCCATTTCCCAAGTGATCGCCAAGTCGCGCATCCCCAACCCCCATGATGCCTTCCTCCGCCTGCGTGTCGGTGAGACCGAACGACAGGCTGATTCCACGAGCCTGATGCTTTATCGTATCCCCCAGCAGCTGGCCCAGATCTCGCGCGTGATGACTCTGGAGAAGGGCGATATCGTGCTCACGGGTACCCCCAAGGGTGTGGGTGAGGTCAAGGCTGGCGATGTGATGCACGCCTCGATCGAGGTCGACGGCAAGGAGATTGAGGAGGGTCGGATCCGGGTGGAAGTGCAGGACCGTGAGGGTCCCTATGAGTTCAAGGAGACGTAAAGGCAAAGGTGGAATGCGTGACCTTGATTATCTGCATATGCTGTACTTGTGATGATTCCATACATCTGAATATATTGGACATGTTTCCAAGCTCTCGTGCGGCATTGAGCATTGAAATAGATTAGACCTAGAGAAATGTGAACCGTCCACATCCAAGCGCACGATTCGGCGTATTCCCCCCAATCCCAGCTGGGGTCTTCTGATTGACCCCCACATCTGCAATGCCGCGCCCACTCCGGAGAGGGTAATGTTTCTGCCGACGCTCCGGCCGACTAATCACACGCGCGATAAGAAGACCGGCTGCCCCACTGCCGCTGCCTCATCCGGGGAAAGTCTTAAAGCTGTCGCCGGTCTTCCTTTTTTTCCCTACTCCGCGGCCCCGACTGCTTGTCCCACACTTCTGTCGTATACCTGTACATATTCCTCGAAACCACCGTAACCGATTGTCAGACGCTCTCCCCCAATCCCGCGACTCTCCGGTCCCGTGTCCAGCAGCTTCACGCTTCCTCTACCTTCCCCTTGATGCGACTCTTGCAGCACATGAAGTGCCCCGTCATGGCACTCGTGCCTTGCAACTAGACCGTCCCTTCGTCTCCCCGAACCCGCCCACTCACCATGCTTGACTGGAAATCCTGCGTCCTCGAGTCTGCCGACTCCAGTCCTAGTCCCTCCACTACTACACGCACCGACTCGACCAAGAACGCACCTTCCCCCGCAATGCACCCCCCAGAGACCCACGCTCCGCGCAAGTTCGCCCCAAATGCTTCCTTGGTGCTCGTCGGTATTCGCGGCTGCGGCAAGCGCTCGCTAGGCTTTGTCGCAGCAACGGCCTTGAAGCGACGCTTCATCACGGAAGACCACTACTTTAAAGAAATCACCGGCATTTCGAGGCAGCAATATTTGAAGACACACGGTAGCCAGGAGTTCCAACGCCGGGACATTGAGGTTTTGAAACTGATGCTTGACAACCATCAGACGGGCTGCGTGGTGGAATGTGGATTGGGAAGTCTTACACGGCCGGTTCAGGATCATCTGCGGCGCATCGTCAAGACGAACCCCGTAGTCCACATCATTCGAGACATTGATCGCATTCAAGAACTCCTGGGTCTAGACGACCAATCTGTGCGCCTCCTGCGCGAAGGAGACCCGCTACATCGCACTTGCTCCAATTTTGAATTTTACAATGTCGAGGATCGCACGCGGATTATCGCAGACGACGGTACTCCCGACCCTCGCTCGGCAGCATACTCGTTCAAACTACAAGAAGTGAAGGAAGACCTCACCCGGTTCGTTCGCTTTGTCACCGGAGTCGATGTGAATCATTCGAGCTATGATTCGCCCTTTGTGTTATTAGAAACACCCCCGGAGCTGCGGTCTTTTGCCCACGCCATTTTCGTGCGATCTTCGGATCTCATCGCCGACAATGTCAATCTTCCCGAGCTGGAGTCTGGTGGAGATGCCATTGAGCTTTGTGTCGATCGCTGGGGTTCCGAAATGCCCAATGTGATTAGCCAACAAGTGTCCGTGCTTCGTCGTAACGCGCGGACTCCGATTATTCTTTCCGTGGACACTTCATCCCTCACGGCTGAGAAAGGCCGAGATCTGGCTGCATCATATCTCGATATTTTGGAACATGCTCTGCGCTTAGGAGTAGAATACCTGGTGGTCAACCTTGGCCAGAACCGGTCGCAATTGTCCCAGATCATCTGTGCTCGGGGCAATACCAAGGTCATTGGACAGCATATCTTTGAAGCATCATCCCGTGTGAAATGGGAGGATGAAGGTTGCGTGTCTTTGTATAACGAAGCCGAAAAACTTGGATGCCAGCTCGTACGACTTCTCCGAGTGGCCACGTCCAGGGAGGAAAATGCGAGTGTGCTAGAGTTCGCCAACAAGATCCGGTCTATGCCAGGAGCCCACCCACCTCTGATTGCCTACAATATTGGCCGTCTGGGACGAACGTCACAGGTCTTCAACTCGATTCTGACCAGCGTGACACACCCTGCAATTACTCGCGAAACGGAGAATGAGCGTGATCCGCAAATCACTTCGCGCGATGCCGTCCAGGCCCTCGTCCAGAGCTACGTGCTCGACCCATTGAAATTCTGTATCCTTGGTGCGAGCGTCGCGTACAGTTTATCTCCGGCTATGCACAACGCTGCTATTCAGCACTGCGGTCTAGGCCACGTCTATCGAATCCCCGATTCTCCTTCTCTAGCCGTATTGGACGAGCTACGCAAAGATCCCAACTTTGGCGGATCTAGTGTCGTTCAACCATGGCGTGTGGAGCTATACCATAAATTGGCTGCGAAGAGCCGACACGCCGAGGCTATTGGGGCTATCAACACAATCATGCCCTTGCGAGGGACGGCTGATGGCAGGATATACCCTCTCCAAGAACAAGCCAGTCGACGCAACCAGGCAGGCCCTGTGTTAGGTTGGTATGGTGAGAACACGGACTGGGTGGGTATGATGACCTGCATGACTCGTCATTTGTCACCCCGTAATGCGATCAGTGCCAAGACGACCGGCCTCATCATTGGAGCCGGTGGAATGGCGCGGTCAGCCATCTATGCCATGCTCCGCTTGGGCTGTCGCAAAATCTTCATCTACAACCGGACGCAATCGCGAGCGGAAGAAGTCGCACGTCACTTCAACTCCTGGGCAGCAGCTCAGGTTGATTCCGAAGAGGTGGTGCGAGTACTACGATCCCTTCAGGACGACTGGCCTGATGACGCCAGCCCCCCTAGCCTGATTGTATCTTGTGTGCCCGCCGATCCCGACGGAGACCAACCCCCCGCCAACTTTGAGATGCCAATGCAATGGCTCGGCAGTCCAACCGGGGGCGTAGTATTAGAGGTGAGTACTACGGGTAGCCCTATTATTCAGTTGCTCTCATGCTAATACGACTCCATAGTTGGCCTACAAACCTCTGGACACACCCCTTCTCAAACAAATGCGTCGCATCCGAAGTGACAACGGCCGACCTTGGGTTTTATCGGACGGTCTAGAAAACGTGATCGAGCAAGGCATTGCACAATTCGAATTGATGACCGGCCGCAAAGCACCCCGACGCCTGATGACCCTAGAGGTCCTCCGGAATTATGTGGGTGAGAGCGGACATTTCGACGAAAAGACGATACAGGCCCGATTGGATGGGATTTGTTCCTAGAGGACTGGCGTAAGCAGATAGATTGAGCGATCTTCGAGGGTACACCGGGCGTTTAGATTAATGTGGCAAATATTAGGGATGCGAATCCCATTCTATATCAATTCATCCTATTGTACAAAGGCCCGGTATTGGATACAGGGTATGCTTTCCATCTATATGCAAAGAGAGAACACCCCAAAAGAAACGTATTAATACATAACATGCGGTTCGAGATCCTCATTCTGTAAACTCAACAACTTCGAACCATGGATATCAAAGGCCATGCGACACGCTGCGTTATAGAAAGAGTGGAATTCCGTCTCCAGCGAGGGTTGAGACTGATCACCATCCATTCCCTGAGTGGAGATGCTGGGGATGCGCATGTCGAGGGATACGTCGATGGTACGAGCGGGCAGGAACGGCCCGGTCTCGGAGTAACTGTAGCGGAGTTGTCGATCGCCGAGTTCGTAGAGCTGGAGAGCAGAGCCGCGCGGGTTTTGAATGGGTGGTAACATGTACTCCGCCGTGATCGAGGGGCTACCGCCAGTTGATGCTCCAGGCTGGACGAAGTTGCTGGGAAGTAAGACTTGACAGAATACCGGCAATGGCGTCGAGTCATGCGATGTCACGGCAGAGCCAATGATACTACGCAGGGAGGATTCGATGTTCCTGACGAAATCTAGGTACTCGACCGATTCCTCAAGGGCATCTCCTGAAAGCTCGTGATAGACTGTGCGAGTAAACCGGAGATCGAGGCCGTTCTCCGGCAAGAGATAATCAACGGCGGTTGAACCCCGGATAAACTTGATGCTTTGCACATTGAACGAGTCTTCGGGATTTAGCAGAGATTTTCCGAGTTTGGAAGCAATCTTGATATCGAGAGTCGGGGCAAGGCTGGCATATGCAGCGGACGGAGTCAATCGAATGTTGTGAACTTGCGCTCCGACCACCGGGGTGATGGGCCGGAGGGAGGCCAGGAAATTGATAATTCGAGGGATGTCAGTGGAGAAAGTTCTCGGAAGAGATAGCTTTCCCAGCTGCGAAGGGGTGATGGTCGAATTTTCAAGTGAGGGTTTCTGAGTGAAGAGGCAGCGGCCTACGGCAGCAGTCACCGACTCGTGCGCTTTCAAACCACCTCCGAGACTCGGAGTTGGAACAGGTGTCTGACGAAGAAGGTTCAACAAATGGTCTGAAAGTCGAGTCTGGTGACCATCAAAGAGAGGAGTGGGATTGTTTTCAGTCTCCGTAGACTGTGTAGAGTGCATGGCCCATCGGAACCATTTCTTTTGTCGATCGAGCCACGACACACTGCCCTCTGGATTGTAGTTGTATATGTTTGCAGGCTCCGAAGCAGGGAAATAGGTGGAGAAGGGTACCGATGCAGGAGTCACCTCGTGGAGTGCGAGATTGAGGATCCTGCGCGCATTGTTTGCACCATCTTTGTTCTCTGCAAGGTACAAGATCTTTTCGGGAACTTGCGAGCTACCATTTTCCAAAGCCACGCCATATGTCTTGCTGATCCATTCCAATAAGGTCGGGGGGTATATTTGATTCAAGTCCGGGCGTGATGTGAGTGTGTCTAGACCGGTCGGCTCCTCTCGAATTCTGGCTATAGCATCAAGGACGATTTCGCACATCGACTCGCAAGCATTCTGGCGGCCAGTGATCCTCACCAAGCCAAGGGAGCTGGTGATGTCAATACTGGATTGGTGCATAGTGGCCACTTCGTCGAAGGAAAAGTGCTTTGCGTTGAGCAGCAACCCGATGAGAGCAGGCGACAGACGGAGGTCCAACTGGCCAACCTCGTCGGCGATCGATAATTGCCAGCAATCACGAAGTATCCGCTCTGCCAGCAAAGCTTTACCCTTCAAGTCTTGCGATGTAGCCACTCGATTCGTAACCCCCGTGTGTAGCTCCGGATTGGCGTGCAAAAAAGCGGATGTACCAGGCCTCCATCTTCCTGCAGTTCCGTCGCCCTTGGACTCGTACCGTTCATGCTCTTCGATGTACTCCGACAATTGGGCGTAGGTGAATGATGAAGCTAAGCTGTTTCGTACAGCCTCCCATTCGCTCTCATTCATTTTTGCGTTCAGCCCTTCGGAGGCTTTGTGACTCTCGATGCGTTCATGAATAGCACTCGGAGTTAAAGGCGCGTATTCTGCTTCCAAATCTTCCAGCATTGAGCTCAGTGTGACCGTCTGCGTCTCCGTCTGCGTCCGCGCATCCTCCCTATTCTGCATGTCACGCAACCTATCCTTTAAGGTTCGAGGGCGCTTCGTCGGCACGACCACAATCTCTCCGGGTTTTCCAAGTGAGTCCACATTGAGAGGCAGCCTTTTAGGTTTTGGATCTCTCCCTGAACGGCGGCGACGACGGGGGGCACGTTCGTTCGATTCGTCGGGGGAAGGGAATGGTTTATCGGAGTCGGAGCTTGAGCTTTGGAATCGTATGTTGACGCTGTTACACCATGGGGTGCATGATGAGATAAAAGGTCGCGGGAGAGCTGAAGAGGACCAGCTCCCCAGTGCACTCCGAGGATGGCGCCGCATGATGACCGCTGAACAGGAAACGCATCGTTCAAATCGGGGATGCTTTGATGCGCCGACAGATCGTGTCGAAGCTAGTCCTAGATAGGAAGGTTTATGGCCTGAGGTGTCAATCAGCATGCCCCTTCATGGTACTCCGTCTCTCCGGAGCCTTTACAGTTCTGTGTGTTTGTTAAGCATTTCTCGCATTGGAAATATGGAATCATCATTTAAAGTAGTAATCAGCGTTGGTATTTCCACATCCGCTGCCTTCCGCCAGCGACATGCTAAAGAAGGTCCTGTTGGGAGAATAAGAATAAGGTAGCAGCATTGCTTCAGCCCAGGTCACACAACCAAAGCCCACCTCGAGATGATCTATACCATTGTCATTGTTGAGCAGTATCAATAGGGATGATTTCTAGGTTTTTGATCTGGGAAATGTCGTACTCAAGAGTGTGGAGAGGCTGACTGGCAAACACTGCTACTAATCGACACGGTCAACACAAGTTTTTTGCTTCTCTTACAGGACAATTATATCATTCTATTTTAACCTGTAAATGTACTCTTAGAGTCGAATTCAATCAAAAGATCTGGAATAATATGCCCAAAAGCTGTCGATTCACGGCCTTGTTCGAACACTCCGATCAATATCTGCAAGCCAAATCTAGACTGCAATGATTTGTTTTTCTCCTGGTACTATGCCTATTGGACTATTTTCACATGTGGATGCCAATTAGGGTGCTTTTCTTTGCCTTTTCATTTGTAGTTGATGATTATTCAAGAGGAACTGGTAGTCTGTCGAGGACTACGATTGGCAGAAGTTGGCAACATCGCGCCCGAAAATGATGCAATCCGCATTCGGCGAACGATGATTGGCTGCATGCGGGGTTCTTTTGGGAACGGCTGGACGGGCCAGCTGCGATCATTTTTAAGCTTAAATGACCGGATGAAGTATGATAGCGGATTTATATTGAGTAGATCCAGTCTGATGTATTGATACACAATGTTGGATCATGGAATTCTGAACATCGACGGACCTTTGACCCGTCGCCGACCCGGGCAATCGTCAATGGCCGGCCCCCCATCTTCCCCGGACCCTGCTAGGCCCCGCTAAAATCAATTGAACCGTCAATCCATTGGGCTCTTGGACCTTTCTAGCCTGCATTCACCTGTGTCTAGTTCTCTCTGGACCTGTTTGGACCTGCTTGGCCTTCGTCTCTGCCAACCAGCTTACCTTCCGCCGTTTGGACCGTCATCAGTCGGGTCCAGCCGAACCGGGGCCTTCGCCGATTGCTCCGATCCCACGCGAAAAATAGAAAAACACAAGGTCGAGTGTTTTTGCCCCCGCCTCTTCTCTCTTGATCCGGGTCCAGCTTGCAATCGGCAATGCTCTTCAATGTTTTCATATTTAAATCGTTTCGACAATGGCCGAATCGTCAGAACCACCTGTAGGCCCTGAGCCGCCGGCCAACGCTCTCGTGAGGAATCAGCGGTCGCCACCTCCAACCGAAAGTCTAGAGCTTCGGGAGATTCAAACACGAGAGGATGATGAGCAATTAAACTACTCCACGGCGTCCGCCTCCTCTGGGGAGGAATATCGAATGACCACACGAACAGCCTCGCGAACGAGTGTTCGTCGCCCGCGCCCCGAGCGCAAAGGTGCCTGGAAGAAGGTCTGCGATTTCTGGACTCATAATGTCACCATGACGGTACCTGAGAAGAACAATCGCGACCACCTAGGTAAGTTGAAACATTATATCCGCTCTTGAAAATCAGTAGCAGTCTGGTCAAACTGACAGTCCGATCTATACAGCCCTCGAAAGAACATTCCTTGCATACATTCGTACATCGGTTGTCATTGCGATGCAAGGGGTTCTAATCTCACAGCTATTCCGCCTCCAGCGACCAACCACGCCTCAACATCGCCTGAGATTTTATGACGTCGGTATTCCACTCGCCGTGACCTGTCACTGTGTGGCCGTTATAGTGGCCCTAATCGGCGCGTATCGATTCTGGAGACAGCAGAATGCCATGTCTTTGGGAAAAGTCCACGCTGGAGGATGGGAGCTTAATTGGGTGGGAATTCTACTCGGCCTGGTATGTCTATTTGCTGAACTCTCGACCTAGGCTCTTCAAGGGGAAAGGGACATCCAATAACGGACTAACCGAGTCTATGTAGTTACTTTTGGCGACGCTCGTACTATCCGTGGCGATTCTTATCGAGATTGATCTACATCCATCAACGCTGATCCAACGACTCTTTTAATGCCTAATGATGATGATTGTATATAGAGCAAATAATGTCGGATATCTCGCAGCGGTCACAACTGCTCATACTCGTATAGCGTGACGGAAACGAAATGTCAAGGTTACACTAGGAAAATTTTGACCACAGTCATTTCACATAAGGCCTTCACAATAGGCCTCGAGACCGACCACCCTTCGTCGCTTAAGCCGGACAAATCATATAGTACTGAACGGAATGTGTCTAACCTCTCTATCTCTTGTGCATTCGACAAGAGACGCATCGTTTGATATTCATGGACTTGCCCACTATAAAAATGTCTGTCCAATCGCCCCCAGATGAGACTTTCCTGCGAATCCTATCTTACCTACCATCTCATGCCGATGCAGCGGCACTATCTTTACAATTCCACCCACCATTGACAACATCTTTGTGACATATCCAACCGGTACAAATACTGCCAGAGCTCATAACAAGCCAGCTAACGTTTTGGCTTTGGTGGAACGGCTACTCATAGGTTTCGGATCAGCTGAATGGGGTGAACCTACTGTTGCGATCGATTAATGTACATTATGTATCTGTGTACATCCAAAGGGCTTTAATCAGTGGAAGCAGACCTATGTCGAGAGTAGCGAGTAAGGTCTAGTTTGTCTTAAGATCATCTTCTCCCGGTTGGCCGGGAGAGCAGGCACCAAATTATTTTAAGGACACCTCGAAATGAGAACATGTGAGTAATTCCGAGACGATGGACTCGATTTCGACCTCGATATTGATATCGCAAGTGCTTTATTTAAGGAAAATATCATGACAAAGGTAAAGGTCCCATTCTATACATGGATGCAGCATATGCCTTTCGCAGGACGTGATCACCACTTCCGAACCAATCCTCTCATCGAGGAAAGATTAAATGTTGGCACCACCATTCAATGGAATGATTTGTCCTATACACAAATTAGCCATGTTCTCAATCTGCCCCACATGAACATTCCACACTCACCGTTGATCCATTCTCCCGAGGGGCTGGCAAGGAATGCCACAACGCGGCCGATATCAGCGGGAACACCGCACCGCTTCAAGGGGCTACCATTGGCCAGAGCCTGCTCAATATCCTCAAGAGAAGAGTTCTGGTCGCAACCAGGAGCATATCGCCACGCGTTCTTCAACCACATGTCGCTCTTGACACCGGCCGGCGCAATCGCATTCACCGTGCAGCGCTTCTTGCCAAAGTCCGCAGCGAAGCAGCGCGTGAAACCCTCCACGGCGCTCTTGCTGCCCGCATACAGCGAGTGTCCGGGGACACCTACACCGGCAGCAATAGAAGACATGAGCACCACACGTCCGCCAGGTTGGATGTAGTCGTAGGCGTTCTTGGCGACGAAGAACTGGGCGCGAGTGTTCAGGTCAAAGACATCATTGAAGTCTTGGATGGTGGTATCGGCCAAGGAGACAAACTTCTCAGTTCCCGAGTTCGAAACCACAATATCCAGTTGACCGAAATGAGAGACGACCTCTTTGAAGAGGTTCTCGATGGACTCAACCTTGGTCAAGTCGGCCTGGAAGGCGGCCGCATGAACGCCTAGGCTCTGAATCTCGTGGACCATCTTCTCGGCGGACACTGGGTCCCTGGCGTAGTTGATTGCCACAGAGGCTCCTTTCTTGGCCAGCTCGAGGGCAATTCCTGATCCGATGCCGCGACTGCCACCGGTTACCAGGGCGACTTTGCCGGTGAGCTCGGCGGGAGCGGCGTTGGGGTTTGCCATGACCATGATGGCTGTGTGAAGGAGATGATGGGAATATGCGACCGTGTGATTGATGAGAAAGATAATCTTCAGAACTGCGAACTTGATTGAGGAAGATCAAGTTCTTAAGATAAGTAGCAGTTCAAACGCCGAGCGCTGAAATCAGATGTATACTCGGGTCGCATTGTTTTCAATCCACACCACAGCCCCAGTGGATAGGGAATTGTTGTCCGGGTTGGGAATACGATCACATAACAGACTGCTTGGTGAAGCCGATCTAGATTTCTGACGGGATATCTGAAATGCGTGGAGGCTGTTTTCACAACCAACATCCCTTCCCCTTGCCGCATGCGGAAGACGCGTGTCTCAGAATAGTGCAAACAGCCGCGTGCATCGGTCAACTCACGAGGTCTTGGGAACATTCCAAAGCATCTGTTCCAGACCGATTCCTAATTCTCTTGTCGAAGCCGGATGCGGAGATTCCAGGGAAATTGGCAAAGTACGATAATCTTGGACTTGCAGATATACCCGACGATCTGCTTCGACGCAACAACCAAGTTTATTGATTATATCGACCTTGATCTCGAACCATTTTAAGCATGTCGCCTGCCGTCAAACTCAACAAAGAGCCCAATTTGGACATTAGCTTCCAGGGTAGGTAGTGGAGATTCGTGGAATTCAAAACAATCACTGACGATAATAGACTACCTGATCCTGTCAAAGCTGGTCTTTGACTGGGCTGATAGCTACGATGCCAAAGCATGTCAATTTTGCCTCAAAAGACAAAATCATTCCTACTAACTCAATCTTAGGACTGGGATCGCCTCCGCAGCATCATTGCCCCGACCCTGACGGTTTGTTCTCTCATCGCTCATTAAGCGTCAAACAATTAGATCTTGGTGCTAATCGAGTGTGCTTATCAGGTCGACTACACCAAAATTGGCCTCAGAAGATGGGACGACATGGCTGCCGAGGATTACATGGCCATGATTACCCACCCTGGATTCTTGGGCGATCCCACCATCAAGACCCAGCACCTGCTCGGCCAGACCTGGTGGGAGAAGATCTCCGACACCGAGGTGATTGGACATCACCAACTCCGCGCTGCCCACCAGGTCTATACCACGGATAGCCTGGAGGAGGTCAAGCTTCGGGGCCATTCGCATGCTACGAATGAGCACTACTACCGTAAGGTGGATGGTGTGTGGAAGTTTGCCGGGCTGAAGCCTGACGTGCGATGGAATGAGTTGCGTTTCGACGAGGTTTTTAGGGGCCTGGATTAAGCTTTGAGCATGGGGCATTCATCTTGATGTTATATAGATTGACCCTATGTTCATCAACTGAGTTACTTGAATCAAACGTAAACTCTCATGTTGTTAATATCCGTGACGGTACAAATGCCCCCTCGGTAAATGATCGGCTCCGGGAAGAGCAGCTCCCTAGGCAACCTGATATGTCACCCTGATGCTCAAGCTGATCGGCCTCATTGATACCAATCTGCCTTTCTATTGTATCAGTTCATGCGACGCCGACCGCACTGCTTACTGCCTGCTTCTGATGTACCTAGAAGTGGAGGCCAGGCTTGAGTAGCGTTCCAAGGCCCAACTTCCTTCCTCCCAGCTCGCTTGGATCAAATAGTCCGTCCCACGCCTAAGCTCTTCCACCTCCAGAGAGTGGTAATCCAAAGAAATTGTGGCCTCGGCAGTCTCCACACTCAACGTCCCCGGAAGGGGGGGGCTGTTGGCAGCCTGGCGGGGGCTAACGAATCTGCTTATAAGTGAAGCAGGAAAAAAGCTTCCGTCCTGGATCTCGCTCTTGTCACCTCTCATTGCCCGGTCGAGAAATAAGAAACCCCTTTCATTTGACATGAATAATAATCACCATTGAAATTCCTACGGTGAGATGTTAGTCAGGCTTTCTCGAGTGCCGAGCAATAGGGTTACCTCAGTATAGAGTGTGATTGATAATCCGCCATTACACCGGTCTTTATGAACGGCCTTTCGTGTCACACTCATCAGCTCACTTGGGCCGCAAGCACCAATAATGACGCGATCATTCGCGCCACTTTTTGAATCGACAATAGCCTCGATAAGATTACTGATATCTGGGCGTCCCGGTTGGATAACGCTGACTGGAGATGTTTCAGTGGTAGACTGTTTCAAGGCGCCCTTCTCAAGGCCATTCAGGATGATAGCGGACGGCGGCTCCGCTTCAATTGGCTCGCTAATCACCGAATATTTCTCAGATTGTGCGCCTGAAGATGCGGGTGACGGTAGTTCAGACGAGCAAGCCGGGCGAGTGACATAGATGTGCACGTTCAGTTCTGGGTGGGCTTGAAGTTGCTTCAGTTCTTTGGCATACCATTCAAGGCTCTCTATGAAACACGCAATCAGATTTGTTGTTACAGAGTGATCTCGCCGTCATGTGGCAGTCTAGCTTACCCTGGTGTCTCACTGCCCAAATGAAATCGATCGACTTGACCGCAGTGGTAGGCGATTCGATCAGATCCAGTGCGATAGAAAAAGTGAAGCTTGCGCCGCTACCACCGGCAATAAGAATAACCATGTGAGGAAATCTCTAGGAGATCTCTACGCAAACGAAGGAAGGGAGGAAGACTTGTCAATCTCTAAAGATCTGGGAAACTCTCTTGATCTTCTAGGAAACAGGAAAACAGGAGATGGCTATATAGCCATCGACTGATTCAACAAAACTGGAAAAGGAAGGACACATCGTCAAACGGCTAATGGCCAACAGTCAAGAGGTCAAACGGCCAAACGGCTAACGGCAACCTTCTCATGCAAGAAGGGCAAGGGCAACGGAAAGGCGCTGGTTCTGCCAGAAATCCCCAAGGGCGACCGAAAGTGAGGAAATTCCATCAATACTGTTTGCAGATTCAAGGCTACATGATCCTTCAATGCGTTCTGTACCTAAATGTGTAATATATATCTTGTCCTATGACGATTCGAACGCATATACCCAATACCAACATGTGGAAGTGACCGCAGGTGCATAGCTATTTAGCAAGACTATATGCTGTAAGAAGCCTTTGCCTTTTGAAAAACCTTCCTTGGCCGGAATAATCCCAATTAAGACCGAAGAAGAATAAAAATCTATCCAGAACTTTTTGAATTGTGGGGTGGTCGATGCTTACCCAAGCAACTCTTATTCCAGTAACAAGGTGTTTGTAAACAAAAGCGTTACTTTTCGGCCTACTGGTTACCTCCATTAGGGTCGCCTGTGCCCGCAAAATTGTGAGATATGGTGCTACCTACAACTTCTACAACCGGATGGCGTTTGAGGATATTCCGGACTCCAAAGCAATTAAGAGAGTCAACAAGTATCTCCCTAGATTCAGAACTGGCATGCATGACTGGGATATTGCTAGGATGCTACAAAATTCGGCAGACAAGGTTCGGATCGTCTCTTTTCTGGATTATGGGTTAGGATGGCTCTAACGAAAGAATCAGTTGCCTTATACAGAAGCTGTTACGAACATGCTCACCGAGTTTACGGCATTTCTTGAGAAGTCCGATCAGTTTATGTGGGACTGGTATCAAAAGGTCGACCAGGGCTCAAGGGACTCACGCTTCGTTCAATTTCTTGTATGGCGTGCAAAGAAGACCGGCGAGCCAACATTGGCAGAGATACCAGAGATCTTCGGCAAAGTCCAGTCAGAACCAGAAGATAATGGTGTGAAACGTATCACCGACAAGCAGTTGGCCAATGCGAACGAAGTCATGAACAGTGACGAACGTATTGATCAATTTCTGACCGCGCGTTTTGACCCTGGGCTTGATTCGTGCCCATATGACGTCCGCCAAGAACGCGCCTGCTTCCAGAATTTGCTGTCTTCAGGAAAATTGGGAGCCGTTCTGGATCAAATCGCCGCTTTAGAGAAAGAAAAATTGTCCTGCTCAAAGACTGTGGGTCCAGCTTGTGTAGCTATCATTCGTCTTGGAAAGAGATCAGCAGGGCAGGATTTCCAAAAGTTGGCCGAATATGCACGAAAGCATGCAAAACGCCAATGACGAGCCTCTTCTGAAACAAGAATGTTGGACCTAGGTAATGTAAGTTGCATAAGAGGGGTGTATGTAATCGAGGTTGTTTTTTATCACTAAATCCAAATATTACTTTTGTGTTGGTTCACGAGCCGCCCACATTCCGTGACGTATGTCTCCTGTATGTCTGGCATTGTCTGGATATTACAGGGAATGAAAGGCTTTCTTTAAATTTACTATAATTAATAAACCGGCACTGCATGGTCACTACTCATACAGACGGGGAATGAACGTAGCATATATCTTTGTGGATATACCAGGAGTATGAAATCAAGAACATTGGCTCCCCCAATCAACTTGATCGGTCACTTGATTGCGGGGTAAATTTCTAAGTGGATAACACCTATCAGGTACCCGAGCATCGACCTGATTCAACGACTATTATGGCAACTAATATCTCATATGACGGCCTTAACTCGGGGCTTCAAATCGAACAGAACTATGGCCATAATTCTAGTGAAACCCGCAGACTGGATCGGCAGCATAACCATTCCGAACATCTATATACTACCTGCAATGAAGTAATTCCACAATATGCGCCTAGGTCTCTGCCTAACGTTGGCCACGTCACATGCGCTCGGAAACCAGGGGCCTAGAGCAGCATAGGCCCAACAAATTTCCATGGCGAATAACCTTGACTGGAATACCAGTAATGGTGAATTCCTCAGTCTTCCTGTTATCCTTGGCTTTTAATCAACGCTAGATCAGATCAGTAATATTCCCTGCTTTAAAACACAGTGATGATGGATATATAGATCGCTGGGTACTCTATTCTGAAACACGCTAGTCTATTTTTAATTTAGTCTCTCGTAAGGTCGTGAAACGTACTGGTGACGCGCGCTGTTACACGCTGTGGCCCTGAAACGCAACGAGTTCGAGAAACCTCGGTGATACTCTAATATATCAGCTAAATTATATTTATAAAAGGTTGTGTAGCAAAACACAAGGTATTATTTCCCGCTCTTCCATCTGTGGGTATGCTTTCAATCCAAATCGCTCGTCGCTACCGCCTCTCTTCTGACACAGTCAGTACCTCCTCTTTAGCATCTTTCCAACGATCCTAGCCTAGTCGAATGCTGTTACGGTGTGGAATGAAATGACAGGGTGTTTTCCTACAACGAAAGCCGAAGGCACAACTCCCTATCCCCACCATAAAAACTTTGAAGTGGGTCACAACACGCTAACGTAGTAGGCTGCCTAGAGGAAGATCTGGCGTGTCCAGGCACCATTGCTTACGACGTAGGCGTGGCACAATTATAAAAACCGTACTGATTAGCACAGAGCCACATAAAGAACCAGATAATTTACTATTCCTTTCCAGAATCTAAATTAATCCATTTCACTATGGCGTTAATCGAGCTTTTTACAGACCCTAGATTTCCCTGCCCCCAAAGAGTCCATCTGGTCATCAAGGAACTAGGCATCGATGTAAATATCCGAGATGTCAATCTGGAAGCAAAAGGGCACAAGGTTAGATACAAGAGCTGGTCTTCTGTCCGAATCAAGCCAAGTCTAATTAAAAAAGAGCACTGAATTCCTTAAAATGAATCCGTTCGGAGCATTGCCATGCTTGAAGGACAATTCATTCGACCCACCCTTTGTGCTGTACGAATCTCGCGCTATTGTCAGGTATCTTGCGATCAGATACGGGCAAGGCCGCCTCATGCCAAATCCATTCAACGCGCAGGCTACAGCACTCTTTGAACAAGGAGCAAGCACCGAACTAACTTCATTTGACCCTACCGCGAACCGCCTAGTATTCGAAGAAATATTCAAACCGTACGTCATACCTTGTTTGCACGTTTCTCCTCTAAGTCTACCAATACTCACGTTATAATCGAACAGAAAATTCTTCGCCGAGAGTCAAGGCTCTATCGACTCGGCATTGGTAGCTAGTTTGAGATCTCGATTATTGGTCGTCCTCGATATCCTAGACCGGATCTTAGGCCACCAAGGTTACATGGCAGGACAAGTATGTTTCAATCCGGTCACGGTGGCTTGCAGTGTCATCAACTTACATGATCTGTAGGAGTTTTCAGTTGTGGACCTATTCTATGTGCCATATATGCATCATCTTACCACATCGGTTTACCCATCAGCCCTTGAAAACCGACCTCATTTGAAATCGTGGTGGGAGGATATGATGCTCCGTCCTGGTTACCTTGAAATCACTCAATGCTCACGTTATAGTTAACATTGAAAGGTGATGACTAGGCGATAAGATTTCCGCAGAGCCAATCTCACGCTAACGATCACCCTGGCGCTGGTTTGCAAATACTCATGGGCTTGAGTTCGAGGATATAAGATATCTTATCGGCATGGAACTCGGCATCTAGGCTGGGGTTGGGAACAGCAGAGGCTCATAACACAGTCGCAGACATAGGATATACATGTGTTAAGGACATCGAGTGTCATGCTGTCAAATTGATACAAGCCAAACAATGCAGTCAAATAGAAAACTCTACAGTATTATTTTCAAGCCACGTGAAAGGATCTTACCCTGCACAGAGCAAAAAGGCCCTAGAAAGTAAAATTACAGAGCGCATCGCCACCACACCAATGATAAGGCCAGAATAGCTTCACTGCAAGAGAGTGACGATGTTGACAATGCTGGGCCAAGAACCTAAACATCGCATCTCATCAAGGATACGAGCCCACCAAGTAGAAGAAATCTAGCTGCATGGGTCCTGCCATATTTAAAGTTCCGGAAGAGCGCAGCCAAATCCGATAAGATTCCTTGAGCTCATGGTACGGCAAACGCCATCTCCGACACGAAAATCGCAGCGAAAACCCAATGCTCCGACTGGAGTCGGAGAGAGCAACAAAACCAGATTGGACAATAAACGGAAAATTAGAGTCGTTTCCAGCAGAAGCCTTTGTCCAATGGCACTGAACGCATTCGTCCAAGAACAGCGAAGCTCGGCGAGCCAATCATCGCGATCTCGGTCCAAATTTCGCGTCAATTTTTGTATGGGATTTGGCAGTCGCACGCTTAGACCTCCGAAGTCCAACTTGAACTTAAAGTTGGCCGACTAGTTATTGGCTGCCTCGCTCTTAAAGGCGGGGTAAGGTTATTACCCGGGTTTGTTAGGCTGTCTACGGAGTAGCCCTCAGCTAATGAATTGTGTCCTTCTTGTCTCAGCCTCGTCGAGAATGCTACATAGTGGATCATTTAGGGAACACAAACCAAGACGCTTAATTCCGTACGGCCTTAGTGACGTAGGCTCAATCCATATTGAGTTAGCCGGCTTCGCGGAGGGGTTGGAGGTGCTCGATGACGAGGTCATAGAGGGATTCTTCAGTAGTTTTGAATTCGATAAGGAGTACTAGGGTCTAGGAGGGGTCGTTGGCGAAGATGCCAGCTGGGGGAGTGGCTGTCTTGGAGCTGACTGTTGCGGATATTGTGCTTGTGGAGAAGATCGAGGAGGGGGTCTAGGTAGAGATTACGGACAGTTCAGGCCGCGTGGAGGGTATAGGGGTTATGGCCAACGAGGAGGTCGTTGTTCGAGGGCCAGATGTCGGCCTCAATGGATATGCACCCGGCGCGGAGGGCTGAAAATAAAGGTACCTCACGTCAGTAGTCGTTATGCGAGTGGAATCGCACGGGAATCACTCTATAGGTGGTCCAGTGCGAGAAGGGGGAGGGGTGGCCGCCCGGATAGACCCAGGCATCGAGTCGGGCGTCCAGGTCGTCCGGAAAGAAATAGACCAAGGCGGGCCAGGAGAATAAAGCGAAATTGAGGAGGCCGCTGGGAGGGTGATTACTGGAGTTGAAGTGGGGACTTTTATAGGATGACTTATAGACAGACCAACAGAGCGAGTGTGCAGGGAATAAGCGTCTACTTGCGCGAGGCTTAGGGAGTAAGTTACCCATTGGCAATGACTCGAATTCAGATTCGTCCATGGCCGATTCCTCTTCCGGCAGGGAGTGCAGTGGCTATCTGAACATGCTTCGTGAAGACGAAGCAAAGGAGAAAACAGCCATGATGCGATGCAGGTAGGTAGTCATCCCGATGACGATATAGGTATATGATATGAAAGCACAACTACAAGACGCTAACAAGGCTAAGCTTCGCCGCCAAAAGCTTTTGCGGCCGCCAGTTCCACCAGTCCCGGGCCACTCCCCCCATGGTTGGTACTTTGGTGACTGTGAGCTTACTAACTTAGAGCACACCGACTCGAGATGACGCGGCTTACCAAAGGAAAACCTTCCGGATACTCTGTAGATCGTTAACAGTTATTAAGCAGCATCTTAAAATGTAGTCTGAACATATTAACGGGCCTAGTCACGATGTCTTTCTGGAATTCACCTTTCGCAGCGAAGGGTGGGTACTTTTCACGACTATAGATTGCTTTCCGGCCGGACCGGTTATATCTGGGACCCGAGTCTTCGTTAATTTGACTCATTTCTCCAAGTGGAAGAATCATGGCTGGCTCATCCTGGCCAAAATTGCATTGATCGCCCACTGGCGGATCACACAGGTTGAGGAAGGTGGTCACGAGGTGGTGTAGTCGGGCAATTGCCGGAATACACTGGAGGAAATGGAATAGCCCTTGGGTGATCTCACGCAGCAGCGGGCAGTTTTCTAAATCAGAGGTGCGTACCCCGTTGCAGAATAGAATGTAGAAAGAGTCATGGGTAGGAAAAACGGGGCTTTATAGGCACTCCGTTAGCCCATGACAGACGAAATGGAATGGGTACTACTAATCATGAGAGGAAAACCGGATAGCTTACCTCGTCCAATACAGGCTTAAGTGCAACCGACTACTGGAAAGCCACGTCTAGCCTGGATGCCTTTCATTGCCATCAATATCTAGAACATATCGTAGTACTATGGTTACGAGAACAAATTCCCCTTCAAAAAGTGGATATCGTCTATATTTCGTATCTATGTCCCATCATGAATCTATCACTTCCAGTCATATCGCCAATCAACTCCAGAAAGCCTTCAGCAGAGCATCACACATGAGCGTAATACACCTCTTCCCTTCGGACAACACACCATCCATGGCCAAGAAAGGATGAGGCATTCCCTTCATAACCTGGAGGTCGACCTTGACACCCGCCTTCACAAGCTTCTCCGCATATTGCTCCCCCTCTGTGCGCAGCACGTCCAGCTCTCCGACCATAACCAGCGCCGGGGGAAGCTGAGCCCAGTCACCAGTATAAAAGAGCGGGCTTGCCTCGGGATTGGTGCGATCGGATTCATTGGGGAGATAGTGATCGCGGTACCAGATCATCTTTAGGGCGGGGAGAGCAGGTGCATGTTGATAGAGACGAAAGGACTCATTGTTATCCACGGTAGCGATGTTATTAGTCACCGGGACCGAGAGCAGCTGGGCCTGGAAATGCACGGGAGGGGAGAGCGTCAGTGCCTTCTGTGTCATGACCGCAGCGAGATTGCCGCCGGCCGAAGAACCACCAGTTGCAATCTTGGACGGGTTGATGGATAGCACGGAGGGGCCTTGCTGGACCAGCCAGAGGAGGGCCTCCCAGCAATCATGAACGGCTGCAGGGAACGGGTTTTCAGGGGCGAGGCTATGTCCACTCGTTAACTCTCCTACTCTTGGTTTCTGTAAACAAGTCTCCTACCGGTAATCAACGGTCACCACCACACAATTGCCCCGCACACACAGGTTGGAGCACACGACATTCTCGGTGTCAATATTACCCAGTACCCAGCCACCACCGTGGAAGTACAGCATCACAGGCCACCCGCCAGCGGGGACATCGCCCTTCGGAGTAAAAACGCGAACCGGCACCGCAGGGCCTTCGCTAGCCTGACGCTCAATAGTTATATCTTGGGTTTTGCCCACTTCCAGCATTGGTCCCGCACCGGGAATCAATACACCGCTAGTTCGCGATGCCGCGACGGGCTGCAAATGTACCTGCTGGTTGTTGATAACATGTTTGTTGTAAAACTCGACATACTCGGGGTCCAGCAGGTGCTTGACGGAGTCGTGGAGGGGATAGGGGGGTTGATTAACGTCGGAAATGGACATGGCGGCGGAGTAGAAGCAGGATAATGTGAATGACAGAGTCACGGGAGAAGCGAGAGGAGGAAGGGATGTTGGGCGTCGTGCAACAGGAGCTCAATTAAACCCCCTTGCATTCTGCATATTAAATCACCATCCCGCGTAGCCCCCACGCCTTGGGCGGGATACTCCAACGACTCCACTATCAGGGTCGTATGTCCCCCGCGCGGGGTTGTTGATAACGATAGGTGGAGTCTGGCGGGGTCCTTGTCCTCAAAACTATACCCTTTTGCGACAAGTCCAGCCATTGCTGTTGCTTCCGTTGGAGTCATTTACGGCGATCGGTGCAACACGCCCCTCTTCGGCTGTCACCATGCCCCGTCTCGTCTCGCTCTTCCGCCGAGAATGGGATTCTAGTCGATGCGACGCCATATGAACGGTATCTCTTTAGCCAAAGCTCGACTCTTTCAATATGTCTTGAATCGTTATGCCCCCCGGGTACCCCATACTATCGTCATACAAGATAAAGTTCCATTCTTTCAGAGGGTTATGAAGACACTGATTGTACGCAGCCGAGTACTCTTAAAGGAGATAGTTATACAAGGTTGGTTGCGAAGCGAACCTGTAGACCTGCCAGCGCCTAGATGCTGTCGGAAACTTTACTTAATGGAATTCATATCCATTTTCCGATTGGTGATGTCGCCCATCGAATGATGGCAACATCCCCACAGATCCCTGGCAGCTCATAATCGTTGTTTATCGATATCCAGCAGTGAGAGACTTGTTACATCTGAATCGTCGAGGTAGGTGGGGAAATTCGGTGGCCTTTCATAGACATATCCAGACACTAGAATGAGCCAAATAGGGTTCTGCTTCTAATTCCCAAGATGAGTCGCTCTAAGAGGGACATCCTCACGTGCGCTCGGATATATATCTTACAGGCCATGTTGCGCAAGGCCTTTGAAAATCAAAACATCGTCCATTCTATTACCTCAGAAAAAAGACCTCTACCCCTTTGGAAAAATTTCTAATGATAACGAGCTTGTTGCTGAGCCCTACTCCATACCAAGAAATCTCGAGTCTCATGGGGAGGAAAATGAAGTCTTGGTATTGTTATCCCGCTGCACAGTTCGGCGCAACCTCCACCCACCACCGACAACGCGATGAAGCGACGAAAACCTAGCTAGTCCGTTACATACCAAGTTCAAATATGATGGGACAAACCTAAATTCTATCAACGCAGTCGATATGGGGTCAAATGTGCTGGTTACCCAGATAAATTCAGAGTTCGAGAGTACAAGCCGTTTGAAGAAAACGAAGAGCCCCCATCACGGAGACAGTCATCAGTCTTTGATGAATCACAGCCCGTCGCCATAATTCATCATCTCAAATCCTGATTAAAGACAGTGAATGCATTCTAGGACACTAAGAGCTGTGTTATCACCCAAAAAAAACAGCCAACGTCTTGACAGAAAGTATATCCCGTCCCGTGGACAGCGATATCATTGGCACTCACCGATTCAACACAAATTACATTTTATCAGCAGGTGCTGGCATTCATTCATACTATAGACTGACTATCTTGACTTTGAGCTCCATGGCCGGGCGCTCCAGGAAACCCATATCCTTGAATATCGCCAACGGATTGAAAGTTGACTACAGTATCTTGTCAACGTCATATTTTTCATCCTTCGGTTCGATTGAACAAAATATATTCAGAGGGAGAACCTAATAGAGACTCAATATTGCCAAATAAAAGCTATATTGGCCAATGCAAGTAGTCATAAACTGTCCACTTGCGACTACTGCGGAAAGGACGCTTTGTTAAAATGCTTCAATACATCAAGCTACCTACGACAAATCAAAGTCCACCTGCACGTGGCAGGTAGAATGTACTTTTCAACAATCCAATGACGTGTCTAGAGACGACATGCGAAACAGAGGAAAATTGACCCTATCGATAGGGTATTGTATATATCCATGCAAGCCAACGACACGATGCAATTATTCAATTTGTTACCCCCAAATTCTTACTGAAGGTTAACAAAAAGTCCACCATCAACCAAAATCTGTGCGCCAGTCTATTTCGAGAAAAGCCTCGTCAGTATAACCCAACCAAAAGTAAGAAAAACCAAAGCAGAACTTACCACATAGCTACTCAACTCCTCACAAGCTAAAAACACAGCCGGCCCAGCCAAGTCTGGCGGCTGACCCAATCGTCCCAGAGGAATTCGACCCTCCATATACGTCCTCTTCTCCGGATCCGCCAAATCGGCATCATTCAATTGCGTGCGAATCGTTCCGGGCAGGAGGGCATTGCAACGAATTCCGTGTTTGCCCAATGCGACGGCACACGACTGCATCAGACTCAGGACACCGGCCTTGGTTGGGGTATAGTGTGTTTGTTCGCCACCGCCCACGAGCGCGGAGATCGAGCTAATACCGATGATAGAGCCTCCCGGCGGGGATTGAGCGAGGGCCATTTGTCGGGCTGCAGCTTGAGTGGCGAAGAATGCGCCGGAGAGGTTGGTGGAGACGGTGTGGTTGAGGAGGGAGGGTTCGAGTCTGTTGTTGTTAGCTGTCTTTCTATTGCAGGACTGACTGGGACAGGGAAGCGGACTTACTCTAGGAAATCGGCGAATTGGCAAACTCCAGCATTGCTAACGAACACGTCCAAGCGGCCAAATGCCTCGACCGTCTTGGCGACGAAATTCTTGCCCGTCTCGGGCTGTGAGATGTCTCCCGTAACGGTGATGAATCTTGTCTTATCGGCACCTTCTTCGATCTCGTTTACCTCCTTGCGAAGAGCTTCCAACAGGTTGTCCTCTTTGGGGCCGCCCAAGTGGCTAATCGCGACTTTAGCACCATGGCGGAGATATTCCAGGGCGATTGCCTAGAAAGAGAGTATGAGGTTAGTTTCTTTATGCTCAGGAAGAGACTGCGGTGCTTCAACTAGAATTGAGGCCTTCATACCCGTCCAATGCCGGTGAGACCACCCGTAATGGCCGCAACCTTGCCCACGAGTAATTGAGGAAGAGGCATGTTGTTGTGAGTGTACGTGTTCAAAATCCCCGATGTTGTCTTCCAATTTCCAGATTCCGTCTTCTATGAGTTGAAGAGTATTTTTCTGGGATTTCTGGGACACAAAACGCTGAGTTGTCCTCTGCGGTAGCTTGGAGAAAAAAAGACCCCGCGTGATCCATTTCGTCTCTGCCGATAAGATTCCGGGCCTCGCGATGATGTTAGACCGAGTGTGGGGTTGGGGTTGCCCCACGAGGGGCAAAACGTACCGAATGAACGGGATTTCCGAGGGACATTCAGCCGATAGGACCGACGAGAGTCGATGCGTTTGGTGGAATTTTGCGGGCAGCCAAGTCATCCAATCGTATTCGGCTTAAGTGAGAAATACGAAGATAAATGCTTTTCGCTTACTAGGAATACCCTTTAGAGCCTTGAAAAGAGGTTTATGTCATCCTTGGAACATTTCAGTCTATTTGATTGAATCATCGATGCTATTTATGTACAGAACATCATCGTGCAACATAGGAATGGGTCATCATGGAAGTAAGAAACGTGAGAAACAAAACATCAAAAGCTACAAAAATTTACGTGCCAAATCAAAGCTTAATGTCCCTCGACCGCGCCGTTGGTGGCCTGGTCATCCGGAGCACGTAGGCTCTTTTGAGGCGCAGGAGTAAGAAGAGCAGAAGCAGGGATCAGGGGGGCATTGGGGTTAAGCTCCAGACCGAATCCGGGCTTATCCAAAATGGAGACATCTAGGTATCCGTTGACAGGGATGGGCTCGTTGATGAAGAGGTTGCCGAAGACGGGTTCCACGGTCTTGCCATCGGCAGAGTTGGCCAGGTATTCCTGGAAAGGGCTGTTGGATTGGGAGACGACGAAGTGGTAGGAGTAAGGACCGGAGGCGTGAGGAACAACGGGGATATCGTAGGCAGCGGCCAGAGCAGAGACCTTGAGGAGTTCGGTCATACCACCAACCCACATCACGTCGGGCTGGATGATATCCAAGTTACGGCCCTCGACCAGCTTGCGGAAGCCATAGCGAGAGTACTCGTGCTCACCAGTGGTGAACTTCACGGTCGGGTGGGCACGCTTCAGCAGAGCGTGGCCGTCGAAGTCATCGGGGGACAAGCACTCCTCCCACCAATCAATATCCAGACCCAGAGCCTCGCAGCGCTTGACCAGCTGAATGGTATATGGCACAGTCAGAGACATGTAGCAGTCAACACGGAGAGGGAAGTCAGGTCCCACGCTGGCGCGCTGCAGACGCAGGTACTCGACGTTCTTGAGCAGACCCTCGGTGCCCTCATCCGGACCATGGGGCAGGGCAACCTTGGCGCCGATGAAGCCAGCACTCTTGGCGGAGGCGGGCTGGGGTCCAGTGCAGTAGAAGTGCAGACGCTCCCGAGTAGCACCTCCGATGAGCTTGTAAACGGGCTCCTTGCGAATCTTGCCCTGCAGATCCCACAGCGCCAAATCGATGACTGAGATAACCGCGACTGGCAGACCCTTGCGGCCGTAGAACATGGACGCCCGGTACATCTTCTCAAACAGGTTGTTCGTATCGCGGGGGTCTGTCAAAAGGAGTGTTAGTCGTGATCATCCTCATATATGACGGCTCAGAGCAAGAACATACCAGCGCCAATCAGGAAACGCTCAAAGTGCTGGTGGGTGAGCCAGCAGGCAGGAGGACCACCGAAACCAGTCGCGAAGCCCTTTGTTCCATCGGTAGCCTCAATCTCGACGCAGAATGAGCCCAACACGTTGATACCCCAGGATGTCCGCGAGCCACGGTACTCTGCCCACTTGGTCATGGGGGTGGAAATGTTGCTGTCGATCAGCCAGTGACCGCCCTTGACCTGTAAATGGGAGTTAGCACGTCAATGATCACCTATATTTCAAAATTGAAGTTTCACGTACATTGTGATAGTCACCACCAGAGCCGACTCCGTCAATGACGAAGGTACGGATAGCCTTAATGCGGGGGAATTCAGAGAGAGAACCCATGGTGATATGCTATACAAAAGAGAACAATGCAAACAGCAAATATCTCAAGAGAAGAGGTAGGAGTGAATAGGAGAAGAAAAAAAAGAAGAATCCGGGGAATTCCTGGGGGGCTCGCGACCTTTTCAATCGGAGAGACGAGGGGAAACCCCGAGCCCTCGGGGCATTGCTGGCCCGAGAGGCGGGCCTCACGGGAAATCCAGTTGCCGCTGCTATCACCGGTTGAATTTGGGGGTTTGATATCCGGAATTTTTCCTGGTGGCATTTGAAGCATAAAGCTACTTTAAAACAAACCTTGAATGTTAAAGGGTAAGGTGCATTTCATGAGGGTTTGCGTATGTGAATCGGGCTATCCGGATGGGCCGATATACTTCAAGCAGGTATTTGCCGTTTGTAGAGCTTGGGCTACTTATAGCAAAACTGACCCCAGAAATCTGGACAGCCAAGCTGGTAATGATTTATCTATTGCCACTATATCTCTACATAGAACAAGTATTATTTATTCCTCATCGGAGTCAGAAAGATCCCGTCTCTGGACCGGCAAGAGCTGCTCACATGCCAAGCCGAGCGGAAAGCGCGGTTGTTTGCCTGAGGCTGCAATTTGCATCGGCCGAGTCTGCGGGGTCCGAGTCCTCGGAGATGCCCCGTGATGTCCCAGACCCCGCAAACTAAAGCATACATTATTCTTGCCTCTAAAGTCTATGAATTTGATGGAGTGGGGAAATTGATTCATTCCTCGAAGTATCATTGACTTGCTTTCATTGTACTTGGACTCTCGCTCCTATCTCTGGTTCAATGCCTCCATTGGCACAAGGGTTGAGGACAACGAAAACCCATACCAAACCGTGGCAACCAAAGCAATGGCGTTGAGATGAATCGACATGGCATGGTTACGAGCAAAGTCTTGGTACGCCCTGTGAAGCTTCCCCTCGCTTGAGTCCGTTGCCTTATCTTCCCGTTCTATTTCCATATGTCAGCACTGGCGCAGTCGCTCTATCCGAGATTGGATACTCACCACCGAGTGCACGTCGGACAAGAGAGGCGGTTGTAGTCCGCGGCCCATACACAAACCAGTTCAAGGAGCCCATGATGATAACCACCACCAGTGGGGCTGCACCCCATGGGTCTTTGACCAGCGACAAAATGCTATACGGTGGATGTGTCGCGGCTGTAAGAGCAGCCAAGCCAACCTGGCATTTGAAATAAACGGGGAACAGCCGCTTCTGCAATGCAAGAAACTCGCGCATCGGTAGTGCCTGGAAACAAAGCTTGGTGTTGACAAAACTCTGATGTCGACGCGTCAAAGTCAGTCATTTGCAGCACTACCAATATGAGAGTGAGGTGCCAATATATCCCCAGGGCAGGTCACTTACTTGATACACCTCGGTTCCCACGAGGGCACCATAGGAGAGAAGATGGTAGGGAAGAAGACTTCCAATCGTGTGTAGAAAGCCACCCATGTTGCGAGGCCTGTGGAAGGACTAGGAGACACTGGGAAATAGAATAGTTAAGTGCAATGACTGGATTTAGCGAATTTAGCTTGCTGAGAAAGGTGTCCTTCTGCTCCCGATCGGAAGGTGTGGTTACACCAAACAGCGAAAACGAAGGCGGTCTCTGAGTTGCCAAATTCAGTTGCCTGACGTCCGAATCTCACACTGACTGGGCAGACCCTTGGCTGCTTACCGTGTGCTTATTATGGTGTTGGCGGGGCTCTGAGGTGATTTTGATTGGAGCCGGTAGGCTGGTGGTGTTTGTCCGTTGACATGCAGAAAGGCGTTGCTGGTGATTGGTCATTAAAGGTTAAAGGCAAATGCTAGGAAAAGCGCTTGGATAATTGGACGTTGGACATACGTCGAGCGTTCGAAACGGGAAGGAGGAAGTTGAGACTACTCTGACATGACGGCTGCTTATGGACAATGACCTCACAAATTGGGTGCGCCTAAACATTCAGGCCCGCTTCTATAAATGTTATATTCGACTATCAGTAACTACGCCTATTCCACTTTCCTCGACAGCTAGCCCATCCGAGCGCAGACGTCTCCTTTCGTTTCTTCAATTGCTCTTGCTAGAATTCGGATTCTATTCTTATCATCCATGATACACCCCCGGGCAAAAATCATTTATCTTGTCCCAGGATAAACTTATTTCAGCCCCATCCCGGTGCGCATCTACCAACTCCTCAAAGCGAGTGCGAATCAAATCGATTGATACCCCATCGAGCTGCGTCGCATCTGCGATAACAGTAAGGCTGTGTCGGGCTCATATTCCCTCGTGAATCGCGGGATCTCCGCCAGTACTTGTATATTCTGCTGATTCTGCTGCTTCTGCAAAGAATGATTTTTCTAATGCAGCCTTCGAGATACTTGATCTCCTTGGAAACATATACGTCAGATTCAGAGGAGTAGGTAGTACGATAAATAAAATGTCCCCAGCTCGGGTGGACTTTGAGGCTGTGAAACAGCTCCCATGTGGGATCAGGAGGGCGAACCATATCGTGAGAGATGAGCACCAAGCATGAAATTGGGCAAATCAAGGGTTGAGAGCACCAAATAATCTGAATATAGGAAGCGTTAGAGCCAGGAAAGTGGCTGGGAGAGAGTAAGCCAGTCTGTTGCGCGCTTTTGCAGGTTTCAGGCAGGAGCGAGGCTGTTCGTTCAGAGTCTAACGGGGCAAACGATGAACAAAGAACATCTGTCTACACAGAATTGATTAGCGTTTGACGGGGAAAATAATCATGTCGCTTCGTCTGGATTGGCCTAGCGAAGAGTTGCTAATCTCAGTATCTTGGTATCCTGGCGACTATCTAACCGGAGCAAATTCAATCTTGTCATCATCCACTCTGATTCTGTTTATAGCAAATCTCTAGGGATTGGATCAACCACCAAGGCACACGCTCCTTTCTCCACTCAAGCGCAAAATTGCTGCCCTGATGCTTGTAGTCCAAGCAGGCCTTTCGAAAAACGCAGTGTTGGACAGTGACCCTTTTCTTCAGAAGCAACGTTTTCCCGCAAATTCACCTGAAATGACACATCCTGAGCGACATACCCTTCAATAAATCTTTCAAAGAGCCCGAAGACTGAAGGTCACTTTACACACCGACAATCTACCCTTTCGTCACAAGTAGAATTGTGGTCAGACTCACCCTCGGGCTCCCCGTGAGTCCTCACACGACGCATGATTAGCCAAAAGTCCAAGCTGAGAACGAACACAAGACCGGAGGTTGCACAATCTGGCCGGTTTCTCGCCATAATAAGCGGCCCCAGTTGCCGCTGAACACTCAGACCATGCTGAATCCTCCTCCTAGGATGGCTGCGGGTGCTACACTCTGCCCCAGACCGCTGGTAACGGGATCTAGAGTGTTGAGCTGTCTCTCGCTGTATGGATTATCCTGAAGCAGAGATCTTAGGTTTTTTTCTCTGTGGAACAAATGTAGTATCGTCGATTCGTGGGTGAAAAGCATGGTATTCTCTTCCAGAGCCTTGTTCAGGAAAGACGCTGAGCTAGCTGAGTCTGGTGAAGTGGCATGTTTCTTGGTATCACACAGCTTAGAGTTCATTAGACAAAGTTCTTGGAGGAATATCGTACTGTAAGCCTCATTTGACGGATTTTCTCGACACTGCCCCATTACTTTCAGACCGAGTCTTCAGCAGTCCCGGAATCCGTTGCACAGCTACGTGTGACGGTGGGATTGAAAGCACCTTTCCATCTCCTCCTCTCTACTAGAGTCATTCTTCCGGTAGCCCCGGCTCTATGAGTCTTGAAATATCGGTGTGACCCATGCGGGCTTACTAGTCTGCGATGCAATTCATCCAAATAGCCTCTGAAATCTCATGCAAGATCCAGTGCCTTGGACGTTAGAAAGGAACAACCCCAAGAAGTAAGGCCATATCCCAGTCATTATGAGAGTGAAGAAAGTCGCCGAGCCTCGAGATGGCGACCAGGCATCAGACCAGAAACAAGATCCCCTGGAGAGACGGCGGCTGCAGAACCGCCTCTCGCAAAGAAACCACCGTAAGAGGATTTCCCCCAGTGCTTCAAAGTACACTATAAACTTATCATAACAGGCCGCAAGATTAGAGATCGCATCGCCAAGCTCCAAGAACGGGTCATCGCCAACGAACTCCGAGCAGCTTCCTCGCTGAACGGCTGGGATCAGCCTCACTCCCTACCGCCTCTACTTAGGAACCGACATGTATTTCAGCACGATAATGCATTGGGTCATGGCACTTTAGATACATCCATGTCTTCGACACAGTCTTTCTCCACGTTTGGCTCTCCCTGTGGCTTCTCGATGGCATCGTCCTGGCCCGGAGCTGCAGCACAGTCATCTACTTTTCTCTCCGGAGACTCGACATGGCTTTGGAATATCGATACACCCCCAACGGACGCGGAATATTCGACCTCTACTGTTTATGATTTAATGGGCAATGGGTCAAATCAAATCCTCGTAGGGAATAATGAGGAGCAAACGTTGCCAGAAATATCAAGCACTGGTAGCCCACATTCTCCCGGGAGCTTCGCGACTCCAACCAACCAGCCATTATACTACGCTGTGACCGGTGAGCATTCTACAATACTGTATTCGCAGTCTCAATATATCCATCAACCATGCTAACTCTTATTCCCCCTTTCAGAAACTGCATTACCCCAAATCCTTCAAGTCCTCAGCAACGCATCTCCTCACTCCAAGATCATCGTTCTCGTCTCACCAGACTGGGTATCGACTGGAGTTGAAAATACTGTTCCAACATCCTCTATTGCAGAGAACAATAGTTTGCAAGAACTTTCACAGCCACTAGGTAGTTCGCAAAGCATCATGTGTCAGCACCAGTCTCATATTACAGGGCCTACAATGAACACATCGGATGCTAGGACATGGTCAAATCCAGCGACCTGGAGCCCCTGGGGATGCCCATCGAAGACAAATAACACCATTGGCGGAACCTCGTCAAGTGCGTGGATATGACGGATGGTATTCCCAGTGAACTTGGCTGGTCGCTTGTTCAGAGTCATGGCATTGGATACCATCGATGTTGAAGAGAGACGAGTCGACGGGATATATGATAAAGGGTAAAGGTAGTGCGGTACACGGTGGGAAGGCCTGGTTTATTTGACGAGTGCACGCGGTTTGTCTCGACGAGTGTCAAGTAACATATGGAGGAGAATCAGCTGTGAAAAACAATATAGTTCATTATTATTTGCTTCAAGTCAATTGTACATGGCTATTCAACAATGCTCTTATGTTCGCATAAACATTAAGATGTGATAGAGATTAGCTTGTGAATTTCCCAAAACACAATCACTCTCGTTCGGCAGTCTGAGCCTCAGTCCATTCCCACAGTCCCCGGGCAACATCAGCGTCCTGAACGAACGCTGTCCCCTTACTGCGATACCCAACGGGGGTATAATAAGCCCCATTTACCAAATTCTCTCTCGCAGTGCCCGCAGCCCAGAGAGAATTGAATGCTCCGCTAGAAATATTGCGGAAGAAACAAGACGCAGTCAGACCGAGGGACTGTTTCATGATGGCACTGATCGATTTCGCATGCGCGTAGAGATCACTGTTCACCGCACCGGGGTGCACAGCGACAGAAAGCAGCTCCGGATGTCGTCGAGCAAGCTCCGAGGCAAAGAGAATATTAGCTGCCTTTGACGCTCCGTATCGAACCCAGGTGCTGCCAGCCAAAAGCTCGGGCGTGGACGTCATTCCCTCCAGCGTGTTGGGGCTCGTCACATGTGCCACGGAGGACACGGTTATGACGCGCACGTCGGGTGTTGTCCGGCATGCCTGGAGATCGGCGACAGTCTTCGTCAACGTGGGCAAGAGCAGCTTGGTAAGTAAGAAATGGCCGACATGGTTGGTACCAAATTGAATCTCAAAGCCATCTTCTGTCTTGACGGGCGGATTGCCCATTGTACCTGCATTTAGAATGAGGATATCTAGGCGGTCGCTATCAGCTTGGAACTTGGCTGCTGCCGCGCGAATCGACTTGAAGGAGCATAGGTCCAGTGGTATGTGTCGGATGTCAACTGGGGACGGTAGCTGCTGCTGAATGGAGGTGATGGCTTGTTGTGCTTTGGATTCTGTGCGCGCGGCGAGGTATATCCGTGCTGGGCGGTGCTTTGCGAGTTGGAGGACCGTCTCTCGGCCAATGCCTGCATTGCCTGTGAGATACGAATGTTGACATTAGCCCAGCTGCTCCAAAGAAGATCAAGGTATGGGTTAGATCGGTACCGCCAGTCACGAATATTGTCTTCCCCTCAATTCCAGAAATATCGCGCTCTGGATTGAATGACGAGCCTAACAATCCGAACGTTGCCTCGCTCAGGGTCGGCCCAAAGCTCGACAAGCCCTCCAGAGGGTGTCGTAGCGCGTAACTAACGAAGCTACCACCGGCAACGACGTCCTGAAACTCCATTGTTGATTGAAGATGTCACCAGGGAACTGCCAGAGGCCGCGCTGGATGTTTTGTGGCCATCGTGGAGAGCTCGCTGGGGAATGAGGGGCCGAGGACGAAGGAGAGTTTCCACTAGTGGGCCAGGCATGTGGGCGCTCCCGATCTGTCCATGGGGGAATAAGATAGGAGGGATTTCGGTGAAAGACAGTCACTTTGTTCGAGGATTTGAATCTGTCGATAGATTCGGGGATCAGCGTAAGGATACATGATGTGTACATTCACATCGATGCCTTGAGGTGCATCTAGAGTTTCAGGCCTGGGAAAGCTTAAGGGGAGGGCTGACGGGCGGCCGCATACTGGACATTAAATACGGAGGACATACTCCGTATTCCAGTGTCTAGTGGTCCAGGACATTTTTTTGGAAATCGGTTATACTTTCAGAAATGCACCTATATCGCATGTCACCTTACTTTTTTCAGGATCTTAATTTTATACTACAGTGTGTCGACTTCCTGTCCTTAGATCAAGATGCTCTAGTCTAGTTTGTGAATTTTTCCCGAGTACCCCTGTCAATTGGACGTGCGTTATTTTTTCCTGATATTTACAGTCATGTATTAACTCGTGTATTCAATACATTCGACACCTCCGTACCCCTTCTCCGTAAAAGCTATCGTCAATCCAAGGTAGGCGGTTCAGTGAATAATCTGCGCTAAGACCTTGGCGATGGGGCCGGGAAAGAGTCTCTCTGTGTATGTTGGTCAAGGCGATTTTGAGAAAGCCTGTACAGTAATTCTCGAAATTACAGTAGCATGGCCAACAGACACCGGGAGAGTTCAAGGCCCCGCCGCCAAGCGCAGGTCATTTATTGAGCGGCTCCTCTCACGCTGAGGGCAAAGTCAAATGCGCTGGTTATGCCACGTCACCCATATAGCTTAATATTGCACCCTACCTCCAGTAGCAAAACTAGAAGAACAAGCCTGCGATTAAGTTTACTTCCACTCTAGCTTTGCTTCCATCCACTTTCCATTGGCTGGCCCCATGACAATGACATAAAAACCAGCGCCATTATGTGCATATCCATTTAAGTCTGGCGCATCGACCATTCTCACCCACGGCAGATTCTCTCCTTCTATCACGGGCGTTGTCACGTGCGTCGATTCGATGTTTTCAATCAGTTCCGTCTTATGATGCAGCATCGCAATCATTTGTGGGACTGTCGTGATGACCCTGCTGGATCGTGTCTCATCGTCTATGCTGAGTGCATCTTTCAAGGCGTCACCAATCGAATCATCTCTGTTGTGGTTGTCGATTGTCCTCAGATCCGGTTTGAGGACTGGTAGCTTTCTCATTTTGATCTTAATCTGCTCTGTTACCTCCCAGATCTTATGATGAGGCATCGTCAGCATCGTCTTGCTTCCCCCTTTAATACCCTCAGCCATCTTCTTCAGTATAATCTTGGGAACTTCTCTCATCGCTGCCTTTGGTCGGATCGTTTTCGGCGTCCCGTCATCTCCCTTCGTCAATTCAAAGACTGTAATAGTCCCATATTTGCTGTCTCCATAAGTAATTGAAGTTAAGCGCCTGTCAGAGCCATTGAATTTCGATGAGTCGAATAATTCGATATCCAGTTTCTCAAGACGCTGCCTGTCGACGTGGCCATCTCCATCACCCAAAGGTAGGAGGATTATACGCGGTAACGACCGGTAGAAGGCCAACAAGTCTTCTTTGTGTAACCAGTTTCGAATAAGTTTCGCGAAGCCTTCTAGCCCGATGTTGAAACCTCCCGCCTCAACGTTCACTTTGACGGACTCGTAGAGCGCTAGCGTGACGAGGTGCTTGTTTTCCAGGATATCTTGTTTTGCGTCAAGCTGATGGTCCTTGTATGTTGCCCAGTCGAAAAACTTTTCCGGTGAATCGGGGGGTTGCACCACGGGCGTATCGTTGACGGCCAGACTATGGTCATTGCGCGCATCGCCACCTGAAAGTGACCGTTCGTTGCTCCTCGGTGGGAGGCCTTCGGTTGAATGACTACCCTCGACAGGCGCGGAAGTGGGAAGACGGTCCTCTTGTCCGGAATCATTGGCTGGACTATTTCCGGGGCCTCCCTCTTTATCTTCCAACGCCAGTACGTCGAGGATTTCCGAGGCAGTTCGTTGCCGGAGTTGCGGGTTATTTCGAAGCCTACGAATTTGCTCCATGATTTCCACTTTAGTCCTTTCATCTTTCAAAGACGGAACCATGGCTTCTTCAAGCAGCTCGGGCAGGCCTGTATCATCGGTCATCGGATTACCAGCATCATTGAAATCAGTGTCCACGTCATCTTCTCCCAAAAGGGACCCGACTGAGCTGAGAAATTCCTGAGCACTTCTCTGCCGAAGTTGTATGTTGCTTCGAAGGTGCTCAAACTGCTCAATGACATCATCCTCGAAGACCACATCGTCGAGGAAGGTAGAAAACGCCTTTCGCAATGGACGAGGAAGCTCACGGAGGCCAATCCGTATATCAGCTTGAATGTTCCTCAAGGTCGAGGTCTTCTTCAACACGGAGCGAGGATGCTCTCGGGGTTCGAACATAGTTGGGCCATGAACGGTGGCTGGGCCATAAACAGTGGCCTCGCCGTACACAGTGGCCTCGCCATATACAGTGGCCTCGCCATACACAGTGGCTGGGCCATACACAGTGGCTGGGCCATAAACAGTGGCTGAACCATGAACAGTGGCATGCACTGTACCCTGGGCACGAATCTCAACATTACCCGACGCGGGCATATTGGCTTCATGACATTGGTTAATAAATTATCATACTCAAATGTATTGGATTTTCGCACCTGTGTGTGGGTTTTTCAAGGTTTCGAAGGAGACCTTCTTCGAGGGTTCAGGGTTGATAGGCTGCGAGCCTTTATTGTCGACGACTTTGATGTTACCTTCAACTTCTGGACCACGTCGGGAAGGATTTGCAGGAGTGATATTTTCCATACTGAGGGAGGGTATGTCTATGTCCTTATATCAAGTTTTTGTTAAGACGTGGCAGAGATCTGAAAATGGTTCAGCTCAATTAGCAAGCGAAACTCGAGCCTTTTCAAAAGAAAAGAATCCTGACATTAATAGATACACACCTTGGATTGAAAGAAGTGAGGGGCAAGTTCTGGTAACATAGGTGAGTTTTTCATAGTTAGGGGTTGGAATGACAGCATATAAGGGTTGGTGAGGGGTTTCAAATTCGCACGAGGGGGTGGTGTGGCTTTGTTGATAGGCCACCATTTCTTCGATTCAGCCTTGAGAACAGCCTTGACTCTGCAGGGGCTGTCATCTAGCCTCACTCTTCAGCCACGGCCTTCCGTCGTAGAAGATTACTAGCTTCCTCTACTTCTTCCCAAACTGATCTCGGCGGTTGGGTCCGATCCTTCTTTGTATCCTTGACCACAAATCAAGTGTTCAATCTACCCCTCCACTCGAGTCTGATCTTAGATCCGGCCCAGATTGTTCATCCATGCACTTCCATCTGCATGCTCAACCGCAGGATCAAAACTCTGCTCGTCGGGCGGATATTGATGTGAGAAAGGTGGAGACTCACCAGCTACGTTCGCAGGATTAGGTGAAGGACAGATCACTGATGGCGTTCACTCACGGTCTGGGTAAGCAGGAGTGGGGGCATACGAGGGAGCTCGTTCCCATAGATTAGGTAGTTCAGCTCGGTAAGCATCGTCATTAAAGGCGTGTACATAAGTCATCCCGCAACAGCAGAAAAGGCCACCGGGGAGCTCTCAATATGTTTGTATTAGCTGCCACCAAGTTGGTCAAGAGCGTCATGTTGAGAGAGCTGTGGCTGACAGGCTAAGTATTATGATAGGTAAGCAAGTAATGCAGTCACTATTTGCAATGTCTGGCGCGGAGAAACCCCCCAAAGGACTGTCACTTGGACATGGGAGTGGCAGAGAGAGGTTGACAGCTCGCCCAGTTCTCGCGCTTGACTTGTTTGCATGGCGTAGAAAATTCTAGTTCATTTCGATGGCCAATGCAGTTTCGAAACATATCATGATATTTGAACAAGGGAAGATCTTTGTACGGAGTACTTGTACTCATATTGATACAGGAATATTGATATTCCGGGATTATTCCTAATACAGACTGGTGTCTTTTGGTGGTGGGGCTAGAGAATCTCTGAGAGTCTCTAAGTCAATCCTCCTCCTCTTCTGTCCTCTGACGAGTCTCTTTAGAGACCTTCCCTCACGTGATCGCGGTCTGGGCCGGCAGAACTCCCCCAAACGGGAAAGAAATCTCCGCGCTGGCAGTCTGGCACACCTGCGAGCCTGCGAGCCTGCGAACGGCCTAGGAAATTCCTCCGACCCGACCGACGGCTTGAGGCAATTCGAACTAAGAAGAGGCTGAACGGGGATGATATTTCCACGCGGTAGCCTTGGCACTGGGGCAACCTTTCGGTTTTAGGGCCTTTCGGTCTAGCGTGCCTGACCTGACCCTCTTCCATCAGTCCCCTCCACTTTTGGGGTGACCGTTTCAAACGGAAACCTTGTGCTTAGCAATTCGATTTGTTCGAATGTGTTTGAGCTTTCTCCTCGGGAGCCTCCCTGGCGATCTCATCATCCAAGATTTGGGTACCCCTCCACTCTTGCCCCTTCTCCTTTGCGTTCCCCTCTGTCGATCTCTTCCCAACGGCCAGGTCATTGGGCCTTTGACGGGCTGGCTACCCAAAACAGCCATCAAAAAGTGAGGAATCGAGGATATCTGGCTATGTGCCTTGCACCATCCGGTGATGGTCCGGATTCCATGCGACAAGCCTATCTTTACAACATCTTCTCTACGACGAGCCAGCGGAGCGCGTGGATCCGAGGCTGGTCGCATAAACCCGCACATGAATTTCCGTTGCCATCTCCCCAGATTGATGACAGGAGGTGGTGTGGTGGCTTGCTCACTAGCGGTGCGCGGGGACCACCTCCACTCCAGCCATATCCTTGTGCCTTGATCCTTTATGGCTTTGACAGTGATGACGGCGGGGAGACACGTCTCTGCTTATTGGTCTTCAAGCCGGATCGACTGGAGTATGGGGCTTTGGCTACCAACCAGTCGTAGATTATTGAGTAGCTTGGGTCGACGCGGAGGGTCCTCATTGAATAAGATGACACTGGTGAATGGCGATACGTGATCCGCCACGCGAGGATCCTTTACTTTAGAAGTGGTATCATAGATAGGCCCATTCTATAAATTGGAATGCACAGGTATAGATAGCCCAGGGCGTAGAAACGGCGAGAACCTACTTGACAAGACATTTGTCTGAAGACCCTCTCTACTTTCTGCTAGTGTGGATTTACCCCAAAGTCTCGAGGGCCGTCAGCCAGTCACAACCGCGCTGATTCCCCCCCTCTCGGCCGCGCGAAAGCCATAGTGGCCACTAGAACACAAATGGCCGCAAGAGCCAGTCCGGAACAGTTAGGAACACATCTGTTCGTTCGTTTATATTAGTACCAAGAGCAATATGCTTCTAGGAAGCAAGACGATTGGGTTGCGATGAACCTTCAAAGATGATCTAGACAATTCTTTTTGGTAGTGCCGTACACTCACTCGTCAACACATTTCAAGAGGACCGTCCCCGGAAGGATCGTCCCGTGAATCTGATTTATTGCCACACCCCTTTACAACGTTCCCCCAGAATTGATCGTCCGCTCCATCGTACTCGATTTCCAACAGTCAATCCAACCACCTCTTCCTTTCTAACTCTCCCCCTCTCTTCCTATTACTTCCGGTACTTTTTCTTCCTTTCCCCAGTTACCGTCTAGGATTGATCGCGTGGCTTGCCCGTTCGTGAGGCATAATTTACACCCCCCCTCCTCCTCACCCCATACTCCGTGCTCTTCCTATCCCAGCGTCCTTATTACATTATCACCGCACCGACCACCCATTACCACCAGTACCACCTTGAATCCACCGCCATCGCCTCCCATCCACTTCCTTTCCTTTCCTCCCCACCTCCGAGACTCTTCGACTATCCCTCGATCGAGTTCTCCCCGTGGAGGGACTGCGCGCAATGAGTACTACGATCGAATCTCATACCGAGACGCCCGCGCCCAACCAGCCGAGTCCGGCACCCAGCGCAACGGGTTCGACTGGAACATCCGGAATCACGGTGCGCAATGGACCTGGGGGTCACCCGCTCAGCTTTAGAAGGTGAGTGATAGTTCGAGTCCTTATGTGCATGTGTGTGCGTCGGTCGAATAATGCGACTATGGTTGCGCCAGCGGCAGCCTTGAGGGGGGAAGAAGGAAGAGGGGACCATCGACAGGGTTTTCACCCCCCATGGGCCCCCAAAGAGGTGCCCCGGGTTTATATTGCGAAAGAAACCAGTCTTTAAATATGCATGCTAACGTGATCGATCTAACTCTTAGACAACGTGCATCTCGCGCGTGCGAGGTACGGCCCTTTTGTTTCGAGGGGGAGACGCGATTTGGTGCGCTTGAGAGGGGGAAGCCTCGGCTGGTGGTGTGCCTCGGCCCTTTGGCCACGCAGCTCTTATCGCCAAGTCGAGCCTGCCCTCAATATGGCCATGAGCCCCATAATCCCCCACGATTGCCTTGAAAGTTATCACAATTGCTAACGATAAGGGTTTTATTTCGATCTAGACCTGTCACTCTCGCAAGGTAAGCTTTTTGCCCCGGTCGCACCCTCTTGTCACCTCGCTGTCGCTAATTCAACCACCGGATCAGGTCCGCTGTGACGCTGCTAGTCTAGGAGTTCCTTGCACCAACTGTGTCGCCTTCTCCATCGAATGCAAAATCCCAACTCCCAAACGGAAAAAGACCTCCAAGGCCAAGGATGAGAGTCGGTATGGCGACAGCCCACCACCTCACAACACTGCCTCGTCGCTGGTCGATGCGGCAGTGGCTCAGTTTCGTCCCGATAACCCCGACGACCCTCTCAACCAGGACTCTTCAGACCTAAAAACACGGGATTCGAGCTCGGAAGATCGGGAAGATGCATCCTTTGGATATCGCAAAGACCGGATGGCCAACCAGGGCATGCCCATCACCTCACTGACGGAGTCGGAGGCTGCTCAGCAGGCCTCCACCGAAAATGCCTATGCTCAATTCATGAAGCCAAAGTTCGCTCGTGCTCCGATTAAAGAGGCTGGCCGCGTGGCATATCTGGGCGAATCATCCAATCTGTCCCTCTTGGTCCAAGATCGCCATGGCACCACCGACGTCGTGCACTACCCTCTGCCTCCGAACATCCGTGGCTCACGAGCACAGTTGACCGACCTGGACAATCTCGAAATTGATATACTCCACCAGCGCGGTGCCTTCTTGCTGCCTCCGAAGCCTCTGTGCGATGAACTGGTCGACGCCTACTTCAAATGGGTTGCCCCCATCGTTCCCATCATCAACCGCAGTCGCTTCATGCGTCATTACCGCGATCCCAAGAACCCGCCGTCGCTCCTTCTGCTGCAGGCCATTCTACTAGCTGGTTCTCGGGTGTGCACGAACCCGCAACTCATGGATGCGAACGGTTCGACGACCCCGGCGGCAATGACCTTCTACAAGCGGGCCAAGGCGCTCTATGATGCCAACTACGAAGACGATCGGGTGACCATCGTTCAAGCGTTGGTTCTTCTCGGTTGGTATTGGGAGGGGCCTGAAGGTGAGTCTCAGCCACCAAGATATGCGTTTGATCTTGCTCTCTAACAGATTGACAAAGATGTCACGAAGAACGTCTTCTACTGGACTCGGGTCGCGATGGTCGTTGCCCAGGGTTCGGGTATGCATCGCAGGTATGATGAGCCATTTTCGTCAACCCTCTGATCTATGTCTAACAAGACGACAGTGTCGAGACCTCACAACTCAACAAACCTGATAAGCGACTATGGAAACGAATCTGGTGGACGCTCTTCACTCGTGACCGCTCAGTTGCCGTAGCGCTGGGACGCCCGATTGGCATCAATACCGATGATTCCGACGTCGAGATGTTGACCGAGGACGACTTCATCGAGGATGAGCTGGATAGTCCGGCGGAATACCCACCTGAGCCAGTGCACGTCCAGTTCTTCCTGCAATACGTCAAACTCTGCGAGATTATGGGTCTCGTGTTGTCTCAACAATACTCCGTCGCTTCAAAGTCACGGCGCATGAATGCCATGGACCTCACACACTCTGACATGGCCTTGGCTGACTGGCTGCAGAACTGCCCGAAGGAAGTCTGCTGGCAGCGATCCCGCCACCACTTTTGGGCGGCTCTCCTCCATTCCAACTACTAGTGAGTCTTTCCGGTATTAAGCACTCATACAGCAGTCAGGACTGACAACTAAATAGTACCACACTCTGTCTGTTACATCGAGCCCACATGCCGCCTGCCTCCTCGGCACCCAATAGTTACCGAGTAGAAGAGATGGCTTATCCATCACGCACAATTGCCTTCCAGGCCGCCGGCATGATGACATCCATTATCGAGGGCCTTCAGGCCCACAATGAGATTCGCTACACCCCTGCATTCATGTATGCTGACCTTGAACTCTGGGATTCCCCTCTATCGCTCATCAGGATACAGTACTGACAGCTACCTACAGTGTATACAGCTTGTTCTCCGCTTTGATCATGCACGTCTACCAGATGCGTTCGTCCGTCCCCTCCATTGTCGCGACCTGTCAAGAACGCATCAACGTGTGTATGTCCGCCCTTAAGGATGTCTCCAAGGTTTGGCTTGTGGCCAAGATGGTCAACACTTTATTCGAATCCATTCTGGGCAACAAGGTGCTCGAAGAACGACTTCAGAAAGCTGCTGGAAAGCGACACCAACGTCGACCCCATGACACCGCTGCCCCTGCAAAGGCTCCAAAGCCAGAGCCTCCTAAGCGGAAGTTCGATGACATGGATTTGGGTCTGCCTAACGGTGGCCCCACGCCCCCGGTCTCGTACGAACGGTCACGCCCACAGACTCCTGCCGTGACGCCGTCGCGTGAGTTGCATCAGCCGTCTCTCGGTCACGTATCACCCAACCATCGTCAAGATCCCATTGTAGGACCTGCCAACTCACGAGGAAATACTCGACCCACCACCCCCTTCAACGCGCAGTTCTCTTTGCCTGCCACGCCGCCCGACTTCTTCCTGGTGACCCGTAACTCTCCCAACCTTTCACCATCGCTGTGGGAGAATTTCCAACCGGACCAGCTGTTCCCCGACGGCACGGCCATCTTCCCCGAGCTGACCTCACCACCTCCTCCTGGGACGGTTGATCCCCAATTGCACATCCCATCTCAAATGCACCCTGCTAATATGGGTCAGCGGCCCATGATGGGAACTCCACAGCAGCCGGTACCTGGGCGCAGCATGTCTGTTTCCCAAGGCAGCCCACAGATGATGTCGGGCGTACCAGGGGCCATGCCAATGGGACCTGGGGGACCTCAGCAGATGTTTGGCATGGAAGGTCAGCCGTGGCCCATGCAGGGACTGGATGGGACTATGAGCGGAGCGGCGCTGGACGCTGCCAGCCAGGACGACAACTGGAGTAGCAGCTCGCGCAGCGGGCCGACTGCGCCAACGACCTTGAACGTGGAAGACTGGTAAGTTCTATCTCTGGCTTTGTGTGCTTATCTAGGCGAGCATAGCTAACTGATCTGATCTAACGTAGGTTCCAATTCTTTGGCATTAACGGGGGCTTTGGCGATCTGGCGGCATAAAAGGATCCGGTCCCGGCGGCGCAATGTCTTATCCTAATGTAATGCAAGTGTGATTCTGGGTGTATTGTTATGTAGTATGTTCTTATCTTTTTTACCGGAGTTCAATTGCTCTACGTGAGGGCGTTGAGATGGCAATGGATGGTACTGTCTTGGGTAGGACATGGTGATTCCTGTACCTGATATATTTGGGCCTGATAGCCATCAGGGAAATGATATATTACTCTGCACTGCTTACATTAATAATCAATTCCTTAAAAGAGAAATTATCGAGAGACAGTCATAAGAAGACTATAAATAACGTAAGGGTTCAACATTACTATAGCGGCATGGCCATGTATGGGCTTCCGCCTCCGCCTCGCGGCCCCACGCGGTCGGAGAGTCACCGGCGAGTCGCTTCGGGCGGCGTGACCGTCGGGTTGTACAGGATCCTGTCTGGTTTCTCTCTCTTTCCACTCTCGGGGGTACTTTCAGCCTGCGCAATCTTCCTCAATCCTTGTCTTGTTCACCCTCCTTCATCCTCCTTCTTTCCAGCTGTTGCGCCGTGTTTCATTCCTCTCCGCGCACCGTCATGGCTCAACCACACCCCGCGTCTACCACCACCCCGCTCTACTTGACAGGCAACAAAACTGGTCTGCAGGAGTTCCTGGATAAATTCGATGTCGGTTCCTCCAATGCAATTTCTATGAACTGGCTGATGGACTGACACATTCGTCTTCTACCAGGTCTTCCTATTCGACTGCGATGGTCCGTAGATATCCCGAACCCTGCGATCTCGGCCTTCCCTCCGCGAAGTTGCGCCGCATTTGAAATTACTCTCCGCGACAACAATCTCCTAGCGCTAACATTGACTCTAGGTGTCCTATGGTCTGGAGACCACTGCTTCCCTGGGACAGTCGAGACCCTAGAATTGCTACGAAAGAATGGTGCGCAATTCCCACGAGCGCTGCAACAAGGAATGGAGGATCTCACTCTCGTCTAGGCAAGCAGGTCGTTTTCGTCACGAATAACAGCACCAAGTCGCGCGCCGATTACCGAAAAAAGCTAGAGGCTCTGGGAATCCCAAGCACTGTGGTCAGTGAACACCAACCCAGAAGCAAGAGCAAAAGCAGGAAGGCCGGAGTGACTAACACCCGAACAGGAAGAGATATTCTCGTCTTCATACAGTTCCTCGATATACATTTCCCGCATCCTGCAACTCCCCGAAAACAAGCGTAAAGTCTATGTGATCGGTGAATCCGGCATTGAACAAGAACTGCGCTCCGAGAACATCCCCTTTATCGGCGGCACAGACCCAGCATACCGTCGTGATATCGAGCCCGAAGACTACAAGCGCGTCGCGGCAGGCGATCCCTCCCTTTTGGACCCCGAAGTCGGCGTCGTTCTCGTCGGATTGGACTTTCATCTGAACTATCTCAAGCTCGCCCTGGCATACCAATACGTGAAGCGCGGTGCTATCTTCCTCGCGACGAACATTGATTCCACGCTGCCTAATTCCGGAACTCTCTTCCCTGGCGCTGGATCTATGAGTGCACCTCTCATCATGATGCTTGGAAAGGATCCCGTGGCACTTGGAAAACCCAGCCAAGCGATGATGGATGCGATTGAGGGTAAATTCAAGTTTGATCGCAGCCGCGCCTGTATGGTGGGTGATCGGGCCAACACCGATATCCGCTTTGGCTTGGAGGGTAAACTCGGTGGGACGCTGGGCGTTCTCACGGGCGTGAGTTCCAAGGAGGACTTTGTTGCCGGTCCTGTTCGTCCTCTGGCATTCCTGGATAAACTCTCGGATTTGCTCGCCGTGGAGCAGCAGTAAGGACTGTCTGCGTCTAGAACGCTGTTTTGGATGGACTCTGTAGATAGCATTGTGATATAGACATACACGAGTGACAATCGGACATGTGATATTTAGAGTTACACGAGGAGAAGGAAATGCATGGAAGAAAACCTATCAAGTATTGTTTTGAAGCCGTCGGCAAGAATTACTCAATGGAGATGAAACTCGAGCTTGTAATCGGCGAGATTGACTTTTCTTTTTACCAAGTATAGTGACAAAGCTATGCGGCCAGGCCCAGGCTAAATGCTTCGGTGACTCTCTATCGTTCGTAACGATATTGGCTAGAATGAATGATGGCCCTGAAACCAGAACAGAGTGGGCAGGCTCGGATACTGAGATCGCCGGCAAATATCCGAAGTGATACTTTTCGGTCCGAGTCAATGAAATACTGTAGATTAATGTTAGTTGCCGCATGGTTCGATCGGACCATCTGGCGAACAAGAGACCATCAATGAAACAACCCTCGTTTCAAGCCGCTGACCAACGCTCACACCAACGTATCAGACCAATAGTCCAATCCAAACTTTCAGCCGCGAGCATCTCCGTTGATTACAGGTTACATCAAGACCTCCCAATCGATCGGGCCCTGCAGGGAACTGATCTATTGCAAAATACGATGCCCAACACCCTTCGGTCCATCTAGATCCTGTCATTCGTTCCCGGAAGCAACCGAACCCCTGCATGAGATGGTGGCCAAAGTTCAGCCACGAGGCTTCGGGTATCACGAGTCTAATGTAAGACTCGAATATAATCTGAATTGAGGAACCCGCCGAACCACTCGGGAAATGAAACCAAGTCAGACGCTATACGAGCCGCTCAGCCGGACATCCGAGGGAATGGGTCATTTCGGTTGAAGAATTTCTTGTATACATATACTTTGGTTTTCATGTTGGCCGTCTGATGCTCATGCTGGGCATGAGAAGAGCTCTGCGTGAATATCCTTATTAGCCATTCATGTGCGCCAGAGACGGTACTCGAGTCTTCCTGATGGATGCTCTGCTGATCAGCTTCTTACTATGTCTGGTATCACGAGCCTGGGCTATGCCCATGGCGTTAACGGAGGACAACGCTTCCTCTACGGAGACAGCATTATATCAAACGAGCAGACTAGCCCGATCTGCTCTTGACTTGACACTCTACGGTCTCGAGAATCGTATTCTGAACCATGACCGTGAAAGTTGCACCTTGGGAACCCTCCGAGTTCGTCGAGACTGGAGGGCTCTTTCTAACGGTGAAAGAAGGGCTTATATCGATGCAATATTATGTCTACAGCAACTACCTCCTCAGACACCTGCTGCGCTTGCGGGCGGAGCTAAAACAAGATACGATGACTTTTTGGCTACGCATATCAATCAGACTTGGCACATTCACCGAACGGTAAGTGCTGTCAACTCTAGGTGCTAGGTTCATCAGTCATGTTGATGATTCATAGGGCACATTCCTAGCATGGCATCGCTATTTCATCTACACCTTTGAAGAGGCTCTTCGTAACGAATGTGGCTACACCGGTGATCTCCCGTAAGTCTTCCTTTGCTCATCTATTTCCACAGTTTAATTACAATCGACTAACAACCTCCTCCTCCAGCTACTGGAACTGGGGTTCCGACGTAGACTCCATGGAAGAATCCCCTCTCTTCGACGGAAGCGACACATCTCTCTCCGGCAACGGCGAATTCATCCCCAATCAGCCGGATCTCTCAATTCCCCTAGGAAACACCGACATCCCACCCCTCATCCTCCCAACGGGTACAGGAGGAGGCTGCGTGACCAGCGGGCCCTTTGTAAACTACACGGTCAACATGGGCCCCTCATTCCTCTACGTACCGGGAGGTAATGTATCTCGAATGTCAAACCCACTCGACTACAACCCGCGCTGCCTACGACGAGACCTCACAACCTCCATCCTCCACGATAACAACAACTACGCGACCGTCCTGGCATTACTCCAAAACAGCACTGATATCTGGGACTTTGAGACCAACATTCAAGGTGCCCCGGGCAGTGGACTCCTCGGTATCCACGGTGGCGGCCATCTAGCAATCGGTGGTGACCCTGGCCGTGACGCCGATGCTAACCCAGGGGATCCGGGGTTCTGGAATCATCATGCTATGATTGATCGTCTGTGGTGGATATGGCAGTACCGGGATTTGGAGAATCGGGAATTTGCAATCTCGGGGACGGGAACTTTTCTGAATGAGCCAGTTTCGCCTAATACTACGCTTGATACTCTGGTAGATGTGGGATATGTTAAACGGGGGTCGGTTGCGATGAGGAATCTCATGAGTACTACTGCGGGGCCTTTTTGTTACGTGTATTTGTGAAGGTTGGACTTGTTAGGTTGGAACTGGTTGGATTGGTCTTGTGATAGAGAGGAGTCGATTGTACAATTATTCTCGAAATCGGCTTGACCGATATATACTGAGAAACTCTTTCGAGGCCCCACCGCCGAGACCTTAGCGTAGATCATTTATTGAACAGGCCGCGCTAGAATGAGGGGAAGTTGCTTGATGGTCTGCTAGAACAACTCCTTTCTCTTTGTGAGGGGGTCTCTTTGGCGCAGAGAACGTCAACGAGCGACATCATCGGCAAACGACGGCAATCCTGGTCAGTTGTCGGTTGGTTGCTGTCTCAGTCATCTTAACTCCCCCTAAATCTGAAACCTAGATTGCCCCGAATCTAGATTCCATTCCCTGCGCGATCATCTTCCGATCATCTTCCAGCGCTTTCGAGGTCACGAGAGCGAAGATGAACGGCTCTCTTCTTCATCTCCTTCCTGCTGAATTGCTGCTCTCTGTCGCAAATTTTCTAGAGGGAGAAAGAGACATTAACTTCTTGGCTCAAACTAACAGTCGGTCTTATTCTCTCCTTAATCCGTACCTCTATCGCCAGAACTCGCTGGAATCTCAAAGTTCAGCCCTGCTGTGGGCAGCCCGACAAGGGAGTGAGGCGACGGCTCGAACCTGCCTTTCGGCAGGAGCGAATGTTGAGGCGACTGATCGCGCGGGCAGAACACCGCTATTTCTCGCTGCGTCGCATGGCCATGAGGCAGTTGTAAAGCTTTTATTGGAAATGAGAACCATAGATCTCAATTCAGGGGCACCGTATGGTTTCACGCCACTGTCTACAGCCGCGTCTAAAGGCCATGAGGCGGTAGTGAAACTGTTACTGGAGAGTGGGCGGGCCAATATCAACTCGAAGGACTCTTGTGGTGCGACGCCATTCTCCGGCGCTGCGTCAGAAGGCCATGAGGGGGTGGTGAGGCTGTTACTAGAGACAGGGAGGGTGGAAGTCGACTCGATAAAGGACCACGAGTGTTGCACACCATTCTTACGGGCGGCATCGAATGGCCACGAGGCGGTGGTCAGGCTCTTACTGGAGACTGGGAGGGTGGATATCGACTCAAAGGACTTCCATAGTCGCACACCACTTTTGTGGGCTGCATTAGGGGGCCACGAGGCGGTAGTGAAGCTGTTGCTAGAGACCAGAATGGTGGATATCGAGTCAAAGGACTCTTGGGGTCGCACGCCATTTTCCGGAGCTGCGTCGAATGGCCAAGAGGCGGTGATGAGGCTGCTAATGGATACGAGAAATGTGGATATCGACTCGAGGGACCTGGGGGGTTGTACGCCTTTGTCTGAGGCCGCATTGAATGGCCATGAGGTGGTGGTGAGGCTGTTGCTTGCGACTCGGCGGGTGGAAGTCGACTCGAAGGACACCGTCGATGTCACGTCTTTTAAGTAACGCTGCGCCAAAAGGTCATAAGGAGGTTGTGAGGATTTTACTGCAGACAGGGAGGGTGGATGTCAAGTCAAAAGACTTTTGGCGTTGCACCCCGTTGTCTAATGCTGCTGCGAGAGGCCATGAGGCAGTAGTGAGGCTGCTACTTGAGACGGGGAGGGTAGATGTCGACTCAAAGGACATCCATAGTCGCACGCCACTTTGGTGGGCTGCGTACAAGGGCCACGAGGCGGTAGTGAAGCTCTTACTGGAGACCGCGAGGGTAAACGTCGAGTCGAAGGACCTTGGGGGCTGCACGCCATTATCCACAGCAGCATCGCAGGGCCACGCGGCGGTGGTACGGCTGCTAATAGACATCGGAGAGGCCGATATCCACTCGAAAGACTTGGATAATCGCAAACCATTTTCTTGGGCTGTGTTGAATCGTCATGAGGCGGTGGTGAAGCTGTTGCATGAGAAAGGAACATTATAGGAGAATTCCTAGATAACTATCGGTCATACCATAATTTCGCTCCATGACTTCTCTCCTATGAGAAAGCCTCAGGTCCATATCACAGCAGGATGCAGCGCCTTAGGTAGAGAAAAATAATACGCGCTCAGCATTGTGGATTGAAAAGGTGCACTGCGCGTCCCTGTAGTATACTATCTTGCTGGATTCAATATACATATTTCTCTAGGTTTTGAGGTAAAAAGCCATTTCCTAACGGACCATGTGAAAAATATTTTAACAGGACCTCTATCGATCTTACTGAATAACAATCGTAATCGTGTACAGTCAAGGAATACCACATTGTGTAGGCTGAGAAGAAGAATCGAAGTCACCGAGCTAAGGAAGAAATTCCTCGGCGCTAGGGAGCGAACGAATGGTTGGTAAAGATCGACCATAGATTTCTAGTTTAGTACGTAATATGAAGTATCTCAGTTGAAGACACAATATTATACAGTGTGCATCTTACGATTGGCCCTCAATTTAAGACAGCCTGCTCAATAAATAATCTGCGCTAAGATCTTGGCGATACGGCCAGAAACGAGTTTCTGTGGAATGTATATATCGGTCAAGCCAATTTTGGAGAATGACTGTACTGTAGCTATGGAGTTGAGTTATATATATTTTTTTCCAATTGGTATCAGGTGCACCGGTGATTGCTCACACTTGCTTGGAATCCCGCGATAGTACTTTCGTGAATGATGAGTTGGATACGCAATTACCTCAATTTGCTTAGTAGCTGCTAGCGGTACACTCACTTTCACATAAAAGACTGGATTAATGAAGAAAGTGCCGTCCGACCATTGAGGAAACACGAGAGCAACTCGCCGACCCAACCTAACAAGCCAAGGCTTACCGTAGTATTCCCCCACTTCTCCAACAAATGAGTCAAGAAATCAACCCCAAGCGGGGGATTTTGATGTTTACCATCGTATCCACCCCAATTGGTCAGCCGAGGTGACAACGCCTTTCCCCGCTGATTCCAACCGTCATTCATCCTCCGAACGTCATTGTCAATTCTTCACTCCTTGTCCAGAAGAATCCCCAGCATCATGGAAGCAAAAGAAGCCCAGCGAGCATCGTTCCTGCTAGACGCCCAAAACAAAGCCATCGCGCTTTTCCAAGAAATTGAAAGGAGCCTAGTTCGTCCTGGCATCAGCGAAAAGGCATTAAGCGATGAAATCCACAAACTAGGCGCCGAACGCTACGGCGTCCGAACCCATTGGCACAAACGCGTCGTCCGAAGCGGAGAAAATACCCTTCGACCATATGCCGATAACCCTCCCGATCGAGTCATCCAAGAAGACGACATTCTCATCGTGGATCTGGGCCCCGTCTTCGAAGAATGGGAGGCCGATTTTGGGCGTACGTTCGTGCTGGGGGATGACCCGCACAAGAAAAGGCTGCGCGATGCGCTCCAGCCCATTTGGGAGATTGTCAAGAACAAATACCGTGAGAATCCTGATATGACGGGCGAGGAGTTATATGATATCTCTTGTGGTGTGGCGCGGGAGCATGGCTTCGAGTTTGGGGCTCATATTGCGGGGCATATCGTTGGGGATTTCCCGCATGAGCGTATTCCCAAGGATCAGAAGACGTTGTATATCACCAAGGGGAATGATAAGAGTATGAATTGTGTGGGGCCGGATGGGTTTAAGAGGCATTGGATTCTGGAAATTCATCTTCATGATCTTGCAAGACAATTTGGGGGATTCACGGAGCAACTTTTGACGGTGAACTAAACTCGACCGGGGGTGCTAGATGTATTCTGGAACCGTTAGATGTTTCGGCTCTGTGATTTCGGGAATTGAACCTATCAGATAGACTATCTTCGGCACGACTTGTAGATCCAAGATCCATGTAGCAATGATGTTTATCATGGGTTAACTGTTTGTATGTTTCGGTCAGGCAATAGTGCTTCGGCTGCAGATCTACATCATTTCAAAGTATATAGGGTGCGGTACCTGATATACAAAAGTCTAAAGTATAGCTAGAGTCGAAAGCTTAAACTTTACCTTCTAGGGCCATCGGTGTATCGGCATTGTCCATCACATCTAGACACGTGCCTTGAATATGAAACCAGAGCCAAAGGCCTCCGTCATCTGCAGAAGTGGCAGGGTTGCACTGACGGTCGGGCAAAGTGGTAGTGGGCACGGCACGTCTATACTCTTGCTTGAAACCTATATGTGACAACACAATCCATACTGACGACGGACACTCTGCATAGCGTACACGATTTTACTATCCTATTTAAATCTCATTGGATTAAATCTTATTGGAGAGTACCTTTTCGAAACTAAACCATCGTCATTCTCATTTTCTTCCCCCTTGACTCCCAAAATCCCACCCCCCTCCCACGCCGACTCCACTCTAACGGGACTACTTGGGCAGCCCCCCACGGCGATCCATTCCAATTATCCACGAAACACGACCGAAGCACTCGTCACTGGGTATGATGCCGGACACTGTTGACCGTGCTCGAGACCCTGGAGAATTTATCAGCATTGCAGTTGATCATCCCGGGTGATTTGTAAACCCTGTTAATGGTCAGTACTTTGTTGACTTGTCACTCCACTCTGGACATTCGCCGCGACTTCTACCTCTTCTCGCTGCCTCCCCTCCATAGCACGCTATCGCTGTACTATAGTATTTTCTATTCGCATCTGCGAATGAATTAGCTGCATATCTATATTCTTCGACTACTGGGTGCCCATCCCAGCCCACCACCACAATGCGCCTCACACACGCGCCCCTGTTGTCCCTCCTCGCTCTGACGAGCGCATCCCTACAACAAACGCCCCCCCGCGCATCCGCCCGCCTCTGGGCCACCCACTACAACGGCAATGTCTACTCGATCTTCTTCAATGGCCACGATCTGTCCCTCACAGACACGGTCAAGACCTGCGGCTCGATGCCGAGCTGGTTGACCTTTGATCCCGAGACGCGCACTGTTTACTGCTCTGACGAGGATGGCACGGCAGACCCCAGCACGAATGGCTCCTTGTGGGCTTACGATGCTGGGGAAGATGGGAAATTACATCAGACTGCGAAGACGAACACTGTTGGTGGCGGTGTGCATAGTGTTATCTATGAGGATGAGAACGGGGGGAAATATCTTGCCATTGCCCATTAGTAAGTCACCATTGTCTCGATTACCGAAGTTGTTCGCAAGCGCATCCGGATATTCCATTCTAATCTCAAACTAACAATTCCACAGCGAGGGCTCTGCAATCTCAACGTTTGGCCTCCCCTTGCGCGACAATGAGCCCGCCACCCAGGAGTTCCACTTCAACATGACCCACGAGGGTGCCGTCGCACAGCAGGACGCGCCTCACCCGCACGAGGTCTTCCTCGACCCAACCGGTTCCTTCGTTGTGAGCCCCGATCTGGGCGCTGACCTGCTGCGCGTATATTCCATCGACAGCGGATCCGGCCAGCTACAGCAATGCCCACCGGTCAACATCACATTCGGCAGCGGACCTCGCCATGGCGTCTTCTGGACGGATGGAACGAACAATGATACGTTTTCCACCGGTAGCCAGGATGGTCGGCCAGAGCACTCGCGCCAGGTTGCAGCCGTCGGTAAGACGATGATGTACCTCGCTAACGAGATCGGCGGCACGGTAGACGTGTTTGAAGTGGCCTATGCACGATCCGGATGTCTCTCTTTCGAAAAGACCCAGACGATGGTACCGTATTCGAACAGCACGATGCCCAAGGGCGCAACTCCGGCCGAGATCCGCTTGATCGGTGACGTGCTCTACGTCTCCATTCGCACGGATCAAGGGTTCGCCCCGAATGATAGTATCGTCACTCTCGACCGGTTGCCACGCGGTGGAGCCGTGATGCTCCGGAAGAAGACCTCTTCTTATGGCAAGGTGCCGCGGACGTTCACGATCAATCGCGCTGGTGATCTGGTTGCCATTGGGAACCAGGCCACGTCGACCATTTCCATTGTGCGCCGCGACCGGCAAACCGGTGACCTCGGCGAGGAGATTGCCGTGTTGCAAGTTGGCGAGCCCGGCAAGGTGGGCACTGCCGAAGGACTGAGCAGTGTGATTTGGGAGGAGTGATGCGGAGATAGACAGAAATGAAGGTGCAGAAATCTTGTCAATGGGTCTCATATCTACATACTTTTAAAACCTAGGGGGTGGTTTCGAATGAGGAACGGTGTGGGAGTTCATATCTTCATGTGCTATCGTCGTAGAGATGCGAGAGGTGACAATTGCCATCACATAAAATCGTCCAAAAAGTCTGCATCACGATCCTGGTTGCTGCTAGCCTCCACATTCTCCGCGCTAAACATGTCGTCGTACGCGTGGTCCTTCTGCCACTTGAGCTGTTCACGCTCACGCTTCTCCTGTTTATCCCTGGTTTGCTGCTGCTCTCGCAACTTGCGCTCATCGTGCCGCTTCTTCTTCAAGAATTCTTCCTTTTCAGCGCGGAGATCGGGGAATTTCTCGACGCGGGTCTTGTTCAAACGATTGACGATGGGGTTCTCGCGGACTCGGACGAGGACCTTCTTGACTAGCTTGGGGTTGTGGAAGGAGACCTGGCCCACAGCCATTGAACCGTCTTTTTGGAGGTTTGACCAGGGTGTGTAGATTATAGTGATGTTGTCCTTTTTGTTCCCTGCGCAATTGGTCAGACTTCCGTAACTTGTTGGCATATGCACGAGAGAATTGGAGACGGACCGTCGATCGAGTTCGCTTTCGTAAGTTGGGCGCAGTCTTCGAGGAGAGGTTCAGGAATATTTTCCCACGTCTCGCCGTCGCGGAGACGAAGATAGACGTGCGCACTCGATAGATTATCAACATGGAACTGTGAAGGTGGGTATCAGTAATTTGGACGTGCTTTTGTAAGACCAGGAGTATGAAGACCGACCCTATCGTATGGTATCGTTAGCCACGCAATCAATGACATTTAATAAAGTCGCATTTACCAGACATCGTGATCCAGTCCAAACTTGATCAAGTCCTCATCTGGCCAGAAGTGTTAGGAGCTCATCCTTTGAGGTATCCAGTCAATCGATATCATACTCTCAAACTTGTCCTTGCCGACGTAGATGAAGGCGGAGGGAGAGACCACGCTGGAGGTGAAATAGTAGACCATGATGGACCAGTGTAGATTGAGGTATCGAGAGGGCGAGTGTCCGGTGCTGGTCTCAGTGAATGCGCCAGCACTTTTTGATTTCTGGTGGGGTTCGTGATGGGTGAAAGATTTATGGCTTAGTCATCTCTGTAGGTCTGGCTGCATTCATAGTTGAGAATAGAGACATCGAGCATTTTATGTGCAATCTTCCAATCTACATAAATTTATTGAAACAATCTTATCTTGAACACTTGAATTGTTTGTTAGCTACATGACACCTAGATATGTCTGGCGAAGTATAGCAGAGTATAGGAGAGCCATGTCAAGCAGGCGGTCAGGTGCAATGACATCAACCCCATATCGAGGAGCATATCTTATCGCGCTTTTCTTTTCTGCCGACCTTCCTCCATCATACGTCTTCCACTCCTCCCCTTTGCGCCACCATGGAACCTGCTGAGAAACGCAAGCTCGATACCGAGGCGGATGGGGATGAGCCGTCCCTCAAGAAAAGGGTAATTGGCCCATCGTTGCCCCCTCCCCAGCCTTCAGACACTCCCGACGACCGCAAAACCGATTCACAATCCGACAGCGACGGCGATAGCGACGGCGATAGCGACAGCGACGATGACTTCGGACCCGGTCTACCACCCTCCCTCGGCGGCGCACAGCCAACTCAACAGACCACTGTCCACTCTACTCCCCATATATCACAGACCCAGAAAAAGGAGAACCAGCGCGACGAATGGATGCTAAAGCCACCCAGCTCGAGCGACTGGACCTCCAAGATTGATCCGACGCAGCTTCGCAATCGGAAATTCCAAACGGGAAAGTCTGCTCGAGCACCGGGCTCGAAGCAGGTGGATGCTACATGGGTTGAGACCCCGGAGGAGAGGATGCGACGACTACAGGATGAAGTGATGGGTGTTAATGCCCCGCCAAATCGCGCAGAGCAGCGTCCTTCAAATACGAAAGATGCGGTCCGAGCTAAGGAAATGGAAGAGAAAATTAAGAGATTCAACGTAGGTCGCGCAATAACAAGGAATTCTGCCAGCGGGCTGTCTCGAAATCTCATGTGCTAATCGAACGTACTCATAGGATCAATCAGGAAAGAACAAGCGACTCGAGAAAGAGCAATCTGCGAAGAAAGAGGAAGAAGATGATCCGAGTGCTCGAGCTTTTGATCGAGAAAAGGATATGGCTGTCGCGTCAAAGATTACAAGTGCGCAACGGCGGGAGATGGTGAGCAAAGCGAGCGATTACGGGTCGCGTTTCTCTAAAGGAAGCTATCTTTAAGACAGCCTGTGACGGATATCCCGTCACTTTCGACTTCTTTTGTCCGTGTGGAGGTTATGCTTGTGGAAGTGCCTATCGTTTGAGAGGCTCAACAATTGTATACCTAAGTCCTTGAGTGGTTACGACTTAAATATGAAGATACCATGCAAATATTCCTTGCGCATGAGCTAATTCATTTGCTTTCGATGAAAAATCCCTCCAGTAACGGCGGTACCATCTTAGACGTTATATACATGTCAGTAAAGCCCTACTACTTATGACCCTGATGGCGGTTGATGCCTGAAATCGAAGGCTGCAAGCTCTTATCTCCGCGACCAAACCCTGTCGACCAGCTCTCATCTTCCGATTCAAATTTCTGAACACTCATTCAGACCGCAGACCCTTCTGGCGAAGTTGACGAGCTGGGCAATTTGGGCAATTTGAAAAGCTAGGGATTTCAGCGGAAACCAGTTTGAATCAAGCCTCGACAAGGTCGGATCACATTCGTGATCTGGGCGCGTGAAACACACAAGAATGTCCCCCACACTGGCCCATTCGGACATTCATTCCTTGAAGAGGAACGAAGCGCTGGAGATTCTGACCCAGATTTCACGCGTTGAAAAAAAGACATTTCCAACCAATGAGGCATTCGCGTTCGGGGAAGAACTATGGAGGAAAAAGCCCAACACGCGAGTTGTATACTCCAACCGCGCCGAGGGTACTACACGAAAGGATCTCGTGGCCTACGCAGTGTACGTGCGCCAGAAGGGTGTAGCCCTCCTGCACAAGGTCTGCGTGATCGAAAATTATCGCCGTCAGGGTGTCGGTCACGAACTCATGTCCTACATTCAAGAGCGCCTGCGAAAGGAGGGCTGCCAGTACATCCAGCTATGGGTGGATCAGGCCAGGGAGCCTGCGCGAGCTTTGTATCGCCGGTGTGGATTCGAGGAGCGTGAAGTGATCCCTGATTACTACGCCCCTGGACGAACGGGTATCAGAATGGTCCTTGATTTAAAACGTGACGGTTGAAGCAAAAAGAAGCCTCCTGCGTCGATCCGACGGCCTCTTACCAGTATGAGCCGGGTCCTTTTGTCTTCCCCAAAGGGGTGTCAGCTTGCAGTTTAATTGGCCCCTTTCTTCGGAAAACCTACGAGGGGCTAGAAAGCATCCGCGTGAATGGGCATTGTCAATGCTCCTTAGCGTTCGAAGGAGCATGGACACCCCTTGCTTAGGGCCGGCGCCCCGGCAAAACGTGAGCCTCGATCTTAGCCCCGACGCGCTTGCTCTCTCTCATTCTCGGCTGTCACTCTGCTACATACTTCGGTGACGCTCAGCATATTCAGTCATGGCTTTTACTAGGCACGCCCTGAATAACTCCTTGTCCCTTTGGCACGGTGCCAGGGAGCGGAGTCCTGGAAGGAGATCATGGACTAGCCACCTCCTCATCTTGGACTTTCTCTCTCGTTCAGTTCACTCTAGTCCTTTCTACTCTCCAACCGTCCGATTGAGGCTTCGTGGTGTGTCGTTGTCGAACTTCAACCTCAATCCATCGTGGTCGTGCTAGCTGTGTTGTTCACAAGAAACACAGTCTCAGCACGTTATTCGGACTGAGTCGACCGACGATGGCCCTTTTCTTTGCCGTAACGCTGGCGTTGGCAGCCATAGTTCAAGCCGCAGCTTTAGCTGCTAATTACCCTGTCAATGCTCAACTACCACCCGTCGCACGGGTCTCTCAGCCCTTCAGATTTGTGTTTGCTGCCAGCACCTTTTCCAACACTGATTCCGATACCGAGTATTCACTCAAGAACGCGCCATCATGGCTCGAAGTCGATAGTGCCAGCCGTACCCTCTCGGGAACGCCAGATTCACAGGATAGCGGCTCGAAGACATTCAAACTCGTCGCGTCAAATGGTTCGGACTCTGACAGCATGGATGTTACTCTGATCGTCACCTCAGACCAAGGTCCGACAGTGGGTACATCTCTTGTATCGCAGCTGCAGACTGTGGGGCCTGTTTCGTATCCAGCAACATTATACATCCACCCTGGTCAGCCATTCTCCATCGAATTCGACCCGAGTACCTTTCACAACACGCACCCGTCGACGATCTACTACGGAACATCGCCCAATAACGCTCCACTGCCTTCCTGGATTGGCTTTGATCCGTCAACCCTCAGATTCGCCGGAAATACCCCGGCTTTCCCCGGATCTGGTCCTCAAGAGTTTACCTTTCAGCTGGTTGCCTCTGACGTCGCGGGCTTCAGTGCTGTGAATCAGACCTTTCAGCTCGCTATCGGGCCGCACATCCTAGCATTCAATGAGACCGTGCGAACTTATAACCTGACGAGAGGCGAGGCCTTCAATAGCCCTGGTTTCGAAAGCCTCGTTACCATGGACAGCTCGCCTATCGCTAGTAAAGACCTGATCGCCATTGAGGCAGAACTTCCCGACTGGTTGAGTCTCGACAAGCGTTCAATTTCTCTGATTGGCACTCCGCCGAAAACTGCCGTGAACCAGAACATTACGATCACTGTGACGGACACCTACCACGACGAGGCAAAGCTAATGGTTCGGCTAGAGTTCATGGAACTCTTCTTGAAGACCGTTCAAGGCTGCGAGGCGACCATTGGCGAAGACTTTTCATTCGTCTTCAACCAGTCAATTCTGACCGATGATTCTGTGCAACTTGACGTCGATCTCGGCGATGATCTTCCTTGGCTTACTTATACTTCTGCCAACAAGACGCTCGCCGGACACGTTCCGTTGGCAATTCAGCCACAAACATTCACTATCCATCTCAAAGCATCCCAGGGGTCAACTGAGAACCGACAGGACTTTGAAATCAATGTTATCGAGCCGTCAGACACGACTCCAGGTTCTGATCCCTCCGATCCTTCCAGCCCCTCCCACCAAAAGGCCGGAATCATTGCAATCTCTGTCATCATTCCCGTAGCTGTTATTCTGAGCTGTATCATCCTTTTCTGCTGCTGGCGTCGTCGGAGAAAGTCGCCGACGGTGGAAGATGGACAAAATCCATCGGAGAGCAAGGTGCCCCCACCACGTCCTGCACGGCCAGACCTCCCCAATTGCCAACCGGGTGCTACTGGCAGACCTTCGCAAGATGACAACTCTGATGACTGGATGAGTCCAATCTCACCTGCCTCCGACCTACCCAAGCTTGAGCTCGGTCCTACTTGGAATGTGGCAACATTCGAGAAGCCGGAAGCCAGCATGAGGGCGATTCCTGAGCCTAGCCCACCACCACGGTCCCCAAAGCGTAGAGAATTCGTCCCCTTGCGAGACCCTATCATCGAGGAGGGCAAACAGGTCTCGCCCACTAGAAAGCAAAAGCATCGCCTTTCGACCTCTGCTAGTCCTGGCGTACGCCGTCGAACTAGCAATCGTTCCCGCCGAGAGCCTCTGAAGACCATTCAACCACGAGCGATGAAGCGTGAATCTATCCAGTCATCCCGCTCGAAGCGATACTCAAGGCGTTCAAGTGGAATCTCAACTGTCGCCGCTGGCCTGCCAGTAAGAATGAGTGGCGCCGGACACGGTGCTGGTGGCTTCGGGCCTCCCGGACACGGCTTCGTGCGTATGTCATGGCAAAACACCAAAGCTTCATTTATGAGCGATGACGGCAACCTGGGAAATCTTGCCCCCTTATTCCCGCGACCTCCTCCTGCCGCTGCCTGTGCCAGATACAGTATTGCCGAGAGTATCCCTGAAAATTCCAAACGCGTTACCTTAAGGGCCGTCGAGCCAGACGAGTCGACCATCTCCGAAGCCGATTCCCTCGAGGCATTTGTCCACACCCGTGCCAAGCACCGCAACTCATCAAATCCCCTTTTCTCTGCTCAAATCAGCCGCCGCACATCTTCCGGACTCCGGGCCCTTGAACGAGCTCGCAGTCAGCGTAGCCGTGCCGATACTGTCTCCGTGTCTACCTTTAGCGATGAATACCGCCAGTCTATTCAGGGCCGTCCTTATTCCATGTCCGAATATGGTGACGAAAACCGGATATCCCAATACCAACCTCTCCAGCCACCACCGGGTTTGTTCCCGCTCGCCGAAGGTGGCGGCCATAGCCAGAGTCAGTTGAGTCTGGCACAGGACTACCGCGGAGTCATCTCTCCTCTTCCACGCTTCTGGAGTGAGAACAGTCTCAGCAGTGCTCGGCGTCTAGAATCAGGGTCTCACCCCAAACCACCTCAGCAACTACGGGCAGATACCGACTCGGGCGTCCCACATAGCTCTTCGATTGTGTCCGATCTTGAAGAACATCTTTCTCGGAAAGCTAGCCCTCAAAAAGCTGCTGCGGCAAGAGAGAATCAAGCATGGAATATGGGACTTGAACCTCCGCCACTGATCAAAAGTGCCAGCTCTCGTGGGCTCCCGGTTGCCAGTAGTGGCGAGCTAGCATTTGTCTGAATATTTGTTTTCTTCATCCGTGGTTGGTCTGTTTGATTTGAATCTGTTTGGCTTCCATTGGAGTTTGGGGCATGGCGAACATGATATCCATTGGCTTCTGTCTATCTTTTGTCTTTATCTTTCTGCTCTTGACGGCGCTGCACTCTTAGTTTAGGTAAATGAATCCATCAATCTCTCCCTGCATAACCAATTCCCATGTGTGATCGGATGCTGGTGGTCTTGAATGCCAGCCATCGATAGGTAGCTGGTTGTCTCTCGTCGTAAACGATCCACATGACAGCCTGTCAATTTCGGCTTTGAACATTTGCAATGAATCCATCCTCGGCAGTCAATCATGAGCGGCCCGGGATTGCCGGATGACATCCAACCATCCAGCAGAGCTTCTGAGGAAAAGGATGGAGATTCCCAAAGCGGCCGGTCCCATGACCTCATCCTGCTTGGCGCGCGGAAAAGATTTCAGTCCCACGAGACCGAAAAGAAGGGGAAAATGAGGGGAGAAGACCGAAAAAAGACGAGACAAACTTCATTCCCCCTGACGTTCGTCCCAGTGTTCCAACTATCTTTCCCAGGACAAAACAATTTGACGGTCCTCTTCGCCTTCCATCCTCGAAATATCAGACCGACCGCGTGACGTGACTGCCAAGCGGAAACAGAATCTGCCGCACTCCCCGCTTCACGTCGAAAGGCCCTCACACCCGCCAACGCGCGCGACAATTTCACAGCTCATCTGCTCTCGCCATGAGTGGTCCCAATCTCCATCGAGTGATCTCGTACGGCCGCGGAGGCGCCGGTATGACTTCCAAGAATTTTTTGCCATGACTGATTGCTAACCAGTGCTTTTCAATGCAGGCAACATCGCCCCTCCGCAGAAGTCCACGACACCCACGACACCCAAGGACCTCGCTACGCCGACGATCAAGCAAGAGATCTATACCACTGGCCGTGGCGGATCGGGAAATATGGTGCAAAATGATCCGGAACGTCCAGAGATCGCGCGCGAGAGTCAAGATGTCGAGTCACCGCCGCTTCGGGCGGAACAATACCCCCACCATACGGGCCGAGGTATGTGATGAATTCGTAGAGAGGACAGCGAGAGGTAACAATGCATGTCCCTAACTTGATTGTGATCCTTAGGTGGCGCCGCCAATGCCTACATTCCCACACCCGAAGAGGAACAACACGCCCGCAAGGAAGAGGCCGAGCTGATCCGGGTGCGCACACAATCCAAGGATCGCATCAAGGAGATCGAGCACCAGCGACAGGAGATGCGCCGGGGCTCGCCATCGTCCTAGAACGAACACTTTATCAGCGATAGTGACCTTCGGTAATTCCCGCCAGACACATACAAACAAGTCACCGACTCAATCATGCGATTCTATTTCCCACCAGCAACCTCTCAACATGACCGAATGTCTTCCAGTGGGTTCCCGCATGGCCTGGAGTCTCACGGTAGAGAACAAGTGCAGTGGACGAGGTTGCTCCAGATTTACTCCGGCAATGCGGGGGTACGTGGTTATCTTATCATCTGGTGCTTGCTTTTTTTTCGCGTTTATAATTCTCCTTATCTTTGCCTCCTGGTTGGGCCTATCTTTCTATTCTCGCGCTACTGCACGGCCTTGTTGGACTCCCGCACACGCGGCTGGGGCCACGAGTCCATTTACAGGGAAATGCAATGCCCATCGAAGACAGGCGCTTGGTGTCATTTGGGGGGGCGTTCGGGATTCTAGGTGCTGGGTCGCTTTATTTGATTTCAAAATTTTTAATTGGCTTCAGTTTCTAGTTCTGGTTTTCCTCGGTGCAGAGGAAGCCATGTTCTTTCCCCCTTTTGTCGATAGCGGAATCTTCTATCATAATGACACGCTCTCATAATTCATTATAGACAATGGTCGCAATCCTTGGTTTCTGCTGGGTTGGGCTGCGAATGCAAATGCGAATGTGAATGCAAGGGCTGGCTATGCCTGGTCGCAGCCTATTATTACTTTCTCCTTTTCTCCCAAAACGCATGCCGTTTCGGTGTCATCAACTGATCGAGGTCAGGATTTGTCCTTGGGGATAGACGATCCCACCTTTCGGCGATGGCCTTCCAGTGGGAGCATCCGAGGTCATTGATCAACAACTCCCTCGCGAATCTCTGATAGGGCGGTTCTCTTGTCTCCGCCGAATCGACTCGTGACATCGTGTATCTCTAGTTTGACTAGAAAGCACCTCATACCTCCGGCAACAAGCAGCCCGTCGCATCAATAGGCCAGCCAATCAGCTCCCGCCACTCAGGGTCCAGGTAGTCGACAATTTCCTTCAAAATGCGAGTGCCCCAATTACCCATCCACCAGGAATCGTGCAAATGATGCAGCACCACGGCGTAATGAGCAAGCACTACCAATGCAAAAGGCTGCCGCTCGCGAACCAACTCCTGGAATCGCACGGGAATTCGGAATGCCCAGCAAAAGGCGAAATCCTTGGGCTCGCCTCCGCTCATGAGTTGTTCCAGGGAATACCGTAAGTGCTCGAGGGCCTGGTCATAGACAACCTTTTCGTGAGACGGATCTCGCTCCGCTTCGGCCGCATTACGCCGTCGCAGCGCCAAAATGACCAACCGAGACATATCCGGCATCGTGGGCCGTGTGGGATCCGGTCGTACGAGCGGGTATAGTTCGCCGTCAGCGACGCGGTCCATGGTGAGTCTCATCGCACCCACGAGCCAGCGTGTGAGGTCAAAGACTTCCAGGAATTCATCCAAGACTTCGGGTTGCTCCTCCTCGTCCTCCTCGGTGGAATCATCGATTAGGCAATATGCAAACGGAAAGACTAGCAACACGCAGCAAAGCGCAAACGAGGCATTACATTGCGCCGTGGTGAGGTCCTCGGCGTCGTCAAAGTGCACACCCGCCAGAGCATGACTTTGATGCTCGCGCGCCGAGACGAGATATCGCCATTTTCGCTCGGGACTCGAGCTCTCTCGGGCCAGTTGCAAGGCCGATAGAGCTAGTAGTCCGTGTCGCAAGGCGGGAAATCGCAAGGAGAGTTGAGGAATGGCCATCTGCCACAAGGCCTCGGCTGCATGATCGCGGGCCATGGATCGATACGTCGTCGTACACCAATGCATCATTAATTCTAGATCCTGCAAATGCAACGACTCCTCCACCTTGGGTGGAAACCGGGCTGATGCATTCAACGACGGTCCCTCCTCTCCGGGAACCGGTTGATCCGACAGGGATACCAGATCGGTCATTCTGGATGCCACCGCTGGTGACGGCGGAGAGATAGATACGTCAGACATGGTTGCTGACGAGACGCTAGATATTGACGAGGTCGAGCGAGACTTGGTATCCAACCGCGTCAGGCGAGGGCGCGGCGGATACCGACAGGCGGTCTTGTAGTCGAGACAATGCGGGCAGCTCGCTTGAGAGTACTAGAAACGGGGAGGGGGCCCGTCAGCAGGAGAACCAGGACTATCCCGTGGCTCGTGAGGGAGTCTCATGGGAAAAAAAAAACAAAAGAGGAAGGGCCCTGCAGGGAGGCTACTGACGCCGCGGCACACGCCACCGGGGCCCGAAGCTGCTTTCTTTCGCCTATCCTAACTTGATATTTCCGAGGCCCGCTAGGCTTGAAGGGTTGGGGGGGGGATTTCCACGGGGGCTTCTTTTTGGGCTGATGCTTTGCGTCGCGGGTGAACTAGAGAGACGGGACACGTACCTGTGGTTCCCGGTGCAGACTACCCTGTCGGGGTCGCTTATTTGACCGGGATAGCATGGATAGGTATAGCCGGGTGGGACGAAGGACAGAGGGGGGGAAGAAGACGGGAGAAGATGAAAGAGAGGGGGCGGACGTTTCAGACCGACGTTTCGAGAGAATTGCGGCTTGAAAAAAAGTAGAGAATCCCAGATCACACGAGAGAGACAGGTCAAGTGGATAGCTATAGACTTTAAGTCTTTAAGTTTATTACGAGGCCCGAGCTTGGGGGTTAAGCCGGTGTGAGCGGCGAACCCGAGGGATCTATGAGAAGACAGGAAAAGAACGGATGAGGTGCTTCTAAGAGGTGATCAACATAATCATAGCAACGCTGCCCGAAAACTACCACAACGGGAAAAAGTAAAGATCGCCTTCATTCGCGCCAGCCCCTGGTGGTGGCTAGAGTAGTGGGGCATTTACTTGGGGGTTCAAGACTGCAGAATCTCTCCCGACCAGATGATCCCAAATAGAGTGCAGCAGGGGTGGATGGAAAGGGGGTTACGACTGAGATGGGAAAAAGAGTATTAACTGGGAGGTATTCATTTCAAAAACAAATAATAGAATCGATGCTCACCCGTCAAAGCAAAGCACAATGGACCGAGTCAAGCACTGGATGGCCCGAATCGGTAAATGCAGGTGCAGCAACACGGCGCTAGGGACCCGCAATGACATAATTATGAACTTTTTAGTACACAATGTGCAAATGTGCAGTCCGCATGGGAATGCAGGATGATCATCGGGGCCCACTGGTCTCTACCTTGAAGCGGTCGAACATTCTGAACGTTCTGCAGCCGCGGTATACTCAAAGCTCCTTGAGTGCTCCTATTTTACTCCGTTAGAGTACTATAAACAACTATAGTCTAAAGTGCATTTAACTGTATACGCGGTCTCTCCCCTTCTAGTGGTCCCTCCCAACCTATCGGTCGGAAGTACCCAAGAAAGATAATGAACCAGCCATGCTAAAGAAGTCCACCCAAAAACCCGCGGGGCCAAAAAAGAAAAGACACGAAATGTGGCGCGTCTTGCCCGATTGACACTTAGCGCGAGTGGGGCCGGACTCTATCCGCCATCAGTTGCTGATTGCAGCGGTTCTGGAGGACCCCTACTCCCATGGTGATTGGTGGACACCCTGGGGTGGCTGCAAAGCCAGACGAGCCATGCGTTTTCCCGATCGGGGCATACGAGAGATCTTGAGTCGTTGACTGGTTGGAAATTGATAGTCGAATGACGGGTGGACGCTGCAAGATACTACTGTACATCCTCCTTGGTAGTGGCCCATCACTTTCCATAGTTCTATTGAGGTGGACAATAGCGGTGACCTATGGAGTTTACTAGCGAGATTGTCCTTCTATACTCCGTACAGTGACCTGCTTAGTGCATGTGTAGAGGAAAGAAGTGGGCTCTTCATCTTATGCAATGATACCTGCATGCTCTTGTATTCCCCTATGTAACCAGATCGCTTCGCATACCATAAGTGCATACTGTATTTTACCTAGTACGCCCCTGGTGAGCGACAATATTAATGAAAATCATATTCCGATTCATAGCGCGAACGTTCGTGTCTTCATGCTTTCTGATTCCCTTTCCCCCGCACCCTCTGTGTACCGTTTCCTGACCAAGCAACCTGTTTGCTATCCCTTTTCCTCCTCGGTCTTCGAGCCTTATACCGACAGCAATCCTGCAGCATCAGCATCCGTTTCCGAGACCAGGATCCACAGGCCTTGATCTCCACCGATCATCTCCCCCAATCTAAGCGCCACGCGACCGGTGCCAAACCACCATCATCCCGAGCCAAACACACCGTCCAAAAGAGGAAGTACGTACTACGCAGTTGCAACGACCAACTAGCCAAGATTACCAGAATGTTTGGCACCGCCATGACACGCGCCACACTTATCCTCGGGTCCCGCAGCCGGTAGCCCTATCAAACAACCCGATTGAGCTATTCGCAGCAGCCTTGTCACGCCTAGCTCGCGCCCTGGGCTACAGAACCCCCGTATGGTAACTGGTCTAGATCTCACCACTAACCCTGACCCGCCCCGCATAACTTCTACCGCTCGCCAATAATTACCCCCTCGCTGATAAATACTCGTCCGGTTGTGCTGACCGGTTCCCGGATCTTATCCAGATCCGATCGTACTCCACTCAATACTTCCCGCCCTAATGGGGTCGGTCGCACTACATGCTGTTTATGAACAATGCAATCAAGCTATATCATACTGTAAGACTAGACTCGTCAGGCTCGGGTTTTCGCATAGCAGGCTCCGTAGCGGATACGTCTGGGAGGTGGACGCGTCGGGGCCCTCCCGAACGACTGTCCGAGCACCTTGCGCTTCGACTGCTGATTTGGGTATATGTGATACTACAGCCTTCCCTATTACCGGTTCTCGAGAGAGGGCCGAAGATCTCCAGATCTCCGGTCTCCACCTTTCCCCAATTGTAGAGCGTGCATCACCCGATTCCACCAACTCTGCTGACGGGTGTCTTTAATGCGGATGTGGGCATTGTTCAGCAGGACATGCCTGCCGTCGCTTCCATGGCTCGCTCGCGTAGCCCCTGGTTGATTTACGTTATGCATTTCAGGAAAAAGTCATGGGTTTTCTTCAATATAGACATCCGAGACTAGCTCGGCATATCCGAACCCCAAAATTTGCCAGTGTTCACACGGACAGTCCGACCAAAGGTCGTTCGTTCACCATCCTCTGAAACTAATCAAGCCGACCGTGGATGATTCTACTTGAGCAATGACTAAGGGGCAGTATACGGCGAGAAAGTGTGATTTTCCAATAGATTCTACGACATAATTTTCCTAATATTTCAACCCAGTGGCATGGGTTCGTATCACATTCTCTACTTGAAACTCTCGAAATGTGATATCATTCGATCACCTAGGCCCCTAGAATTCTCGCACATCTCGCTTGACTCGCCAACATACGAGATGCCTCCTCTTATTCCCCATATTCTCATTGTGGCTAACGCTCTGATTGCCACCGGCAGTTCTAAACACACAAGCCCACCACTTGGGATGAATTCGTCAAGAAGAATGTTTCCGCGTGGAAATAAGTTCGACATGTATCTGTGTTGGATGGATTCAGATTAGAATGCACAATAGACAATAAATGATCATCTCTGATACCCTCCCAATTTTGTTTGCTTTCCCTTACATAACATCGTTTTATCTTAACTTTTCCTTCTCATGCTGTCCTGTGAGGTATCTCTTTTGGTTTCAGTAAATGAGAGAGACACCTATCTGTTCAAAACCAGCCTGCGAGAGCTTTCCGACCATGAGGCCGAAAGGCGGGAACCACCCGACCTCTCATGACAGGCTTGGTCCAGCCTTACGATCGGTTTAGTTAGTTCAAAGTATATACTTTAGTCATTCTCATTTGTCCAGTTTTATTTGTGGCCAGCCTTTCCTGTTTCGACACAAGGTCGTCCTTGAGTAGTCAGGTCAAGTTTCAATCGCATTTGTTCTATTAGAGATTCGAGTAAAACCAATAGACCCACATCTGATTCCATTTTACCGCTCTTCCCTAGTTTCTGCGGGTAGTTCACGATTCTCCTCACTAGCTGTTCCGCGTATTCGCTCCCAACCTTAGGCTGTCTAGTGTCGATATCTCTATTTGATATCATGACGTAGTCACGGAACTATGCTTCCCCCCTCCCTGGGGTACGGGCCGGAATATATTTAGATTTCATTGCAATGTTATACTAGAAGCTTCAACAGCAATGCTTTGGCATTTCAAGGCACACGTCATGTAACAGATCTCAATAAGGGCCAAACCTGTACTCTCAGGGTGCCAGATTCTAAGCCACCCGGGGCCTCAAGGAGACTGACCAGCGCCAAAGTGAGCTCCTGACTGTCGAAGACGTCGAAATTTTCAAAATAGTTGCTAGGTTTCAAAGTCATCCCCGAATTCAAGGATATGCTGGTTCCAGACAGCAGGTTCCAGTGCTTTCTTTCACAGGACCAGCTAGATCAGCGATACCGTGTTAAATAATAGGCTTCATTTCGGGAGGTTCTAATTCCTTACCAGAACAATATCACCAATACAAATGGCACTGTAGCTCCTATTAAAGTAAGACCAAATGCGAAGCTCGGCGAGCTATTTAATGGGCAAAAGGCACAGACAAAGGCTTCAAAGTCGACTGGAGGTGAGATGGCCCAGTATCTTGATGGCGGTAATTCAGAATCACTACGACATCTTTAACAGCCCCTGGATCCACGACAAGTAAAGGGGAAGAATTCCAGTAGCGCGTTTGAGACCTAAGTTTCCCACGATTCCGGAACAGGTCACTTCAATCTTCATAGGGCAATGTGTATAGGAGTTGTAGTTGTACCTAGTAACGAAATTATTGAATCAACATAAACTTGAGCCAAAAAAAAGTATATAGATCTGTATCTCATTGTTAAACCAATAGTCATGTGGGCGAGTGACCCTCTCTTCGTCGTCATCATGAGCTCTCGAACTACCTCTTCATCTTTAGTTTAATTTCATTTATATTGTTTTCTATGGGTATCGGTAAGCTTCTCAGAAGTTGTTATGGCATTTCTAGATACGGAAATATATCAAGTAACGTGCTAAAGTGGTCCGGGGAAAAGTCCAAACAATTCCAGATTACATGAACCTGAATGCCATAAATTACCAAAATCTTCAATATATTTGTATTTATAGTGTTGAACCCACTTGAAAAGATCGTGGGGGAGACACGACCCGTCCGGGGCCGGGTGTCGTCGCTGGGGCGCCCCACTGCCCATTTAAATGGTTCCATGTAGCTTGACCCCACACCCGGCATTTTCTCTCTTTCACTCCCTCTCCTCTCCATGAATATGGATGGTGCTCCTAAGCGAATACGGGTTAGTGCCTGTAAAAATTGCCGGTAGGATACCTTCCCATTTACGGTAAACTACGGCTGACATTGCAGCCTGCGAAAACGACGGTGCATTCCATTTCCACCATTCGCGGGGTGTCAGTTATGCCAATCACTGAGGATTGCCTGTAGCCTCGGTCCTTCTGCGGCTCGTCCGTTGTACTCCCACCCAACCCATATCTCAACCGGACAAGATACAAGCTCAAGCTACGTGGATGGAAGACTCCATCCCGTTGTCTGTGCGGAACTAGCGGTGCTGTATTTTCGCTTCATCCATAATGTGATGAATACCATCTTCCATTCGGCCAGCTTCATGCGACGACTCAGTGAGGGATCCGAGTCCAAGATCGTCGTCTATGCAATCTGTGCCCTTTCTGCACGGTAAGTTTGTTGCTGATCCCGATGGGCTCTTAATAATCGGTGCGGTGCTCATCTGCACAGATACTCGCACCACCAAACCCTGAAAGCCACTCTACCCCCCGAGCGAGGGAAGATATATGCTGACGAAGCCTTCCGCCTTCTACATCCCAAGCTTGTCATTCCCAGTCTGGAAACAGTCCAGGCATGTCTCCTTTTGGGCCAATTTTTGGGAGGTGAAGGGGAGTACCGAACCAAACATATCTACGTGGGCATCGCCCGTCTTCACGCCGAAGTAATTCGGCTGTGGGAGATACCTGACGACCTCCCGGTTGTGGCTCGCGAAGAGCGCCGTCGTACCTGGCTTACCGTCCGCATATCCTACCAGTGGAGTGCGACAGATATGGGCACAGAGCCGATCGCCGTGCCCTGCAGCCAGCTCAGTTTGCCCTGCGTTGACGACTTTTCTTTCCATAACGGTCCCGCAGCCGGCCTGCAAGAAGGCATTGGCCCCACTAGACCACAATACGGACTGTGGTGTCAAATGGCTGGCACGCTGGAGATATTCGATAAGGTCACCTGCCTGCTTCGACAGCTCAGCCAGCGCGACGGTATCACCTTTGCCACCTACTGCAGTGAAGCTCCGCTCTTGGCCCAGCAGCTCAGACAGTGGGCCGATAACCTCCCGGAGACTCTGCAGTACTCGATGTCCAATTTGCAAACCCTCTCAGAACTGGGCCTGGGAAGGACATTCTTAGCCATGCACATCGGATACCACCATTTCTACCAGATGTTACACTTCCCATTTTTAGATGTTTCGGTGGCCCCGGGGTCGACACAATTCGCTCTGGGGACCAGCTTCTTCCGCGACGGGGCTCTGAAGTGCAAAAACAGCGCCAATGTGGTATCGGAAATTGTCCAGACTGCGTCCACTAGGAAGGACTGCGAGCTACTTTGCCATCTCTATGCACACATTACTGTGGTTAGCTCTTGCGTCCATCTACATACGCTCCTGCTCGGTGAAGATGGAGAAGAACTGACAATGGCTCGAGAGCGCCTGCTTTTGAACTTCCGCTATTTGATGATTCTCAAGGCGTACTGGCCAGCTGTGGACCGTTCTGTGGGTATTATCACATTTCTTTTCTAGTTCCGCTCCTTCTGTACTAACATACATTTCTAACGCAGGCCCACCGGTTACGGGTCTTCCAAAACCTTTGCCGGGATTCCATTTCCAATCCTTTTGCTTTGGATAATTGGATGGCGCGATTTCTGACAGAGCCAACCTCTATCATTGCTGAGCGAGAGGACACGCAGATCGCTATTCCGCCCGCGGACCAGCCGCAGATTTCTACTCTCTCGCAGTCTACCAAGGATGCAAGTGGGATAGCTATAACCACCGACACTGCCGACCTCTCAAGCGAGTGGTCCTTGAACACGGTACCGGGGTTCGATTCAGATTCGAACATGTTTTCCTTGCTACTCAACGATCGCGACTTGACTACCGAGGACCTGGTAAATAATTCTCTTGAGTGGTTACTAGAATAAAGCAAAATCTAGTATACACAGTTCCTAGACCGCCAATAGTCACGAGGCCCAGGCCTGAAGCCTGGTACAGCGCGAATATTCACACCACCTTTTCCAAATGGATTGGCTGCACAGATTTCTCTTCTCCCTCCATCTGGTCGAGGTGTGCAGTGGCCAAAGTATCGCCAAACAGCTCTGCGATTTCCTCGAGCGATTTGCCACCGGTCTCGGGCAAGAAGAAATAGTATACAAACGCCGCGGCAAAATTGGTCGCAATGAAGAGCGCGTAGTACTTCCATCCGACATTTTCAAGGGCTACGGGGGTAATCTGGGATAAGATGATGGCCGAAACCGACTTACTGAAGACGCCCAGGCCCATTCCCGCCGACCGGAGGATAAATGGGAACAATTCCGAAGGGATTACCCAAACCATGGCATTGAAGAAAACGGCATACCCTGCGGAATATATGAAGATCGTGGCGATGGCGCCACGGGGGCCGTTCACGTTGGTCGTACCCGATCCATAGATGGCCGATAACGCCATGCAGATGGCGACCATGACGCATAGGAAAATCGATCCTACCCATAGCGTGCGGGTTCGAGGCCACTTGTCGGCTACGACGAAAAGGTAGATCAGCTGGCCTATCACGCCCATGATGCCGTACACGCCACTGATAAGTAGGGATGTTTTGCCGGTGAAGCCCACGGCTTCGTAAAATATGCTTTGGTAATTCTGGATGACGGAGGAGCCGCTGAATTGGCCCATTATGAGGATGAAGCAGGCTAACGAGGTGCGGCGGATATGACGTCGTGAAAGCAGCTGTCGCAGGGCGGAGTAGAAGCTTGTGCCTGCCAATGCTTCCAGTTGGATCTGTTCTCGTATCTGGAATAACTCTTGGGCGACAAGAGTTTCATTGTCTTTACCATGTAAGGCGACTAGGACCGTGCGAGCTTCCTCATACCGTTCTTGTTGAACCACTGTTATCCGCAATTAGCTCTCTTCAAGGGAACGATATCGGCCAATGGAGAGAGGGGCACATACACCACCGAGGACTATAGGGAATGAAGCAGCAGCCAATTACCAGGAGAAGCGGACCCGGAATCTGCATTGCCAGCGGGATACGCCACTGGGCATTACCATTTGCATATGCACCGCCATATCCAATCCAGTTGGCAGTGAAAAATCCGATAGCGATCATCATGCCCTGCAGACCAACGACCATACCACGGTTTTGTGGTGGTGACGCCTCCGCGATATAGATCGGAACGACGGTCAGGAGGATTCCACAGCCAGCACCAGCGAAGAAGCGCCCGGCAATCATCATACCAGCGTTTATCGATGCGCTTTGTAACGCCGCGCCGATTATCGCTAACCCGGATGTTAGGGTCGGATCCACGTGAGTTGTCGTGCTGGACGCATGAACGACAAGAAAAAGAGGGAACCCTCACCTATAACAGCACTACCACAGATTGTCCATCGTCTACTGAATTTGTTGGCTGAGTACCCTGCCGCAAAGGTGCCAATAGCCTGGCCGACGTTGTACAAGGACACAATAGCGCCTGTTCCAACATATCTGGATTAGTCCATTGAATCTCCTATCCAGGCAAGGCTGATATGTTCGACATACCAGTCAGCGGAGCATTCATGCCCGTGGGACCCAGCATGTAGAATTTGAAGCTGTCGTGGCCAAGTGTAGTAGCGATAATTCCTGGTCCCATTGTCAGCCGGAGTGGAGCGTTTTGATGTATGTTGCCGTCACTTACCCGAATCCACGCCGTATACGAACCCACCAAGAGCCACCACCAGCGAGATGAAAACTAAATAAAACGAGATCATCGGGGCTACAAAGGAGGAAACTGTCAAGAGAAGAATCCGTTGAGGCTTTCCAAGATTGTGCAAAGACGGGCAACGAAGGACCCTTCATATATTGACACCCCAACCTCGAACAAAACGTGAACCGGATGATCATACCCCCGAAAACCCTCGAGAACCCCCGCGCATTCACCACTCAATTTGCGGGGGAAAGGAGGCAAGTGAAAAGAAGCCGGGGCAGAAGCCCAGCCATCGGCACGATCGACCGACGTGATGGAAACGATGTGGTTCGCAACTTACCCCATCGAGGCGGCAGCGCACCAATCAGAGGTCATAAACACCGCCGCTAGCGGCGGCCACCCCAACCATCGACATCGGGGAATGATACACCCACAAGCCGCTGGACACGGAGAAGAGCTTTTTGGCAATGTTAATAGGTCTCGGGGCTCGTGGTAATGTCTCACGAAGGTGTTGTCGGACCCCCACGACTCCAGTCCGACTGATTAGTATTTAAGTTCCCCCCCCCCCTCGTCATGGCGGAAAGGGTAGGGAAGACGCTTCTAGAGACTTTGTCGCCATGACCAACCTTTTGAGACTCAGCCCTCCAACTTTTGAGCACCATCCTACCGGACTGGGACTCGCAGAAGCCGCTCCCCGTGTATCTTGGCGCTTCCTGTGTACCGACGGCGGTCCGAAAGGATGGGAACAGGAGATCTATGAGATTGAGATCGCTCAATCACCTGAGATCGCAGGCGAAACATACCGTGTATCTAGCAACGAGTCGGTTCTTGTGCCCTGGCCAAGTGCCCCGCTGCGATCTCGCGAGCAGAGGTCTGTCCGTGTGCGAGTTTATGGCTCCCTGGAAGGACAGTCGAGCAACGTCTCCAGTGCGTGGTCACCCTGGGCCACAGTTGAATGTGCCCTTCTAGAACGCAGCGACTGGCAGGCGTGCGTAATTGGCAATGCGACCAAGCCCTCGACAGAGAGTCCGTTCCAACCGATCCGCTTTCGCCGCACATTCGCCCTGCCGTTCGATCCAACATCTGGCGGACGGGCCCGGCTGTACATCACCAGCCAGGGCGTGTACCGTGCCTTCATCAACGGCAGACAGGTGGGCGACCATTGCATGGCACCCGGGTGGACGAGCTACAAGCACCACCTGAACTACCAGATTTTCGACGTCACATTCCTTCTGAAGCCTGCCGGCGATAATGTCATATCCGTCGAGGTGGGAGAAGGCTGGTATGCCACATTACTGGGATTCCGGCCTGGAAAGCGTTGTATCTACGGCGATGAGCTGGGTGTTGTGGCTCAGTTAGAGGCAGAGTCCAGCACAGGGGAGGTATTCCGCCTCACCTCAGATCATGCCTGGTCTTGCCAGCCCAGTGCGATCTTGCGAAGCGAAATATATAATGGAGAACTATATGATGCCCGAGAAGAAACGCCGGGGTGGGACGGCTCCACTGGTGTAGACCCCTCCGCTTGGGGTCCCGTCCGGGAGCTGCCTTTCCCTGCAGCTAAGCTGATCGCTACCGACGCACCCCCTGTCCGTGTCACGGAGGAAGTCCCCCCTGTCAAGATCCTCACCACGCCATCAGGGAAGACGGTGGTTGATTTTGGGCAAATTCTTGTGGGAAAATTGCGTGTCCGCAAACTCAACAAACCGTCGGGCCACCGCGTGAGATTCACGCATGCCGAAGTCTTGGAGAATGGCGAGCTCGGCACACGACCTCTGAGAACGGCTCAGTGCGCCGACGAGATTGTTTCAGCAGGCAGTGAGCTCAGCAACTGGTCTCCGCAGTTCACCTTCCACGGTTTCCGCTACGTGCAGGTCGATGGCTGGACGCCCACCGATGAAGACCCGCTTTCGCTGGACCAGGTGACGGCCTTGGTTCTGCATACCGATATGGCTCGCACTGGATGGTTTTCCTGTTCCCACCCGATGATTAATCAACTTCACAACAATGCCCTGTGGAGTACTCGTGGAAATTTCGTCTCAATCCCGACCGACTGTCCGCAGAGAAATGAGCGTCTTGGCTGGACTGGGGACATTCAAATCTATTGCCCGTCAGCTAGCTTTCTATATCACACGGCGGGTATGCTGAGTGGATGGCTGAAAGATTTGGCAGCTGAGCAACTCCTGGATACGAACGATGGCATACCGCCATTTGTTGTGCCTGATGTCCTACAGGATGTCTGGCCCCATGCGCCTCAGGCGGTCTGGGACGATGTGGTCGTGCTGACACCGTGGTCGCTCTACTGCTCGTACGGCGACGCCAACATCCTCCGGAGGCAGTATCCCAGCATGATTGCATGGCTAGACCGAGGTATTCGACGTGGTTCCGATGGTCTGTGGGAACCGCAGCTCTGGCAGCTTGGCGACTGGCTTGATCCTACCGCGCCCCCCAGTGAGCCGGGAGATGCACGCACTCATGGAGTGCTGGTGGCCGATGCATATCTCGTCCATGTCACCAACGTGATGTCACATATCAGTAAAATCCTTGGGGTGACCTCGGATGCTCGGCGCTTTCGTGCCGACGCACTGCGACTGAAGGCAGCCTTCCAGCATAAATACATTGCACCGTCGGGGCTGCTTGTCGGCGACTCTCAGACGGCCCTGAGCTTGGCAATACAGTTTGATTTGTTCTCCACCTCTGAGCAACGTGTCACTGCTTCCGAGCGGTTAGCGCAGCTGGTGAGGTTGGCGAAATTTCGTGTTGCGACTGGTTTCGCTGGTACGCCTATCATAACCCACGCTCTGACAAAAGCCGGCCACCATCAAATCGCCTACCGCATGCTTCAGGAGAAGGGTTGTCCCTCCTGGATGTATCCCATTACCATGGGAGCGACGACCATCTGGGAGCGGTGGGACAGTATGTTGCCCGACAACACCATAAACCCGGGGGAAATGACTAGCTTCAATCATTACGCCCTTGGTTCAATCATAAACTGGCTACACACTACCGTGGCAGGAGTCAGTCCCATAGAACCAGGTTGGAAGACATTCCGCGTGGCCCCTCTACCCGGAGGTACCATCACGTCTGCCGAAGCGCAATATGAGACGCCATACGGTCGACTCGAGTGCCATTGGGCCATCACGGACGGTGATCATTTCCATCTGAAACTGCTAGTCCCTGCCAACAGCAAGGCATTTGTCGCTCTGCCAGATAATCGTAAAATTGGGGTCGGCGCAAACGACGAGGAGCGAGGGGAATGGGTTGGCTCGGGATATCATCAGTTCTTCTCCCGGTGGGATAATTTGACTCATTGGCCACCCGAGTCAGTCATTCCTATTATGCGAAAAAGGCAACCGGAGGATATCGCGTGAGCAAATTGCCTTTGGTAACTTATCACCTCCCCTATTCAATGAATGTACATTCCCTATGAAGAAGGGCTTTTGTGATCCAAAAAAAAAAAAAAAAAAAAAAAAAAAAGTTACTGTGTCAACAAATTTAGACGAGGCTACTCGCAAGGGATCGGCCGCGTGGCTCGGTGTGTTGTAGATATCAGTCTATGCAGCTTGAAACAGTGGTTTTGAGATTTCCATCGGGTAACAGACTGAGTGTGATAATAGGCCAACGAACCGCTTAGATAGACGATCCCAGCAAGGATCTACCAACAGGAGTGTTGATGTACACTGTTATATGGATAATGTATACTTGTCTCATATTCAAGTAGAAATAAAACTTGGCACAAGGTACCGTATTACAACCTACCATCTTTCTTCCCATCCTCCGCCACAATCCTCGCCAGCCACTAGCTATCTATTCTAGACGGACCTTGGCATATGGCACTAGCGTCACAGTACCAATCAAGCCATTATCAGTGACGGAGGGAAGAGTAGTATATCCGACAGCCGACATAAAAAGCTGAAGCGGGACATCGGCAGTCTGAATATCACCAGCAATACCACGGATGTAATTCCACATGGTAGTCGGTACCACGACGGTTATTTGGTTAGAGCCCTTCACCAGATACGGACCCAGGTCCACCCGCGGAGCGGAGAAATCAATTGGAGGGGCTTTCTGTCCATTGACATATACCCGTGCCGCGTGGGAGATTGCGGGAAGAATGAAATAGGCTCCATCTGCAGAGCCATGACCAGCTGGGGGCCAGCTGATACTGGTGGAGTAATAGCCAAGGCCTGAGACGTTTCTCAGGGCGCTTATTTCCGTCCAAGAGACTAGCGAGGAGAGGTGGTGGGTTGTGTTGTGCTTGATGGCGACGGTAGTAGCATCGGAGATATTTGAGGGTGCCTCCCAGTGTTCGGCCGTAAGAGTCCAGTTGGACAGAGTGGAAGGCCCCGGTACGTCCGTCCTGGCGAGACTGACACGTTTGCCGTTGGATAGGACCAGAGGCTGGCTGTCCTTGCTTGCGGAGACATGAATTTCAATGCCGGATTCCTGAGAATAGTCATATCCTGCGACGGATGGGGGCAGCTGACTGGCGTGTTGCACGGAGTTGGAAGCACTACCGGTGAAGCCGATCACGACTGTCTGGTTGGCTGCCAAGCTGAGCGGGATGACAACTCGGTTTCCGTGTCGAGTGTATTCGAGTACTGGTTTTGTGTGTCCAGTCCAAGGATCCAAGAATATCGGAGCCTTGCTGCTGGTAATGGAAACGGTACCAGTTGAAGCATTACCATCGCAGAACACAAAGACGTGGTCCATCCCGTTCTGTGCATCCTCCCTCCAAGTCGAATACCACGTTCCGTTGGTCTGTATGGCAACGCGTGGTTGGATGCCAAGGTCCTGGAGTTTGGCAGCAACCTTTCCGGCAGAGACGCTGTAGACATTGTGTGACTGCTTCAAGGTCTGGATTGCTTGCTTGATAGCTGGTGTATCTCTGCTGTCGTGGGCTGCATAGACACCGGGGTCGCCTCCACTGAGTATCACTGGCAGTCCTGCACGGGCATACTTCTGGATATAATGCACGCCATCCAGAGTAAGGTTGCTGTTACTTGTGATGACCAAAGCCTGGTACGCGGGACCATCCGGGCCAAGGGTATTGTTCTTGACGACGGCTTGCGGCAAGGCAAAATTATCGGGAGAGAGGTATGTGTAGGTATAACCAGCATCAATCAAGTCGGTTGGAGAGTATAGTGTCGGGAAACTTGGATCGGTACCGGAGACCTTATTGTAGATGACAATGTCAGTACGCGGTACACCCGACTGCTGAAGATACTGGACTCGAGCTGTGTAGTTCAAGACGTCTCCAAGCCCATGGCTCCAAGATGGCTGTTTGTCAGAGTAGAGCTCCGAAAACAAGTAATTGAATGCAGTATATCCAGGCCAGGTCGTGCCATAGTAGTCACCAGTATATGACTGTCCGTGAAGCACCACCTGATTAACACCGCCCGCCACAGCCAGATTGATGTAACCCAACAGCTCACTGTGTGGAAGATTATACGCCTTCATCATCACCGCCCCCATCTCATTGGAAATGACACGCTTTCCAGCCAAGTTGGCGGGCCCGGCGAACTGCCGGTATCCATCGATGTTACTATTGAACTGTAGGCTTTCACATTCAGGCGCATTCACAAAGGGAATGTTGGCTTCCATATCCATTGGCAAGTTGTATGACACCTGAGCTGACATTTGCAAGTTGAGCTCTTTATTCACCCAATCGGTCAGTTCTTCCAAGTAATTGCGGTATGCTGCAGCAAGAGCGCCGCGAAAGTCATTGAAATAACCAAGACCTTGGTCGGGAGTGTCGAGGACACAGTGGAATGCACCGGGGCTGCCACTCTGTATGTTGATATTGTTGTCTCGAAACGTGATCAATGGTAGGAATGGCTTCAAGTCATAACCATGTTTTGATTGGAAGATCTCTGGAAGCGATGGGGTCCAGGATATGTTTGACCTGATCTCAACGCTATCCTCCCAGCCTGGCATACACCGAACGAATCAGTATAATTTGCGATTAACGCAGCACAATATCCTTGAGAATGTTTCTCACCGTAATTTCCAACTTCCTTCAATAGGTCTTTCACCCCATCGGGCAGAATGTATCTCTCCCAGAACTTAGCCACTACCTGTGCACCCTTCGCACTGTAGTGATCCACCACATACGAGCCATTATCCCAGATACTCTCGGCGTTGCCACTGCTATATTCCAGATTTTTCTCATGACTCAAGAACTGATAGAAGGCAAACAGGCGATGTGATGCTCCGGTGGAAAATTTGAGAGAAACATGTCCTGTCGAGGACACATTCTTCGCCCAATCAACCAGAGTGCCACTCTTGAGCACCAAAGAGAGGTATGAATTTTGAGCTGCGCCAAACAGAGATAGAGCACCGCTAGTATCTAGGCTGATGTTCTTGGTAGATAGCACTTCAGCAGAGACTAGAGCAACCAGCTCACCAGCACCCCATCCGGGAATCTGTCCAATGAATTCGCCATTTGTGACGGCTACCGAGAAAGGTTCCTAAGAAATGGATCTGAGTCAGAATATATCTCAAGCAATTCTCCGGTATGCATACCAAATCCCACTGCAAACCTTCATCGCTCGGATCAGCCGGTACGCCCTGGCCTTGATTCGGACCAAGAGGAAAGTCCATCTTCAAACCAGCCTCCTTATGAGCCTCTAGCGCAGCCAGGAACATCTTATGGAAGGTAGGTGTCCCAAATCCATCCTTGGTCCAATTCGCACCCGTAGGCTCTGGACTTAATTGACCACCGTAATTGTAGAAAGGGAGAAACTCGACTCCACCAGCTCCAATTGCACCAGCAGCCTTGATATTTTCCTGTACTGTCTGTACATCGACCCCAGCATCGGGTAGCCAATATCGGAATCGCGGACGAAGTCGAGCGGCAGGATTATCGAATGTCCCTCGATCTACCTTTGCAGAGGTTTGATCATTGGTGTCTGCTCGTACCGACTGCCAAAGCAGCAACAAGTTCAAAAGATTGATAGTAGGTGTCCACATCTCGAGTAACAAGAAAAGTTGTTAACCCTGGCTTGAGACATCTTGGATGCTGCAGCTTCACTCGAGCCTATATATCAGCAGAACCGGAATATCCGGGCTACGGTGGGTCGTACATATTGATCGAAGGATTCGGGATGTCTCAAACCGAGAAGTACACTCTATTGCGGAGTGGAGAATATGTGTCTCCATCTTCATTGGATGCTGGACACGAATACGTGGGGCTTTCTTTAGTTCTGCCTGCGCAATGATGATCGTCATAAGGTTCTGCATTGTCGTGAGTGACTGTTTGGGAACTAGTCGAGACTAAAACGTAGTAACCTATGCAATTGGAAGATCGATTCTCAATTGGAAGTTAGTCATGAAGGTCGTTCGGGGTGGAGCTTGACCGAAGGGACTCCAGCTTTGCGGGGAACCTCCAGGGCTGGACTAGCGCGTAGTCTGAAGACTCCTATCCAGGTTTGTCGTGGCCCACATCCCGTCTTGCTAGTGGATATGACTGGATTGTCCCTGAGACCTTTTAGGCACTCATATTGCAGGAGCAGCCGAATTTTGTCCGGATTCCGTTTTATCCAGTTATGTTTGTGGCTATACAAACATATGAAGATACTGGAATGCGAGAATCCGAGAATCCGAATACGCGATACGGAGACAAACCTTGACGAGAGTGCGGGAGCCATTATATAAAACTCAATCCGTTGGTTCCGTAATAGAGAATAACCACCAAAATATGAGTGGACGTCTCGCAGATGTGCACATCTAAGCTTGTATGGAACGTGACAAACTCCACATAAATTATATATCGCACCTGCGATGAGCTCGGACTTGCACTCAATTAACTCCCATGTTGCAGTTGAACCTAGGTGATTGATCTGGCCAGTTTCCCCGCGTGTGCATGAAAGTTCTGAATGTTTATTTACTCAAATCTGAGGCCTATTCACATCCGACATGGTCGACTACCACATATCCGAATTTCTCAGAAAGCCAGCGACATTCCGAGACTGCTGTTGACTAATGAATGGGGGAAGTTTACAGACTCGGATGACAAAAGTCCGACGTTCTCTCAATTAAGTCTTATTCACTAAGATATTGATGTATGATCATGATAGATACAGCTTGGTCCGTTGTAATCACGGGACCATCTACCAACTTCTGTACATTATATACTTATCCTCCACAATATCAACACGATATCCATTGACAGATCAACTGGGCCTCTTCAATGGCCCCAGTCGCACAACGTTCTTTACAGCTGGCGACCAACAGTCAATCCGCGACGCACACGGCTGTGAGAAGAAGAAATTGGCTTCGCCACGCCACCGCCGGATAGACGAACCGTCTTCCCGCCCAACCAGCTGTTCAGGCTCGAGTTGTAGTAGATGTTGTGACCATTGCTGTGAATGTTGGACAGGCTGGTCAGTGAGTCAGTGAAGTTCTGCAGGGTGGTATCCCGGGTCAGAGTCCAGTTGCTCGTAGCGTCCAGGGCGACGTCAAAGTACGCCTGTCCGTAGCCAGAGTACGCAGATCCAGTCCAAGTGCTGTAGTCATTGAGCGTCCAGCTGATAACACTCTTGTTGTAGGCGACCAAGTCACCCACCAGATCGGACTCGGTGACGGTCAAAGTCACCTCAGCAGGGGAAAGGCTGGTGTTGTCGTCGTAGTCGGCATAGTAATCAAAGTCTTGGGTGACCTGGGAATAGTTGGCCACGACCAGAATGCCAGAGTCAGTGTTGAGCTGGACATTGTTCAAGTTCGCGTTGGCAATGATATTGCCGAACCACAGACCGGGCACAGTCTTGCCGAGGGTAGTAAACTTGGTATTGACCAGATTCAACTCGGCACCACTGTTGCGAACCGAGCTGCTGAAGATCACGACTCCACCCAGCAGTCCAGCGGTGGCATCACAGTTGGTCAGGTTGGTAGTCTGGGCACCATCTGAGAAGACAACGGGTCCCTTTTCGGAAACGCTGACCACATTGTGGGCATCAATCAGACCGAGCGAGTAGAAGGTTGCTGACCCAATGCCAGACGCGTGGGCAACGCTGTCGTAAACGTAGATGTAGCCGGCAGGAGAGTCACCAGAGAAGCTAGACGAGCGGTAGCCACCAGAGTAAACCTGGAGATTGTGGCCAATAATTGTACCATTGCCAGAGGCGTAAAGACCGTGGCTGACCGGTCCAGACGAGTACAGCCAAGTGTTGTTGACATAGACCACAGTGTCAGTTCCATAGGAGTAGATCTGGGCGGCTCCGTTGTGGACGGTGACATTGACGTTGTCAAGGTAGGCAGTGGAGGCGTTGGCCTGTAATTGCAGAAAATCATTATTAGGGCTAGAATTGACTCTCAATGATATTCCAATTGGATACTTACCACGTTGATCGCGGCATTGAATCCCCAGAAACTGGCTGTGTTCAGATTGGTCGAATAACCACTCTTCTTAAAGTCGATATACGAGCCATTGAACTCGGCACCATTGGAAACGAGTAGTACACTGGTATCATTGGCCGTTGCAGACCAGGTAACGTGGTCGACAGAGGCACTGGAGCTAGATCCGTCATACTTGTGGGTAGCCTGGACTGTACATCGTGTCAGAAACAAATCTTTTGGCGGTTCAACGATGACAATGAGAATCACTCACTGTCCGACGGCTGAGTGCTAATCATCGCAATATCGTAATCCGCGAGGAGTGCATTGTCCTTAGTCCACCATTTAGGCTTGATCACATCGGAGGGATCCTCAATAGTGATCGATGCCAGGGCAAGTGCCGGGAACAGCAGAAGGAGTGACTGTGAAACCATTGTCCCGTATTTTCTCTCGGATAGAACTGTGAGCTTTGACTGATACTGTCCTTCTGAACACAGATACCCAGCAGGCTACCTTTCACCTCTTTAAATAGTCATTTTGTGTGCTTCTAGGTCAACTAGAGCAGTGATGGACGCGCAATTGCCCTTTCCCCATGGGGAACGAACCCCCGCTGATTCAGAAACTGGGGAAAGATCATCATCGGAAGCAAGTGGAGACGGGCCTAATGAGATGAGCTTCAGGAGAGAGTAACGCCATCGTCAATGTCTTGCTGGGATGTTTGACTGCGTCAGCTGAGTAACGAGCGAAGCTCTGGTGGACCACTTCATCGACCATGGGAGAGGCCCCACATCCCGACTATACTCTAAAGCTTGGTGTGGAATGAAAGCTCAATATACCTCCACTATCTAGCTAAGCTCGTTGTAGGTCCACGCCAAGATGACATACGTAAGCATATGGTTGATATACTTTTGCAACCCGTGCGGCCACCGTTGGACTCCCGAGATGAGGGGTATGAGATGAGGGTAAAAACTCTCGCACTAGTGATGCAGGGGTCAACAAACCTGCTTCAGATGTGAATGGGTATATATGAGTAATTCAAAAGATGAAGCTGGAAGATCGTCCTAGAATGTGGACACCTAAAACATGAAGTGCTGTATAGTTCTAGGCCGAAACAACATCAACAGGTCCAACGTATGCAAGGTCACCCCCAACGGGTGTTCCAAAAATGACTTGAAGGTAGCCACGATCAACCCTAATCACCCTTCAACATGCAAATTTCACCTCAAGAAGACCAAATGTTAGCACCCGACAGGGCCGCTAGCGCAAAGTGACTACCCAGCGTGGGCCGCGCGCGGAACGAGTATTCCTGGCCCGCAACATAGCTACCGCTGTCCTCGACCCAGTAACGGTCGCAGAAGGGAGCTGAATTCAGACCGTTCGATATATACGTATGTAAATCACTGATTAGAATATCCCGAGTATCACCACTGACGGTGGCAGCGACGAAGGACTGCCAATTTGTTTGACCCCAGCCGATCGACCCGTCCAAAGGTACCCCGGCTGCGCTGCGCACCGTCGGATAAAAATCAGCAGTGGCATTGTAGGCCTCGTCGGGGAAGGCGTCCAGGCTGAATAGCACGTCTGGATAATGATTATAAACGAGGAACCACGGGTCGATTCCATACTGTATTAAGAAGTGGGTACCATCGGCATCCGTGCCAAGGCGATCCGTCCAAATATTGTCCGCAAATTCTTTGCCAGCAGTAGTATAGTTGCTTTGGCCCGATAGGGCGCCATAAGTTGCCAGACCCACGGCGGCCTTGACGGCCAGATTGGTCTGGTTGCCCAATTCGCCCAGCGCGTCGTTGAGAGACAACTGCGATGCCGGATATAGTCCATTTTGATAGAGATAGTCGGCATATTGTTTCAACTGGGCCGAATATGTAGTGGCCAGGTCTGTGTTGCCCGTGGCCGCCTGGTAAGCGTAAGTGAGAATGATGACGTTCCCGCTCTCCTCAATTGGCATCTCCTCGCCGTCGGATGGGTGGCCTGTCGCATTGGGGTAGTTGGCACCAATTTCATGCACGGCATACGACTTGGTGTAGGCACTCGTACCCATGTACTCGAACACGGGGGCGATGAGGAGTTTAATAATCTCGGGGCTCAATACGTAGAATATCGGAAACGCCGCGTATATGACATCGACAGTGTTGATATTGCCATCACTAGAGATCTCTTTGATGAAGGCACGCACTTCACTCGTGTCGAGCGAGTCATTCGGAATAGTCACTTCGATGCCTCCGTAGACTTGTCGCACTGAAAGCGCCAGGATGTCCGAGTAGTTGGTACCATAGCTGGAAGTACCCGTATCCTGTATCAACTTGTCCAGCTGAGTCGACTCGGCATTGGCATCGTCGTAGTCGTCCAAGAAATGTACCACCGCATCGACCGTGTCGGAGTAAGTGGCACGGTAGTAGCCCGTTTGGGCATTGCCCAAAAAGTTGATTGACTCCTCTCGCACGTGACCGATCGCAAAGGTCACGGCTGACTCGTCCACTGTCGTCCCCAAATCATGCGCGAGTGCGACGACACCCGTAGTACTCCAGTCGGCGTGATTGCCAGTGAGGCTGCCATTGTTGACAAACGACTCCCGCACGCTCAGGGACGGGCCGGAGGCAGTGGAGAGCGAAGAGGAATTTGAGGGGCGGGTGGCGTACACGACGCTGCCCCACAGAGCTTGGCCGTTGCTATTTTGCGAGTAAGTGCCCGCGCCAACCGTCTCGATCTGAAAGACGCCCGTCGATCCGCTGGTAGAGTAGCTCCAGCTGGAGTCGCTGGTCTGGCCGGTCCAACTCGAGTCGATATCCGAGTATACTTGCACCGAAGCAGAGTCTCCGGCAGAGAGGGTCACCGTGAGATAGGAGAATGGCAGGGATTGTCGCAGATAGTTCTTGGGTGATACCGGCGAGAAGAAGTCGAGTGTGAACTCGCGCGATCCGGCGGTGACGGTGAAGGTGGAATGAGTGGTGGTGTAAGTCGCTTCGGTGACGGTGGCCGACTGAGTCCCACTGGGAGGCTTGGCCACGCCAAACAAGTTATACGCGACCCCATCAACTCGAGCGATCACCGCCCAGATCAACTTGTTGCCGGCCCAGAATTGCGCGTTGTTGGAGGTGATTGACGCGACTTCATTGCCGGGGATCCACGCTGTCGATCATCTCCGTCAGTCATTGTTCCAAAAACTAGCTTTCAATATTACGGGGTGTAAACAAGCAGGACGATCAGATCCAACAACCAATCCAGATCTGATCAAGCAAGTTGCGATTGTATCTTACCCGACAAATATGGACTCCGCACGGCCAATGGATATGAAGGAGGCTTCAATGGAGAGTATGTGATGGCATCACTCGTCGATGCCCAACACGAAGCCACCAGGGCAATCGCCTTCCAGCCGTGAGACCACATCATGATTCAAACGGTCAAGTCCCAGACCCGATAGTTGATGTTGTTTTGGCCCAGTTATGCCGATCCGAGGGGAAGTAGCACCGGGGGGAGGGGGGAGGGGGGAGGATAGCCACACGATGCGAATCAAGGGATACCAGAACCTATCAATAAACACGAGCTTCTCGCGTGTCGGGCCTTCCAAACAAGAATGCTATCCCCAAAAACGGAGGAAGGGGAGGAAGGTACTGCTTTAAATACTTTTTATTTCTCTCTGTAGTTCTCATCCTCCCAGGATGGATGAGATGCGGATGTATCTTACATGGTTGCAGATGTCGACCATGCAGCAGTTTCCGATCACAACATGGCCGGTGCTCGTTGCGCAAGACAAGCCCTCCTGCAAATCATCCATGTCCGCTGCGTGGTTGAAGGTGGGGTGAAGAAGAATAATAAGATGTCAGTCCATGTGGTGGAGTCACATTTACACTTACTGCTGCCAGTCAGGTCACAATGAGGTGAGGAGTGTAGTTTCCACCAATATACTCCACCACGCATGACCATCTTCCGACTCGGCACTCGTGTAAGCAACCATAAGCACGCCATTGTAGGCTTAGCGAATCTTGGCCTTGGAAAATTATTGAGGAAGAACAAGATCCTCTACATTTTGATGCCTTCCTATCCAATCACGAAAAGCATATAGTCGACAGGCGAGAGCCGAGCGGAGAGGTTGTCTCGCAAAGACCCCAGCGGATGGCGTCATGGGGATTTACATGGCGAGATAAAGTTAAGAGTTGATGGTATTAGAGATATCAAAAGCTGCTACTAACTTAGAAATGCACCTTTCAGACGTTTTTTTTTATCTTCTTGGTTGGGGGTGGGCTCTTCTATGCTGATTGACGTGCTGTCGATACCGTTTTAGATCCTTTGAGACGGTCGATTTAGTAGCTCCGTGCATGAGGAAGCTCTGAGCATTCGAGCAGCTTACATATCTACCACTGGCGCATTATACTTCACGAGCAAGCATCATGGGTCTATCATTTGCCATCAGCGGTGTGAATTAGACGGTGTGATGGTACCATGCAATCTGATCAGGTATAGCCCGCCATTAGGTATATCCCGCCGCTTACTCGCTATCACACCATCTTACCTAGTCTATAATCGCGGAAAATAGGCAGGAGACTCGATTCGGAACGGGTGGCAATTATCACCATGACGAAACTAAGGTTCTAGCCACGAAAATCGACCGGATTATCAAGTCTGCCAAGTAGTTTAACAGCACGAGGTCGGGATGTGTCTTTGATTAGACAGGGCGTCCTCTAAAGATCCAACCCGATGTACACTGCTGGTAGTACTTTGTTTATTCATTAAAAAAGTTGGATAGTGCAGAGGATTCCATATACTTCGTATTCGGCGTCCGCCCGGAACGAGGCCTGACTTTAATACTCCCGCAAGGGAGTCTCCGAGTGGCGGCGATAGCTTGGCCCGCCGCCCTATCCGCCCTCAATATGCCGCAAAGGGTTCTAACATCAATCTTTTACACCATTTCTGTGTCCACGAAAAACATTCATTGCTTTTTTTTTCTTTTCATTTTCCCTCAATAGATGCTAATATTTTGTCAATGCCATTGCACAAACCTCGTGGACTATCGCTGGTTGTTCCTGTGCGGGGTTATACCAAGCATCAATAATTCCCCACATCAGCCGAGTATCAGTCCAATCAGGTTTTAGAGACTGGAGAGCCATGACCAGAGCACGGCACATTTGCCATAGTTGAGGTCATCTGGCTTTCTTTGTGTGTACTTTGGCATAGATCCCAGTGGGCCATGTGCCTTTTGTCTGATAAGTCGACCTTGCTTGCATTGATTGCGACGCGCTGGTGACCGCTAGAATTAGCCTTGGACGGCTCGGTAAAGCATCTTGTTGGCACTGTTTCATTTCCAAGCTGTGGGGAAGTGTCTGTGCGCACTTCAGCTGTTGTTCCCATGCTATCCCAGTCTTCATGAGCTTTGAAATCTGGTCAGAGACTTGATGTGCCTTGGAAGAGAGAGCCTAGTGCAAATCATTCGTCTCATCAACTTGAGGCCCGTTGTAAGTATCTGGCCCGATATCATCAAAGAGGTTTCTATAGGTATCAGGTCTCGGATGTTATATCAATAGATGCATCCAATTAGGTGATACATGAATACTATGGACATTAGGCCCGCTGATAACCGAATCTTAATCTGTTCTGATTTCATTACTTAATAGGCTCGAGACGCTGGTCCTCCTAATAATTCAAGAATGAAAGTTTGAAGCATCTTGGTCTCCGAAGGGAGCCGAGACTAGATGCATAAATGATGAAAGAGAAAGATTATTTAAATACATAAGCTCTCTGGCTGCCCAAGTTCGGGCAGCTTTCAAGGATATGCCAAAAAAAGCGTCACAAAGCAGGCTCGAGTGGTAGTAGTAGCTGTAGATGCTCTTATCACGGGATAACGGTGCACTAGGTAATATAGGGCTGAACATGTCATTCGCATTAAGGGAGGCAGCCCTTACATTGAGACCGTGCAAATAAACCTGTCATCTTAATCTGATAGGCGAATTAGTTTATTTTATTTAGAGGTCCAGTCATCTTTTCACGCCTTGTCCTGGGCTCACTAGACAACCATGAGGTTGTTCTAGCGCAGGATGAGCATATCATTGATGCCTGTTTACCCAAACACCACTTACTTTGCCCATGTTCATATAATATAATTGGGTAACGGGTATTTTCAAGGAGCCGGCGTATATTTTTGTCTATGTTTATATATGTGCCAATCAGGTATTAGGTAGCTGGGCGCTACTCAGAGTTCGTGTATCGCGACCCGGTCACGATTGTTTACATCCCGATCGGACGGCTCCCTACTTCCAAGCGTCCTTCCCGGCTGTACCACTCGACCACCCGACAGGTTCGCGCGTTCACGGTCCGAAAGGGTCATCCGCCTAAAACATGGGTTGTCGGGCTCTGGTACCGCGGCAGGGGCCGAGTGGACATTGGGGATGGAACACGGGGAACAGAGGGGATAGAAGAACCAAGAAGCGGATCCACTGCATGCCAGCCGCAGCTAGCTTATGCGGTCTGCATTATCATTTCCATCGACCCTTGCTTCAGATCGAGGATCTTGATCTTGATCGCTCCGTATTGCCGGCGGTCAAGATCTGGGGCTCTTCATGACTTGGCCACACCACGGCAGCACAGCCCGAGAATCTGCCGAAGAATGATGGTCGCTCTCATCATGGATGACTAAGAGACAATGAACGACCGGTGCCAGGCAGGTTTGCCATGGTCGGCCGGTCTTGGATGAAAGGTAAGTATTCCTGCCCAATGAGCATAAATCGCCAGGTTGTGTTGAGTCGTGCGTCGTGAAGAGGTATCATTCAGGTTTGCCGCACACGGAGGACCCACCGGGTCAGTGATTTCCGCAAACGGCCAAAACAGAAGCGTCGAGGGCTCGCGGGCGGCTTCGTGCTCTTGGAGGAATCCGTAGATCAGTACCGGAGGGGACGAGGATAGGAGATTTATCGCGAGCAGAGTTGGCGGTTACATCGAACGGGATGAAAGAGTGAGGCGACCCTATTCGTCCAAAAAGAAACCCAAAACCCGACGGACTGGGTCGAGGTTCCTGCGCCGGCAGTGCGGATCTGACACTCTCAGTTGGGACTGAAATGAGTAACGAGCAGGTTAAATTGAGTTAATAATGAATTTGGCAGAAAGTACGGAGGAAAGAGAGAACGAATCGTAGGAGAGAGCGGACACGGCCTGTTCGAGAACGTCACTCGGTCTCCCCTCTCCGATTTCTTTCCACTTTCTGCCTTTTTTTTCTCCCAACCTCTAACCTTCAACCTCCTGACCCTCACTCTCTCCCTCTCTTTCTCCTTCTCTTTCCTCGCCCCCTCACTTCCATCTTCCCCGTCGTCTGGTATTCTCCGCCGGTCTTCTCCCGACTTTGTGATCCGGTAAGTCGATCAACATGGAAAGAACTCGTGGACCGCAGACTACGGGAGCTGCGTTCCGTGGATGCCCAGCCAATCTCCCGCACCCTGACAGCTACGACTCGTGGCTCACCCACACTTCCCTCACGATGGAATGCGATCGAGTTGGAATGCCTCTTTACTAATCAGAATCTAGTGTATACAGTGATCGCTCGGAGATCATAGTCAAGCTCCTCCTGACTCGCCCATCCACCCACCTCTCCCCGCTCCACGCCCCGACCATCTCGACCTCCCGACAGCGCGGTTCTCGGTTCTCGAGTCGCCACTCCCGCACTCATTTCGCTGGTCCTGCCTGGGGCACCGACCATCTTGACCTGGTCGAATTTTCACCTTCTCGCCCAACGCGAGCGGATTCTTACCAATCTTCCCCAAAATACGAACCTAACTCCCGTGCGGCTGAACAACCCCCCCGAGCAGACCCGTCCGCAGTCCGGCATCAATCTCTCGCACTCAATCACCCGTGCGAGATCCGTCCTTGTTCGTGTGCGCGATAAGACCGCTCGCGACCGCTTCAGCTTCCGCCCGAAGTCAATGCTTCAACTGTGACGTCCTGGATTCCCGCGGGGTCGCATGTCACGTTAGACCCCCCGCTTTTGAGCATTTCGAGGGCCCACGATCGAAGCGGATCTTTTTCTTTTTAAATTCATACACAACAGGGATCCCGTCGTTTCTATCGTAAACGTCGTCCTCGGTTCCTATCTATCACGAACCATGTACGCTCTTGAACAGGAAAGGGCCCATCCGGTGCCGCCGCCACCACCACCACTCTCAATGGACCGCATCTCTGGCCCGTCTGCCGCGTATCCCACGCCCGGGTCAGGCCCGCTGCGGTCCTCCGATCATCTCGCTCCCATTTCGACCAGCCACGAGGGCCGCATCTGGTCTTTACAGGTCGTCCAGCAGCCCATCCGAGCTCGCATGTGTGGTTTCGGTGATAAGGTGGGTGTTCCTTCAAAAGGTTAGCTCTGGCTTGCCGACTAACGCGAATCTCTCTCTCTAGGATCGAAGACCCATCACTCCACCACCATGCATTCGCCTTATCGTACGAGATGAACACACCGAGAAGGAGATTGATATCAAGTACGTTGGACAACCGTTCCATTCCCCGTCCTCGTCTTCTGACCTTGTGCGTGTGATCTAGTGAGATCGACACCTCCTTTTATGTGCTCACCGTTGATCTGTGGAATGCCGATGGTACCAACGAGGTCAACCTTGTCAAGCACTCCGCCACCTCTCCCTCCATTTCCACCGCCATGTCCTCCTCATACCCGCCTCCACCCCAAAGCATGTCTCCTACCTACCCCGCCTATGGCCAAAATGCCTACGGACAGCCGGTCGGATATCCGCCCATGAACAATTACTATGGCCAACAGCAGATGTACCAAAATCCATACGGTCAGGCAGTTGGGTACCCACCCTATGGCTATCCCCAGGGGGGTCAGATGCCCGCGGCGATGTCTCCTGCACCACCCGTCTCCGGTGGTCCGGGCGGCATGTTCACTCGAAACTTGATTGGCAGTCTCAGTGCGAGTGCCTTCCGTCTAACGGACCCGGATAACAAGATTGGGGTGTGGTTTATACTGCAGGATTTGAGCGTGCGCACAGAAGGCACTTTTCGGTAAGCCAGAAAACTCGTCTCTGCAGGATTGTCGATAGCTAATACTCGGTAGCCTTAAAATGAGCTTCGTTAATGTGGGCACCCAATCCACTGAAACTAGCAACGGGGCCCCCGTGATCAACCATGGGTCTGCTCCCGTTCTGGCCTCGGTCTTCAGTGAACCCTTCCAGGTCTTCTCCGCCAAGAAATTCCCCGGTGTTATTGAGAGCACTCAATTGAGCAAGTGCTTTGCGCTACAGGGTATTAAGATCCCTATCCGAAAGGATGGTGTCAAGGGCCCTCGTGGTCGTGGCGGAGACGGAGATGATGACGACGGAGATGACTACTAACCTGACTGGAATTGGAAAAACATGTTGATGTACTGGAACGGATTTTGTTTTGAGACACTCTCCTCCAGTACGAACCGAGTCCCCATTCGATGTGGAGTGACGCACGTCTCTCTCTCTCGACTGGGAACGATGATTGATGGGATATGGGTGTGTTTTTTTTTTATTTGTTCTCTTGCTCTAGGTCGGCGGATCAGACGTGCGTGGGTAAAAAAGGGAGGGGTGTTGGCTTTTATCGGTGTTCACGGCGGCCTTCTCTTTCTTTTTTTTCTTCTCCCCTTACCGCGGAAGTCTTCCTTTTATAACTCTATATCGCTACACGGACTGGTGCAGGAGGTGTTTGGCTTTTTTTTTGTCTTTGGTTGTGTTGGCCCCTTTGGGCCATGTTTATACCTCGGCGGCAACCTCGCCCGCTCGTATATATTTATTCGGTGATTTCAATAATTTGTTAGTTTCTCGGGCCATTACTGAGTCTACGTAGATTCTAATCTACGTCTATATTGAAATACATGGTCGTGGCTATTTGATTTTAACCACACCCCTTATACTCTCATCTGCCATCGTGGGGACACCCTGGTTGCATAGGTGGGCCCGGAGCCGTGGCGGGGGTAACCTTAAAAACGGGACCACTATCCCGGAATCCTGCAGGGTTAAAGTGTCCCCATAAGTCGGATGACCAATGACAAGGATTGATGTGTACTGTCGGGTGTCTCATATAGTCCGATGCGGGTATATAGTAATATTGTCATTCAAGGATTGCGTAGTAAACTGGTAGTATGCTTTTCCTGGTATGAGACTGGAGGTTTTCTTAGCTACCTACTCGGAATGTGGATGCCGTTAACCGAACTAGGTCAGCAGCTATTTCCTTGTCGGTGTTGAAAATTGGATTCAAGGTTCAGTATACATCACCAGCGCATAGTAGTCTTCGTCGTGCTCCTATCATTATCCTGAAAATTGGCTATCTACCAAAAAGAGCTTATTACCGTCAGAAGATGTAGCTTTCATCTTCCCATGAAGAGGGTTTCTCAGTTGATCAAGTCTTCCGATAGAGTGCCTGAGCTTTAGTCTAAAAAGACCAATCCCAATCCCTTTTATCCGTCGTAATGCTTACTGACTTTAGACTAAGTTTGAAGAGTGAACTTCAATACGATTACGTGACTTGACTACAGTTATATAGATGGAAGTATGTCAGGACGAGATGGAATATATACCCCAATTTTGAACTTGATGATAATCTTGCTTGTAACTGTCCAGGGGGTATCACAGTATGTGAAATTGTTGAAACAGACAGGGACCCATGTTAAACCTCCATTATAGGTCCTGCTATTGCTGCAATGAATTGAGTACCTGACAAATAGAGACTTGAAAAAGTAGCTCTCTCCTTCTAGAAAGAGACACCCATTTCTCCGATTGAAGTCTGAGATATCCATTCATTAGATATAGTGCGGGCCGTAGATTTAGTCGAAGACAACTGGCAATGATACGCCAAGTTCTGGCGCTAGCAGCCTATCGGGTACAGGAAACGATAGACAGCAACCTAAGCCATAACACGGTTGGTCTTGTGACCATGCTTCTATGCTTTCCCCTTAAGAGACTGGTATATCGTGGAATCCACCGAACTCATCTATTGGGAAAAGAGATTCATGACTGGAATGTAATACCGACTGGACTTATGAATACAGTGTTTTTCTCGATAGATTCTTTTTACTTCTTTCACTATACAAACGATACTTGTGGGAACAGCAACGTTACTAGAGACTGCCTAATAATAGAACACTCGTACAGAAACAGCGCCAGCAAGGTAGGAAAATAGGTCAATATTCAAATTGTTTCATTCGACTAGCTCCATCTCGTCGAAAGTGTTTATCAAGCACACGTGCTAGTGTGACGTTATAAAACCTGGACAGAAGTCCGAGTCTTCCCCGCACCGCATCAGCGTATCTACGCTCTTCATGCCGAGGACTCCCTGATGTCTCGGAAATATTAAAAGCGAGCACAGACTCGAGACCCGCCAGGCAAAAGTAAGACATTCATCACCGAGTATACGCATACCCACCTATCTTACCTAATTCATCACAATGCCCGGCCTCTCCACCTCCCCAGCATACAACCACATCACCATCAACAAACTACATCCGACATTCGGCGCAGAAATAAGCGGTGTAGATTTCTCGCGAGCGGTGGAGAAAGACGTCTTTGATGAGATTTTAGCTGCAATCACACAGGTGGGTCCCGACGCTCCAAGCTATAGTGGCAAGTTCGCAGAGACCGGTATGGGAGTATGTACTCATGCTGCACGAGCGAGACTAGTTTGGCGTATGCGTGTTTCGGAACACGGGACTCGACGATGCAGGTCACGTTGCCTTTGCAGGGCAGTTCGGCGAGTTGGATGATGTGACCCCCTACACGGCCGGGGGACGAGCACATCGACTATCCGACGTCCGGTTATTTGACGTGGGTAATATCGAACTAGACGGGACGGTGTTTGCGCTGGATAACGTGCGTCGTGAGTGGAACAAGGTGAGCGAGCAAGCCCTTGAGTATCTATCCCGCGGACCTGGATCTTCCACTAATCACTACAGTACAGGGCAATGGACTCTTCCACGTTGACTCGAGCTTTAATCCCCGGCGAGCCGGATATTCCTTGCTGCGGGCGCATGAGCTCCCGCCTGCGGGGATGGGCGGAGAAACCGACTTTGCCGATGTACGAACAGCCTTTGATGAGTTACCGACTACTTTGAAAGAGGAGCTCCGAGACAAAGACTATATCACAGCACACTCGCTCTGGCACTCACGCAAGACCGCTGCGCCGGGGACCTTTGCCGACGTCAATCCTGAGGATTATCCGATGGGACGACATCGCCTGGTGCAACGACACGAGGCATCGGGACGAGAGACGCTGTATCTAGCAGCGCACATCCACCATATCGAAGGGTTAGACCCGGATGCGTCGCGGGCGTTAGTTGATAAATTGTTTCGACATGCGACGCAGCCACGCTACGTGCTTCGGATTGGATGGGAGTCACCCGGGGATATGATCCTGTGGGATAATACCAGTGTGATGCATCGTGCGGTCGGGGGCAGCTTTGAAGGTCGGTTTCGTCGGGACATGCGGCGGGCGACGGTGCACGATGGGAGTAGCTCGGCGTGGGGGTTGAATGAGAAGAGTGATGTGCGTCAGGGTTTGCCATGAGACAATCCTTGCGGACTAGGACAATAATAGCAAGAGACCGAGTTGGGCCGATGGAGGGAGAGTTGCATCAGGTACGGACGGGTTAATGGAGAATCATCCTCTGAGACTGTAGCACGGCAGAGCAGAGCATAGCATCATAGCCGGAGCACAATCATGATCTCGAATCAGACCATGTTAGCAAGCTCCAATTTTGAAGATCCCTAGGACCACATGCGGAGCTCCGCTAGCCTCCACGAGCAGGTGGAGGTTGGGAGGAATAATAATAGCCCAGTGAGACAGGCGTGCAGATCGGCAGGAAACCGCGGCTCTCCGTGACGCTCTCCCCGACTCTCAGAATTCTGAGGATCCCGCTAGGATTCGTTCTGCTTGGCTACTTTGCGTGGCTTGGCATCCTAATGGGAGAAACATCCATTTCTCTATCCCCGCCCATGTCTCACTTGTTTGCCCCGTCGCTTCGCTTGCGCGATACTGCACTAACTGTACAGTGAGAGTCGACGTTGCATCATAATCCTCTCGCCGACGAGTCTAACGGCGTGTCTTAAACACGCCCAATCGTGTTGCCACTCGGCATCTCCGCTGGTCGTCCAACAAGTTCCCGAGGGGAAGAAGTGGATCCCCGTGGATCTGTTCTTGTTGTCTTGTCCATACCCTCTTTGCCTTTTTTTTTTCGCGGGGTTACCGAACGGATGATGATGATGATGATGATGATGAAGGTGATGATGATGCTCTTGATCCTTGGATGATCGCTTCTTTGAGTTCGCACTGCCCCTGGCTATAAAGAGACCCTGCATTCTTCGGGGATTTTTTTTTTACTTCCAGCATCAGAATCCGACTTTCTTCACATCACATCTCAATACTCACGCTCTCGAGTCTCTCCACCATCACCATGAAGACCTTTATCGCTTCCCTCGCCCTCCCTCTACTGGCCGCCGCGGCTCCTACTCCCCAAGCCGCCACCGACGCCAACCCGCCCTTTAGCGTGATGGCTGTCCGCTCCGCTTCGCCCATCCACTACTTGCAGATGAACGCCGCCGGTCAAAAGTTCTGGCTCGGCGGCCAAACCTCGTCCTACTGCCCGACCCAAGTGCAGAACTGCCCTCCAGGTAACCAGACCGTCCTGGCGCCGGGCGGTAACTCTCTGGTACGTAAACACGACATGCATAAACACGACATGCATCAACACCCCCGTCTGTCCGAGAGTGTCGCCCACAGAAGACAAAAAAAAGGACTTGATCAAAATTTAAAAAGCGATGTCGATACTAACTACAACTTACAGGACGTCGAAGTTCCCGGCGGCCAACAAGTCTACGTCGATCCCGCCGGTGCCCTGAGCTTCACCCAGGCCCACTCCGCCTCCATCCCAGCCGGTTCTTCAGTCGGTAACCTGGCCTACGAGCCCGGTACCCCCTGGGCCCACTATACCTTCAACGGTTGGGGTGCGAGCGGCCTCATGGCTTGCCCGACCGAGGACAACCGCTGGCAGGTGTTTGCCGCCATCAGCAATGCGACCGTGCCCTCTGGTAATGTCGGTGACTGTCTGGGTTTCTCGGCGCTGGCGCTGCCTTATGAGGGTGACGTTCCTGCTTGGCAGTACGCTTAAGTGGAGGGTTAATTGCGTTGCATGACGAGTGTGGGATTTACGGGGACTTGATCTTATTTATTTGATGATTGATTACAATCGCGTTCAGCTTAGCATTGTTGTTCTTGTATATCAGTTGCAAACTTGCTCGTGCAAGTAGAGTGTTTTGGGCGACCTAAATACAAAATAATAATGACTGACCATAACGAGAGTTCTCCCCTTTTTTTTAAAAAAAAAATTACTTTACCTCTTGTATGGTCGAGAGAACGGATGGGAGAGGGGTTGTTTCATGCAGAACAGACATTGGGTATCATTCTATATTGGACTCTAGTATATCTACTCTAGTTCCGCCAGATTCGAATCGCCTTGTCCTTGCCGCCACTCCCCACCTTTTGTCCATCGGGACTCCAGTCTACCGCAAAGACCTCGTCCTGGTGGCCGGGTAGATCCGTAGCCAACTTGCCCGTCCGGACGTCCCAGACCTTCAAAGTAGTGTCCTTGGAAGAAGACACCAGCAGCCGAGAGTCGGCTGAGAAGCAGCACTGATAGACGGCGCCGACGTGGCCGCGGAATGTGGTGATGAATCTGGAAAGAGAGGTGTCAGTCACTTAAAGAGAATTTTTGTTGCGAAGTCAGCGGGGAAGACTCACTTTCCATCACGTCCATTCCAAAGCTTGACGTGGTTGTCGAAACCGGCAGATGCAATATACGCCATGTCCGGCGAGAAGGTGACATGATTGACCTCCTTCTGATGACCCAAGAGTCGCGCAACGGGTTTATTAGACGAAGCCGGGTCCCACAGGTACATGGTGAAATCGTCACTAGCCGAGACCAATCGCTCCACGATCTTATTGTTCACGGTAGCCGCCTCCTCGAATCGCTTTCGCGCCGCAGCCACCTTCTCCGCCTCCGTAGCCGGCACCTTACCAGTGTGATCATGGTAAGCCGTACGCAAGGCAAAATCGGTAGAGAGAGCCAAGTGGTTCACACGGTGGGCATGCGCCGCCAGAGACTGGATCAGCGTACCCTCCTTGGGATTCCAGATCTTGATCGTCTTATCGTGCGACGCGGTATAAATCTGCCCGGTACCACCCCATCGAACACAGCTCACCGAGCCCTTGTGTCCGGTGAGAACGTGCTCGATGCGCTTCGAGACGACATCCCAGATGCGCACGGTCGAGTCCTTTGACGCCGACGCCAGACGCGGCCGTCCAGACTCCTGCACGTGGTAGGGCTCCCAAGCAAGACTGGTAATCCACTTGGTATGGCCCTTGACCGGTCCACCCAGCGCCTTTCCCTCCTTCGCATCCCAGAACCGCACGGTATTATCCATACTACCGGTCGCGATCATCGCGCCGTTGGGCGAGTATGCCACCGCCAGAACCCAGCTGGTGTGACCCTTGAGGGTGTGCAACGGGGTACCCGTCTCGCAATCCCAGACTCGGGCTGTAGAGTCACCACTGCCGGAGACCATGGTGGACGAGTTAACGGGGGAGAAAGAGGTTGCCAAGATAGCCTCGCCGTGGCCCGCGATGGAAGCGGCGCAGCGAGAAACCGCCTTGACTCGGAAGACGGCTTGCGGGGTGAAGTAGAGCGAAACGGTATCTTCGGTGGTTTTGATCCCAGGCTGGAGCAGCGAGTGGTATAGATCGGCGAGGATATCGATGGTTTGTCCATCTTCCTTGTCGGATTGGTAGGTGAACCGGTACGGGACGCGGTCATCGTCGTCCTGTGCAGAGGAAAAATGGTCAGCCATTAGTTCGGCGCAGCAGCATAATCCGGTTGGGAAAATCCCTTACATTCCCTTGTAGGGTATTCAGCAGCGTCTCGAGGTTCTTAATATTCGCATCGGCCACTGGGACCGACACCGCAGGCCCGGTGGCATTGCCGGTAGCCTGGTCGTAGAATTGGACGCGAACACTGCCCAAATCGGTGGGAATACTTTGAATCTCCTGTTGCTCTCTGGCCTTTTCGGCCTGAGCCAGCTTTTGGCGTTTACTGGGCGGGGGGAGGAGGGTCGCCATTGTGGTTTGGAGGAGTTGACGAAGGAAAGAAATTTTGATTTGGAGGGCTTATCTTATCGGGTGGGGAATTTCAGCGTCCGCGACTGGCGGGGATCATCTTGTCAAGGGACTTACTGATGGAATGTATTTTTCCCCATGTTTCTCGAACTTGAGTAATTTTTGTTGTGATAACTATCTTTTTGGGGGTATTGAAGAAAGGTTTGCAGTACTTGTTCCTCACTATCGAAGCTGATGCACCGCCAATTGGTAGGCTTCTTGGATCCTATGGCTATCGTCAAGTATGATAGGCACTGAGCTGTTGATAGACCGCATATTCCGAAATGACTTTCAAAATAGATTAGGGTGAACAGGTAAAGTGTCAATTGGATCTACTGTTAATCAGACATAGTCTACTGACATATACATTGGTAAACACCTCTCTTGCATGGACGAAACGCTGATCTGATAGTCAAAAGTAGTCTATCATCGGACGTAAAGAAGAGAAACGATTGGATGAAGAGTGGATATCTCTGATACTACTGGCTATCTTCTTGGTTCCAATCCCTATATACATTATCCTGTAAGTGTTTGCTCGAGTGCTATGTAATACTTCGTTCTGAGACCATAACAGGCTAGGTTAGGGACCCAGCATTCGATAGGTAATCGACTATGGGGTGTTTACCTTACATCTTGTTCATGTTTCTTCTTGAAAATATTCAATCGAAAAAACAAGTTGTTTCATGTAAATGTAAAGCTAAGGAAGGGAAAGATAGTGGAGGTATGGCTCAAGTCAAGTCTCGCCGCAGGTCAAGTGCAGAAAATGTAAATGACCTGCCTCTTCTTTCACCTTACCCCATCATCAGTTCAACCCACCTCATCAAAACAATGTCTACATCGTCACGACAGTCTACCCTCGATTATCTCATTCCATTGACTTCCAGGGGCAGCACTCGACGGGCTGGAACGGCAAGGCCCACCACCACGGCCACGAGTGTCGCCTCGCAGGACATTGTCTGTGCTGTCAGTGAATCACGGGGAGTATCGTCCACCGTTGGACTTGCATTCGTGAACTTGGCCACTGCCGAGGTGGTTCTGTGCCAGATATGTGACAGTCAAACTTACGTCAAAACCGTCACCAAGATTGGCGTCTTCGAGCCAAATGAGATCTTATTCATGAATACCGCCAAGGAGTCCAAGCTGCGCTATATCATCGAAGAGAACCTACCCGAGCCAATCTTCACATTCGTGGATCGCAGGTGCTGGTCTGATAAAGCTGGTCATGAGTACCTTGATCGCCTTGCCTTCCCAGACGAGGTGGATTCTCTCAAGGTGACGCTGGGTAGGAACTATTTTGTTGCTTGTGCTTTGGGGGCTGTATGAACGCCATTCCATTGAGCGATCTTCCACAGTTTCGCTAATCATCAGCAGGTTCTCAAGTATATCGAGCTGGAGCTTCAGCGGGTTTTCGCCTCTCATTCTCTCCGAATCAAATTTGAACCCTCGCAAGGCTCAATGACCATCGACCTGGCCACGATCATTTCCCTCGAACTCATCCAAAATCTCCACAATGCCAAGTCTAAGGATAGTTTGTATGGTTTACTCAATGAGACCAGGACGGCGATGGGAGCCAGACTACTCCGGGTCAACATTCTCCAGCCTTCCACTGAAAGGGTAAAATTGACCGCGAGATACAATGCAGTGGAAGACCTGTCTACAAAGGAGGCAATGTTCGTATCCGTCCGTCAGTCCTTGAAAGGCTTCATCGATGCGGACAGAGTCTTGACTTCGGTACGTTATCTTGGTATCATTGCGTCTCTCCGTATCCAGCTGACCTGTAAGATCATTCTCGTGCCTACCAAGCGAACCACCCAGTACATTGAGCAGTCGGTCAATCATGTGATCATGCTCAAGACATATGTATCGGCAATCAAGAAGGTATATCAGGCACTAGGTGCGGCCCAAAGTGAGATCCTGACCACTATTCGAGAGGTAGGTTGCATAGAGAAATTATCTTGCAAGTATCATCGCTAACATGAAGTAGCTGTGTCATCCTTCAGGCCATCGCGCCGTCGAAGAGCTGATCCAGAAAACGCTGAATGAAAACGTTACATACCAAAGCAAGCCACTAGACCTCAGGAATCAACGCATCTATTGTGTGAAGGTAATTCGCAAGCTTGCTCCGCTCTTGACACGTTACTAACTACTAAGCCAGGCGGGCGTCAGTAGCCTTCTGGATGTCGCGAGGCAAACTTACAAGGAAGCCAACGCTGATGCAGCAGAATTGGTTACTAAACTAGGAGGTAAGCTTCTAATCGTCTTCGCAATTCTCTTTGCTAATCATCTGCAGAAAACCTCGATATGCCCTTGGATCTCAAGTACGATATCGCCCGCCAATACTACATATGCATTCCAACGGGGAATCCAGAGCCACTGCCGCACATCTTCATCAACGTCTACCGTAAAAAGAATCGGATCGAGTGCCAGACCTTGGATTTGGTCAAGCTAAATCAAAAAATCACGGATGCACACAATGAAGTGATCAGCATGAGCGACCAGACCGTTCAAGGGCTCCTTCATGATGTGTGTGCTGAAGTTGCAGGACTCTTTCGAATCAGCGAGGCAATCGCAATGCTGGATATGCTGTCAGCGTTTGCACAACTAGCAACAAGCCACGACTACATCCGTCCTGAATTAACGCCCACCCTGACTATCAAAGCTGGGCGCCACCCAATTCGAGAACGGATTCATTCAAGCAAATTCATTTCAAACGATGCATGTGCCACTCCACAAACTCGATTCCAGATCATCACGGGATGCAACATGAGCGGCAAATCTACCTACATCCGATGCCTCGCCCTGATAACCGTGATGGCGCAAATTGGGTGTTTCGTACCAGCACAGTACGCTTCGTTCCCAATTGTACACCAACTCTTCGCACGTGTAGCTACCAGCGATGATCTCGATGCGAACGTCTCCACCTTCGCCGCAGAAATGCGAGAGATGGCATTTATCCTGCGCCATGTCCAGCCACGAGCAATGATCCTAGTCGATGAGCTCGGACGCGGCACCAGCACGACTGACGGCCTTGCAATTGCCGTCGCACTGGCCGAGGCCCTTCTCGCCAGTAACGCCCTGGTATGGTTTGTCACTCACTTTCATGATCTCGCACGCATCCTCTCCGAGCGAAGCGGTGTCATAAATTTTCACCTTGCAGCCGATATCAGCCCTTACGCGAACAAGATGACAATGCTATACCAGGTCGCCGAAGGACCCGTTCCAGTCCGTCGATATGGTCTTGAGCTAGCGAAGCTAGTCGATCTCCCACCGGCTGTTTTAGAGGTTGCCAAAACCGTCTCCGAGTGCATGGACAGGCTCACCCAGCGTCGGAACAGCACGTCGCGCGCCGTCGTCATAGCCCGGAAGCGTAAGTTGCTTCTCACATTGCGGGAAGAGCTTATACTCGCTCGGAATAGCACGATGGATAGCCCATCTCTTCGGCAGCATCTTGTAAAGCTTCAAAACGACTTTACATTGCGCATGGCTGCTATCGATCAGGAAGTCGAACTGTGGAGTGATGCTGATGATGAGATAATGGAGGAACAAGAAGAGGGGGGGGGGCAATGATTCTCAGGTGGATTCCACTGCTCCCACTTTCCGCGCAGACCGGGCATCTGAGGGAGTTTCGACTCGAACACACTTGCCTTCAGATTCACTACCGATTGAATCTGATTCCGAGCCTGAAACTACTGGACATGACAGCGTTTTTTTGGTGTAAGAGACTCGAGGAGAATCGGGCCTGTCAGCCTTACAACGGGGACTCGTTAGAAAAGTATACATTTCGTCCATTGTATGACATTGTTATATAGGAAAAGGGAGAATAACCTGCGGCTGACGACTTGATATACCACATCATTAGAAGATGACGACAGGCTTCTAGTTATACCAGTACCTGAATAAACATTACTTCAATATTGGAGGAACGGAGACATTCAAAGAAACCAGTTTCAAAGAGAGAAATTTTTGCTAATATACTCATTCGTCTATTAAGAACGCTCACAAAATATCCGACCGGAATTAGGGGTATTCAAGACCAATCAACCAAAGTGGAACAGGGTCTGCTTGCCCTTCTTCTTTTTTCCCTTCTTCCCATCGCTAGGCTCGTCATCAAAGTCATCTGCTGGCTCGGCTGGAGACGCAAGACCAGAAGACGGATTTGATCCCCAAGCAGTGGCGGCAGGACCCTTACGCTCATCCCACCGGACGTAACCACGGGTCTTTCCAGGCATCAGGACGTTTGGCTTGGCGGCCGCGGGAAGAGCAGGGAAAGCGTCTGCACCAACAGCAGGGCGTGCGGAGCTTGCAGACATGGCTGGGGACGCACGACTGGGAGGGGTTGAGTATGAAGGGCGACTGATGGAGGGGGGAGGGGCGGGAGCAGCCCAGGGAGTGGAAGTGGCAGCGTTGTTACGGCGAGATGAGCTACCGGCAGCTGCAGACAAAGGAGGGAAGGGGTTGGCGGAGGATGAGGATATGGCACCGCTTCTACCAACGGCGGAGCGAGACGATTGGGCAGTGGAGGACTTCAGTCGCAAGACCCGGCTGCCACCGGTGCTGACTGTGGCAGGAGACATGCCAGGCAGGAGACCACCAGGACCCGGAAGAGCAGGGTAGTCCTCATTGATAGCACGCCAGTCGTTCCAAGCTTGAAGAAGACTGGTACGCTTGCTCTCATCTTCGTAGATATCGGCAAGCTCTTTGATGAGCTTGCCTAACTCCGAGCTGGAGGTATCAAACAGAGAGAAGAACGCATCAATGAGCTCCGTAGCACCAATAGATGAAGTTCGATAGCTGGACACTCTCGTTCGGAACTCAGCAAGCTTGTTAGCATCATTATGGAGTAGATTCGATGCCCGCTCCACAACTGCGGTATGGCGCAAGCGTCGAGCTTGGTCTTGCGGGCTCAAAGTTGCCGAAGTGGCCGCAAGGCTGAGGCTTTCCAGCTCTGCGGTGGGTGGGGGTCGAGCACGAGCTGCCGGGTTCGGGGTACTTGCTGCTGATCGCGCGGGTGCCTGTACTGTCTGAGTATCATTCCGACTGAGCTGTCCGCCGAAACTACGAGTAGAAACAGACTGCGAGCTCTGAATTGCTTGCTGTCTTTGGAAAGCCTGCTCGGCACGGCCGAGAGGTTGTGCGCTAGAGACGGGCAGAGGCTCGGCATTGGGATCCCGCCCACGACCCGCACCGCGGCGCGGACGCTGAGGCTGATATGGGCTTCGAATATCGAACTCGGCGAGATCGACAATCCGAGCATCTCGACGCACATCCTTGGAAACTCCATTCGGGTGTGCTTCAATCTGGTGAGCCTTTAGGTCCATCTGTGACTCGAATACGACAAACTTCTTGTCCAAGCATTCCTGGTCAAGGCAAAGGAAATGGTCTTTTTGGAAGTGGCCCTCTAGAGCATTATAGTCAACATAGTACTGTTGCTGACGATGAGAAGCACGACGATCGCAAATATGGCATTTTTCGTGCTTGTCACGACAATGCGCGTATAACTCGTCATCGCCATAGAATCGTTGCCGACAGAAACCACACTCGGGGTGGCCCTTGAAACCGCTTTGGTCGATAGCACCAGGTTTGTGGTCACCATGCTTCTCGTGTTTTCGTAACTCGGCCATGGTGAATAGGGTGTGCTCGTGAGTAAACACCTTTTTATTCCGTGTACAAAGGTCACTGTCATGTCACACAGAGCGCAGGTCAGCCACTAGTCTTAATCGTCGTGTTTAAAGCGCCTAATGCGCATCTAGAACATAGGATCGAAACTCACCACATCACCTTGCCATGCTTGCTCTTCACATGGCGATGCAAGTCCGGCCATCCAAGGCAAGCGACATCGCAGTCTTCGTCGGGGCAGTTGTATCGAAGCAGCAACACCGTGTCTTCAAAGATTTCGTCCTTCTCATAATAGATTCCCAAATTCTCATCGGTCCGGGCGAAATCTTTCTTCTCAAATTCTTCAAAGCGTCGAACGGGGTCATCGGTGAAGACGACAAAGGCGGACTCGGTCTATATATTAGGCTACATTAGTATGGTAGACAAGTATGCCAAAGACCAACAGCAGCTGGAACCGTGAGATGCAGACATACTCGACAATGAGCGCAAGCCTTATTCTTGTAAAGTGCGCGCAAGCGAAGCGCACAGATATGACACGTCCGGTGATTGCAAGGCGACACGGAGGTATGTTCAACGGTCGACGCACAAATGAAGCAGATCTCTCCATCGTCGGCATCCTCTGTAGCGGCGGGGACCTCTTCTGTCCCTACGGTCGCAACCTTCGGCGTAGGTTGTGTCTCGGTTGCTTCGGGTTTATCCTGCTTCCGTTGCTTATCACGTCCACCAGAGCCTCGACCTCCGCGACCGCGGGACTTGCCTCCTCGACCTGATCCATCGCCAGCGTTGTGCGGCTCATCTGAACGGCCCGAGGGAGGGGCGCCTCCGCGGCCACGCCGGCGGCCACCACCACGACCGTGGCCTGTTGACGGAGCAGATGGGGTGTTGTCAGCCATGGCGGGGGACCGTGGGAGTCAAGATCGGCGCTGCAGTTACGTGTCAATGGCAACAACGTGGGAGCTGCGGAGCTCGCTGGGGGGGTGGAAGTGTGGTGGGGGAGATGGGGAAAAAAGTGAGATCTGGCTGACTGATCAACCTCCGCGGGCATGCGCAAGCAAGCAAGCTGGAATCTTCTTTTGCAATCAACGAAGAGACTATATCTCGATATATCCTAGAGACCGTTTGTCAGATCAGACATATGTTTGTAAATGGACCAGTCGTTCATCAGGCATTGGATGATTTACGGGATACCTGCAGCTTCCACCATACTCGACAACATTCCCTCGCTAGCTATGTGTCATCCAGCAGAGTCGTCACCCCATTTAGAAGTTCCTACAATGTGGCGATATTTCAACTACAGCACTCTACAGGTGAATTACCAGGCCTTCTAACGAGGACAATATGGAGGCAGTGTTGCCACGAACATCATCACTTCCGAGGATGGACGAGCTCCATTCTTTCCCACATCAAAGCCGAGAAGTGTATCCCAAGACTGATTGAGGTCGTGAAACTTAGATATGCATTTATGAGAACGATAGATATCACCACTCAAGGGCTGCACCAACTCCCGCTGGAGAGCAAGAAAAGAACCAAAATCTTGAAAGCACAAGGCGCCATAAGAGGAAGCCTTAAAAGGCGGCAAAGGTGGAGTCGTCACGCCGGCATTCCCATGCATCGCAGAAAGCAAATGATAGAAAAGAGACGAAATTCGTTGAGGGATACCAAGAGTCCCTTCATCCAAGAACAACCCATGACTATTCGCACAAATCAGGGCTATTCATCTGGGTTGTACAAGTTCTGATTGAGGATCTTGGTCATGGTGAACATATGGACCCGATCCTGTTTAAACACAGCGCGCATCGCGTCGTCGCAGCGGATTTGGCGTCGATCGCTTGGGTCTTGCAGCTCATTTTCACGGATATATTGCCATACCTTCTTGACAGTTTGGGGGCGCGAGAGCTAGAAACAAAAGGGTCAGTATAGACTTAGCTGGCGATTTGGGCCTGACATACAGTAGTCTCTCCACCTAGGAGGGCAGACAAAGGGGCAGACAGATTAAGTGGTTTCTAAAACATAGCGATTAGTCTTGCGTGGAGAAAATGCTCGACATTCAAGACATACGTGGAAGCCACCAGTTCGATTGACCTCCTTCTTCGTGTCTGATCCCGAGTCAACGTCCGAGTCATCCTCAGCTTTGACGCGCTTGGATGTCTTGGCCTTGCTCTTCTTCTTAGACGGAGCAGCACGACGTGTATTTGCGCCTCTCGTGGGTCGTGCCCTCATATTCTCTTCCGCTTGTAGTTTCGCGGCGAACAAAGCGTCGGCGTCAACATCCGCGTCGGGCTTGCGCTTCTTTGGAGGCGGCGAGGCGCTAGCGGGCTCGGATGCTTCTTCGCTACGTGCCTGAAGCTTCACGGGCGATGAGGATGGGGGTGGAGAAGGTACTGCGACCGCAGTGGTGACGTTTGTATGGCCATTACTAGAGGTCTCTTCGGGTGAGTGGACGCCCTTATTGCTCGCGAAGATGTCAAATCGTTCCATGATGAGCTTTTTGACTTCAGCCTGCGAAACCGTTATCAGCTACCAGAGTTTGACGAGTATTCATGCTTCCTTCCAACAGAAACAAAGCGCAAGTATCAACCACAGCTTGTGCGGACCTTTTGTGGAGTGAGATCATAACCAATGACGTCCTGGAGACCCTTGCGAATCCGTTTCTCGGAGACGGTATTCAGGTCACTCTTGGCAAGAATCGAGTCAATGATGTCCGAATATTCATCGCGCTTCTCGGATGAGACTATTGCGCCACGTTAGACGAGAAAGAAAAGCTTCCAGGTGTGAGCCGGCAATTGAAGCTGGGATACCACCGAGGCAACATACGTGACATCCTGCCTGCATCCAATCCTTGCCAATCGTCTCCAAAAATGTACTATCCGAGTTCCAAGTGTAATTTACAGCTGTAGAGATAGCTTCGACTGCTAGATTTGAACACTGGTGCTGATTGCGCGAGCAGGTACTTCGAGGAAGGTCAGGTGGGTATAGTCGCACTGGCGCTTAAGAGCGGCGGGGGAGGACGGGCGAGCCGAGGGCGCAACGAGCAAGGCGAAGATGCAGCAAGAGGGAATGACGAGCGAGTCACAATAAACAGTGTTGTCGGTGTTCTTTGCAGCAACAGGGCACCACGTTCGCAAGTCCAGAACTCAACAAGAAACCCCGCGTCGGCTGTAGCTCCGAAAGCAACTGCTAATCTCCAAGCTTACTGCAACTTGCGATGCGCGCCCGGGGAACGGGCTGACTCAGCTACGCCAACAAAGCTTGAATCACGTGATAGTCTCTTAGTCACGTGAAAAGATCGCGCTGGATCTCTTCACGGCTGAGTCAGCGCGCACAAAGAACCCGCTTGGCGGCGAGTTTTGTTTCTGGCCGAAAATCCTCAAAGTCAAGTACGCAACGCTCTAATCCACGGCTGTCGCCTCAAGTCCACCCAGCATGGCGCCCAGTTTCGACACCCTGACCGAGCAGGATTTCCACGAGGAGGAGGAGGAGGAGATTGACTTCTCCGGTACGCCCCTGGGAGCCCTACTTTTTTTGGCGTGTGTGCCCCTCTCTAACATCGATTCTCGGCAGATCTCAAAGAGCAGTTCGAAGTCAAGTTGGAGGAGGGTCTGGACACTTTCGTCGTTATCGATGGCCTCCCCGTTGTGCCCGAAGACAGCCGCCAGAAACTCGTCAAGTTCTTGTTGAGAAAACTCAACACCGTTGGACACACCTCCGAAGATGCAGTTTTCATGCCGCTGAACGACAAGGGCATGTCCGAAGGGTGCGTTACAGGATGAATGAGCTACGGATTTATAAACTGGATGAGATTTTGACTAGGATATCCTTGTTCTTCTAGATTCGCCTTTGTTGAATTCGAGACCCCCGAACAAGCTCTCGCTGCCGTCAAGCAGCTGCACGGTGTTCCCCTCGACAAGAAGCACACCCTGGCCGTGAACAAGCTTATGGATATCGAGCGATATGGTCGGGAGGGACGTATTGATGAGGAGTACCACGCTCCCGAGGTGGAGCCCTTCAAGGAGAAGGAGCACCTGCGCTCTTGGATGGCCGATGCCCATGCTCGTGATCAGTTTGCCCTCTACCGGAACGACAAGGTCGGCGTGTTCTGGAACAACAAGTCCAACCCCCCAGAGAACGTCGTTGATCGCGCTCACTGGACACAACTCTTCGTCCAATGGTCCCCCAAGGGTACCTTCCTTGCCTCCGTCCACCCTCAAGGTGTCCAACTCTGGGGCGGCGCCTCCTTCTCTAAGCAAAAACAGTTCCCCCACCCCTTCGTACAACTCGTTGAATTTTCTCCCCTGGAGGGCTATCTGACGACGTGGTCTTCTCGCCCCATCCAGGTCGAGGAAGGCCAGCCCATCTTGACCTTCGAGGAAGATGGAAAGAACATCATTGTCTGGGATATCGAGTCCGGCAAGCCTCTGCGCTCATTCGTCTCCCACGATCTGGCTGCCGGTCCCGCCGCAGAGGGCGAGGTCCAGCCCAAGAAGAAGGTTCAGTGGCCCGCTTTCAAGTGGTCCGCTGATGAGAAGTACGTTGCCCGTATGCTCCAGGGCCAGTCTATTTCTATCTACGAGGTACCCAACATGAACCTGCTTGGCCGCACGTCCGTGAAGGTCGAGGGTGTCAACGACTTCGAGTGGTCTCCTGCCACCGTCACCCGTGAGGGTGTCAAGCAATACGAGCAGCTCCTCTGCTTCTGGACTCCCGAGATTGGTAGCAACCCCGCCCGTGTCGCCATGATGAGCGTTCCTTCTAAGGAGATTGTCCGCACCCGTAACCTGTTCAACGTGTCCGACGTCAAGCTGCACTGGCAATCTCAGGGTGCCTACGTTTGCGTCAAGGTCGACCGTCACTCCAAGTCCAAGAAATCCATGGCCACCAACCTGGAGATCTTCCGAGTCCGCGAGAAGGGCGTTCCCGTTGAGGTCGTCGACAGTCTCAAGGACACTGTCATCAACTTCTCTTGGGAGCCCAACGGTTCTCGATTCGTCCTGATCACCACCGGCGAGGGCCCTACCGGCGCTGCCGCTCCTCCCAAGACGTGCGTCTCCTTCTTCGCCCCGGAGAAGAAGGGTCACACTGCCGGCAACTTCAAGCTCATTCGGACCGTCGATAAGAAGACCAGCAACGGCATCTACTGGTCGCCCAAGGGCCGTTTCGTCGTTGTCGCTACCGTTCACTCCCAGTCCAACTTCGACCTGGACTTCTGGGATATGGACTTTGAGGGTGAGAAGAATGAGGCTGAGAAGGATCTTTCCGCCAACCTTCAGTTGATGAAGACTGTTGAGCACTACGGTGTGACCGACATTGAGTGGGACCCCACGGGTCGCTACGTGGTCAGCAGTGCTAGTGTGTGGACTCACTCGGTAAGATCTCAATCCTCCCTTGGTGTCTTTCTACGAATTAAGACTAATTTTCAATCTCTAGATGGAAAACGGCTGGAACCTGCACACTTTCTCCGGAACTACCCTCTCCGAGAACCCTACCGAGAAGTTCAAGCAGTTCCTCTGGCGCCCCCGCCCCCCTACCTTGCTCAGCAAGGAGGAGCAGAAGCAGGTGCGCAAGAACTTGCGCGAGTACTCGAAGGAGTTCGACGAGGAGGACCGATACGCCGTGGACATTGCCAATACCGCTGTTGTCGAGCAGCGCAAGCGCGTTCTCAGCGAGTGGCTCGCGTGGCTGCGCCGGGAGAAGGAGATCCAGGCCGAGGAGCGGGAGGTCTTCGGCCTGCCCGAGGATGCCGACTCTCCCAAGCAGGCCAAGGATGCCCGCGTTGGCAACCAGCAGGAGGGCGACACCGTGGTGGAGGAGATTGTGGAGGAGATCGTCGAGGAGACCGAGGAGGTCATTGGTTGACGAACCCATTTTCTTTTCCCCCCTTTTCTCTCTCGCATATAATGTGTTTCCTTCTTCTTTTTCTTGGTTCTCGCCGGCGTCCTCTGCCTTTCGGGCCCGGCTTTCTACGTGCCCCAGTTTTATGATCCGGCCCTATTTCTGTGCTGATGATCGGGGACTCTCAAAAATCGATAGATGAGCTGTGTGTGTCCGACGAAGCTCTTGATGTGCAATGTGGATAAGCATGAGAAATGCCTACGAACGCAATGGCTGTTGTTTCATAATTTCTGTACTTCTCGTAGGCTTTTGTCTCCTTGCCCTAAGTATACAGGCTCATCCCAATCGCCACAGTCCCCAGAGCCAGCAACGTTGTCCACACCGCGGGACTGATTTTGTTCTTCATCGCCGCCCCGCCCGTCGGTTGACCTTTCGATGTAGCAGAAGTAGTTGTCGCGGACGACGATTTGTCGCTTGGCTTCACATTCTTCTTGAAGTATTCATTGTGATCGCCAACAACATTGCCCGTTGGCGTGTATTCACATACAACGTACCAACCCTGCGCTCTCGTACTTCCATCGAGCTCTCGAGAAAGAAGTCGACCCGTACTGCTATCACCGGCGTCTCTTCGTTCTTTTTCGTTGTCTTCGGTATATCCACAATCGATCGCAGCGCATCCCACTTCCGTTGTGGACTTCCACACCAGTTGTGTAAAATGGCCTGTCTTCTCAGTGAATCCGGTCGGCTTGTCGAAGTTATAGAATTTTCTCTCATCGCCCCAAGCCTCGACTGCTGACGAGGCATTGGGATACCCAAATGCTAGATTTTCCCCATAAGGACCGTCCTGAATGAGCAATTAGTCAGAACTAGACTCCATGGCAATCAACAGAATCTATACGAATGGGAGATCTTACCGAATGTTCCCAGATACAATGCCGAGCCCATTCGTGGGAATATTCGACCAACGTATCGTTCCAGACTAGCGGTTCTGCATCGTGTGCTTTTCGATAGTCATTGCTAACCCGAAGAACTGTGTCTTTGAACTTGGAGGTCGAAGTGTATGAGGCAGGACTGGGAACGGCAGGCGTCGCTTGGACCACCTCCACTGTGGTATGGACTGTAGCCACGACAACTTTTGCTTCGATAGCCGTGATGAAGCTGCTGTAGATCACAAAGAGTAATAGTAGAGGCCAGCCATTATAGGTGTTGGTGGCCATGACGCTTCAAGGATGGTAGTCTCGTGGCCTTTATAAGCGAATAACATCCAAATTCCACCAGGGTTCACCACATAATAGAAATACGGCCCTTGTAGGTCGCGTAGATCAACGATCGCCTATGGATCAGAATTGCTGATTCAGACTGGATCCCAGACACAGTGGTGTTAGAACCGTTAGACTGCAGCAACGCGTGCCAGGTTGCTGTAGCACTACCGAACAGTCCCCAGCGAGAGCTCCTAGACAGATATAACATCCTTCTAGAGACCTGAAATCCCCAAAACCGTGGTCCTCGCAGGAACATAGCGTTTACATGGCTACCTAAACGGGAAGATCTCTGCGTCACTCCCGCCGAGTTCAAGGTTACGACCCAACCGCTGAAGGCGAAGTCCCTGGGCAATTTAGAAAGAAAACCACGGGTTTCCTGTCCTTTTCCAGATTGTTTGAAGCTGCAACCGGAACTGCGCGGGTGTTGGCTCGGAAAGTCTAGATGTCTGTTTCAAGCAGGAGGGGGGGATGTTCCAGCAGCCGCCGTGAACCCGTTGACGTCAGATGTTACCTTGCGGAAGGGCCGGCGCGAGAGACGAGTCCAGAGACTAGAAAGAGCGGATAATCGTGTCTTCATGAAGAAAGTATTAGAGAGAAAAAAGAGAGAGCCTCAGGGTCAGGGAATTGACGTTCTAACAACTAGGGCGTGTATATTTGATTCACAAAGTATAATTGGTTGGAGGTGGAGCTTGTGCCACTTTTTTTTGAGATCGGCCCTATGAGCATGACCGATGTCTAGCTCTATAATCCTATCTATACATCCAATCAAAAGCAACCAACCAATCCGCTATGAAATTCGGGGGTATCTATCACTGTTTACATCACGCTGCATCCAATGCCATACATGGCTCGTTCCACGTCGCCCTTCACTTGGTACCAGTCAACCCGGCGCTCAGCGAATTCAGAAACTTCCTCGACTCGCCAGATTCCGGAGAATCGGTCGGCGTCGGCGATAATCGTCGCCAATTCCTTAGCATCAGACGGGTCAATCAGGTAGATCTGGGCTAGCTCTCGGAAGGCTTTGAAGTAGAGGAGAAGCTCGTTGTTCCTGAGGGTTTGGACGAATTTGAAGTAGTGGTTCATGTCGCTGAAATTGGGTTAGCACAGATAGTAGAGTAAGAATGGGGATTTGGACGTTGTACATACCTGATCAGCTTTAGGGATCCTTCCACACTGATCCGCTGTCGCTTCAAATGTTTGCAGAGTGCAGTGAACAGGCGCAAACCGACTTCTTGGTTGAAGACATCCAGCGTGCTCTTATCGGTGCTGCCCACCAACATTTGGGTATGCGACGAAACCACATCCACCACGGCTGCGGCGGCTTGACTGATGCCCACGTCCATGGTCTGTCGATGGGGATCCGTCGAGACGCCTGGGTTGAAATCCGTGGCAAGCTGTCGTGTGGCGAGAATATAGTCCACTTCTTCCATAAGTACATCAATGCCCTTGTTCAACCCAGCTGCCACACGTTCATCAAGCATTTGCTCAAATTTCTTCTTTTCCTTGACGGCCGGATCGAGGAAATCATTTCGGTCCGTCAATCTCGTGCCAATCAATTCCTGTTCATAGAACACGTCCACCATTTGTAGGATCAAATCACCCACGTTCACCAGCTCCAAGAAAGTAACCAAAGGCTCTACGCCTGAAGAATCACGCTCATCCTGCTCTCGCGGGCGGTAATTAGAAAGATGGTCCACGGCTTTATCAAAGCCAACAATGACGTGGCGAAGGCCCAATAGGCGAAGAAGGGCCACGAAGATGGCCTCACACTGCTGCTTGGCAGCTCGTCCATATTCTCCACCCAACCGGACAAATTGAGCGGCTCTTTCCAGACTGGACTTCGCCGAGTGAACGAGATTCAGAGCAATCTCAATGCTGAACAGGGACTTGATGCCTTCCATCTTTGTTTTCATGATGGCCGCCTTGGCTGCCAATTCCGTAGTGGGAGCCTCTTCGAATGTCGGCGTGGCCGGTGAAGCGATGGTGGAAAACCGATTTGGACTCTTCGCGGCAGAAGGGTTATTGCCATTTGTCTCGGAATCGGCTTTGGAGTCGCCGGTAGCCTTGTTACCCGAGAAGCTCGGAAGAATGTTGACGGGCATCATAATCACCTTTTTAAACGAAGTGAGGAAGTCTCGCTTGTCTGCCTGGCGGTTGACATTGGACATGAGGAATGACTCGGTCGATGCAGCTTGCTCTGAAAGCTGGCGATCCCAGTCGTCAATCGTGGCCTCGCATCCTTTTCGGAAAAAGTCAAGTTCTTCAGCCAAGTATAGGTCAATGTGCGGCTCGTAAATTTTGATCACGACAGAATCCAAGTACTGATCGAACTTGTCGCCCGAATTTCTGACTGGCAAAAGTGACTCGGATAGATTCATGCACTGTACAAATGTGACGGAGACGGCCGTGAGGTAAGATTCCATATTCGTACGATGCAGCTCATCGAAGATGGCCGTGAGAAATGGATAGAGCACATCCTGCCCAACCTTTTCCATGAAGGGGGAGGCCACATCCAGCTCGGGAGGAAAGACACGGTTCATGATCGTTACTTCCTCATTGTAGGCAACGCTCAGTCGTGTGAAGAACGCCTGTGTATGTTGCAACTTCACCTTCCCCGAGGCATCAATACAGTCCGCTACGGTCCCCAGCTCGGTTTTGCGTGTCATCAAATGATTGTGATGTATAAAAAGATCGACGGCTGCTTTGCCGCCGTTGAGTGTCCATAATATGTGAGCGTATTTGCGCATCGTTTCGTCAATGTCGTCTGATTCATATGCATTTCGGAACTCGTTCAATGCGGCGGTTTCAAACATAGCGATTGTGCTCTGTAGGCGATCCGACCGATCTTGCCAGCCATCAGTCATATCGGAGTTTGAAAAAGCCACTAGTTGCGACAGCATTTGTGCCCTTGCTTGTTGATCTTTATACTGGGTGAAGACCAAATTATCCATTGAAGGGCCCTTCTTCGCAATGTCATTGTAGTATGGCGCCAGAGCACCATGAATCCTCCCATATTCCTGACGCGCCTCGCCCCGTATGGATTTGGCGGTTTTCAAAACCACCAGGTCCGGGTCGTCTTCGACCGTTGTAGATGATTCGGGTGGTAAGTTTGTATTGACTAGGTCAATCTTGTCGAACCCATCAGCCAGCTCCTTGACATCCGAGGACGGAGCTTTATCGATAGCAATGATAGGTACTGCGCCGCTCGTTGCCGAAAGGATATCCTGTCCATCTCCAATGGCCGGATTCGCAGTTGTCCCGTAAGTTGCTTCAATGTGCCTTCGAGCGTCTGCCTCGTCCCAGCACCCAATTCTTTTCAATCGCTGCACCCAGCGGGTATCATCATATGCCATTTCATGTAGAAGCTTGCTTGACCGGGCGGCACGGATAAGATCCACGGGATCGAGGTAATCTAAAATTGAGGACATGATCTCTGTAGACGAGCATTGATTAGTGTATGGCCATGCATCGCAACATTCCAATGACGTACCAGCTGGCAGCGAAGCTCTCGCAATTTCCTCCATTGACGCCATGCGCAATGAGGCCAGCACATCTCTGCGTGGCCGAGCAGGCGTTGTCCCTTTCTTCCCGTTCGGCATTGCGATTGCTGGGGTTCTTCATTGGGAGATAACCAGATGCCCGCGGGGTGAGATAGTGACGGGCGCACCAGAGTCGACTCTCGTGACCCTAGATCTCCCCGATAGAGCGCCAGGTATAGAGCACACAGCCGTCCTGATTGAATACCCCGGGAAGCAAAATTAAGGAAAATAGTCCACCGAGACTCTGAGTGGTGTGAGCGCACATGAGCAACCGCCTCCGGTTCGAGCGACGATCATCAGGGTCCGTGGTCTCACCGCCTTCCCCACGACTCGGCAGTATTTAGTAAATAAGCCCGAAGTGGTTAACCAGTTATGAAGCCTTATGGTCATTGGTCTGGAGGCGCGATGGTTAAGTGGAGAGGATTTATTAAACTTCTAAGGTGAAAACTGTCTAGATGTTTGAAAAAAGTGAATACAATCTGTGGAACATCTTTTACATTCAAAAGAAAAACACATCCGAAGCTGGGACACGCAGATGGGGATATCGTGGCGATGAAAACACAAAACTATGCTAAAACCTTCCTCGCGAACGCCCCTGCTCGCAAGAGCTTGAGCCCAAGAAAAATATAAAACCCGAAATGCTCTATGCTGCAACCATCATCGCGGCTAATTCTCCTGTGGCTTCAAATATGAGCGAGCCTGCGGTACGTGGCTTGCAGACCCCGTCGCTTCATCAAAAATGTGATAGCCATAGTCAGCTGCATTTGGAGGTGTATACACTAAAAATGTTTCATTAGACTAGTTGGTACAAGAAAACATGAGCTGGTATACTTACAGTGTAGCGAAACAGCCACCTGGTCGCTGCTTGGGTTGTGAACCCGATGTAGCCCGATATCATCAGAAATATATGTCACCTCATTCATGCCAAAAGTAGTTGAGGATTTAATCTCCAGAGGCTTGGATTTGCCAGGTTTTTTATCGGGTGATGTGTACACGGTCTCATGTAGCTCTCCAGCGAGAACCTTCATAATGCAATGTGCGTTTGCGTGGTCGTGAATTGGTGATCCTTTTCCAGGGTTCCACACTAGAAGAAGCTAGAAGAGATTAGCTTAATCAGATAGCGTGACGAATGGATAGATACTCACAATATTTGCCTTGTGGTTTATATTCTCAATTGCGTTGCGTGTATAGTTTTTGCTGCGGTCGTTGTGGAAATACTGGATCCAGTCACTCGGATCGGAGATGTACTTCTCCAGCAAAGACCGCAGATAGTTCGAGTCAACATCTTCGGATGAAATGCCCCCAGAGTGGCCCAGATGTTGTTTAATATCTTGCACCAGTTCGCTCAAGTAGTATCGCTCCTTAAATCGCCGATAAGGCGCGGCTGATCCTTTGTCGATGGTGGCGCTCGTGGCGGATACGGGACGCACAAGAGGCAGCATGTTGGAAGACAGAATTGTACAACTTGATAAATTAACCACTTTGCTATGACACACAGGGAATTGTACCAGAGTTGAAGATGTTTTATAGAAGATGTTGAGGTGGACACATTGCAAACCATTGCGCAATCGCCGACGGAAGGTGACGTTGAGGGCAGTCGGCGATTGACCCTACATACCGCTCATTCAATCTCCGAAAGATAAGCCCCGTTTCGGGTATCACGCGCCCCTACAGCATCCAGTTTGGGATTTCTATAGGGTAATTTGAACTATGATCGGCCAGTGTCTATGGGTATTTCATGTCTCCAGAATTACCACGAATGATAAGATCAGGGAGCCGTAGCCAAGGAAAAGCCATCATGTGGCGAGGGCAGGGAGAATTATCATGAACACCGAGCCCCTACCTAATTACAGAGTGTACTGAGGGGCTGAAATGTGCAAGGATGAATAGTACTCGTCAAATAAATATTTATCATTACTATATTGCTGTCACATGCCCTTAGCTGATGTCAAACTCAGGGATAGTGGTGAAGAATGAGTCGTTGTAGCATGTCGGGTCAACAAAGGCAGGTACAATGGGGGGAAACAGGAGATCCTGGCCCTCTGAAGCAGCTGACGTAGGCCGAAAGGGCTGAGTCGTCATCCGCTCTGCACTACTAGGTGTCGAGTCTGCTGGGAAGAATTTGCGAAGTGGTTCCGTGCTCCATCGTTCCATCGAATCCGATAACGCATCTGCCGCAGAGATGCGTAAATGATTGTAAGCGGCGTCCGCAAGACCCCATATCCGTTTTGTACTCTTCAAACACCCAAGAATGAGAGTCACTCTATTATAATGATGGTCAAAGCACTCTTCGGTGTGCTTGATAGAAGTGGCCAATTGAATCATTCCACAGAGTGCCAGAGCGGGGATCACAAACGGAGAGTGTTTGAGAACGTTTGGGCAGAGAGAGATAGCATCGGAGATTCGCCTGGATGCTTCAGTGGCCTTGATACTGTGGACCGGGCGGTTTAGCGTAGAGGCCATGTGACGAGTAGCGACGGGCCAAAATTGTTCGTTTGTTTGGGACAAGACAGGTTGGAGATCGCTTCGTGGAAGGTGTAGAAGCATGGTGGCATATGCGATCGTAACGTGCGCTTGGAACATCATTTCATCAATGTTGCCGTACGAATCAACGATGTCCAGCTTTCTCGGAGGTAGATGATTGACCCAGCTGACCAGGGCATTCTCAACCGCTTGAAGATGATCGCGATGGTAGTCTCGCAGTCTACTCAAGACGAGAGCTCTGCAGAGAATAGTAGTGGCCTCGATGCGATAGCTAAAGGAAGAAAAGACGGTTTCTTCGGGCGCAAAAATGCGGCGTTTGAAATCAAGAATCTTCCGAGGGGCTGGAATCTCGCACGTTCCAGTATAGACCGAGTCCTCACAGGGTAAGCCCACCTCCGGGGCCATTGAGCTACAGAGAAAGGTATTGCTCTTGGACGGAGCAGCGATAAAGATGTCCGTCACATAAAGCTCCCACCAGGTCCTCCGGAGGCTCTCGGCCTCGATACTATTCTCAGGGTGCCCAGTTATGGCAAATTCGCGACGATTCATGCCAATCTCCAAGGCAATCTCCACGCTATGCGAAAAGGCGTCCTGCGCCTCCTGCCATTCCCCGCGTGCGTAAATCGCAATCGAGTAGATTAACCAGGCCTGAACCATACATGGTGAGCGGTCGCTATGACAAGTCAATTCAGCAAGGACTTTGTCTCTGTAATCTTGCGTAGGACTCGATGTAACATAGTGAGATCCAACAAAATTCACGACGAACTGTAGAAAATCCGGATACTGCCGATCATGATAGACAGCACTAGGTACCAGGATGGGATGAGCGACATGGAAATTCTCGTAGAAGAGGCGCAGGAAGCGATCATCGTGAAACCAAAGATCCCGCGTGGGCTGAAAATTCTCTTGACTCAACCCAGTTCTCGGGGTAGTTATCGACCAAGGGACCGGCCCTGTGCCGCGCTGGGGGACGTTGCTATCTGGCGTATCTGGTTGTTCTGAACGAGACACGGGTAAGGCGAGAGGAGCCTGGTACCCAGGCTGCATCTCTTTCATCAATTCCGATGCAAGATCATGGGGCGATGTAGTATTCAGCTCATCGGGGTCATTAGATGGCAGTGGCTGGCGATCGGAGTCCTGTCGGGGTTTCCTGCGTCCGCCTCGTCGTGAGGGAAGGTACTGACAAAAGTAACCTTGCTGGACGCAGCGCGAGCACGTTGGCCTGTGCGCATCACATTTTAGATGTTGTTTCCGACACTCAGTACACGCCAGTGACACCAAGCCACTCCTCTTGGTTCTAGCCATGATGGAACGGGGAGAGTGTAGGGCGAAGTTGAGATTGGAGATGTCGTGGGAGTCGGGCGTTCGCAGCTGTTCCGACGAGCTCGGCGAGGCGGACACGCCCGGAGTGAAAACCATAAACTCTTCCCCTTCGTTGTTGAGGGCTATCGGGACCATCTTGAGGCCCCTCAAGGGGTACTTGGGGGCAAAGAAAAGAGTCGGGAGAATTGTTGTTCAAAGATTGCGATATTGCGAATCATTTGGGCGATTTACCCTTTGATTATAGTTTTTCAGGACTCGATTGAAACTGGCCTTTAGTCTGCCTATGGCCTTGTTCCTTTGCCCATGAAGTAGGGACCCTCGCATATCCCTAAACTTCCACTGCGCACGGGTGCTGAAGTGTATTACTATTAATTCAAATTGCTTCTATTTTCTTATTATCCTACAGCATTTGAATGTACCATTCGAGGGGTCATACGTCCAATGAACGTGGCGGGCTTATCAATCGGCGATTGACCCGGTGGTGATCCTGGTCCTTGCGTGGCGGCTGCCGTTGCCAACCTGCTTTCCCCTTATATGCATAGGTCACACCGAATAATGCCAGCCTCGGCTGAGGCAATTGTAGTTTTCATGGTTACCTCTGTAGCTCAAGGCCCCGTCCACCAGTTGGCGTCAGACAAACTGACGGCGATATTCCTCTCCCATCCTTGAGATGAGGGAAAGAGTATATTCCTGGATGAGGTTGAAATGCGAATTCATCTATGCATAATTTTGCTTATCCCAACTTCTATTTGTTGGCACTTTATACCTTCTCCCCAGATCTAGCCTTTGCATTTCCCAGATCTTTAAGACATGGGGCAACAAAAAGATCGCCGCGGGCGATACCTCGGAATGTGTGAAAGCTGACCAAAAGCCACAACAAGACGACCGCGACGGAGAATATCTGTGTCGGGTTAGCCGCTGATGGTAGATAAAAAGACACCGTTAGTATAACTAGGACAACTTACTGTGCCAAGTACCGAGAAGAATCGCGAGGGAAGCTCGTTGCCCATAGTACAAGTACAAGTGGTGAAGACTCCCAAGGGGAAAGTCAATGCCCACCATCCCATATTGAACGGGAATTTCCTCGTCGTGATCAAGGTGGTCACTGCAAAAGTAAGCCAAACCAGGCCGAATGCCCACAGTACGATCCCTATCAGGAATCCAACGCTGTAAAAGACATCACCCGTGGTGGCACTGAGAGTATTCGTCCGAGGGAAGACTTTTTGTGCAACTTTGCCGAGTTTTTGAATACTGAACGATTGATAAATCTGTCAGTTTGCAAGAGCTTGGCAGCCTTTATGTTCTCTTTGAGACTTACCCAAATCCACCCTGGCCAAGAGGCCCAAGAGGAAGAAAAACGCTGACGAGCATCGCCTTCGGCGGCAGCTTGTAAAACATAAGGCGCTGCAGATAAATGCAGATAACCATGAGTGCCAAGGGAACCCCAATTCCCCACAGAATATAACTGGCCAGGATAGTAGCCAGAGCAAAGTGCATATTCGGCAAGATATCCGCCACGATCGCACCCGATGCGGCCGCGACAACACATGACACAATCGGCAAGAGCCAAGCAGCCGTCATTGACGAAAGGTCGAGGGTTCTCTGGCTCGTGGTCCTTGGGAATCAAGTCAGTCTAATGATGAATTTCACTTGCGGAAAAGGCCAACATACAGCAAGAAGGGGATTCCGATAGCGATCAGCACTGACACTACGGCATCAAAGATCCAGATTGCCCAAATGAAGTAAGCCGCTCCGTCACCCCACGCGGGTACGCAGACGAAGCAGAACATGTTGATAATTGTCGCAAGACCCATGGGAAACGTGCCCAGAAACAGCGACTGTACCGGATGGGTAATCATGACCCTGAAGATCTCCGGATACAGCATATAACGTAGAAGCGTGATGGCCAGAATGATCGTGAAGTAAACCACGTTCAAGACGAAAACGATGATGGAAAGATAGTATAGCCATTTTCCGTTGTAAGGCAAAGTGTTGAGCAAGATTGAAACAATTCCTGTTCCCATGTTTACAGAAAACCAGCTTGAGTGCTCGTTAGCATCAAACATGTGATAGTCCATTTATTCTCAAGAGAACTCACGCAGGAGTGAAATTGCGAATGACTCGACGCCAACCACGGTCATGTTTGGATACAGGAGCCAATTCTGGTTGCTCACATCGAGCTGGTTGGTTATTTCCAGCTTCCATGATGCCCTAATCGCTAGTACCTCTTGCCCTCGGGTGATAGATTTGAGAGTATGCTTCCCTAACTTTCAATAAGTCCCAGATGAGTAGCAGTGGATGGAAGACAATAGTCGAAATGACTGAAAAGTCACACTTGAGGTCATCTCAAGCACTTTATTTGAGCAATAAGATTTCGGCCGAGAATAGCGGCGAATGACACATTGAACCAGAAAATTCTTCGGAGGCGTGGTGAAAATGAGTTTTCTGGATATTACGGAACCCGAACGGCGACCGTATTGCGAGTCGCCGAGCACTTGGCCGTCGGCATGTACCAAATTTACAGAACCACCCTCCAACCCTACTGAAACGATTCAGTTCTACCAAATGATGAATTCGAACGCCAAAAATCACATAAGCATAAAATATGGCATTGTGGGTATGTCCAATCGACGCTGTAGAGTATCGAGATAAGGTGGTTCGTGGAATGGCGCAATCGCGTTCCGGGCCGGTGCAATCCACTGTTCGATGACCGAACGGCCTTTGACATCCAGCAACTGACTAGGACGACTGATTGACTCTGTAGCTGCATGGATTTCTTAAGCAAAGGAACCTAATACTAATTTAGAGGCCAGAAGTATTGTCTGTCCTCCTCAATACAATTAGCCCTGTATGTAATGAATGGCCAGCGACCCAACGGGGAACGTTTGGGTCGCCGGCCGGATACTGCAAAATCAGACGGATCGCCGCTTCTGACGTTTGACTAACCTCGAAGTGTGCAATATGTTGTCGGTTTTTCGAAAGACGAAAATAGTCATAAGGGCATCCATCCAGATATATGACGGGCTATTTGATACCAGGTCACTCACATTTTTTTCATAAGAGCGTAGTTGTTTGAAACCCATCTGGATAAATAGACATTGGCAGGGATTAAAATACGGATGGAGCTTAAAAAGCGGGAATTCCCAGGTCTCCACTTTCCATATATCAAGCTTACTATTTGATGTTTAGAAAATCTAGCTAGGTGTCACACAGCGTCGTTGTCCGCCTCAATTTGACCAAACAATTATAGAGATTTGTAGCGGCCGCAGTTGCCAACGTATGAATTTCTTAAGGCTACGCATTGAGGTGGCGTACCTCTGTTACTCATCACTTTCATTCTAACAATTTCCTAGAAACATTTTACCGATTTAATATCTATAAAATACTCACTGAAAAATAATTTTGTCTGCAACGATACGAAAAGATGGATGATCTCACCCTTCTAGCTTGCGGTTATCATCAACCAAAATCTATGCCGTCAATGTCAATTACAAGCGCATCAGGCCGGGCAACCTGAGCCCTAATCGCGGCAGGAAAACCATAGCCCATTGTAACCCCGATCTGATCATTGTATGTGGAAATTTCTAGCGCAAGTGTTGAGCTGCCCACATCTGGTGCTGTCCAGTATCCCTACGCCATATGACCTGCTCCTCTTTCGTGACGCGGCAAAATAAGGTCGAAATTCTTTTTTTGTGAATCGCATCGAAAATTGCAAGGATCCAACGCGTCAGGGTAACCAAATTTCCGAGAATTGAGGTAAGCGCCAGCTTGAGAAAAAGGAGACGAAGCTTTGACAAATATATTTGACACCGTGATGAATCATCATGTCGTGGAAGATTTGCCCTCCTGTTTTACCGATGAATTTAAAGAAGATTGGTGTTAGATAACAGTGCCTTTTTGGTAGGAGTTGGAACGTACGGGGCGCTTAATGACAGATTTGAGTCTGGGCAAGGTGATGAGAGTACCTTCGTGGTTGATGAAGATGCGTAGTTTCTATGTAGAATCATTGCTTAGATTTGGAAAAATCAGGACTTCCTCCGATCGAACTCACTCAGCAAACTATGTCGCGGGTTGGTCTATCCAAATTGCAGTCTGGGGTATCACAATTGCAAAAATTTCTTACCTTTTGGTCCTAGACTATGGCTCGAAAACTTTAATCTTCAAATGTCGAGGACCCTTCAGCCTCGTCCAATTTCCATACGAACACCTCACATATGTATATCCGGACCTTTGCTGATTGGGCCACCGTCGAGAAATCGTATGAATTAACCTAAAATCTCCATAAATAGGCGAGACAGAAGTCTACAGCAAACTCAGATCGGTTCCAATTTCAGGAATCTAATATATAAACCAGCCTACCCAGTAGTGCTTCAATCAGATACCCCTGTGTTGTGAATACCTGGAGATCGATGGCCTTGACGGACAACAAATTGTTGACATCTTTTGCACTAAGTTTCATGAATTGAGGTTTCCCACATATGCTATTGCGAACAGGGTAGGGTCTGCAGTCTCTCGTGGTAGCAAGACATGCATAGCCAACGATAAAAAGTAGCCGAAAAAGGAAAGTATTAAACATGGTCCCGTGACTCGACCGAAGTCACGGGATCGGGGGATGTGTGGTGGTGATGTCTACTGCCATGGGCATGGAAAATTAAACCCGAAAGCCATTGACCAACGCCGGTTGATCAAACAGTAGATATTCCACGAATGGTCGTTGAAAAATATATAGACGGTCCATTGAGTCCCAGCTCGCAACTCTGAGGATATCAGATCACAAGGAATACGTGATTACTGCCTGCAAAACCAGGCAACCAATACAGCCGGTTTTCACCGAAGTCAGCTCGGCCGCCCCAGTGCGACCAATCAGCGTGAGGGTTTTACCCAATCCTCCCCCCAGCGAGAAACTTGACCTTCGACCTCAACTCGCACCTCTCGACAGCACCTCTCCTGTGCACCCACCCCCCTCCACCCCCCTCCCCTTCGTCTCCCTCGAAGCGAATCCCGCCCTTTCACATCCATCGTCAATCGATCGGAGGGTCTGAATTCGTCATGCTGGGCCGTTCCCTTCCGCGCGTGGCCGCCCGGGCCTTCGCTCGCCAGCCTGTCGGCAAGTCCACGGTACGCTCTCATCACCCTCGTCGAACCCATTGAACCTCGCCGAAAAGGGCAATCGCTTCGACATGACTTCAATGTGCAGGAGAGACGGGTTTTGCTAACGAATCTTGACAGCGTGCCTCGTCCACCGCCGCCGGTGCCGATGCCGCCAGCTCCCCCTTCTACCTCACCCTCACTGCCTCGCTCGCTACCGCCGCGGCTGCCGGTTCCGCCGCTTGGTACTACCATCTCTATGGCCAGGAGGCCTTCGCCATGACCCCTGCTGAGGAGGGGTGAGTCTACAATTCTTTTGCAATCTTGGGGAGGGACCAGCATGGTCGCTCCGTTACCCCGAGCCGAGGATTGTGCGGTCCGGAGCGCACATCATCAAATTCAATGAACTAACAACTGCTTTTCTATCCAGTCTGCACGCTACTCACTACCCCTGGGTGCACCAGCGCTTCAACAAGACCTTCGACCACGCTGCGTGAGTACCCACCTAACCAATGCCGCCATATCGCCGTCGCGCAATGACTAACCTGAATTTTCTCGTCTAGCCTCCGCCGTGGTTTCCAGGTTTACCGTGAAGTTTGCGCCAGCTGCCACTCCCTGACCCGTGTCCCCTGGCGCTCGTTCGTCGGTGTCATGCACACCGTCGATGAGATGAAGACCATGGCTGAGGAGAACGAGTACGACACCGAGCCCAACGACCAGGGTGAGATCGAGAAGCGCCCCGGCAAGCTGTCCGACTACATCCCCGCTCCCTACAAGAACGATGAGGCTGCCCGTGCCGCCAACGGTGGTGCTCTCCCCCCCGATCTCAGCCTGATCATCAAGGGCCGTCACGGTGGCTGCGACTACGTCTTCAACCTCCTCACTGGTTACCCCGATGAGCCCCCCGCGGGCGCCAGCGTTGCCGAGGGCATGAACTTCAACCCCTACTTCCCTGGTACCGGTATGTGAAGCATAATTTGTCATCAGTGGCCCTATAGGCAGCTCTAATATGAACGTGACATATAGGTATTGCTATGGGCCGTGTCCTCTTCGACGGCGTTGTCGAATATGAGGATGGTACCCCCGCTACCACCTCCCAGATGGCCAAGGACGTTGTTGAGTTCCTGAACTGGGCCGCCGAGCCCGAGATGGACGACCGCAAGAAGATGGGTGTCAAGGCCGTCGCTCTCCTGACTGGCCTGTTCGCCATCAGCATCTGGGTCAAGCGCTACAAGTGGGCCCCCATCAAGTCCAGGAAGATCGTGTACAGCCCCCCCATCGGTCCCCGCCGCTAAACGTGACGGCTACGAGGCCTGTATGAGTTTGGAAAATGGGAGAGGCTGACGAGGTTTATGTGACCCATTGGGGCATACCCTGTATTATTGCCCCGTCGGTTTTGGCCTAAGAAAGATCTCTTTCGTCATCTTGTTTTTGTGTCTAGGGTCGCTGTCCCTTTGTTTTGTTAGAACGCTCCCAGCACACGTGTATCTGTATCCTAGATATATCTCTTTTTTTGCCCCTTCCGAAAACTGTGTGCTCGAGGAGTCAACTGAATTTAATTTCCTTTGTGTGAATGCGTTTGGTGCAAGATCTCCCCACTCAAAAGGATACAGAAATTAAATTTGGTCCTTGACTGGATCAGAGATGACACTGCCGGAGGGTTCAACCTCTAGCACGAAATGTATATTGTTCTTTTCAAAATGATCAGAGGGATAATGTAGCACATAGTATAGGATGTATTTAAGACGCTCGAGGAACTTCAAATCGACGGGGTATCTTCCAATGTCCGCTCGCCATCTCCAAACACCTTCTTGAAGAAGCAATCATAACTGGTCCAGAGTCCTGCAAATATGACATTCGACAAGGTCACCAGCCATGGCGGGCTTCGTCCATCCGGACCCGCAAACCTCTTCGAGAATGCCAAAAGAGAAAGAATAAGCGGACCCCAAAGAACAAGGAAGGTCACCTTTCCGACCGTTTGGCGGAAGGTCGTGATTCTATACGGGTGGATCTGAGAAAGGTAGGTTTGATATGCGATCGGCAGGTCATGCTCGGCAGCACCTGTGACGAGCAGTTTCAGGTAGCGGGCCGAAGGCTGCGCATACTCAGGATCGGGACGCATGTGCGGTCCCATGTCACCAAATGCGGAAGATTTGGGACAGGGTGTACACACGACGGAGGTATCACCATGTTTCGCTCCCTCTTTCTTCTTTCGATCCTCGTCTGCGCTCGGTGATAGAAGAGTATGGGCTTTGAATGGGGTGGTTTGAGGATGATCTGGGACTGGATCGGTAGGCTTGAAGCCCTTCGTAAAGGGATAGCAATCAATCACCACGTCTCTGTACCCACGACCACCTCCCTCGGTAGCGATGATCTTCGCATAATCGGCCAGCGTGACCTCATAAACCACTCCAATGAGAGGTTTATGCCACCGATTCCGGTCCGCCTCTGACCTTTGGACCTCTTGCGTCTCCGCCAAAAGTGGCTCCTTTTCTGATAAGAAGTCCTCATCGATTATAGAGAGGTCGCTATCTTGGGCTTCTTTGTCTTCACCATGTACAAAGCCTGGATCCCGGTATTGTGTGCCTGCGAAACAAGGTTCGGCGTATGGGACCCCGGGGAGGTCGAATGTCAAGCGGAGCTCTGGTACAAGCACTGGAATCTCCGAGAGAGGTTTGATCCCGCGCATACCACGGAAGGTCTCCGAGGCCAGGTTAGAGCCGTATGCTAGGTAAAGGACGGTCTCTCCCTCTGCGGACGTTCCAGTCAATCCGTGCCCGCTCTCCTGTTGTTCTGTGACCTTTTCCCAGAGATGCGCATCTCGATCAAGAGAATCCGCACCAATGGAGGCGCGGCGGCGGTCTGAAGTGGTGGTAGGGAGAGGACGGGTATCGGGAATCGCAGGTTGAGTGAAACCAGTTGGTAGAGCGGCGCGTAGCCGAGTCAGTGGCTCAATCGCATTGAAGCGGCCTTCCGGCTTGGGGTGTGCTTCCTCGTCGCCCGCTCGTTGGGGGTGGTCCGCAGTCATCACGAAGGGAAAGGTATGCCTCACGTGGGGGAAAGGACAGCTAGAGGCTGGAAGTCAGTTCGTCGGGTTAGTCACCGGGAAAAAGCATGTTTAAATAACTGGCAGTCGAGGCCTGGTTCGGACAAATTGATGCGTCGCATCCGCAGCAGCGAACCAGAAGCATCACTAAGCCGGATAGCTACGATTAATAATCGCGGTGACGGAGCAACTGATGCCCGAGCACAACCAGCGGAATTTGACCAAGCCGATTCCCGTGGGAGACTCCTCTGAGGCTGTAAACAGTCTGTATAGCTTCCTGTTGGATCATCCAGCTCGCTTAACTCAGTTGGTAGAGTGCGTGACTAGTAATCACGAAGTCGCTAGTTCAAATCTGGCAGTGAGCATTTTTTGGCAGCATTTTTTGCTCATATTTTGCTGATGGCCAAATAGAAAACAATCTTGCCGTATAGCTGGAATCTAGGCTCATAGCTGTTTCTGGTTAGTGAGAGATTAAAATCTGCTTTGCAGGGATCTTAGCAATCCGATGGCCTCCCCGATATCGAGAATCATTTCAAAGAATCAGTTTTGGAATATCTTGGTGCATAGTCAGAGTGACGCCGATTGAGTCATTTGCCAAGACAAGAAGCCGAATCGTTAGTGTTTTGATATATCTCCAGATTGCTGGATCGCCATCATGGAATAAGTGGCATGTGCATCGAGAGTAGACTGCAGCAAGCTTTTGCAGAAAACGATGCAAGGGCAAATCATCCAACCTTGTTGCATCGGGACCTCGATTACTCGAGGATCTTGGAAGACCTCCAGTCAGTCAAGTGTTAAGTAGAGTCACTCGTGACTTCTGGGAATCATGAGGCACCATGTGACGCTCGCAGTTGCCGTTGAGGTTGTGGTTGCGAACTTCCCTCACCTCACCTCACTATCCAGCAGCCCCATCATCAAGAAAGCATCCCAGACAAAGGCAGGTGCAATCGCACATTGGCACCCTTCAAGGTGTCAGGTGGGGCAATTGGGTTGTGACAAGCGGAAGCACTCAAGGACTCAAGTCAATTCAGGTTCGTGGATGTACTCCTGGTTTGACAATCGACCCAGGAGTCCGCGAGTAGAGGCGCGATTCTTCTGCCCTCAATGGAACACACTGCCTGTGCGAGGCTGTCGAGATCAGGTCCCCGGGCAGTCACAACTGCCATCATCCAATTGGACTCAGGAGATGTAATCCGTGCTAAAGATCGGCTGACAATGGCGCGACAAATGTCGAAACGAAGGGAGAGCCGTACTTCAACGAGTATTCGAGGAGAAGCCTCCACAAGTCACGTCGGCACGGAGACAGCAGAGGTGTCTGACGGACCCTCAGAATTCATGCAGGAAGCAGGCGGGGTTCCAATTTATAAGGAATCACAAGTCGATGAGAATTCGTCACAATTGGCCAAGATCGCGCGCAGGGCCAGTCTCACCAACGCAAATGAGGCTGCCACTGAGCACGCCATACCGGGCATCCGACAGATCCAATCGGAAGACATCAGCGAATCGACAACGGATATCAAGGAAGCAAACCATCAAGCTAGGGATCGAGCTGCTCCTCTTTCTGCGTTAGAGGTTTCTCGCATTGACAGCCCTCCGGCTGCTATCGACTCACACGTGAAGCCTCCACAAAGCAGCCCAAAACACAATTCTGGCTCAAAAATAGTACGAAACAGCGATGCTCGATCAAAAGTCACTCGTCGTAATCCAAGCAAGCCCCAACCATCTTCGAGGACTTCCTTGGAGCGTTTCCGACCGCGGCGCTCTGCCCGGAAAACATCAACTTCTCATCAAAAGGCAGAGGTTGACTGGAGTGAAGACATTCGACCGACTGATGACGATGAATCTCCGGAGAAAGCTAAAGGGGCCTCCAAAAAAACATCTGTCTCTTCGCCGGTTGCTGAAGTGAATAAATGCTCCAATAAGAAACGCAAAGCACCGCAGGTGAAACCAGACTTGGGTAAACGCCAGAAGGCTGTCAAGGAGAACGGCCGTATCAATGCCCGGCTTCCTATGACCACTGACACCAGAGCGAAGTTGCAGTCTGGGAATGTTGATGCTAACGCTAATTCGGCATCAAATATCCATGATGAACAGCTTGATAATGCAAGTACACGGGAAGCCCTAAACCTGCCTCTAGCCTCTTTTCCTATCTTCGCAAAGGAGGATGCAGATGAGCCCGAAATCATTGACCAAAGAGATGAGATAATCGAGCTTTCAAGTGACTCCTTACGGTCATCGAACCTGTCCGCCCCGGGAGAAGACATCGATTTACCAAAAGGCAACAGACAGGAAGCGAAGGCAACTTGTCATAGAAGGGGCTTCACTGTTGGGCAAAAAATTGCTGATGCACTCCGCGAGGCCGGGTTGAACCCCCAGGGCTATCCCGCCGTTGAATCGCGTTTCTCGTCTACCCTGATGCCTGCCGCTACGACAGCTTCCAAGGTACCAAAAGACCATCTTGCGCTACAAGCCCGAGTTCACCCGCCTCAAAATCCATTCAGCCCTGAGCTCGACTGGGAACAAGACGAGGCGTCTGCTCCATCTACAGCTGGAGGCCAGAAGAGTCATAGCAGCCAAGACCGGGTACAAATTGCTGACACTTACAAACAGCGGACGATCAATATGTTTGCAGAGGCACCTGTTCTGCCAGCCCAAGGCTCACCAGACCAACAGAAGCTGTTGCAGAGTAACGGACTCTTGAAACGTAGGGGAAGTGGGGATCAAGCCGATGATCCAATGGAGATTCCCGACGACAGCTCGCAGGCAACGTATTCGCCAGGGGCAATGGCGATGGACTCGATCCAACCACTAGATGCATTTCAGGGGAACCCGCAAGCCGCCTTACAGTGCCTAGAAAGCGAGCTAGATACCCCATTACAGAGCTGGGAAGTACCGATCATTGACGATATCACGGTGCTGCCAATCCAAGCAAGTGAAAGCGAGAAGACTCCAGAATCCCAGAGGCCCTTTCTGAGCGTACACACTCGTGTGCAAAAGACTGCCTCGCTCGAAGTTTCAAAGTCAATCCAGAGGAAGAGCGTCGTTGATCGAAATGGCAGTCCTCGACTTTGCCCGCAGGAGGCCGTGGAATCAAGCTTCGATATTGACCGCTTCTTTCTCCAGAGTATCAGAATCGCTGACTCCAGCTCAAGTGAGAACAGTGAAGACTCTGATTTTTACTCCGAGAGCAAGTGCCACACTGAAAGGACATGGTCCAAATTCCAGCGAGATATGTTCATAGAATATGGAATTGCGCCCGAAGAACTAACTCCCGGTGTGACTGAACCGAGACTCGGGAGCGATGGTTTTAATATTGATTCCCGTGCGAGTCCACTCAGCGCGGCGACTAGTGAGGATGACACCGAACTTCATCAAGACGTCTCCCACGATGACATAGGGCCGTCAATCGCGCCCAGCTTTGTCCCGAGGTCCATTGACGACCCAAAGATGGAGGCCGAGGCCGAAACTAATCAGAGGCGACGGTCTATGGAGAACTCAGGCTCTACGTCCCATCACCTGCTCATGCATGGCAATCTGGCCAGTATGGATTGGATCTCAGATCTAGAGTCTGCTCAACAGAATGCGCATAGCCTCCTGTTGGAAACAAACCAAGTGAGTCAGAACAGCAGATACCTGCAATGTGGGCCGATGCTAAGAAATATTGCAGCATCTGTCAATCCAGCTTGCCGCTGAGAAGGACACTATCCGAAAAGTACTGCAGATCTATCGAAAAGGCTGCAATCGCATTCTCGATGACCTGTCCCGAGCTCAAGAAGCACGAATGCAGCTGTACCGCCAGCAGATGTCGTCTGTCAAGGAACAGCACGCTCAAATATGTCAGGAACTAATACAGGGGTTACAGGAGCTGGACCATCGGGTGCAACAGGGGCCATAAATTGGGAGGAAGGATGGAGTGTATTTTAAGCGACCCCGGCGTCGGAGTTGACCTTCTTAGCCGCATGATTTTACAGCCACAGGCGTTAGTTTGTCGGGTTATAGTAGCTACAAATTTATGAAATAATTCATCATCCATCATACACTATTCTTATGTAGTTTTCTATTCGATTTATAAAGATCATTCTTACAGTCATGTATTCCCAGGAACAGATCTAAGCAACGGACTGTACATCGTAGAGCGCCTTCTTAAGTTCAAAGACGAACGAGCCGAGCACTATCTAGATGGTCACCTTTAAGGTCTATCTTTCATGAATGGACATGGACTCTTGTTGTCATATTAAATCAGTACTGGACAGGAATTTGGTGCGTGGATGCTTCAGAGTCAGTCCCCTCGGTACTGCCTGCCCGTTAAGTTTGTTTGCTTCTTTCGCGGTGACGCACATTGGCGCCGCTCACCGGAGGATCACGTGTCTAAGGTTCTCCGGTTGAGTCATTTCGTCCCTTGACTTAGCCCTTGAGAGTTTTCTGGTTTTTATTTTTAAGTCGAAGCTTTATTCTCCTCTTGATACATCTGTAATATCCTCAATTGACCATCTCTTATCCCCATATCCCCTTCTTTGTCTTCCTCCTAGCCCCGTTGCGCTCTCTCTCTTTACCCCGCCATGTCGGTAAGTTGACCCCTCATGTGTAACCCGCAAAGCCCGTTGTGCCACCATTGATCCTAACCAATCGCTAGTTCTTCATTGAAAATCCCAATGTGGGAAATACCAGCCATCTCGAAGACTCAAGGAGTACGCTAAATCCCAATTCCTTCCTCCCCAATGGCCCCTTCCTAGCTCACCCTCCATATAGTTCGCGGCTACAACCCGCTCACCCCACCCAACCTCCTTCAGCATGAGATCGCATTGACCGACAAGTCGCGGGAAACCGTCCTCAATGGCCGTAACGAGGCCGTGGCAATTGTGCATGGCACCGATGCCGAGAGGCAACGTCTCATGGTGGTCATTGGACCCTGCTCCATTCACGACCCCGTAATGGCCTTGGAATACTGCGACCGTTTGATGAAGATGAAGGAGAAGTATGCCGATGACCTGCTCATTGTCATGCGCTCGTACCTCGAGAAGCCTCGCACCACGGTCGGCTGGAAGGGCCTGATCAACGACCCGGATATCGACAACAGCTTCCAGATCAACAAGGGTCTGCGCGTCTCCCGCCAGCTCTTCGTCGACCTGACGAATAAGGGCATGCCCATTGCCAGCGAGATGCTGGATACTATTTCCCCCCAGTTCTTCTCCGATTGTCTTTCCGTCGGCGCGGTCGGTGCTCGCACGACCGAGTCCCAGGTTCACCGTGAGCTGGCCTCCGGTCTGTCCTTCCCCGTCGGTTTCAAGAACGGTACCGACGGCTCGCTCGATGTTGCCGTTGATGCTATTGGCGCCGTCCGACACCCCCACCACTTCCTGTCCGTCACCAAGCCCGGTGTTGCCTCTATTGTCGGCACTGTCGGCAACCCTGACTGCTTCGTTATTCTACGTGGCGGCAAGAAGGGCCCCAACTACGATGCTGCCAGCATCAAGGATGCCAAGGCTAAGCTGGAGGCCAAGGGCATGGCTCCTCGGTTGATGGTGGATTGCAGCCATGGCAACTCTGAGAAGAACCACAAAAACCAGCCCAAGGTCGCTGCTGTCCTCAGCGAGCAGATTGCCGCCGGTGAAACCGCTATCATGGGTGTCATGATCGAGAGCAACATCAACGAGGGTAAGCTTGTTTTAACCAATAATAAACCTTTAAATCACAAATCACTAATCCAATCCACTACAGGCAACCAAAAGGTCCCCGCCGAGGGCAAGGCCGGCCTCAAGTACGGTGTCAGCATCACGGATGCCTGCATCAACTGGGAAGACACCGAGACCACATTGGAGACGTTGGCTCAAGCCGTTCGTGCCCGGAGACAGAAACTGAGCGGCGCTAACTAAATCGCGTCGCTATGTTTTTGTCTTTTGCTGCCTTTTTATGACACCGGGATGTAACAACGAGGCATTTCACGAGCGTACTGTGCCAGGGAATCAAGGAAAAAGTTTTGATGCTTTTAAATAATTTCTGAATGAGAAAGAATCTAAACTCTATTCTCACGCTTATTTTATCAATCTTGAGTAGATCAGTGGCAACCAGTTTGTACACTCGTATAGAGGAGAAATAGCATGGGACTCCTCAGCGGCTCTATTATAGTCGCCAGAACCAAGTATGGAAATGCTTTGGCTTTGGCAGTAACATAAGAATCTCTATTGGAGAGCTCACTTTACGAAGAAAGGAAACATAGCTCTTATGTTCAATTCACCCTAATGGCAAACGGTTATGTGCAAGTAATCCAAATAGAACCCAAGATGCATGACCAGCATGAGAACTGCAGTAATAAAGGCCTCCCTTCAATACTCAACCTTCGGTCCCACTATCTCTCCACCGACCTTCTCGAGGCCCCAATTCAGGAATCTTGAAATCGACAATACACGCCGCGAACGACGGGCGTCTGATCGAGGAATCCTCACTCTGGGCTAGTGCAGCGGCAACGGTACTAGTAGGCTCGAGGCCATCCAATGTCAGGCTTGGAACGAATCGGCTCGTCCCATATCGCCCGACAAAATCATCCCGTAGCTCGGTAAACTTGCGCTTTCGTGATTCTTCCAATGGAGAAGTGCTCAGCGCCGCACGATCAACTTGTCGAGCAGTCTCTACACTCCCATCCAAACCAACGGTCACCACCTTGCACGGTGACTCCGCCATAGTCTGGGCAGTCGATGTGAGGGTGTCGATATCAAAAACGTGCGCTTCACCCGCGGCACCGAAAGCCCACACCCGGGCACCACCATTCGAAGACTGCAGCGCCAGTTCGACCACATTATCCACACGACCGATTTCCTTCCCATAGATCTTGAATGGCCACATCATAGCAGTTGGTCTATAACTGACGCTCAACAAGAACTCCCAGTCCCCATTCTGATTCTGGACCAGACTCTCACGACGTTTGCGGAAGCGCTCTGAATCGACGAACCAGTCTCGCGCGAGGTCGCTATCGCCCATTACGCCTTCACCTTGGCGCTCGCGCTCTTTGCGGATCACGTTGAAGACATCTAGCGGGATGGAGTATAGGACGATGCGGTCCTGATATGCGGCGACGACGCGGAGACCCCAGCTTAGATCTGAGCCGACGGTGAAGACGGTCGGGACGCGGGCTTCTTTGATGCTTTCTGTTGGGTCTTTGCCGAAGGGTGGGACGCATACGAAGGCCCTTGTTAGACTCGTTGGGCCACCGATTGGAGCATCAGATCCGATGCAGAGGAGGCCGGTGCGTGGTTCCACAAAGATAATGTGGAAACCGTCGTTAATGGGGACAGCGCGATAATGGTGGCAGTGCGTAGCTCGCACAAGGCTGAGGGAGGATGTATTGGGTGGGCTACGACGATTCAGAGAGTGGACGTCGGTGAGGAGGTGAAATTGGCACTTCTTGAGATGGTCTGGGGAGGGAGATTGTCGGCATGCGCACTCGTGGACTCCCGGACCAGCGAGAGATGAGATGAGGCGTAGTTCTGAGGGATTTTCAAGAGTGCTAGGTAGGAAATGGAGGACCTCAGAGGGTTGGGACATGGGGAAGTGTCTCCGTTGGTCTTTGTGGGTTGTCTCGTCCACCCAGTGGATTTCAATGCCTCCTGCACACCCGAATGCCACGCATCGGTGACCGGGGCAGAGTGCAATTGTTCGTGGGGGGTGATCCTCCGAGCAGAGATCGTAAAAGAAGTGTGGAGATGAGTTACTTGTTCTCGACATTCTACGTTGACGCTGCTGATGTCCTGTGGACTTGGGTGACCGCGTTGTCGTTGCTGGACCAGCAGCATGAGAAGCGTGATCAGGTATTTCCACATCGCAGACCATACCAACTCGATTTTGCAACAAAGCGGCGACCACAAGGCTTGAAGTAGTAGTGTCGGAAGTTGCGGATAGAACCTCGAATGGGCATTCGATAGTTGAAATTGGTTCCAGATCCATGTCTGCCAGATTCGCTGAGAGCATCGATTTCATCCTCCGTGGATGTAATCGGAACACATAGATCATGCAGCCAGTGGTCGCAAGAACGTAGTTACTGCAACTGCTCACGCTGAAAGTTGAAGATGCATACGAACTTCCATTTCGAGCAGCTTTCGATACTTCATTCATAGAGAATCTCCGAGACTTCGAGCTCGTCCCCTTGGACAGCCCGGAGAAGTCGACGATTTCCGATTTCACGAAACCCGACTTTTCGACATTGGCCTTTCTCCCAGAGAGTAGACATTCGGTTGCAAATCGCTTGCTCATTCTCCAAACTTCGCTTTCTTCGCTGGATGGGCGATGAAGAACCCGTTGTTTCTCGGCATCTTGCTTGTAAGCATCCCACCATCCAGCCCGTTTCAGCATTCCTTCCAACAGCTTGCGGTTGAGACTGACTCTCATCCATTGTGAGCATGTCCGTCGGGCATTGTCAAAGTCCCGAGGGGTTAACATGGAATAAATTTGAAGTAGAATTTCGGCAGGAGCGACATTGGCCGCCGGGGGTGTTGAGCCGCCTGCAATCTTCGAGCAATCATGTGGCGCGAATACTGTGAGAGGCTCATTAGGGTCGCTGGCAGTTGTTGAGCTGTGAATGATGGGTCGATAGCTTTTCTGGGTAGCGGTGTTCACCATATCTGAGTGTCGCATTTTTCGAGCTCTAGCAGCTTCAACCACGGGAACCTGCCCGGTACGGCTATGATTGCGAGATCTCAAAGATGGCATGTCGACAACAGTCGAAGGGAATTAGTGGCTCGACATGTATGGTAGAACCTCTAGTCGGTTTGCCACGATGACCTCAATCTGCAGTTAATCCAAATTGTATATGGCAAATTAAATCTGTCAATGACAAAATCGGAGTGCCAGCAATTGAGGTAGATACGGTCGATAAAAGTGGTCTACCAAGCCCAATGCGTCCATAGAGTAACGACGGAATGATCGGGAGGGGTTCCACTTGGCCGATGCAGATCGATGGGGAGAGCTTAACGGCGCGCCGGTCGGCCACTGCGCTGCAACAAGCGACAGAATCTGATCTTTCGGCTATAGTCCCATAGAATGGAAAATCAGGTGGTAGTGTTACCCATAAAATGGGCGCTTATGGAAATGTTGAATCCGACAATTGACAATTGGTGGTCGGGATCTGCCCAAGAGATAAAATATGTGCAATGTACAAGTGCAAGTGCAAGGTTGTATCGACAGTGGAGAGAAACAAGTGTCACTCCAAAGCGAACGCGAAAGCGGTGGTACAGCCGTTCAAGTAAGAAGACAAAATCTGATAGCTTGGAACCGGGGATGGAGAGGGAAATGATGCGACGAGGCAAGGGTTTTCTACTACTGCATGAGAGGGCCGAGTCAGGACCGTATACTTCGGGGCGAAACTTTTATTCGCCATCCCTCCCACTATCGCGGCCTGACGTGGACAAAGAATCTGCTGAGACACGGAAAACGTTTGATGGAAGAAAGGTATTTTTGACGAGCATCGGTGGAGCTGTCAGCGGCGTTCCAGCCAGAATTTTGGCCATGAGAAATGGCTATCGCGGCGATAGACTCACCCGGTTCCACGGGCGCTCAGCATGGCGGCGGGCGCTTGGCAGGTCAGCGAGTTCAGCGAGTCAGCGACGCGGACGGCATACAATAGGCGGCGTACCGGAGTATACTCTCGATGGAGCATGATGGAGCGGCATGGAATGGGAAGGCAACGGACTAACTCTTTTCATGTTTAGGCCCTCGGCAGACTGGCAGACTGCGTTGAGGTCTGGGCAACGCGGATGAAAATGCGACTATCGCATTGAGAGTGGTCCGGCGGTGGTCCCCTTGGGTGGCTCATGCGCATTCCATCGAGAGATTTGGGTGTGAAACCGCCTCGTGAAGAATGTGGCCCCGCGATTGACCGGATGCAGCTGAGTGGTTTGAGGGTTGGATGGGAAGGGGGGGGGTTCCACCAAATGAGACACATCAAGGGGAGACTCCTGGCGCATGTGTTTCAAGGCTCACCCATCAACAGTGCTCTCTTGGAAGCAAACAACAAACCGTCCAGTCTGATTGACCAAATAGGCATTGGTGACTGACTGTTGTATATTTTGTTGTGCTGCGGGCAAGTTCGCCTAGAGGCTGCAAGGCCGGAGAATGCGCGGGGATCTCCGTCTCCATGCACCTGCCATGTGGGCCCCCTCTAAAAAGTTGAAAAAGATCAGAGATCAGAGGTCGTTGCTGGAATTTTCTTGACATTGTTCCAGAAGCATACAGCGAGGCGCTCCATTGGTATGTTCGGCTTACCACGACCGTGGAGGAGCCGAAGTGATGGACGGTGTCACGACTTGAAATGGGATGGATGGGGATAGCACGTGACAATTAACTTCAAGTCAATTTCATCACTCTACGAGGGCCATGCAATACTAGGCTCTGTTTGCTGGAAATGATGTTATTTAAGAGAACTATCACCTAGTATGGTTCTCCAAGCGGATAAACAGTAAAATTTATTCACTAACAATAGACTCCAATGACCATGTTTCAGGTTAGAGCATGTGACCAGTTGGAATATTGTAATGATTTACTCTATTGACAAGTCCAAGTGGTCTTCAACAGAAGAGAGAAAAAAAGAAGCTCGAAATCTTATGGGTTGTTATTGATGGACCTCATACAGTTAACCAGTACCGGGTTGATTACAAAAAAACAAATCCTCTGAATGCTTCATAGAACGGCAGTTGCCCATCGCAAACTCCATGGTCCGTATACTTCTCGCCAAGGAAACCTCTCTAGGAATATTACAGTTTCTTCAGTACTAGTAGCCCATTTGTACCCCATACGGAAGTGGTCACAAGATTTCCATTCATCTTACGTCGACATTAGACACTTGCCACGTTAGGCCCGATGGCAGCTGAAACACCAGGAATGTGGCCAATCTTGAGGGGCGGAATCTAAGCTTCGATGACTGCCTGGTATCTGGCACCCGCCATCTGGCACCTGGCACCTGGCACGTGGAGGGTAATGATCTAGATCGCAGAATAGGTAAATGAGGCCTGCCTCTGTAAGAGTCCAGTGTGGCCCTGGCGTGGAGGGTCTCGTGAAGGACAAGTGATATGAGTATTCAAATTAAAGAACTTATGAGAGGGTACTTTTTCAACCTCCCTCAAATATTCGCATTGAGCTGATTAATATCGACAATTTTATGAAACCACATTGAAATACATGACATAGATCACAATGTACTATGCATGCGAATGCTAAGGGAATCAACAATGGAAAATAGTATAGGAAAATCAGACGCTTTCTTTTGCTAAGTCCCTGTACAACCCCCTCACCGCACCGCCCTAAGAAAGATTGGCGGCATCATAATAGAGATCCAGCAGGCAACCTGCGGACCACGATTGAGTAGGCGACTAAATCAAACAGAACACATTAGTAAAGGTTTCCTTAAAATGCAAGAAGTGATAGATCAACATACCGAATCTGCACAATGCTCTCCATTCTTGTTCGTCAACTCGGTTAGTCCCTTCCACGGACTCTCGCGCAAAGCCTTCTTGCACCCATCAAGTCGTCGGGTGATCTGCTGGAAGGACTCGGTTCGCTCCTCGGCTGTCTTGCGTCGCAAAAGGTCAAAGTGGAGGAGAGCGCGGAGGAAGTAGCCCCGCTGCCAGACCCATTCGGGACCTTGGTGATAGTTCCGACCCTTGGAGGTTGCAAAATCTGTGGAGTCTTCTGAGTTGTTGTAGTAAGGGCGGTAGTTGAGATCGGATGGGTCCAGGGTAGCGACACCAACAGGGCCCAGGATGGCAGAATCACCGATGGAGAGGGCCAGGAGAGCCTTTTCGGGTGTGAAAAGCTCCGGTGCAACGGACATGGCGATGGGGTAGTTGCCACGGAGCTGGTAATCCTCGAACGGCTTGCCGGACTTGTACAGATCCTTGTAGATACCACGACGGTTCACAACCTTGGCATCGACATCGTACTGACCATCATCCTTGGGGTCCACAGGAACGTAATAACAGCGTTCAAAGTTGGCCTTGATCTTCTCCGACCATTCCTTGAAAGTGATCGATTTGCCGTCGCCGATGTCAACTCCCGAATGAGGATATTGGTTGGATTCGTTCAGCTTCGCCACCCATGCAAGAGCGCTGTAGACGAGACCAGTGATTTCTATTGCGGCTCCGTCACGAGGCGTTCCAGGAACACCCTTACTGCCTGCTTTCTCGCTTTCGCCCATCTTATCCATCCACGTGCCGCAGTTGTTCTGGCTGCCGCCGAAGATGATACCAGTCTCCCAATCAACCTTGATGTCAATCTGGAAACCCTCTGGCTTCATCTGAACATCAAGGTCAGGCCCCGCGTTGTATTCCCGGAATGACATGCCTTGAGCATGTCTTTGGAAAACTTCGTGGATAACTTCCAGAACGGTAGGAGACTGGGAGTACGCCCGAGGGTCATCGAAGGGGAACCATGTATCATCGTAAGGCAAGAATCGCCGAGGCACCTTCTCCTGTAATAGACTGCTACCGTTCGGAACCATCTTGGTATAATCCTGAATGGCCTGTAGGAAGAACCATACCGAATCTCGCGAGTTGTACCGAGGCAGCTTGCCACTGCTCAGAAGGTTGGGAATCATACCATGCTTGAGCACGCTTGCAAAAGCAAGAATATGTTCCTTGGCATCGTCGAAACGACCAGTGCAGAGGAACAAGCCACGAATGGAGATGAAAACATCACGACCCCAGCATCTCGCCCAGTCGACTGCGAAATGGGGCAACCCAGCGGCTAGACTAGGCACTTTCTTGGTGGGCCACAAAGAGGCCGAGTTGACGAAGCCAGTCTGCTGAACACTGACCATAGCCAGCTGATGAATGAATTCCTGGCCATGACGGACATTGTCACTGAATTTGTGAATGCCGGCCTTCCATGCAGCATTGTAGGCGACTTGCACGATGATAGCAAAGTACCGAGGCAGCAAGAAATTAGGCACGACTCGAACGGTGTCAAATTTCTCACGAAGCCATTCAGCTGGCTTTTGAAGCGCAGAATGGCCTTCCTTGGAGGCAACCTTCTCCATCCGCCCAACGAGATAGTCCAAGGCCCACTGACCCTCGCGAAGATGGTCGCAAAGTGGGTGACCTAGTTGGTTGTACTTGATGATGTTCTCAAGTACACTCCACCAGCCTTGTAGACCAGCATAGACTAAAGGACCGTGTTTGGGGATATTGTAAACCCCGTCCTCGCCGTTGCTAGAGTCTCTCTCCTCAGCGTCGCAGCGGTACAGTACAAAGTTTAGATCAACCAAGCTGAGGCCCGAGAATGCCTCATCGGCACCACTTGAAAGGAAGTTATCCAGACCACTGGCATGTTCTGCGCCAGGGATCCAGGTTTCAAATAGCGCAATGGAACCAGGTACCAGTGTATCCAGAACGGAGATGGTCACATTCTTGCCATCGCTTTCAATCTTGGTCGCATCGATATCGCGCGTGTGGCTTGGAAGACCCTTGAGGTACTTATCATCTCCGGAAATCTTAGCCTTGGTCTCATCCCCGGCATCAACCTCCAGAACCCAAGATCCAATGTGCTTGGCCTGAGTGCCCGTGATGTGAGTCGGAGCCAGAATTGCGCCACTTTCATTGCCGGGGAACGCAGTATGGGCAATGAGGAAGATTCCCTTCCGTGTCTTGGGGTGAACTCGGTGAACCGTAATGTATTCACCATCGTGGTGGATATGGGTTTCATCATAACCCTCAACACCCATCATGGTGTGAAGCTCATTGAGCAGGCGCTTGACGCCACCAATTCCGCCCTCTCCGGCACCAACCTCCAACTTGTGGGTGCCTGAGAATGGAGAAACATACTGTCGCTTCTCATGCACCAGATCGATCAGCTTGGGGTAGATTTCGTCGTAGCCCATGACGCTACCGGTGGCAGAGGCACACATAGCGACAAGAGCAGCATTGGGAAGGGTATCCCGAGCATCGCGCTTCTGGGCAGGAACTTCGTTGTCATGAGTACAGTCCATGAACAATGCCTGAACTGGGGAGGGTCGAATATGAGTGATTTCTTCAGCGCCCACACCGGCATGTGCAGACGCAATGGCATGGCTGCTACCAGCGGAAGGCAGCCCCACGTCGAAGCTACCGATAGGACGTCCACCATGACGGTGAACGAGTCGACTCAATTCCGCAGTGCTCCAAGCCTGCATGGCCTCTCGAATCAGAGCGTTGATGCCCAGGCGCTTGACGAAGACATAATCAGCCTCCTCGGAGCCAGTAAACAGCTCCGCAAAGACGGTCAAGTCAGGTCGAACCTCGCGCGCCTTGTCCAACAGGTACTCTGCGACAACTAAAGGAGTGGAGTGGCAGTTGTCAATTCGGAAGCCATTAAAGTACTTGGCCATGAGCTGAGTGTATTTGGTCATAAAGCTCCACAAGAATGGGTTGTCCTCTGGGGACTTTCCATATCGAAGCTTCACGCAATCACCCCAGACAATCACCTCACGGCGCAGGTAGGCTTTGGAATCGGGTCCAGCATTGTCACGCATGGCATCAGCGTTCCAAATCCAACCGTTATTGACCAGAGCAAGGGCCTTGGGGCTGTGCTTCTTCGTTACTTCGTTGAGAGGAAGGCGGGTAAAGTATGTCTCGATAAGAGGGCTATCCTTGCTGACAGGACCCATCTTTGGGCCATGATCGTCAATGCGAAGGTATTTGATGCGATTGAAAAGTTGATCCATAATATCCGCAATGTCTGTGTCGTATTCCTTGTAAAGAGGCAAGTTCACTTCATTGAGAAGTTGGGACAAGAAGGCCTCGGCTTCGGAGGCATCCTGATTGTAGTCACCGTGGAGCACTGTCAGGATAGCGCTACCAAACGTAGCATCTACGGAGCGGCCAAATCTTCCGTAGACTTGATTTGAAGCGGGGATACCGTGCTCACGGACAAGTTGAGCTTGCTCCTTTAGCGACAATTCACCAAACTTGCGCAGATCAACGTGTTCAATGCTTGCAGGGTCTGTCTTCCCACTCTTCCACGCTTCGAGAATCTTCTTCGTGTCGGCTTTCACATCGATCGCATAATACTCCCACAGCCGGATACCATCAACCACTTCCTTGCGCATGGCGTTCATCACGGACACCAGATCCTCGGTAGTCTTGAACTCCGTTGGTAGACCCAAGCTCTCGAGATCCTCGCCAAACTTCAACAGCGCGGTGTCCAATTCCAGGGCAGATTCAAGCCAGGGAGCAGTTTCCACACTGTAGCCTGCCTCGGGGTGTTCCTCCAGCCATTTGCTATTATGAGCAGTATGATTCCAGACAACGTCGGTCAAAGTCAGGAGTCCGTACTCCTTCTCCATGCGCGAGACGAGTGATGCGATATCTTTTTCTCCATTCGGAAACAGAGCCGGGTCAAAAGAAAGTTGATCAAAGATACTGTACGGGGAATTGGAAGAACCGCGTTGCATGAGAGGAGTGAAATGGACCATGTTATAGTTCCTTTGACTAATGCCATGAAGATGCTTATCCCAGTCCGTAGGGTACTCCCCCATGAACTTGGAAATGACCGAGAAAATCGAAAGCGCATTGAGTGGCAGATGCTTGCCCTGAAGAGTCAACTTCGGGGAAACGTCTATGTAGTGAATAGGAGTCTGCGTGGGCTCCGGCACGGGCACAGCGTCTACCGAGAACTCCGGTAACGGGGAGAAAGTGGTGTAGTAGGCGAAAGCGCCCGCATTGGATACAGGGATATCGATCTGGATATTGCGATTGAAATCGGGTTTTAATCTACTTTCGTTCAGCGACCGTCCCTCCATAAATTCGCAGACTCCACAGAATTAGGAGTAAAGATACCTGAACTCGCGGAACGAATGGCGTTCAAACGCTTTGCCCTCCTCAGGGATGTTGACCCACAGACTACCCTGTCGACAGATGGAGCTGGTACCCTCGATGATGAATCGTAGCACATATCCCTCGTCGCCGGGAGGTGGAAGGTAAACGTACCCACCGGGCACGTCGGGTGAGCCGTCATCCTTCAATGGAAGCAGGTAGATTTGGCGTGAGGAGCCCATGGTGATCAGCGCACGAACAAGGTGGGTAGGTTGCGGGGAATGACAACCGGCCACAGCGATCTCGAAAAACCGAGAATTGCTTGACCCAGCGAAGTTGCTGGAGGTTTCTCAGCGAGCGAATGGCCTGAAATTTGGCCGTGAGTGAGTGTTAAGAAGAGAAAAAAAGGAAATAGAGAGGACAGAGCTCCCCTCCAAGCTGTGCGAGCCGGTGACATCATGCATCCGGGCGTTCTGCGTGCCTTGGCAGGTTTTAGCGCCAGGTCTGGACCGCCAACGGCGCAAAAGCCAGCAATTGGACTGGCCCTGGATGGAACCGATCAAAAACTAACTTAAAAATCAAGATTGACCGTTCCATTCGGAACAAGACTCTATCCCAAATAGTCAATCTCGGAATGTTTCAGTATTAATGTTTTATCATGAAATTCCATTTCATATATAAAATGCGTAGGTACAAGTCGTAAATCTAGCCAAAATCCCAACAGTCCAGAAATCAAAGTTCAAGCCTAAAGTCGCGCATTTGCATACCGGGCGCCATCGCAATCCTCGCCTTGAGAAACAACATTGGAAGTAGAAGTCGGGGGACGAGAAACTGGGGGACTATAAGGGAAATGCAGCAGGTAAATTAACACCACAGACATGGAGAAGAAGAAGACCGGAATGATAAAATTACCGCTCGATATAGGAAGGAATATCCTCGACTTTCATAGTGCCATCGAGGATGCCTGTAAATGAATTAGCAGATGTTTAGCGTCGAATGCGGAATGCGGGAAAACGTACGATATACGGCAGTGAACAGAGGGAACTCATCCTCCATACCCTGCTTCTTCAGGAAGCTGTTGACCTCAACGGCAGTCAAGGTACCCTGGAGCTTCTGTCCATTTAGCTCGGTCTTCTCGATCTCCTCAATGGGCAGGTTGCGCTCAACGCTGTGCTTGGCGGAACGGAAGTTGCGGCCACCGCTGCAGCTGGTGATTAGATCGGCCACACCGGCACTCTCCTCGGTGAAGGTGCGCTGATCAATGGTCGCGCCGAAGAATTTATCTCCAAAGCGAACCATCTCCATCAGACCCACGCGCATCACGGCAGCCTTGGCGTTGTCACCCCAGCCCATGCCGTCCACCCAACCAGCGGCCAGAGCAACGACATTCTTCAACGCGCCGCTAATGGACACGCCAGCGACGTCGTTCACTACGCGGACATGGAAGTACGGGCGGTGGAAGAGAGTCTTGAGAACATCGTGGTTGATGGGAGGGTAATCGGACGGCAGAGCCTGCAGCTTCACCTTCGAGATCTCGCCCGAGGTGTCTCGGTGCTGGAACTGCACCAGGTCGACCTGGGAGGAGCTCGGAGAGCGCTGGGGCGTGGGCGCCTTGGAGTCCATGTGCGGCGGGTCGTACGCGATGGAGGTCTCAGACCACTTCTCCTGGGCGACCTCGTTGGCAATATTGGCACCGGAAAGAGCACCGCAATAGATGCCGAGGGTCTTGCCAATCGTCTCGGAGAAGAGGCTGATACCCTCCTCGTTGACATCGACACCCTTGATGCACGAAATACCGCGAGCGTAGGGCAGGATCTTGCCCTTGATCTGCTGACAGGTCTTGAGGATAAACTGGTGGGGGAGGTTGAAGATGAGGAGGGTGCTTTCCTTGACGGTGTCTTCGATTGAGGGATTGGCATGCAGGTTGGTGGGCAAGCGGATTCCTGGAAGGTACTTGACGTTCTCATGGGTGCGATTGATCACCTCGGTCAACTTCTGAGGGCCCTCGACAGCGGGATCGTAGTGCGGCGAGTCCTTTGCGATCTCGACGTTCTCTTCAAAAACCCACATTTCTACCTTCTCCTCGAAGATATCGGTGTGGGCGGCTGCATTTTCGGCGACAATCTTGGCAATGGCGGTACCCCTATGAATTTACGACAACATTTCGCATGGTCAGTTGATTGCTCGTACTGACTTGAGAGGAGAGGAGCAGGGATGTATGGCAACGGTTGTGCCGTTGCCCACGAGACCACTTACCAGTTGCCGGAGCCGACTACTGCGACCTTGAGCTTGCGCTTATACGAGCCGAGAGATCCCATTTTCGAAAGCGAGGCCGAGGAATATGATCTGCACACGGCAAGTTGACCGGGGAGTGCGGCGGATTTTAAGAACGCTAGGGAAGCCGACGGGGGCGACCGGGGGTAATAGCTTGGGGGTTGGGTCCGAGTGGCTAGAGGCGACCGAGGCAAGTGGCCCGTGAGAGACTGGCCAGGAAAGCAGATCCGACTAGTAAGGCGCTTTGGCAAGGACATGCACTGCTGCGGTCCCAATGATCTCAGTGTGGACTGGATTGTTTCGGTGGGTATCCAGCGTTGTTTTGATGTCAGAGCCGGGGCGAGCAAGTCTTTTCACGGGGGAGGACACCTGAGGTGGATCTGCACAACAAGTAGGGGGGGGTCACGTCACAGGGCGGCGGCGCATTCTCATGGAAAGTAGATTGGAGTCCTTTGAGTGGTCCAAGAGGGTTGACTTTTTTCTTTGCTTCATTTGGGATCGTTGGGTGAGCCCAACAGGGACAAGGGCCATTGGGGGGAGGTCTGGTCATGTGGGGCCGTTGGTGGGCGACAAATTTGCGGCCGCTCTTCACATGCTCGACTGCCAGCTTGTGCGCGACTACTCCACGCACCGGTTCTTTCTCGTCGCGATCTTCTCATTACTCCACCAAACCTACATCATGAAAACAAAGTCCGGGAGAACTGGCCCTGTCAAGGCTACCCCATTTGGGGATGAGTTCCGTACCAGCAAGAAAGACAAGCGGCAGATCAAGCATGCGACCCTAATGTCGAAGATCGCGAAAAGCTCCAAGACGCCCAAGAAGCGTCGCCCCTCGAAAAAATTGGTCGCCAACCTCGAATCTCTCGCCGATGCGCTACCGGATGCCGCCGATAACTCCCATGATGCTGCCAGTCAAGTGAACATCATCAAGCAGAAGACCCTCCGCCACAAGCCTGGGGCTTTGAAGCGTCGTGAAAAGCTGGAGAAGGTGGAACGGGACCGATTTGCGAAGAACATGGCGCAGATGGCGAGCATGCAGCCTGCCCCTGCTGCTGAAACTGCCAGCGAGGCACCGCCCGGGGCTCATTCGACTGCCAATCGCTGGTCTGCGCTGCGCAATTTCATCTCGCAGACGATGGAACAGCAGCCTGTCTTCAAGACCAACCAGTGAAGATTGGATGCGCCCACAACAAAAGACGAGTACTATACATACACTGCTACTGCATATCTACATGATACCCACATACCTAAAACCAAACCATCCGTGTTCTGCTCAAAGGCTTACATGGAAGCTCTGTGGCGGTGGCAAGCTACGAATGGGAAGATCCAGGACATCGGACTGGATGCGTATTCCCTGCGATCTTGGTACTGTCAGCATGATATTGGTACCATTTCCCGCGACATGGAGGATGGATTCCATATACCAGATTCCCGCACGCTAGCTCCTGAGTAACACTCAGTCGAGCACATATAAAGATCTGTCTATAGTCACATCGAAAGACTGCGACCCATCAATTGCAGCGAGAATCTTTATAATCTCCGCTTTCGCTTTCCTGGTGCGAAAATGATTGTAGGAATAGAAATTGTGTTGTGGGCTGTTCACTATGTAGAATCGGCGTGAACGAGGTTTATCACCAACTTCCCGGTCATCCAGTCACTCTCCCCCCTCATATGACCTAGTTGGACATACCTTCAGTGGATGGGCCATTTGGGTGTGCCTCATGAGGGGAAATAACAGTACCGGTCTCCCGTGTCGAGCATGATCTCCACGGGTTACCGGGCACATCCCTAGGCGGGGAGAGTGGGCGGGCGGGATGCGAGTGAGATGGTTCACCTCACTCGCGGAATTTCTTCTTTTTTGGGTTTCTTTCTTGTTCCATATAATAGTTATGTGATATATAGTGTAAAGGTACTTCTTATTAAAACTAAGACTCTAAGACGGGTGTAGAAGGAGGTGTAGCGCTGGTAGGACCGGGCCAGCCTCCAACGTATGTACTTCGGCATTGAGTGGTTTGTAAGGGAGCATCACTGCGAAGTATATAGGGAATGCGAAATTGAGGGTTCGATTCATGGGAGAGGAGCTTCCTTTTTTCCTTCACCCCAGAAGCTCGCATTTCGAAGCAACATCTATCTCGGAGATGCTCTTCTGGAAATGACAATGAATACGATCACCAACCTCAAGCTAAGCGCTCCAAGCCTGACAGAATGATATATCATGCCTTAAGAGTCCCAGCAGACGGACGTTAATTTCGGTCTTTTCGGTGATAATCAACGGCTTCGGCGTGTTCAACGGGTAGAACTCATAGTTATTCCCGGTCCCGATTACATGATGGAGTCCCGTGCCTTCGTATGCGTGTCTCTTTCCGGTTAGACTGCTGTCAGCAAGCCCAGCTTACATTTTCGGTAGTGGCTCACGACCACCATTTGGTATCGATCGGGGTATCATTTGCGCCGCAGGGGAAAAAAGGGTCATTATAAATAGCCAAGAATGTCACCCATTAATTTACTATAGTCTTCTTACAATCCACATCAGAAAAATATCATCTGCGCACTCCACAATGCATATCATCCTTACGGGCGCAACGGGTCTTGTTGGCTCTGCAGCCCTTGTCGCACTACGAGCCAGACCAGACGTCTCCAAGATCTCCATTATCAGCCGTCGCCCGGTTCCTATGCTGGAGGGCAACAAAGATGATCGAATTCAAGTGATTCTCCACGATTTCAAAGGTTACGACAGTGCATTGAAGGAGCGACTACGCGGTGCGCAAGGCTGTGTGTGGGCACTTGGAATCAGCCAAACTGCCGTTTCCAAAGAGTATGCATTTCTTACCTCGAAACCCCCACGGGATCATTTAGATTAACAAGCCCATTATCAGTGAGTACATTCACATCACCAAGACCATGACACTCGAAGCAGCACAAGCCTTCGAGCAACTCAAGTCGGACGAGTCAGACAACTTCAAGTTTGTCTTCGTGTCCGGCGAGGGCGCTACCAGCGAGCCTGGTCGCTTTACGGCTTTATTCGGACGCGTCAAGGGCGAAACGGAGACCGCTTTGATGGAGATGGAGTCGAAGAATCCTGATTTCCGCGCCATGATCGTGCGCCCTGCATATGTCGACCCGAAGGACCAGCAGGCCATTCATCCATGGATACCACAGGGATCAGTACTCAAGCGTCTGGGAGAAAGTGCTTTTGGTCCCGTTATCCGAAGCTTTTTCAAGGGCATGCATAGCCCGACTGCGCCTCTGGGAGAATTCTTGGCAGGTTTGCCGTTGGGCGCATTTGATGGAAAATTGAAGGGTGAGGGTGTGGAGATGCATGGTAGTAGCGTGCTGGTGAACAATGCGGGCTTCCGGCGGATAATGGGATTGAACTAGGGTGACTTTGGCACTGGCGTTGGAGGCATTCTTGAACAACATAAAAGAACATATTAATCATTCACGAGAGTACTAAAGACATAATATTCACGGAAAATCTACACTTGACTTGTCCACACGAGACTCTCCACCCATATGTATCACGACAGTCTATCTGACAGCTTCATCGTTCCTGTGCTAGGTACGACACAAACCCGCGTCATCCCAGTCTTCACTGCCGACACCCTTACGAGAAATGAAGAGCCCTTTAGGGTCCCACTTCTGTTTGATGCTATACAGACGAGGATAATTCGCACCCCAGAACGCAGTCTGGAAGCCAGGTTCATACCCATTGGCCTCGTTCATATACGCTCCCATCTGATCTTCGCCCTCGACAGACCGCAGAATGGGAATCTCCACATCGGTCATGTTCTTGATGACGGCCGTCTGCTCTGCCAGACTGGCATTAGTCGCCCATGATCGGGAGAAGAGCAGATGCGATATGGTCTTTCGCCAGGCCGGGTTAACAGCACTGTCAACCTTATCAGCGTTAGTTGCAACGGCACCACCCGCAACCACATGGCCGATGAACTCGGCATAAGGATTCCACTTGATGCTCCTGAAGGCATTCGCCAGACGTCCGGGGCCATCCTGAGATGTCAGGAGATCTTTGGAATACAGACGAGACGCCAACATGGATATGCCTCCGGTGCTATCAGATTCACCGGCGATGAGCATAGTAAAAATGGTCGAATTCATCGTTGGGAAGGGGATAGATGCATTCGAGATCTGAACCCCGCCGATCTGCTGGATTTTTGTAGCAAGCGGCTGATATAGCTTGTCGACTTCGGCGATGTCTGTCTTTTCGGGGAACATCATCAGGGAAATGATAGTAGACACGCTGACGCTCGCAGTGAGAGGGTAATTTGGGAGACCGAAATAATAACCGGAGCCCCCGCCATCATTGATGGATGGGAGTGCGGCGTGCCATTCGGCGAATGCGTCCCAGAAGCGAGGATCGCTGCCAGCGGTAGTTATGTTGAAGTTATACACGACGACTGGAACTTCCTCGAACGTGCGCATGGTGACGCTGGTGACCACCCCGAATGTTCCACCACCACCTCCTCTCAAAGCCCAGAAGAGGTCTTTGTTTCTATATGAGTTTGCAGTGACGAGTGAGCCCTAGGTCAATCATTTAGTTAGAATGTCGACAGAAACATAAAATCGGAAAAGTGATCGTGGGCAACCACTTACGTCGGCCGTTACCACCTCAAATTCCAAGGCATTGTCCGATGCCAGGCCCTTCCAATGGCCAAATGGCGAATGACCACCACCCTGAATATACCCTCCAGCAGCACCCACAGTGTGCGCGGAACCTCCAATAACAGTCCGATTGTGCTGAGCTACCGCTTCATACATCTCCGGAAGCTGTACACCAGCACCAATCGTAATCGCAGGACCTGCACCCTTGGACGACCCCTTGGGAACAAAATTATCCGAAATCTTGATATCTTTCATTGCATGCGTGAGGATTTGTAGCGATTCGGGAGCCGTCGAGCGTCCCAAGAAGTCATGCCCAGTATTCTTGATAGCCAATCGAAGGTTGTGAGTGCTAGAAAATCGAACGGCATGTTGAATATCCGATGCACTTTGCACCTTGGCGGAGTATAGCGAGATCCGGCCTTGCTGACAGGCGGAATCCTGTGGAGAGTCGATGTAGCATGACTGGTTGCGCTCTGGCCAAGCTTCCCAATTCTCCCATTGACCAGCACCTGGTTGAGATGAACGCCAGACCGAATCGGACCAGAGATTAGTCACGGTCTTGCATCTATCTGCATTGTACTCGGCCTGGTGACAGACTGAGGCAACGGGACGGACTGCTACCAGGTGCCCGTTGATAGTCTTGTTCAATGCCGACCACTCCTTCGTGGTTGGCCAGCAACTATCACTGGGGCGACAGCGACAATAAGAAGGCTGCGGCGCCCCAATGACCGCAGTTGCAAGGATAGGAAGTAGAAGTGGGCTAATCATGATGGATTCCTTCCTTATACAATCATACTAGTGTGAATACCCACCCCTCGACTGAGCGAGCGTCCTCGCACTATTTATAATTGTCTCTCGGCACGCTCCATCCCCTAGTCAGGCAGTGCAGAATAATTCTGTCTGCTGTGAATACGAAATTACTCGATCGGGTCGTGAGCCATTGGATTAAGTTGAGCATGGCTTAGCGTGCAGATCTCCCTCGTATTGGCCCGGGTGGTTGACATCACGGTGGATCTCGCGAGATTGACCCAATTAGGAAATGAAATAGATCCCATTGAACAACTGCAATTGTTGAGCGAGGGATTGGAAGTAATATCAAGGTCACACTACTCAAATCATGGGAACGGTGAAGCCCTCGAGGATTGTGGCTTATTTAGGGATGACGACAATGTAACTCTGCTAAGATCTAGACGAACCGGGCAAAGGTCATTTAGAGCGCCACATGTACAGCGCCCGTTTACGAGCCATATTCCTTTGCACGTTGGTCAGTAAATAGTAAGTGAGATCACTTATTATATTCAATGTCTGGTAATTGGAGGATAATTGTGATATACCATTTTCTATGTCCGTATTATTTGTTTCTGTTTTATCAAATGTATCGCGCTGCGCTCGACAAGACGAAGTGGATGGTCCAAGTAGTCTTAATCTATCGTTGGACAATAAATCTCGGGGATCAATGGCTGGGCATATTTCAATAGTGTCAATAGACTAGCATGCTAGTTGCAGGTAAGCAAGTAAGCAGAATTCTAACCACAATCATTATATGTCATTACTGTACTGCACTAACTAACTATGGCTTTGATTGGACAGTAAGCTTACCCGGCGTATAGTGTCCACTATTTCTACGAGAAGAAGCATTTCATACAAGGAGCACTGGTAGTATATATAGAAATTCTCTGTGCGTCTTGAATACCAAGTTTGCATACATTCAGTTCATATCTAATACTCCCCAGGCCACACTACTAATCAATCTCTTTCGTCGGAAGCCGATCGGGACATGGATGGCGCCATGACTCAGCCGATAAGATCCACTTGCTTTATCACCTCCTGCGGGGAAAGCTCCGTATCTGATTTATCCCTCCGCACGCTGTCCCCGTCACATTAATCTCATTTCCTCAATCTTGCACCGTCTGCTGTCTCTGGGCCATGTTGTGGCAGCCTCTTCAGCGTCGGCTTCTGCTTGCCCGGGCGCATCGCGAGGCTGTCCGGCCTCTTCGGTACGCCCGATGTCAGCCGAGCCTATCGTCCGTCGTCCAGACACGCATGCTCTCTGGTTCTTCCACTAGCTTTCCAACCCTGTCACAATTTAACCGGTCAGATTTTACAACTCAGCCATTTACTAGCAGCTATGAGACTGGGTTACCGACCACGGGACCCCTGGGCTCCACACCAGCCTTTGGCGCCCCAAGGATTACTCCCAAGGTGCTGAAGCAGTATTTGGACCAGTATGTGGTGGGACAGGATCGAGCGAAGAAGGTTTTGAGCGTCGCAGTCTATAATCACTACCAGCGAGTGCAGGAGATTCAGCGTCGCGAGGAGGAAGCGGAAGAGCTCCTGGCGAAACGGCAGCGGAGGGAGGCACTGGAGAGTCATCCCTTGGAAAGTGTGTCTCCTGCCCCATTTATTGAGAATCCCAAAACGAACTTGCTAACCTGTGATTTTGGGATTGTGTAGATGAATTTCCCGGACAGCAACGCACCGTTGGCCTCTCCACAGCCACGAAACCTGGCCAGAATAGCCTACTGGACCATGGCGAACTGGTCGACACATCCCCCCTACAACTCGACAAATCAAACATCCTCCTCTTGGGACCATCCGGTGTTGGCAAGACGCTCATGGCAAAAACACTTGCTCGCGTGCTATCTGTTCCTTTTAGCATATCGGACTGCACACCTTTTACGCAGGCCGGATACATTGGAGAGGATGCTGAAACATGCGTCCACCGTCTTCTAGCAGCGGCCAACTATGATGTTGAGCAGGCCGAGCGAGGTATAATCGTGCTTGACGAGGTGGACAAGATTGCGGCTGCCAAAGTGAGTCACGGCAAGGATGTCGGCGGCGAGGGAGTTCAACAAGCTCTCCTCAAGATCATCGAGGGCACTACCGTGCAAGTGCAGGCCAAGCCAGAGAAGAACCCTCGCTCAATGAGTCCTCCAAACTCTTATCCATCAAATAGTCCGTTGGGTACTACCCCTTTCCAGCCGCATAACAATACCCCGGCGGCGAAGGGGGAAGTCTACAATGTGCGCACGGACAACATTCTGTTTGTGTTCTCGGGCGCATTCGTGGGGCTACACAAGGTAGTCATGGACCGAATCTCGCGTGGCTCGATGGGATTCGGCCAACCAGTTCGGGGCTCGTCGATCTTGGATGGCCTACCGAGCAAATCTGATGCGTCACCCGAAGAGCCACAGCCAATAATACCGGGATCCGAAGAAGAAGCGCTATACAAGAAACACCTGCCCTTCTTTGTCTCTGCATCCCCGGCCACACAAAGCAGCGAGCCCACGTATTTCAATGCCCTCGACCTTCTGACTCCAGCAGACCTACAAAGTTACGGGTTCATTCCAGAATTGATTGGCAGGATTCCCGTCACCGCCGCCTTGTCGACACTAACACAGCCCTTGCTTCTACGCATTCTCACCGAACCCCGCAATTCCTTGCTAGCCCAATATACAACCCTCTTCTCGCTTTCGGGCATCGAGCTACGCTTTACGACACCGGCGTTACATAAGATTGCAGCCAACGCCTTCAAGATGGGCACAGGGGCACGTGCGCTACGCACGGAGATGGAAACTATCCTCAGTGACGCCATGTTCGAAGCGCCCGGGTCCAGCGTAAAGTTCGTTCTGGTCACTGAGGCTGTGGCCGACCGCCAAGAACAGCCGATCTACCTTGCCCGCGGCCAGGGGGGTAAATTCCACGCTATGATCTCTGCGGAGGAGAGCGAATGGGAAGAGAAATTGCGACCTGATAAGAAGAACGAGAAGAAACCAAAGGCGCAGGCCAATGTTGATAACGCACAGCATGCATCGAATTTCCAGGAATACCGGAAGCGAGCAAATGGTTAGAGGTCTGACTGGGCGGAAAATTTTACTTTCACAGGAAGCGTTAGTTAAATATTTCTTTCATAGGAAGCGTTATTTGTTCTATGCCTCAAGGCGTTTTTGTTAAATATCCAGTGAATACGATCTTCATCATTTACGAATAGGGGTTGCCTAACTTATCGTAATCTGGGAGTCCTTTTGACTCAATCAAGTAGATTTGTACATATCAGACCTCGAGCACGGAGCATGACGCTTTCTCAGGGCTCCGTCTTCTCCGATTGCCATCAAAGAAAGGGTAGATGAAGACTTAAGGACACTACTGTAATCAGATTGGGAACAAAGAACCGAGCTTTAACGGGGTTGGGTCTGTTTAAGGGAATAACAACGCAAAGTCTTGGCGAATTAAGGCCGCGCGCTACCAAACGCTCAGTAGGGCCCGCGCCATCTATAAAGATGGCTCTGGAAAAACATCGCTAGTACCTTTAAAGGAGCGACCAGACAGAAATACATACGTAGAGGTAGGCGATATGTTAGAGGACGTTCTTGCGAAGAAAAGGGTGGGTTTGGATATCTATATACTAGTTTCCACCCTTTTAAACTGGACTGTGTGTCGTTTGTTATATATCCATACTAGAGAATATAGGGATCCTATACGAGGATTTAATTAGAGATCCAATTGACCGAGAACTTGGTTGTTCACCAAAGTGAAGAATCCTCAGGAGTCCAAGTTCCCTTCGATAGCCAGAAACTGTCGCTAGGGCTTCCACTTGGAAGACCTAAAGAGACGTTGATATGTAATTTTAGGCGGATGTATAGGAAATCTTCCTGTGAAGAGAACGGTAGGATGTTGATATTCGTACAACTAGTTTCATCCCTTTGAAATGCCACAGGTACCTTTGCACAAAGATTTAGGGTATCACTTGACAAACTTGAATTGCGCCAAGATATCACGTTAATCATGTTCACGTTCGGAATACCTAGTGAGAATGCAAAAGCAAAAACAGATAGGATAGACGCCGCTGGGCATCGAACCCTTCAACGGTATGGCGCTGCGTAGATATGAGACCCCTGTGGTTGCGGTGGCCTCCACTCGCTTGGTCTTGATCGATTCGAAGGATCTGTATGCGCCTCTCTCGGTGTATGGAAGCCACTGAACCCCGCAGCCGAGGGAGTCTCGGGGGTTTGAATTGGCGAGGATAGGTCAACATGGGGCTTGTCAATCAATTGTCCCGTTTGGGATGGTTTGGTGGGTTTACTTGACTTGTTCAGCCTGTGGTGAAGGCGCCCTAGCACATCATTGATTTTCATATCGTACTTTTTGATGAAAGCCCCCACGCTAAACAAAGTGACGTGGCCCCATGAAGCCCATCGCTTGAGTAGGGCTTCGTTCTTGCAATTCGAGATAATATAGGATCTCCGTAGGCGGGCTGCGTTCTCGATAGTCCAGCCAGCAAATGCTTCCGCGAGATGATCGGCATTGCGCTCGGCTTGTGTAAGATCCTGAGGTAACTCAGGGTTCGCATTGGCGGAGCGCTCTCCATAGCCGGCCACTGTAAGAGAAAGGATATTATTATCAGGGCCGTCAAGATTCGTGGGATCCAGGCTTTCGGGTTGGTAAAGCGGCTGAAGGCTGTTCAAAGAGTTGCATTTCCTGATCAACCAGCTGAGGGTAAAGATGCTAGCCAAAGTTAGTGTTTGATAAGGAACACAAAAACGATATGAAGCCTACAGTTTCTGCTCATCTTTTGGGAGATCGGAATCTTCAAGCTTTCCCTCAAGGCGTTCCATTAGATTTGGCCAACAGACCAATTTCCATTGACCTTCTTGATTGTTTTTCTGAATGCTGTAAAACCAGTAGACAATGACGATTGTTTCCTTCAAGGAGTGCAGAACGTCCTCAGTCAAGAGGTAAGCGCCACCTCGGTTGAAGATGCGCTGAAAATAGACTCCTTGTGGGGAGTATCGCACGTCGGGATAGTCAAGCGGTCTAGAGATCCGGAATGTCCAAAAGCCCATCGACGAGTTTCCTAGGGTGTCTCGAAGATTGGGCCGCAGGGTATCGTACCTTCCGAAAGATTCGTGAAACTTGAGCTTCGTTAGATGGTCGTAATTTGAAAAATAAGTAAAAATTGCGCGAAGAGGACATACCAGAATCACTCCACATTTGCTGTTTTTAACGAATTTGGCCCAATCGGACCATATCATGGCCCCGTTCACTTCGAGCCACGCCTTGAGGAGGGCGCAATCATTTTGGCCCTCTTCACCTTCGGGAGTATGGAGGTAGAACATATCCGCTTGAGGGCCATCAGGTTTCCCATTCACACAGGCAAGTTCCTTGAATGTTATTTTGAGGCCGTCAAAGTACTCCACAAGCATGGAACTAGGATCCGGAAGTTGCTGCATAGAGACATTCTGTGTGGCCGATAGCAGGGCCGTGTTTGTGGGTACTGTGACGTCTGGCGCAGTGTCCATGAGATCGGACGGCGCTCCCATCTTGACACCTTGGAGGTCCTTACTCTTGATTTTTCCGGACGCATCTCGTATCGGCTGGGACTGCCCCTGATGATTTTGCTGCGTACTCGCTATAGACAACAAACGTCTTAGGCGAGGGTCGGCTGGGGCATTTGCAGCCATATCAGCTGCAGTATGCCTCGCGAGTTGACTCTCCCGAGCCTCTTGTCCAAGAATTGGAGGTCGATCCGTAGGTGGTTCTATGGGGCTCTGAACAGGAGAACCATTCGATCCTCGCGCGTGGAAAGACCCGGTTGGCTTGTTAGGACCAGAAGTCTGTGCCAGGCGTCTGACGACATTAGCGAGTGGATCGGCCGTTGCTGTTTTTGAAGGATCATGAGGCACCATGGCCATTGCCGGGGGTTTCACCTGTTGAGGTTCCCTTGGCAGCCACAGAGCAATCTCATCAAGGGCATCAGGCAAAGGTGATCGCACAGCAAGACGAATAGGGATCCAAGGGTCGATCTCGAAATATGGCAGGGTGAGGTAGTCGAACTCAGTACACTTGGGGGAATACGCAAGCCACACATAGCCATCGTTACCTGGAGGAAAATAGATGCCGACCCTATTTTCCCCGCGGAGGAATTCCGACATGTGGAAGATCTCGGGATTGGAATCAGCAAATCCCTCCATCCAACAAGTGCGCACGACTCTATTGTTGCCGCCCGCAGCGTCCTCCATTTGACAAAGAGCAGAATACTGCTCAGGTGTGACATCCCGGAACCACATCTCGAATTTAGAGGATCGCCGGGTAGCATTCTTGGGGGCTAAGAGGTCTTTTTTCACTTCTGGTGATAGACCACACAACCGTACAACCCCAACGAAATGTTTGTCTTTGCCGAAGTATACATGTGCCAAGACCTCCCCGGGGTTGAAGAAATGCCCTTTTCCCAACCACTTGGCTCCAGGTAAGGGGTTGCCCATCGGCATGCGGTTGATTTGGTCCTTTGCGGACATCGGAGGTCGTTCGGATAGACTCGGAGGCTTAGTTGTCAAAGCCATCGCGTTGTCTTTCGCGGAACCCGTTCCACTCCTGAATTCAGAGACGGCAGGTGGAGGAGATGACCTCGAGGACGTAGCTGGGACAGGCGCATTGGATTTTGGACGCGTTACAGTTACGAACGGAGAAGAAGTACTTGTTGGCCGATGCCTGTCGCCGGGCCGATCATGGTCTGGAGATTTTTGACGTGAGAATGGAGATCTTTGCCGTGGCTCGCGGGCCCTAGACCAGCGGTCGGGGGATCTAGAGCGTGACCTAGAAGATCTCCGGCGGGACTCTGGTGGCCTTCCGCGGGGATCCAGCCGCTGAGGGGGAGGACTGCCGCGAGAATTCCTCGGTCGATAGCAGTCACCCCCGAATGGCAGAGAAGAGCGACGAGGAGAGGATGGACCATATCGACCAGCCCTCTCTGCTTGAGGGGCCCGAGGTGCCCGTGAGGAAGGGCCCATGTTTTCGGATGACCTTCGAGCTGCCCCGGGCGAAGTGGCGGTCTCGGACACGGATGAGGTGTTGGTAGTGATAGCTTTAATCCCACTTTGAGCGGCCCGTCGGATACTATCCGAAGCCGTCATTTTTGCAAATGGTACGGGTACTCCTGCGGCTGCCCTGGCCGGAAACTCAGAGGGCTTTCGAAGGTGCAGTAGGCTGATATCTGGTTCGCGGTCCTTTGACTTGTTAGATACGGACGCCGTGAACAGGGGCCCTAACGCCAACTGCTTGGCACTTTGACTAGATAAGGCATGTGGTCGCTGAGACTGAGGCTCTCGTGACGACTTTGGTTCATTTCCTGGTATGCCGCCAGTAGCTTGGCTAGGCCCAATGGCGGATCCTTTATCTTGCTTCGATGGCGCAGCTTTCGAGTCCTCAGGGAGAGGCCGAGAGGGTACTGATTGAGTTGATTGAGATTTCTCCAATGTCATAGGAATACCCTGGGAAGTTTGTGGCAGAGGGTCTTCAGAGGCTCCTGAAACAGCTTTGACTGACAGAGGCGGATTAAGAGACTCTAAGACTGGCCTCGCAGGACCAGAAGCGGGCAGTCCTGGCAGAGGTTGAGCTATTATCGGCATTGAAGATACTAGATCTTCCTGGTCGGAGTGGACTCTTGTCTCCGGGTCATCTGCCGAGACAAAAAGAGAGTCAGGGGACGGCGAGCCAGGCCGTTGATGAGACTTGCGAAGGGTCGAGCCCTGACTCGCACTGATCCGAATGAGTGGCACATCTGGTGACGACTGACGAGATGCGTGCATCAAGGGAACATCTGGGGATGATTCTTGAGACGCAGACACGAGGGGTGAATTCGAACGAAGAGGCTTGGCCTCCTTCCGTGCGGCCCTCTCTGCACGTTTCTGTCGGCGAGCTTCTTTGCGTCGTTGGGTTTCTCGTTCACGGTCCTTAAGAGCCTTTTTCCATGCTTCCAAATCGAATGGTCGTTCAGTGCCTGCTCTGACTCTCTGTCTTTTCTCGTCCCATCTGAGTAAGGCGTCGTCCATCTGCAGGAACATTTCAGCAGGCTCCCATGTTGCTCGATATATGGGGTAGCCTGCCCATTTTAGTAAGAATTTTTTTTTGCCAGTTCGTTTTGAAACGCGCTCTGCAAGTATTTCTTCCACTTCATATTCTGAGCCTTGCTCACTTGGCGCAGTAGATGCCAGGGAATCAGCATCCGAGAGAGCGGCAGCATCCTTCATCTCCGTGTCTGCCCCCATTGTAATGAGGATTGCGACATTGGCAGCTTGACACCGAGGAGGGAAAGAGATGAAGAAATGACGGAAAGCAGCAGACGCGATCTCGTGCCGAGAAGAATTAAGACGCGTCTAGCGGTGTTTGATGCTTGGGTCAGGTCCAGGATGAAAGAAAATCTCTCGACCGAAGGGGCCTGAGGTCATTGTGAGAGGCTTGACGACAGCCCCAAGGGTATCAAATATTCGAACACCGATCATTTAAGCAAAAAATGGCAGCAAACAGGTTCCCAAGATCTATATCGCCGAAAACGCTTTAGCACGAGGTCCAAATTCCAAAAGCTGGATGAGCCGTGCGGTAAACACCCGCACGTGACTCGGACGTTAAGGAGGCACTCCACCTGGAGGCTTCACCTCTCTCCTATCGCCTTCAATACTTCGCCTCTTCCCCCGTTTCTTTTTCCCTTTCTCCTCCCCCTCTTTTTCCCCGACTTCCCATTTCACCTACATTCAGTATGGCCAACGACGAATATGATGTAAGTTACCTCCCCCTTCGCACAGTTGCTTTTCGTTTCGCTTTGCTGACTGGAGGGCTTGCAGTTCCTCTTCAAAGGTAACGTTGCCTTGCGCGGATATCGCCTCGCCTTGCCTGTTCCCTCCGCCTGCCCACCCGTGCCTCTGCCACAACTCTCCACCACATGACGTGGTTGTAGGAGCAACGATACTGACCGTATGAACAGTGGTGCTGATCGGAGACTCGGGTGTCGGTAAATCCAACCTGCTGAGCCGTTTCACCCGCAACGAGTTCAACCTGGACTCCAAGTCCACCATCGGTGTCGAGTTCGCGACTCGCTCAATCCAGGTCGATTCCAAGACTATCAAGGCACAGATCTGGGATACAGCTGGTCAGGAGCGTTACCGTGCCATTACGTCGGCTTATTACCGTGGCGCTGTTGGCGCTCTTCTCGTCTATGATATTAGCAAGCACCAGACTTACGACAATGTCAACCGGTGGTTGAAGGAGCTGCGGGACCACGCCGATTCTAACATCGTCATCATGTTGGTCGGTAACAAGAGTGATTTGCGGCACCTGCGTGCGGTCCCCACCGAGGAGGCCAAGCAATTTGCCAGTATGTTTTGAATTCCCACGATCAAGCGTAAGGGAAGGAAGCGGGGGCTGACTTGATTCACCAGGCGAGAACAACCTCTCTTTTATCGAAACTTCCGCCCTTGACGCCAGCAACGTCGAACTTGCCTTCCAGAACATCCTCACAGGTAGGTCCACACCTCGAATCGGATCTAGGCACGAGACCCTTGTCTAGGCAGCAACTAACTGGAATTCTTTCCCCAGAAATCTACCGCATCGTTTCCAGCAAGGCTCTGGACTCTGGTGAGTCGAGCACGAACCCACCTGTGGGCCGCACTATCGACTTCACCCCGCAGCCCAACGAGCAGAAGCAGGGCTGCTGCTAAGGGCCCCGATGAAATGGACTGCAACGACTCTTCTTTTTACAATGTGACTTTGGAATGGCCATGATCTGTGATGGAGTCTGTAATTTGAGGCGAAGACGATACACCCGGCAGGATCTGGATACGGTAGAAAACCTGAGAGGGACAGATGGGGAGCTGCCAAATCCCAGACCTAGCTCCCAGTCCTCGGATCTTTGCCGTTTCTCCTTTTCTCTTCTCCAACTTCATGTCTTTTTTTTTTTCTAATGCGTGCTTGTGCTCTGGGTGGTTCCACCTAAATTGATTCCTTTCCACCAGATTTGTTTCTGCTCTTTTCCTCCCGTTGGTCTGTTCAGGTCCCCGGTGCAATGAAATGGGTTGGGCGTCCCCATGGCTGCGTGGTTTTGTGTATGAAAGCCTTTCCTGGACAATCGTCATATTCTCCCAAAATACCTGCCGTGTACGAAATATTCTTTCTAGTCCGTACTTTTAATTACAGTTCCAATCAGGGGGCCGCTGAGGTGGTCCTATCGGTGGACCAGATGGCTGCCACGACGCCTGGGGCCCACCTGAAGCTCCACCGCGGGTTTTGACTTGCCCGTTGAGGACTCGGAATAAAGTTTTGGCAGCAAGAACAAAACTTGGCCATACGATAAGAGCTAATGGTGATTTAAAATATTCAAGGAAACAAGGACTTCACTTGGGAGATACAATCAAGCGCAAAATACTTTTTTTGAAATAAACCTTTACGAGATATTGCCCTGACGCCTAAGCAGACCATGAATGATATCGTCGCCCAAATATACAAGATAGTCGAACCATCAGAATGGCCCACATGAAAAAAAAAAGCCACTCCCCTTTATGCGAACAACTTTCTCGTCTCCAGCGCATCGGGTTTCCGCGAAGAGTTGTCCGAAAGACCCAGATCCGTACGCTTGGTGACACGGTCGGTCTGATCCTCCCGACGCTGAGCGTACCGGCCGGCCTTGCCCATCCGAGCCTCGCGACGGACCTGGTTGGGGCTGACATACTCCTTGTTCTCGTAGATAACGGGGCCACCGAAGCTGCCCTCCAGAATGACGATAGGGGTCAACACGAAGCGAGGACCGATTTCAACCAGAGATACCTCGGGTTGTCCGTCCTTGGCCTTGGGGACAGCCTTGGCAGTCTCCTCGCCATCCTTCTTCTTCGCAGCGCCCTCAGATTCGCGAATCTCGTAGACGCGGATCCAGATCTTGCCGTCCACGCCGAAAACGCCGATGATACGGTCCACGAAGGGCTTCATGCCCTTGACACCGCGCTTGGGAACGCAGAAGATACCGCGCAGCATTTCACGGACTAGACCGCGGTACTCAGCACCGGGAACACTCATATCGGGACCCTGCTCGTCGAATGAGCGATCGAAAACGACAATACCCCGTCCACCCTTCAGACAGTTGCCTGCGAAGCCGGCACCGAGCTCACCCATAGTGTGCAAGTTGTTCAGGTGGAATTTGATGGTGGGACCGTTGGGCGGGCGCGAGAGCCAAAGGTACAGATCTTGACCGTTCTTGCGGGCCTCAAGGAAGAAAATCATGTTGCACGAGTGCAAATCGGCGAGAGAGTTCAGCAGGAGGTTGTAGCCGGCGGTCTTCTTCTTAGTGTCGAGTTTGGTCTCTTTGTGAGTGTGAGGGAGGAGAGCGCAAAGGTCGGACATCAGGTGCCGGTGGCTATGAGTATGATTAGCAAGGGTCATGGATTGTATTCGAGCGCATTGATAGCAGATACTGACCGGTGCGTGACACCACGCGATGTCAAGATTAGAACCCGAGTCTTGGGCATGAAACCAGCCGCAAGCTGCTTCCTCGCTTCAGCGATGCGGTCCTCCATTTCATCCTCCTCTTCGCTGTCGGTGGTATCGTCGGCATCCTCGAGGAGCTCATCCATGGGGATATCGGAGTCCTCATCCATATCCTCAGTCACTTGCCGGGCCTTCTTCTTAGAAACTGTCTTATAAACTGCCGCCATTGTGATGTATGAATGTTGAGCAGCAGGTATGTTCGATGCAGAAGCTTCCGAGAAAAGTTGGCGGCAGAATATTTTTGTTTCTCACCGCCAGGCCCGCAACGATTTGAGGTCACGTGGTGTTGTCGCCCCTTTAACATCCGCTCCACACCGGCACATCCAGTTGGTCCTCGTCCCAGAGGAGATAAACATTCACATGCAGGAAATATTTCTGCCCATTCTTCGACTAATATTGACACGAATTGGTGACGTACCAAAAATAATCCTACATATTGAATCATGCTTAGACAAAGGATGCCAATGCACGGTCTAGACCCGCGAACCCCTCCTGGGACACCTTCATGCCCGCAACCCGGTTCGCAAATGCAAGCTTTTTTGAGAGATCCCAGTCCTTGCCTTTGCAATTCAAAGCATACAGCATTCCTGCAATGAATGTATCACCAGCTCCAATCGGACTATCCCTCATCAGCTTACTTTCACTCTTCTCTGAAGCATAAACTCACTCGATGACTTGAAAATTCTCTGTTGTATAAGCTGCCACGTTCACGAAGTTTCCTGTGTTTGGTTCCAGGGCACTGGCTCCCGCCTCGCCCCAAGTACAACATAGCAACGATCTAGACATCTGCTTAGTTGTTCGCCCATATAAATTCCCCAAGCTTAGAGGTACTCACGCCTTGTGTACGCGTGTAGACTGCTCTCGCAAGCACATTTCTGCCGTTCTATATCCAAGATCCTGTACAGGTGTCAGCCACTTCTTAATAGCGAGGACTCTCAGAGCTTTCTTATACCTTGGCCCAGATCTTCGAGTAGAACACCACATCGGCCTCCTCGGCGAGTTCCTGAAGACCCTGCCGGCCAGGCTTTTCAATCTCGACGCTCACTTTCAAGGAAGGATAGTTTTTTCGTAGATAATGGATAAACTGCAAGGTGATTTCAGGCGTTCGACCCTGTCCAAATATGAGTAGTGCGTATCAAGAGTGTCTTACGCGATTCATACCTCAAAATGGAACCACCTGGCTTTGGGACCAAGCTCATTGGCTACCCCAGTGAATTCTTCCAGGGTCATCTCAGTGAGACTGTTATAGTTGACGATGGTGCGGCTGCCAGTGGACTGGCTTTTAATGATGTAGCATGAAGCTGGCTCTTCAAATTCCTCTCGGTAGATGCAATGGTCCAAGTTGACGCGTGTTCCAAATGCAGATTTGATCTGCTGGGAGGCTATTGATGATTTGGCAGGCAAGATTGTGATCAAGGCTAATGGAAGCTCTTCAACCGTTGATTCGTGGAATGTCAATTGCTGCAGTACTTCGAGCATGTTCGGGCAGTTGCCACCCCTCCGACGAGTAACATTGGTTGCTCGTAATTTTTCATCTTCTCCCGGATAATACTGTGTTCTATGGGGGGTAAATGAGTTAGGATCAATACAACAAAGTTGGGAAATCGAGGTACTCAACGTACGTCAGGATAGTGTCCAGATAGCAAGCCCCTATTGCGACCAACATGATTCCCAGCTCTGGAGTAGAGCAAGAGCTGGCCAGGTAATAGAACGAGTCTGGATTTGTTAATGTGTACGAGCGTATTCCAGCAAGGTACTGCCTGGATTGGGGTCCACTCCCTGCCGCGGGGCGGGCAGTTAAGTAACTTATCCATCTGGATTAGTCAGGATGGGATCATGTCCGATGGGGTCTTCAGGTCCATTCTTTTGTATGTGCCTGACAATGCTCAATTTCTTTCGTAGGAGGACTCTTTCATGCCATTTGACATGGCCCAGCCGTTCATGCTAGGAATGTTCGATGCTTAGGTAGTATGTTCCTGGGCAGCCAATCACCAGTCTAGAAGGGACAGGTCGACAAGTCATAGCTCCCGACCTCTCCGCGCCTTTCCTCTTCTTTACCTCCCCAATCAGACTGTAGGGTTTATTATTGTTATTTTTCAAATCAGTTTTTTCCGTTTGCGATTTTTCTCGTTACGTCAGTGGCCCCGATTGTTCATGCAGCTGCTAGGGCAAGCACAAGCACGTGAGACTTCGCAGATCTACCAGAAGGGATCGCCAAAGACCCTATACATGCCGATAATGGAAGATTTGTCATCGCGACTGCAATGTGTACTTTGTCTATCCATATTTATAACCTTAAATCGTGGAGGGAGTCTGCTGGGCAGATAGCGTCTAAATCAGCCCTTCCATTGAGGTTGGGTTGGCTCATTGCAGGCCCCACTGACTGCACTTCCTTCTAACAGGCAAACTCAAGGGTATTCCTTAGCATCACGAGACCTCATCTCTTGGGGTGAGCTTTAATGTATGCCGCCTGAAGAAAAAGAAAACAAATAGCGCTTAGCTTTGTCCGGGCATGCTGCTCCGAGACAGATATATATTGAGATGGTGTGCACGCCTATGGAATGAGGTCTGAACAGGTATCAGCTTCTATCATCCCCGATCGACCCAAGCACCTTCCAATACTGGAAATTTTCGTCCTCTTGGGAAACGGGTTGACCCCGGGATGCTCCATCATGGGTAATCGAAGCAAAGTCTTGGACATTGAAGGCCCGACCCCAAAGTTTCTCTACTCCATCATCAAACAGTTGAGCTTGAAGGATGTGAGTGCATCGTCTCCATTTCGCTCATTCCCTTCAGTTGGAGAAAATGCTCACCAATGTCAGATTGATTGGAACAAGGTCGCATCTGACCTTGAAATCTCAAATGGCCATGCTGCACGCATGCGTTACTCGCGATTCAAGAACCAGATAGACCCCGTGAGCAAGAAAAAGAACACCAAGAAGGGAGCCAAAGGCAACCTGAAGGGAGATATGCAGGCACCACCTCCGACAATGACAAAGCCAGCGTTCTTGGACTCGGGTGTTGTGCCAAAAATCGAGCCAAATGGGTCGTCTTTCCAGTCCAACGCGAGCCCATTCGTCAAATACGAGCCCGAAACCCCCCATGTTGATGGCATGCAGGGCCTAAGCAACCCACACGGCGGCTTTTACTCACCTTTCCAACAAGTCCTGTCTCCTGCATCATTGCTGACATCTCCTCAAATGATGCCGTCCCCACAAATAATGCCGCCCAAGTATATCGATCACTTTGAGCCCGTATTACAAGGAGCTCTGCCCCGAGGCGTTGCGAGCAGTGTGCCATTGCCCCTGGCCTCAGGCATGTATGCGCCGATGCCGACGTCAACTCCATTGAGTTTCACAACTTGCTCTTCGTCCTTTCCAATGTCCCACGATTTCAACATGCCAGAATGTCCCTCCCAGCCGACACCTGGTTTCAATAGCGGCCCGGTCATAACCTGGGAGCCAATCTCACAGCAACAAACCCTCACTCCGCCCTCCTCGCCAAAGATCAAGGAGGAACGGGAAAATTGCGAGGAAAGGTCGACAGCCTGGAATTAGCGAAGGAGCAAGCATCGGATGGTAAGATCTGCATTGATCTGTAAGGATTTGGATCCACTTGAGCTCTAGAAATGCTTGGACTCGTTTGATACTGGTTTTGCTTTTGTATCCTATCTATAGAAAAAGATTGAAGACCCTCTCTCTTATAATTATTGAGCTTTAATAAAGCTTGAACCTCTTGTTATCATACCCGTTTCCAATGACTTTCCATGGAAGTCTATAGAGACAGGAGTAGGTGATGGTAGATTGATCCTGCAGTCTGGCAGTTAGTGGTCCTAGAGATGGAGCTTCCTAGACTCAAATGTCGTAATACCATTTAATTTGTCCGCTGAGTGGTTAATCGTATGACTAGCTGGTTAATAGTAATAGTTTACGCTCACCATATGTGTTTACGATATGAATCAGTTCAAGAAGATAACCAACTACGTGACGGGGATAGAATACTTGGTCTTCAAGGTACCTTAAAGTAATCGAATAGGTGATCCCAAACTCGGCTGTTAGGTTTTATTCTTAAGCATACCAGGGGAATATCGAGAGCCCTGAGTTTGAGGACTAGATCCATCATTTATCCCGGAAATCCCCTGTGCAGTTTTGCTCTCACTGCTTCTCTCCACTCAACTTCCTGCCTTCTTCTTCTCTCTCACACATTCCCTTCCTTCACAATTCACACACCTTCCAACTCCAAGCTCCACAGAAATTTTCAAATTCTGAACACCCTCTTCATCTTGGCAAAACCTCCAAAATTCCCAAAATGCCTCCAAAATCTGCAAAGACCACCCAGGGCTCTGAGCAAGGCGTGGATGGGGATAATGCGTTTTTGGCCATGTGTCTTCGCAATATCGATCCCGACTCCAAGAAGGTATGCAATATCTAGCCACGGAGATCGGAGCTCTGAGTTACGGTCAAATTCTGATCGTGTTCCAGGTCGACATGGGTGCCGTTGCAGAGGCCTTGGGCTATGGCAATGTCAAGTCCGCCGGAAACCGATTCAGTGCCCTGAAGAAGAAGTACAACCTCCGGGTTGAACTCTCCTACCATCGGGGTGATGTGAGTATCAAATATTAATATTAAGAATGCAGACTAAAAGTATCCAGGGCCCTGCCAGCCCCAAGGGCCCCCCGAGCAAGGTACAGAAGCCCGGTGCCAGGCGCGGCCGCAAGCCTAACGCTGAGCCCGCCAAGGAGTCCAAGCCCAAGGATGATTCTGACAGTTCCGATGACGAGAACGACGTCAAGGCAGAGAAGACCAGCGAGAATGAAGCTTAGATCTTCTTCGTTACCCTGGTACGCTGACCTTGTGCAACGCACTCATTTTGACTGTTCCAAACTGACCATTAGTATCTGCAGATCACCCCCGATCCTTGCAGTCTCATACATGGCTTCTCATTGATACAGGGGTGGACTGGACTTTAGCGCCAGTGTGGTAGATTCGCACTGAGCGATCGTGATTCTGAAAGTTTTAGATGCCATCGGTTGCAATCTACTACCTTTGCTCCATACATATAGGGAGCCGGAACTAAACAAGCCCATAAATGCTCTTCCCATTTTCGATCAAGACCCCGAGCTTCTCCATGTGTAGACCAATGATAATTTAAACGACAGACTTTGAGAATATAGTTATACTTGACGCTCTCCCAAAGAGACATGAAATGGCTTATCGACATGGTATAATTTCAGTGTCCAGTCTTCAGTGTCCAGTCTAGCCTGTTGCATTAATATACACGTATCACTGGAGCGGCTTGAAATCACGTAGATCAAAAATTGAGCTAGAGACTTGAGTGATATTTGCCACACCATATTCTTGACCTGGAGCAAACCCCGAAACTGCCTTCCACTAGTCCCTCCCCCCCGCCTTCCTTTTATTTGTCACCATTTCCTCTTCGTATTCTTCCCTTCATCACAACTCTCCATCTTTGCCGAACCACCTCCGCGCTTTCTTGAGCCTGATGACTGCTTCAACCCCCAAATCCACTCCGGCTAAGCCGGCCAAGCTGTCCGCCAATTCCCCCGACAGCAACAAGAAGGTCCCTGAAAAGGATACCACTTGGTTCTTGATTACCTGTATCATGCAGAGTGCAGTTGGCAAGCTTGAGAAGGTGTGGCACCTCCAACTCCATAAAAAGAAATCAGTCCTCTACCGTACTTGTTAACACGTCTTATTCCACTGGGGAACGACACTAACATTTACTTTACTCTAGATCGACTTCGAACAGGTGGCTCAAAAGCTGAACATCACGAACAAAGTGGCTGCGTAAGTCTTTTGTGGTAGAGTTCCGTGTTCAATATGCTGACTTGACCAAGTCGCATGCGCTACCACCGTCTACTCGCCTCTTACGGGCTCAACGGATCTTTTGCTCCTACCCGGGCCGGTCAAGTTGTTGGCTCCCCAGCCGGAGATATGACTGCAGCTGAGCCAAGCACTCCTACTCCCAAGCGCAAGTCGACTAAGCGCAAGCGTTCGGACACCGAGACCCCAGATCAGTCTGAGGTTGATCCAACTGAGGTCTAAGCGAACCCCTGTGGATGAAGCCGAGGTCGCAATGGCACGTGCCAATTCACAATGTCATGACGAACGGGAACAGAGTATCAAGGCTACTCCGGGATTTATCTGTTTGTTGTACGCATTTCTTGGATGGCACAGTCTTCTGGTTCATTCTAAACCCGTTCCAAGCTCCAGAATGGCGATGTGAAGACTGGGGATGTCATACTTCTGAGAGCATTCTCGAGTTACACTTGATCATGTCTATGCTAGTTATTCTTTGTATCTAACAGAGACATGCAATTGATTTCAATGACACATATGTGTACTGTCGCCCCTCGAACACCCGCTCCTGCCGCTGCCGCTGGTGGGATCAGGACTACTTCTATCGGTAAATGCCAAGCCGACGAGAGCAAAAATAGCCCAACCAAACGCCGAAAGATAGAGGCAAACGTGACAGTGGAGGGTGATAGAGCCCCATCACCGATGCAAGCGCCGACATAATCTCACCCCAGATAGACCGGGATAAACCAATAAAAGACGTGTAAACCAAGACGAAGAGTGCCCCGTAAATTGCTCGGGGTATATTACGTGGTTCACCTCAGGTATCACAGCCCTGAGTCAAAATTCATGGACACCTTCTTAGCTCGTATGGAATAAATATGTCCCACCAGTCTAAGAAAGGTGTCGAGCCTGCTGCGGCCCCAAGCCCTTATATAACCGCGCCGAATACCACGATTCTGGGAAAGGAGACCTTGCAAAGGAAGCACGAGTAAAAGAGGAGATAGAACACGGCTGATTTTGAACAACTCGTAGTTCTTGCTGAGAGTAAATTTGCCTTGCCGATTGGACATCTTCACCAGGCTTACCCACTTGCACGTCTTCTCTCTTAGTCTCCTTATATGTCTATTTCTTGAATAATATCCATACTCATGGTTTGGAAGCGTATGAGATGCCCGTATATTGGTCAAGTGTTGTCCAGTGGATCTCGCTGCCACCTAGATGTAGGTCACAGTGGCCCTACGAAGGTCAAGCGGATGGTACTATCAAGGACCATCGGTGGAGCACATTCTGGCAAACAGCGAGGCAATAGTCAAACCATGTTGTTTGACCCTTATCCACTAATCGACTGGCTTATCATCATCTTTTGATTTTTTACTCACTATCCTGCCTCCGTCATTCTCCACTATTCTTCACTTTTCTCACTGCTTCACTCTCCCCACCCTGCCTAACTCCACACCTTCATCAACATCCACACATCTGGACTCCAAACATCACCTGCCACCAACACACGAGACTACCGCCAGGATGTCCCCAGCCAGCAAGGAGAAAGACATCAGCGATGATCCGAGCAAGGATCCTATGTGGTTTCTGATAACCGTGATTATGAACACCGAGGCCAAGAAACTCGAAAAGGTACGTTGCCCCCCTCCCCCGCCAGACACACTACCTGAACGTCACTAAAATAAAATCAACTCTAGATTGACTGGGACAGCGTTGCTGAGAAGATGGACATAAAGACCAAAGGAGCCGCGTAAGTTACTCAGTTCAACCTGCACTGTTTCAATCTAACCCAGCACAGTATGAAGCGGTACGAGCGATTGCTGGGAACCTACGGGCTCACCACTTCCTACCTCGCCAAGCAGGGAGTTCAATCTCCAGGCCCTGCCCAGGGCAAGGGTGCTGCTACTGGAGGTCCGAGCACACCGTCGAAGAAGTGTACACCCTCGAAGCGCAAGCGCGCAAACCTTGAGAAGGACGACGACGCTGAGAATGACAAGGCCCCAGCGCCTCTGGATGACGAGGCCGGTACCGAATGAGACGTTGGGCTTCAATGCTCCGTTTGACGGCTTCGAGAATAGAGGAGGGGTTGGAATCTTGATTTCATTATTGCGATTCCCACCTGACTAGCATTCTCCTTTCCCGTTTCAACATCTCCGTCATACGCATACCAGGGAATGCAGAGGCTTTTTCCTGGTACCTTTTGTCATTTATTGCTTTCGTTTCGTGACTCTCTCGCCCGTTTCTAGCATCAAAGGGGCAACTAAGGAATACTATCGCGCCATATTGAGTTTCTACCAATAAAGTTGAGTCCACTTCTGATTTCTGTAACTCTCAAGTTGGCCTTGTAAAAGTTATGAGATGTCGTTCTAGATTTTGGAAGGCATAGTCCAGCGCAATGCGCTGACAACGCAAGTATAGAAAACTTCAGGAACACTGCCAAGAATCAAGATGGTTGTGTAACTTGGGTACACATTATATCAAGGTATAGGTTTGAACGGTATTGAACAATACTCCACCCGTTTGAGAGAGCACCCGTTTGAGAGAATATGGAGCGGGTTCACCTAGAAGACGGCCCTTGCCGAGGTTACGGCGGAAGTTACCTACCTAAGATGAATTAAAATGTCCAATACTAGCTGACAAGATCTGGTGTGAAGCTCTTCAAATACCCACTGAGCGCCTATGACCTGAATATGTCATACCAGCAAAAGAAGGTCAACCATGCTGCGCAAACACAACGCTCTTCCGGAGCTGGAGTGAGCACCATAATCCTAAAGCGGGATACCCTTGAGCTAAAACACATTGAGTCAACTGGAGGGAGAAGAGGTTAAAGTCCTGGCGAGGAGGTGTAGAATAAAATGCTGTCGAGGGAAAGCGATGGTCGAAGCTATACATGACATGGTGGCTATACTTGAAGAAGAGTAGTAAAATGACATAGTGTCTACGGCGTGGCATTTCCACTTGCTGGAGGGTCTTGAAAGGCTCTTTGTGTACCGCGTTCAACAGAGGATTCGGTCAGTCAGGCACTCGCGTGTACCAGTACTTTCTCTCTCCTTTCATTGTATTCACGAGGTGCTTTGGCATAGGAGGCGCAATAGAAGGCTAGAATATCCCAAGGATTCATGAGAATGCCACTCTGTTTCCCCAAATTTGGTCATTTGCCATGGCAATTACGTACCCGGGCCCTTTGACCATCAACATCGACACGTAGAGAGCACGGGCGTTTAATAGAAAGTTTAGAGGACGAGATCCACGCAGAAAGTTTATATAGTAAGTGATAACAAGTTATAGATGGGTATCGTATCAAAGGAGAAACGGAACGCTTGGTGACAAACATATGAAAACAGAAAATGATCGCCTAAGTCCTCATCGTGCAAGGCCGTTTAGATATCCGCCATCACCGCTTCGACAATTCTTCGCTTGTATTGAGATAATGACCGCTCCTTCTTCTGCATCTGCATTCGGAGCCTCATATATCGTTGTTTCCATGTAGCGTCCGAGACAGTGTGGTCGAAATCATCATCGTCATTTCCAAGATCAGGCAAACCATCATCCTGATCGAGTTCATGAGAGTTATGAGGAGCAATGGCAGCTTGGTTGAAGGTCCGAGTGGAAACACCTGTATCGCTATTCGCAAGCAGCACCTGTAGAGTAAATCGTGAGGAGGCATTATACTCGAACGAGACTGTATATCTTGTTGCATCCAGTGACTCCGAGGGGCCTAATTTACCGGCCATAGTTGTATGAGTGGAAGCATTGTCGGTTGTTATAGCTACTGTATTTTGGCTGTTGCCCGGTAAACCGAAATGACGACCGATGCCAAGCTGGAAGGCCAGGTATGTCGATGGAAGGGAAGAGGGCAATTGTGAGTAGATGTTGGTCAAATTTACGACCAAAGCAGACGCCAGAGCCCGGGCCTCTTGTGGAGCTATAGGAGTAGGTCTGCCTGTGATACGTGCGTGTAGAAGCTCATTAGATAGCGTGCGCATGATATCATCCAAAGAAATTCTTGTCTCTGACGTCGTGACTTCGTGTTCTGCAAATCCACCGATTTGACGGACATTGTCAAGAGTATTGGCTGATTGAGACTGATTTGGCCCTTGGGCTTGAGGGACAAGTGCACCGTTGACACCGTTAACAAGAAGTGTTGGAGGGGTGGCAAGCCGAACCGGAGCACCTTGATGTTGCGGGACCTGCAATTGAAGTTTACCCGGCCGCCCCTGGTTGACTGGTGTGGATGAAGGGTTGAAGGTCGAGTTTGACACAGCATTAGAAGGTTCCTCATTAACAACGAGTGGGGATGATTGGGCCACGCGAGGCAGAGGCACTTGGGAGGAATCCCGGCTTGAGTTGACTTGAAAGGTGGAAAATGAGCCTGAAGTCGAAGTTTTGTTCGGTGGTCGTCCGCGACCCTTTCCAGCTATTGGGCCATTGCTGTTGGGCCAGGCAGATGAGACCGCCGGTCCATGTCTACGTCGGGCACGAGTCTTCTCCCCGGACGACGGAGTGACTGCAGAGCGTGGCTCAGCAGACATGAGTGCTTCCGAGGGTTGTGTTTCTCTGGGGATAATCGCAGATTGGGGGTAACCCGCAGGCGAGGTCTCACGCTCCGTGAGTCTCCAGTGTAAATCGTTGCCCTGTTGGTCTGAAGTACTAGGTGGCGGAAATGATGACGATGCTGTCATCCAGGGATCATCTTCGGTGGGATAGGCACTGAATGGGATGGCACTTTGAGGAAAAGGAATGTTATGTGTCGGAAAGACCCGTGGGTGCAAGCCGGCTACCGATGTATCCAACTGTGGCCTCTTGGCTGCTTTGTCTTCCTCGAGCTCTCTTTCATCCGCTCGCTTCCGGCCACGTTTGGGCTTCCACTGTGGAACCAAAGCCCGGAGAGCAAGGTCCTCTTCTAGAGGCACGCCATCGCGGGACTCGCTAACGAACGGTCCAGAGGGAGGAAGCTGGGTGTAGTATGGATGGGGGTGGCCCAGACAGAACTCGAAGAAAGCGTCGACGTGCATGGCACGCATCCAACGCTGGTACATTGTTAGAAATGTAATATACCGCAGAGAGAAAATATGTGCCCTACCTTTAGGCGTACAGCATACTGCTGGACTTTCTGCGTACTCTGTTTCTTTTCCATCGAAGGCGGTTCGACGCCTAATTCGATCGCTAGTTGGATCCAAGTCTTGAGTTCTTTGTTATCCAGTCTGCGAATAAGCTCGTATAGAGTGAAAACACTAAAGCTTTTGCCATCACTGCGTGGAGGGCAGCGAAATGTCTTGCGAAGCTCCGAGGTATCGACAGAAGAAGGTACATTGGGATTGCAGTATAGAATAAACAAGACGTAAGCGTCATCAATGGTGTCGTCAGTAACCTCCCGCGATGGCAGAGTTCGCGACTCGGCCTGATCTGCTGTATCTTTCATAGGAGAATGACGCATGGCATCAAACAGAGGTGGAGACATGGACGGGCCAGACCGAGCGGTTGATGATGGGGGTAGTGCTGAGCGCATTCCCCGTGGAGAAGACTGTATGCTTCGAGGTGTCCCCTTACGATGCAGCGGTGGCGACCTATGGGTTTCAAGTTGACTTCGCGCACTCCCCAGTGAGGATGCGCTCTGGAGCGTGGACTCCAACGCTGTAGGATATCGTGCATACTGCTGGATCACCATCTGAGACGACCCGATGCCGCTTTGATTGGAACGCTCAGTGGAGCTCATCATGACAGGGAAGGTGTTCTCCATTGAAAAAATCCCTTGGGAGTCGTCAACTCCCGACTAAGTCGCGGGGCCGAAAGCAGGCCAGCTGTGTTGACTCTAGATCCTGGGGTGATTGTGTGGATCGTATCAATCGGTCTGCACCATGATTAATCTCAGCCGGTCAATCTTGAATTGAAGCAACCCCTTGGAGGACTGAATGATAATCGGAAGTTCACAAAGCAACCACCCACGAGGATACCCCCCGAGGGTGGCTGGCAGCGCCATCTTAGCTCAAGCTGAGTTTCTAATTTTGGCTGTCGCTAGTGTACCTAAAGTAGACTAGTGTTGTAGCCTGAGGGCGGGGGTTGATGCCTGGGGCGGTCACGAGCAGCACTAGTCTGAATGCAGTCCAGCCTGATGGAGCTACTTTGCTTATCGATAAGGTTGATCACTCCTGCCGTCTCATCCGCATCAAAGAGCAGCGGTTGGACTAGTTACACTCTCCTCCCTTTTGTTCCCTCGGTCCATCGACTCTCGATCAAAACGGCATCCAATCGTTGTTTCCGGAAATCAAAGGCGAACGATGTGATGGCATTGTCTGCCTAGCCCGTCCCCAACGTGACTTGAGCAGCCATGGCTCCCAGTGGACGGCAGCGACCTATCCGCTCCACGCGCACCAAGGTCAAGACATACCACGAAGACAGCACTTCTGCCGAGGACTTGGGTCTAGAACAGGAAACAAATGTAATGGCCTCCCGACCTCCCTCCATATCTCTTCGTCCGCGCACGTCATCCGGAACACGTCGATCGTATCGCGAGCTGTCTTCAGATACGAATCCTGAAGGCTCACCCGACGACAGTGATGCAAGTGTGCCGGAAGTAGATCATTCGATGCGACTATCAGAAAATCCACCTGCTTCTATCCACTCCGCCTCGGCCTCTCTCAACGCGCCTTCCCGTGATCCGGATCCGCGCCGCTCCCGCAAGAGCGATGGACCTTCCCGACGCTCACTGCCAAAACGCACTACAACGAACCCCAGAAAACCCACAAAGCGAACCCTGGGCCAGCCCTTGAAGAAGCGCACTCGACTTGATGTGAGCGAGGGGGTGTTTTTGAGCTCGGGAGTCATTCCGCTCTGGTCATCACTTCCATACCACATCCTGTTTGACATATTCCTGCGAGCGTCCCATCCTCTCGTCGACGAACAGCTGATGCAGCGGACAAAGTCAACTAAGTGGCTTCTTGAAATGGCTCTTTCGTGCCGGCAATTTCTAGAGCCTGCGCTTGCAGCTCTCTACTACTCTCCGCCTCTCATTCCAGCCTCTAAGAGCTTCGAACTCCTTTGGCTTCTGTCAAAGCCGCAAGAGTCGTTATCAATTAACTATTCAGCCAAGGTCAAAGAACTCCATGTGGATGCTGAATCCGTACTACTCTATAAAACAGGCCCACAGCTTGGCTATTTTGACCTGTGTGACCTCATCGCGACAGTACCGCGAGTGCACACGCTCAGGCTCTTCCATAAAGATGATTCTATCATCGGCATACCTACTTACACCCTCCCAGTTTCTAAGTGGGTCTATCCGGAATCTCTTTTCTCGAGCCTTGACGAGAATAGCATCGCTCTTCGCAGCTGGGATTGGAATGGTCGTTTCATGACAAACGTTGATACTCTCCTCCCCTATATGCTGGAGAAACATCAACGAGCAGCATTCCAGAAATTGAAACATCTCCGCCTTGTCCATGTCAATTGTTCTGAGCGCACCCAGGAGGATATCGCTTCACTAGAGACTTGCCTTGTTGCAGCACTACAACAACTCCCTCGGCTCGAGCAATTGGAGTTCATTGAATGCGGAATTGTAGGAAAGTATAGTTTGCCTCGCCTACCATCAAAGCTCCGCTCTCTTACTCTGACAAACTGCAATCGGGTTTTCTCTCCCGGTCTCGAAGCATATCTAGAATCCTACGGACGGCAGCTGCGGGAGCTAAGTCTCAGCCATAACCGGCATCTCAAAATGTCGTTCATCACCCATCTTGCGCAGTATTGCCCCAAGCTGGAGCGGTTCAAGATGGACGTTTCTATGCATGACTGGTCAAGCTACCACGATACTGAACTCCACTTTCAAGAGCTTCTGACTCCATCTGAAGTTCCGACGTGGCCGGAGACCCTTCGGGAGATCGAGCTTATCCAACTCAAGAAACTCAGCGAGCCAACGGTGGAGGGGTTCTTCATGTCGCTGGTCAATGCTGCGCCTAGACTGCGCGACCTGCGCCGCCTTACCATCACAGCAATCCTCAAGATTGGCTGGCGCGATCGTGCTACCTTCCGTGAGCGTTGGATCCACCGACTGGAGACAACATTTCTGCGTCGGAGCGCCCCACCTGACCCCAACCTTCGTTCTTTGCGCAAGCGTCCCCTCCAGGCGAGTCAATCGATCGCTGATGGAGAATCGGCACGTCCAGGCTCTGCTGGCAGTGAACCCTCTACTCCATCCAAGCGCCAGAGTCTAAGACTGGCACACCTCAAAGATTCACTGTCTCGATCCCCGTCCCCTGCGCCACATGAAGAGACCCAGCAGGGAATGTGCAATTTCGTCAAAATTCGTATTGATAACCAACGCCCAACGGAAACCCAGTTCAACGAGGCTGACTTCCTTGATGATGAGCTTAGTGGTGATGAGGACTGGGCGGGCGATGACTGGGAACCCCCGCAGCGCCATGCCTGGTGATTCTGCGTGGGTTTCTTGTTTGGTTGTATCGCATTTTCATTTTCCGTTTGCTTCTCTTTTTATTCTTACGTGTGGTATTGTTTTCGGGATTTCCATACCGGCGCGAGGGACTCAAGCGTTATTTCTACTGGAAAAGGATGGCTGGATACGAAGGAACTCGGCTATGGAGTTATCACAAAGGGGATTATCAGTCTTTACGGGTTGGGATTGAGGTTTTGCAAGTTCTGTCATATTAAATCTCTATAGTAATTTTCTTAGAATAGTTTAATAATGTATCAACATTTAACTCACTCTGATTCGTTTCCTGGTGCCTCCTATCTTGTTGCCACTGTACCTGTCCGTCTCGATGTTGATGGAACGTGATCGCCAAGCCAAGGCCGGGGGCCCCACAGGATCGCCCCCAGCCGACGACCTTTCCTTCCCTTCGGGTGTTTCTGTCCGCCAGCAACTTGCCTCCCATCCTCTGGCTGTGTGCAGAATGGCACAAGATGCCCCTGCAGATACTGCAGGCCCATCATCTCCTCCGCCTCGACTCCCTGAGGGCTGGTAAGTTGAGCCGTGAGTCATGAGCCATGGGCCGTGGGCCGTCGGCGGTTTCGTTTACCCACAGTGCCCAATTCTGACTGAAGACGCATCCAGGCTCCCACAGTGGGAAGGCGTACAACGCCAGTGGTACTATGTTCAGCGGGCAACCGGCAAGTCACAATGGGACATACCCACCGAGCCGGTCGTTCTATCACCTTCTACCACCCCCACGTCTATCGGAGCGGGACCATCGCAACCGTCAACCAACAATCCTCAAGTGGAAGCGGCCGGAAGCTCATTGGTGGAGCGAATAGAGTCGGCGGTGGACAATGCGGGAACTTCCGTAGGGAATCGCACTCATCATGTCTGCACAAGCATTGGAGTCGTGGCACTGATGGTGGAATAGAGCTCCCTAAGCTCCCAGCTCAATGGACAATCGAGCATTTCCGGACAAGTCTCAGCGGGTACGCTGGGATGGCATTTGGCTCATAATGCCCAGAATGCATCACAACCCTATACACAGCCATTCACTTCGGGTGATGGAACGTATGCGGCGGTTTGTTAGACCTTCGAAGCCCAGCACTAGTGCGTATGGCTAATTGCTTTCCAGGGCCAATTTCCGCCATTAGGTCACGGAAACCCCAATTATCCCAGTTATAAAGCGACTTATGCCGAACAGGGACAACATCTGATGCAACCCAATCAGCAAACTTGGGCCAATGGGCAGATGATACAGCAGCACCCAAGTGGTCCTAGCGTCGACCCTACCATGGGGCGGTATCGCAGCTTTCCTATAGATTCACAACAACTCTCTCATATTTCGGCGTATGCACCGTCGGTGGCGTACACAGGAAGCCAGCATTCTGGTTTCGCCCACGCCACTATCCTCCCATCCCAGCCGCAGTGGCAACTTGAAGGACATGAAACGAAATCGAATCATTCCCATCAACCCTCATCCTTTCAGTATAGCTTGTCAAACTTGTCTCAACCCTTCCACGGTTCCAGTGCTATTTCGCAGACTAGCGGACTCCATTCTGGAGGATCAGCATCAAGATCTTCGCATCCCTCAATTGCCCCACAGCCAGGAAACGCCTATAGTGGCAACCAGGCGGATACACAATACAACCGCGGCTCGCTCTCCGCACATCCCCATGCCAACGCAAACGCAAACGCAGCCAACACTCTGCCTGGCCATCCTCTATCCCGATCTCAGTCCCATCAAACCCCGGGATACCAATACGGACAGCAAGCTGAGCTTGCAGCCGTATCTTATTCACAGCCTTTCTCGAATAATTTCGGCCCTCAACTTTCAAATGCCCATGGTTCCTCTCAGAACCCTGATATGCTACAAATTCAACCTGGCATTGGCTTCAACTCGGGGGACTTTTCTGCTGGCTCAAGTGCCCATGGTGGCGCCCAGCCTTACCAAAACCCCATAGTCCAGGCCGGCGTGCGGCAGTACCTGCCTTCACTGCCCCAGAGTAGCTCACAAAATGATGGGAACAACCATAATGGAGCTCATTATCATCCACAGCACGGTCAATTCACTGCCCACCAAGGTCAATGGACGACTCCGGAAGGCACCTCCCGCATAGCGGCCTCTGATCCCCAATTTGTTAGCGGTCCCTGGGCGTCTTCGACGCCACCAGCCTCCGGGCTGCCCCAGTCTCACCATGGTTGAGTCATGGTACTGCATAATAGCTGGATAGGAGTTTCTTTTTTTTGTTTTGTTTTTTCATTAACATCGACGAACCCTGTTCTGTTTGAGTTTGGCGTATCATTATCTTTTCATAGATTCCCCGGTCTTTTCCGGCCAAAGCTTGTCAGAAAATCCATGACCTTATACATATCGCAAAAATGCGTGTTCATTTCAGGATCAGAGCTAGTGCTATGTAGCAGCTGACTTCCAATACTAAACCACGGGGCGTATTGTTTAGCCGTCGTCGATTTACTTTGCTCAATCTACCAGAGTCTCCTGGCTCTATCTAGTCATAGTTGCACGTGACCTATCAAGACCTAATTCCAATAAAATTCCATCCTTCAAGGTAGATCACCAAATCGATTTTCAACTACTTTAAAAGCCTATGAAGTCGTGCCTAATGAATCAGAATTTTCATTTGGCCCTTTGACAAGGCATCAGCGGACCCGACCTGCAGCAAGCCGTGCCGTTGCAACAAGCATGGTCAACATTCTCCTAGCAGATTCGGGCAAGAGACTACCGGAATAGATGGTCTAGCCAAAATTGGACCTTTTGCAAGAGAATTATTCCATATGAGGCATTGGGTAAACAGAACTAATAAGATGGCAGAAAAATCAATAATAAAGTACTAATTTGTCCTAAGAGGAGCCAGACGTAGAATCAAAGCAACAGCCTGGTGTAGAATACCTTCATAGATTCACGACCTCTACCCACTCTCTCGAATTTAGAAGAACACTAAGAGGTAAAATGCTATGTATGAACTCAAGTGGCTGCCTATAAATATCAAAAATCACGGCTTGCTGTAAGTTCTATAGATATTTAGTGCGTCGTTTGCTAGAAAACTCCGTAGGCTTCCTCAATTGAGTGCGATTGCATCGCGAAGGCTCCGACTCACATATACGCGTAACATCCAAGGCAACGACATCGTTTGCCGTTGATAACAAACGATACAAACGTCGTTCTTGCCTATTTAAACACCCTCAAAGTGGAGGCAAGGTTCGTTTGTATTTTCCCCGCGGAGAAAACTTTTTCAAGCAACTCCCATCACCTTCTATCCCAAACGACCCCTATCATAAACATTATTTGATATCAGTTATCATCATCATGGTCATTGTCTGGACCGCCGACTGGGACAACAAGGTGAGCATTGCATGAGCGCAGAGCCCTGTTCGCGAGTGAATATTGACTGTTGGCATGTAACTAGCTCCTCGTTGCCATATGGGAGACTTGTGGTACCAAGTTTGACTGGGAGAGCGCTGCCGAGATCCTGGGTGGTAGTAAGTGATTATACTCTTCCGAACAGTGTTGTCTGGTATCTAACAATCCTATCAGCCTGCACCCCAGAGGCCATCATGCAGCACCTCCGGACCCTCACCAAAAAGGCTGAGGAAAGACGCCGTCAGCAGCGCAAGACCCTCCTCGAGGCCCATGCCGCCCGCGCTGCCAGTGTGGCAAAAGGCAAGGCGAAGAGAAAATGGGGCTACAACCGAACTGCTCAAAAGCGCATTGAGGAAATGGATCAGTACGACGATGAAGACGAAGCCTCTGCCGACAACAAGACCAAGACCTCATCCAAGCGCTACTCCAAGAACTCCCGCTCCACCGAATCTGTCTTCATCGATGATTCCCGTGCTACAGATGGAACCCGCTACCGAAAGTCTAGCCAGCAGACTGCCGAGAAGAAGAACAACAATCGCCAGGCTGATCATTGGTACAATGATAACACCGGCGAGAAGTCTACCAAGGGGCATGTGGACGATGAGAACCGTGACAAGAGCCGCCGCCGTGGCAGCTTCTGGAACAAATACGTCCGTGACGATCGTGAGTAAATGCAACTTCTTGTTGTTGCAACATCATGACACTGGTCGTGGGCGATGCGTGCTTTTTGAAGGCACCTAGACTCTAGTCGTGGGAACGAACTACGGCGTAGCTAGGTTTTTGTGTTTCTTTCTTGATCTGCGCGCCTCTCGTATTGTTTTCCATGACCTCTGGGCTCATAGGATGCAATAAACGAGACGGTAGCCATTTCAACAGCAAAATGCTCAACGAATACATCTCTCTCTTCTCATTTGAAAAATCGTCACTTCCATCTTCGTATAAGTAATATGTCTGGATAGAACGTCATAAGTGGTCGTTACTTCAGTGTATTAAAAACGCCATAATAGTAACATGCTTGGATAGAAGGTGATTGAAAATCGTCATGTTAGTAAAAAGCAACCGCCGTAGTAAAAGCCTTTAAGACAAGTATACGAAGCACGAAGACGACCACCCATATCGCACATCATATAGACGGTCAGGAGAGGCGCTTACTGGTGTGTGCAATTCCTCGACCTGAAAGTGCAATCAGATCCATAACCGCGTCATTTATCATTCGGCTAAATTAGCTATTCCGCTATACATCATCTCTCTTTTCTCGTTCCTCTTCTCTCTTGCCTCTCCATCTCCCTCTCTGGTCTTTCCCAAATCCGACTTCACCCACGCTGAACTCTTCAAGGTTCATTCCAAAAAGTTTCACATATTTGGGCCCCTCGGGTTCCTCAATCTCGCTTTCTCTCTCCTCAAATATCTTCCATCCTCGCCTCCCCAAAATCCCGTTTCGCCTACCCCAAACCCTTCAAGGTTTATCTCAAACATCACCTCACAAAATCTCCAACAATACCGCCAAAATGCCAATGACCTGGAATCCTGAGTCGGACGCTCGGGTAAGTACCATCTTTTTGTTCAATTGTGCGCCGATCTGGGGAGTCGTTCTAGGGGGGGGGCTCCATCCTCGGAGAGTCGACTCCCAAGATCCAGTCCCCTTACTTTGCGCCAAATCAATGTCTCCAATGCTCCGTAGAATTTTCAGAAACCGGTCTGACGGCTTAAATAGCTCCTTATCGCCATCATCTCTACCACTCCCAATATCAATTGGGAGGCCGCGGCACTCTTCATGGGCAAGGGTACGTATTTCACTTCCAACATTGCCTTGAATGATATCAACACCACAGAACTGAAAATTTAGTTCTCGTCTCACGAACCCATGAACCCAATGCTAACTATTAGACTTGAAATTCAAAGACTGCTCGATCAGTGCTCTCAAACATCGTGTCGCCCGCCTGAAAGACAAGGCTGGTCTGCCAGTCACTCCCCGGGCCAAGGGCAGCAAGACCAGTACCAAGCGTGCGACCCCTATGAAATCCTCCAAGGCCGACCTCGAGAAGGCCAAGGCCAAGAAGGCAAAGACCGATAAAAAGGCCAAGGTCAGCTCAACCATCGACGACGACAATGTCGATCAAGTCGATGACGACAGCGACAGCAACGAGGAGCAGTCGATCAAGGAGGAGTGGCCCGAGGAATATTCCTTGCTCGAGTGCGCTTGAGTATCCACCCGACTTCCTTTGCGCTTGTGTTGCCCGGCGCTGGTCACACAAAGACTTTGATATCCATCGTGCGTTCATGGGGTTCGATCTTATGCGAAGACTGGGATTATCGAAGTTTGGTTTCATGTGTTCTCCCTTTTACAATGTTGGATCGCAGCACAGATTCTGCATCGACACATTTGCTCTTTGAGCTTTGTTTAGGACAGTAGATAGCCTTCATCTTAGCTAGTTTTATTCCCGCTCGGTGACCATAAGTCGCAGGGAGAAAGGCATATCAATAAATCCCAGTTTCAATTTGTCAAAATGGTAGCAGCCATCCACATTTTGTACTCTTTTTGTTAGCATGGTCAGTTAGCATTAACGCCCATCAGGAAACCTCTGCACCGCGAACCACCTCTCTTAAATACTTGTCTAATACTATCTACTTCATGTGAGCTCTTGTACGGGAATGATGAGTGTCAGTAGGTACCGGGTATCCTCAATATGCACTCAATCGAGACAGTCGGCGCATCTCGGTCAATTTGGGTCTCATTAAGAAGCTTCCGATGCGATAGATCATATGTGTGCACGAAAAGTCATTATCAATCGTCAACTTAAATGGCTGTTTATGTAGCCCATGAATTGTACGATGCCTAGTTCTTGCTTTTGAAGCTTACACCATAATGTATCAGATTTCCACTTCCATTAAAATAACATGTTTGCAATCGACTGATCTATGGAGGATATGAAAGCATGCCCACTCTATTCGTCAGCCTTCAAAGTAGAACTTCACAGCTAAGAGAATATCATGGAGGGAGGACATGACTAATTATCATCAACAGAGGGGATCTTCATTTGATACTGGGCGAAGGAGAACGGAAGACGTCTAGCCTGAGCGACGACCAACGCACCCCTTCTGCACGTAGCTAATAACGCTGTAAAACCCTGCGTGTAAACCCATTCCAGAAAGCACCATGATAGGATGCCAAAAATCAAAAAAGTAAGCCGCTTTGCCCTTGTTGCAAGATATCGAAAAAGAAGGAAATTCAAATCATCGATATTCGTCGGCAAATCGAGAGCTCGATATGTCGGAGTGCAATTGAAACCATCGCGAAAATAATCACATAATGGAAGCCATATTCAGAACGCAGAAATGTGTGCAGAAATTTTCAACTCAGCAGGGCATCAAACTCCGGTGCCAGCTATTCCAGCAGGACGTTCGATTTAGAAAGCAAAAATTCTCATAGGAAACACAATCGATCAAAAATTGCAAACATTTCATGATCCCCCCTGTTGACACGTATTTCACTGTTTAAGCATTCTCATCAAAGAAATTGTCATTCTCGTGAGACATGTGACCAGTGTCCTCGGCGTGGGCTGGCTCAGCAGGGTAGTCGATGAGCTGCTCCATCTTGGCCTCAACATCACCATCGTCACGGGGCTCCTGCTCGGCGTTGGAAGTGCTCTTGCGCTTTCGCTTCGCCGGAGTAGATGGGCTCTGGGAGTCAGAGTCGGCCTTGGGGGCAGTGGCCTTCTTTGCACGACCTCTCTTGGGCGACGCGCCAGCGGCAGCAGGGGTGCCCGAGCGTCTGGCTAGTTCACGAAGCTTGCCAATGCGCTCCTTAATGGCACGAGCGGTGGGACCCGGCTGGCCATCGGGGGAGACAGCTGCCGCAATTAGCATCTGGCTAATAAGATGCTTGTGGATTTGGGATCGTGGAAGGAAGGGGGGGGGGAGAAAGCAGGAGAAACAGTCGAAACAGTCGAAACACTTACGCCAGGCCGCAGCAACCTTGTTGGTGTCGACGCTGATATCATGAGTCTCCACGATTTTGAGGAGGAGCTAGAGAGTGAAAATGTCAGACTTTATATGCATAGTACCAATGTAAATGTGACGGGTGAGTTGGAGACTGGTATACGCACGAGTTGATCGGCAGAAGTGTCCCAACGCATTTTGAACGCTGGGTTTTGATGAAGGGGGAGGAATATGGTAGAGGGAATATGTGCGTAAGCCTTGAGCTTAGAGTCTTTGAAGGGTTTCAAAAAAGTCAAGTTTGAGTCAGATGTGCGAGCTTGCTGGACCATAGAGTATGGTAAGTGTGGTGCGCGGAGTAGGAAGAAGGAAAGTCCAGGACGAGCAAATTTGAAGTATAAAAGGGAAGGCCAAAACAGTTTTTACTACTTTTTCTACCTCTATCGCCCTAAATTATATCGAATCCTAACCGCCACTAAAAACGCCGACGAATGCGTACGAATACTGCGTGGAAATAACAAGGTTGGCACTCGGCATACAAATGTATAATGATATTCTAATCATTTTAAGAAGGCGGTTCAGACGGGCAGAATATCCCCTTTGAGTAGACGGCAGGAGCGACCCCAAGCACCATGGGTTCGCCCTTTGGCCATATGTGAGCCACAAGTAATCCGATCGAAACCGGACCATTGCGCCTAATCGTCGGTCTTGACGTTCACCTGGAGAACTGCCCATCTAAATATTCACCTTGACTCCACTGGCGCCGAGGGTTACGCTTACCCCCAATGCTAATGGTACCAGCTTCAATAATATGTTTTTCAAAATTTCATCCACAAGCTATTGCCACAACCTAAATTAATGGGCCCCATAAGGCCCTCAATTATTTCGTCAAAGCGATACATGACAGCATAGACTCAGAATGTCACCTGTAAAGAGAGCATTCATGACCTAGCGGCGTTCTGCCCTGAATTTAGGCGACGAACTCTATCTGACGAACCATTTACCACTCGCTTGTGAAGTTCTACCCGGAGTAAGTTGCAGTATTTTACATGAATAATATTATTGGAGTGGAGTATAAATGGTGAAGAATTCATTGACTTTCCCCTTTTTGAAGTAAACTACCAAAATCCAACGCTAGGTTTTTTCCTTATACCGGTCCTTCGAGGACGGAATACGATCTTCGATGATTTAACCTGCTACAATAAATAACTTGACATGCCTGATCTCATGCTCGAATATCCTCTGTTTTGCAACCATTCTTCTTCATGTCTCCCCTTTCCATTGTCCTTAGAGGATTGGAACCCAAACCGGGGTTGATACATTCTTGTGAACTCATTCAACTTGCAAAGAGGCGACATCTCATCGAAGTGTGGGAAGCCGTCGGGAACATCTGCTTTTTGCGATGTCAATATGCATCCAACCCTACAAGCTGGGACAGTCGAGGTTCATTTTTTCAAGGTATCGTAGGTACCTTTTCTTTTAAATGATAGCATATCCTCCGCCCGCCTTTTGCATGGAAGGGGCCGGTCTGATGGACTTGCATAGGATGTTTTGACGAAGTGAGTATAAAACTGTTTTGTTTGATTATTTATTGTGTGGGTTTCCAAAGACCAGTGTAATCGTCAACCACCACTCATATTCGACCATTGAGTGAAATTTCTTCATCGTATTTGATAGCTTCTTGCCAGTCATCATGTACTGTCTCCCTGAATAGTCTCAGCGGTAATTGATTTGTGGCTGTACCAATCCCCTCGCATGCCCCTTTTTAGAAATTTGGCTATGAATTAGATACTGAACCATCAAATGTAGACCTTGATGGAGGGACTAGAGTCATTTCGGAAATAGGCTGAGTCAAGAGCTTAGTAGAAAGGTATCAGCAGAGTATCCTAATGATAAAATGTTGTTAGAGGCCAGACTCGCAAGAAAACTTATAACGGGTAGGACAAGGAATTCAAGTAAAAAATAGTAGCTGACCTTGAAGCCTCTCGTAGATAGGCTTATTCTTTACTTGACTAATCTTTTGATTTTCCTCGAATGCTTCCACAGAGGCTCATTCGACTTTTGTTATCATAATCTTTCAATTCGCCCTTTGCATTCGTAATTACTATAATGATACTAGATACAAGTTGATCTAGTTAATGATAACACAACTATGCTAGCTTAACAGGATTAAGAATCCTGTAAGCGGGTCTGGTCACATGGGATAGATAATGAATACAGCCTCATCGAATTTCCTGTGCCCATTTGGGCCATCAAACCTCGCGTTATTACCTTGCGTTATTGCAGGTATGATAGGTTAGAGCTGATACGGCTGCAGTCGACAGGAGACAAAATTAGAATTTAGGCCACAGCTTCAAATATTGTACATTTCCTCTTGAACCGTCGAGTAAATGAGCTATATTTCTGCGATGATAGGCAAATGCGCTGGTTTAGTGTTACGGAACCATAGTCCAGTATGTCTACCCATTACATGGAACGAAATATTGCAGTGATATAATGTCAAAGGTCGAGGGAACCAAGTTTGATCTAGTCTCGTTTTAAGGTGGCATCTTTGGGAAAGTATATTCTTTGTTTGCTGGAATGGAAAGTCTGCATGACAATTGCGCAGCGAGACCTAGTCCTATGCCTCGCGTTTGTCCCTATGTACCCGAGTATAAGGAACAGCCGAGGTCAGCACATCGAATTGATCATTGAGAATGACCGTCTGCGTTTTCCAAACTGAACTCTCCCGCAGCACTCTGTAGAATCGGAGGGCATGGTCCTCGCAACCAAGTAGCGTACTGAAGATGACAGTTCGGCATACTTGAGTTTGATAGAACCCAGATACCACCACCCTGACCGAGTATAATGAATGCCATCAACGCCCATCTCTTCACCGATATGTGTGCTGTGCGCCGTTCGAGGAGAGGATGTTCTCGCGGTGTAGACAAGACTGAATGTGTCTCTCTGATCATCCGGTATGAATCTAGGCTGAAGCATGGTTGTTGCTCAATTCCCAAATTTCATAACCTTTGAAGAAGTCGGAAGGAGAGGCCATCATGGAGGAGAGCCCCATGGTAAAGTATGATTGCTGCTCAATTCAGTGAAGTGTGTAGCTCTTGAGAACTTCTCCACGGAAGAGGCGGTCCACGATCTTCAGTCGCGATACCTCTCAGAAATTTCCGCCTCTAATTTCGCCGACTAAGCGCTGGGGGTCATCCCACCGAATTCCTCGGTCACGACCAAGACTTCGCTCTCACTTCCAACATCCCCCGAGCTTTGTCCTTACCACCAACCCCCCTCAACCTCGCGATCAAAATTCGTTCAATCGCAAACCCAACTACCTGTGGTAAGTCTTGGAGCCATTTGCAAAGACTTCTGTGCAAGCTTGACATCCCTGTCGCTCTCGCATCGCCATCGCTTCACTTCGGTCAACCGGACTTTTGTTTTCCCGGTCCGAAGTATACAGCAGAGACATATCTGGAAACCTTCGCTTCACGCGATTTTGACAGTGAACTCGACTGACCACTGGATATTCAGATCATTAAAAGGGTCAAAAACACCGGCAAGATGAAAATCGAGCCGGAGAGAGTCATCGCGGCAATGATCGCTGCCAATCCCAAGGGCCGGGTTTGTGCACCAAGCCCCTCAAATAGAAGAAAGAAGGAAGGCTGACTGACACTTGTACCTCAGCTTGATTACGGCGGGATCGCACAAATGTACGGCCTCGGTGCTAAGTACAACACCATGGAGCATAAGTTCCGTGCTTGGCGCAAGCTGGCTGAGACTTTGCGCGCCACTGCTGGTGAAGGAGGTCCCCAGGTCCAGCCGCAGACTACCCCTAGCACCCCGCGCACCCCTAGCACCCGGGGAAAAACGGCAACTCCTGCCTCCAAGAAGTCGATCACTACCCCCAAGGGCAAGGTGGCCAAGGATGCCGACGGTGGCAAGACCGGTGACACTGCTGACACTGAGGCTGTCGTGGATATCTCCAGCGACGAGGAGACCCCTACCAAGGTCAAGCGTGAGCTTAAGCAGGAAAGCAAGGTCAGTTCCTCCCCTCTCAGCATGAAGAGCCACCGCATCTCGAACAATGATGTTGACAATGAGGTTCAGATCACGGAGGAGCCCGCCGCTAAGCGTGTGAAGCTCGAGGATGACTCCGATGATCTTCTCGCACGCCTCCTGTCGTTCAACCCCGACAATGAGCCCCACAATGACAGCAAGAAGAACGGCTATGAACTTGAGCCCCCCTCCTTTCCCATCAGCGCCGAAGAAGCCAATGATAACCTCATTGCCAGCCTGGAGGAATTGTTGAGCGGCTCGGGTGCTGCATTCGACCCTACCTTTGGCAGCGAGGCGTGAGGGAGCCAAACCCCAACAGAAAAGCTCCCAATGGTTTGCTTTTCCATATCTGAATTGGGCGACAGCGGGAATGCATTTTGTTTTTTGATGTTTTCGGCAAATAGCTGCATTCAATGGTCTCGTCACCTAGTGACGTCTTCAACATTTGCATGCTAGCAATGATTGTTTTTGGGGGATTCATCGGAAAATCGTGGGCTTTTCGTCGGATAGCGCACACAGGGAGTTCTGGAATAGCCAGGCTCTTCTTCTGTGCATCTTGCAGATAGTTTTCAAGCAATGTCATACGCCCTTCCCGCACAACTCGGTGTTTCGTGTACAAGCAGTACTATCAGCAATGCCCCAGCAAATAGGGCCTAGTGGGCAAGAGAAATTGATAATTTTTCGTAGTTTCAAGGTTCTTCACGCATTTGAGATTGCATGGGCATCAAAGGGATATTTTCGGTGATCATCAATTCATGCATATCGTGACATCGTCAAGTGGACATCAAGGGTCATGTATCCCATTCGAAATGACATCCGTCCACATCATAGAGTGCGTCTGATGAATTACAGACGCCCCTCTTCCTGACCACGTTTGACCTTCTCCAAAGCCATATCAAACTCATTTTTGAAGTCGAAAAATGCTTTTTGGACTTTACGCAGCTCATACAGGTCTTTGAAAACTGTCGGGCCGAAGGTTTGCAACTTGATGTCCAAGTTTTCCACACTTTCATTGACGATGCTGATACAGGTTTGATTCACTGCGCGCTCCCCGGGATCATCGTGACGGTGGAGACTTTCTCTCACGAAAGAAACCGCTGGAGGAAGGCCACCATCGTCATCATCACCAAAGCCACTAGCACTCTCGTCATTGGTGGAGTCGAGGGCGGAGGTGGGTTGAGAGGGCTCCGCTGGGACGGGCGAAGTGCGCGAAGGGACATAAGTGTGCTGGAAATTGGCATCTCCTTCCAACTTGGTCATGCGACGGCGGCACGACTGCCACGAATAAGGTCGACCGGTTTCTTTCTCAAATGCCTGCGAGACTTCGCGCCAGAACCGCTTGGGCTGGTCGGCGAAGCAGCCACCCTTCGTACGCACTTTGCATAGGTCCAAGAGAGCGGACTCTTCCAAGGCCGTGAGCCGTTTACCACGGCCACTACGGGGACCAGCAGGAGCGGGGCCGCTCGGAGGCAGACCAGCATGCTCGGCTGGGTCGGACATCTGCGTGTCTTCAGTCTGCGAGGTTTCCGACAGCTTAACCACGTCATATATGCATCCCCATCAGTTGCTGATCGCCTATTTGACGAGGTCCTACTCAGGTGCCCCAGAAAACTACCGAACGAAGGAGCTTTCTGACAATCAGGAAGAGATGGCTTGGCGTCGGTAGAATCAGCAAAGGGAAGCTTCTGACTAGCGGAATTTAGTTTAGCGTCCGCCGGACGCGACGCGATGCAGCCGCCAACAGCATCAAGGCGGTGAAGGGAATAAACGGCGGGCAGACTACCACCTAGGATGGAGTAGTAAGTCTCATAACCCGACTTTGAATGAGTGGAAATGACTCTTCATCATAGATATGACGCTATTCGCTAGTAGTCATTCTGTGATCCGGAATTTTTGCCAGACTTGCCCATTTCCTCCAAATCCCACAGTTCCCAACGCATACCTCGTGCTGCCCGGTTCAGAACCACCTCGTTGATGTCGTCGTACTTGTACACACGCATCTCCTGGACAACAGCAACTATTCCGTAGACAGGAGTCCGAGCTGTCGGCCGACGTTTACCGTGTGTGGCGCTTAGGTACCGACTCAATTAATCAACGGCTTGCTCCCAAACAGCGTCCTGGGTTTCGGTGCCAGCCCTCTGTTATTGCACAATGAGGAATTTGACCGCGTCAGTGGCATTGTTGCGATATTGGAAGACGTGGAGGTCTGAAGAGCCCTGTTCGCCATTCTGGGAGGTATGCCGGTCTTGGGGACGGATTCCATTCGCCATAGCATGTGTTATGTCTGTGTTCCGTCAGTCTTCAAGGATATAGTATGTGCTTGCGGATCATGGGAACAAGGATACGAGAAATACACAGAGTGCCATGAACTTCTTTATCCGCCAGTCAACCGTCAGTCAACCGTTACTTAGCCGTCACATTTGATATTTGATTCGAGAGCTATATGGGACGAAATTGGGGAGCAGTAGGGCCTACATGGCTTATCTACGGGTCTGATCATTGAGACAGGACGAGTTGTCAACCTCGAAGGTAGGCGGAATACTTTCATGGAGAATGATAGAGAAAGTCTCATAATCTCCATATTGCCATCGAACCGTTGAATTCACGATAGGTTTTTAACTTAGACTGAATTATAAATCCAGTCGAACGGGAGCAAGCGATGTCAAAGTTTACTCCTGCGATTGGATTGGTTTTGTTTCATGTTTCATGATCTCATTATACTGGTCATTCCTATCCGCTAAACTATATACAGTTGAATACAAACCTCTCCATTGCCCGAGTCCAGCTCCGATCACGAGTGACATAATTGAATCCACTGAGCGATAATATTTTCCATGTCGTGCGCAATACCCCACTGGGAAGACAGACAACGGAATAGCTTCTGCATGGAGTTCAATTCATACAGAAGGTTGCGAACGGTGCCGCCAATCGGGGCGGGTGTGATTGCTTGCTCGGTTTCGACAAAGCGTCTCGTCTCAGATCCAGAGGCAGGCCGAATGTCGTCGTGACCGAGATTCAGGTCTGAATGGGAGAGAAGAGCGTCTTGCCAGATTATCGTACGAGGGAGATTGACCGTGGCAACACCGGCCAGTGAGAAGACAACGTAGACGGTGGCGGCTGCGAATAATGAGCTCGGCATGTGTACGACATGGGCACGTCCACGCGGGAGTTGCTCGACAATATCTTGGATGGCGATGGCATGAAGGACGGCACGACGGGCATCTTCCGTGTTGGCCCATTTGAGGAGATCAAAGTCAGGCCGAACTGTTCGACAGCCACCCGAGACGTACTGTGGGATGTTGTATCGAGAGCAGACATGTCGAGAGAGAACCGTGGAGTTGATCATAGTGTCTAGACAGACGGTGTGCCAACGAAGGAGGATCTCTAGCCGCTCTGCAGCAGAGAAATGGATGCTCATTGAAATTGTCTCGTGTACTTGAGCGAGTGCACGGCGTACATCGGAGCGTCCCGGGACACCAACCGCGAGATCGTGTTCATCGCAGTCGGAGATCAGGGACTGTAGGCCTTCCAGGACCACGCGAAGAGCAAATGCAGAGAATTGGTAGTCGAGCGCTCGGAAGTTGCCGACTGGGGGAAATAAAGATCGGAAGACGACACGGAAAGATGATTGATCTGGTTGTTGCGAGTGCATGTGTGCCAGCCACTCATCGGCGGTATTGGCGTCAAAAGCTCCTTCACTGCTGGGAAGGCTCAACGAATTGGAGACGTGGCGGGCGGATGCTCCATCACCAGACATTTGTGCCACAAGACCGTCGAGGATGTAGTATGCCAGAAGGGCACGCTGTTGAATTTCCCGCGCAGCCCATATACGCCATTGATGTTCCTTCTCAGCTGGAGGAGCCTCGGCAGAAGGGAGATTCTCCATCGAATAGGGTTCACTATCGTACATGCCACAGTGACGAGCCCAGAAGAAGCCGAGTGGGCGGAAGACTTGACTTGTGGTGCGAACGGCTCGGTTCTTTGAAAGCGCCCCATAGATCTGACCCAATAATGCGGTTATCATCAACTGAACTCCCTTGCAGGCATCATAAGGCCCGTTGTGAGTGATCAAGGACTGCCATGATGTTGCAACGGCCGTGTGAGCCAGGCGCCACAAAGCCTCGCCTTTGGCAACGGAGTCGGAGGGACCTAGGTATAAAGACCCAATGGCGATGGCATTGAGGAGGAGCGCATGGGTGCACTCGCGGAAGACGAACGTCGCGCGATGCAAGATGGGGAAGGTCGGGATGAAACGAACAAAAAACATGTGCAGGCATTCATCGAGAAAGACTGATGTGATTGACGTGGCTTTGACAGCAGCGGTGACACTCGAGGACTGGTAGATGTAGATTAGCATGGTGATTTATTTTCAGACATCGTCAACAAGACGGCATCCCGATTCAGGATATGCCCCCAAGGTTACTCTACTTACCGAGCTAGTTATCATCTCCGTCACATCACGCACAGCCTGATGTCCACCGCCAGACGGGATGGCACCCACGGAAGAACTCCGATCGTCAAATGAATTGGGTGACCCAAAATTCATTCCATTCACATCTTGCACTACGGGCGGAAAGGGCAGCGTGCCCAGCGGCATTTGCCATTGATCGGTTGTATCCGAAGACATTAGACTCTGAAACAAATTCTCAGAATCCGGCCAGACAAGGGCAAAATCCAGATCAGTAGCGACAGTGTCCATGTCCTGATGCTGAGCTACTTGCGGCTCATCCCACGATCGGCTAGTGGCCGACGTCGAGACCGGACCCGTCGTGGTAGAGGTACTGCGAGCATCCCACGAGGCCATTGAATCCAGCGAGGCCGATGGGGGCGGCACCGACTGTGGTGATGTGCCCTGCTTCGCATTCATGTCCCGCAGATGCAATTTCTCATGGCGGGTAAGGGCATCTTGGCGGGCGAATGGCCGGTGACATTCTTTACAGACATAAGGCTTAGAGCCGGTGTCTAAGACATACTTCCGGTCAGCCGACGGAATTTTATTAAGGGGGTAAGTGTTTTTCGGTTGGGATTCATGTTGCCATGCTGATTTGCCTGGCCATTCTCCCTGGTGGAAGGGAGACGGGTGATCCGGCCGACATATAATGGCCGGAGAAAAGAATAGCAGTCGAAGGAATGCAAGACTTACGACAGCGCTCATGTCTCTGTGTCGGTTAAGCGTTAGCCTATTTCTCGCTCTGACTATCTTTCTTTCGCATTGCCTTGGCATATCTGATAACTGCCCCTCAAATTTGTGGGGACTAGGAATCGAGGAATCGACTTACTCGGAGATGTTCAGCCTTGGTGAATCCTTTTTGACATACGCGACACACGAGTTTCTTGACCCCTGCAGATGATACAGACGAGATAGGCGGCCCTGGCATGATCTCTAGCGACGCCATCTTCGATGGTTAGAGATGTGGGAAAAGGAAAGAGGAGATTGAGGAGAAGATCGTGTGGAGAGGCGATTGTGGGGTGTGGGACCCCCTCGTTGATTAGGATTTCTAACCAATCCTTTCGTCGAGGTCGTGGGGTTGATAGCGAGTCTTACGAATCACTGCGACAATCCGACGGAATTATAACATTGGGACTATCTAATCCAATAATAGCCCACGGGGTAATGCATTAAGGATGGATGCATTAAGGATGGAGGACGGAGTACAAGTATGACCATGGTTTGGTAGGGGCTGTGGCAATACCTTGGGAAAGTGAGGTTCAAAGACTTTTTCGCCTCCTTGCCTCCTTGATTTGGAAAATACAGTACGCCAGTACACGCTTCAGTGACCAGCAGACAACCGAGGCGCAATTTCTCCTCGTAATGGCCAATGAGTTTGGGAATCAACGACAGATCCACTCATAGTCGGCAATTCAGCTCATCAATCGTACAATTCGTAGCCGGACAAACCCCCCCCAGCGACCTTCCAAGAAGCCACATAATCAAAGACCCTAGAGGAAAATCCCCCAAGAAGGACGTGCATAACCATTCCGCAAAGGGTCTAGGACCGGAAGAATTTGGAGATTCGGATACGGGGAACTGAGGCGATCCCGGGGGTGCTTAGGAGTGACCGCATGGTTGCAACGATTTTCGGTACTTGGCGCGCACGCAGTATGCCGGGATACGTAGTGTACCACTCTACCAGACAGGCGACAGAAGCATTCGGGTACTGTAGCCGTTTCCAAGTGCCAGGATGGGCCAGGATGGGCCCGGATGAGCCACCGAATGGACCATGATGGGGCTCCTGACCAATCTGTAAGCTATGGAAGTATGGAAGGTCGCTGAATGGAGGCTGTCAACTCGCCGAGTCCGAACGGAGCCCACCGGCCTGCCGTGGAGACCCTCCGCGTTTCTCTCCAGGCGAGCCGACCGTGCTCGGCAACGACCAGAGGGGGGGTGGAGAGAAGACGGGGTTCACGGGGATACTGATAGGCTTAGGCCCGATGATTATGCGCACTCACCGGGCGCTTGGCAACACGCCAGGCCACGCCAGTTAGGGTTTTTTTTCACTTCCAACCATTTCGTTACGGGGAAGCCTCCTACCTGGTACAGTTCAATTCAACTTCCACGAGGATTCGATTCCGAGGTCTTTGCTTCCCTCCCTGCTTTAGTTCACCGGAACCCGTCTCTCCCACTCCGCAGCCCGGGTGGCATTTTCGTAGTAGTTTCTTCCTCCCATTTGATCTTCCATCTACCAAAGCCCTAAGAGGGAACCACGACCTGCCAGGGGAAAATTGATCAACGCCGTCGTTTTCCATCGTTCTCCCCCGCAAAAGGGCTTCCAGGCACGTCCAGTGCTTGCCAGCGTCTCTTTCCCCTTATCCCGATCACCTTCTTCGGCCTTCGGGTCCTCGTCAACATGCCGTCTTTCGAACTTCAGCCGTCATCGTCTCGGGCCGTAGACCAGCCCGAGGATAACTCGGTTACCAAAGCCGACATTGATCTCGTCGAGAGTGCAGGAGCTGGCCGGGCGGCCACCTACGAGGAGTCTGTGGCTGCTCGTCTTCCCAAAGCTCATCGAGATTATCTCCTTGAACGCCATGGCACATTGGAACTCGATCCTATCCCCAGCATGGGGCCTGACGACCCCTACAACTGGCCTGAGTGGAAGGTTAGTAAAAGCCCCTGCGATCATACCGGGTGATCCGGATGGTATAGACCCATTTGAAATACCCTGTTCAGGATGAAGCATCTTCTGAAGAAACCGGGTACACTGAACAAGAAAAGCTGATAGTATTATCATGATAGAAAATGTCTAATTTGATCCTGGTGGCATTCCACGCTTGTATGGCTACATTCACTGCCGCCGCCATCATCCCCGCCTATTCCAGCATTGCAGAGGGCCTGGGCATCTCCCTGCAACAGGCGAGTTACTTGACCTCAGTGCAGATTGCTATTCTAGGAGGTGCACCGCTATTCTGGAAGCCTCTGTCTAACCGGTTTGGCCGTCGACCCATTTTCTTGCTATCGTTGATCCTCAGTGCGGTCTGTAACATTGGCTGTGCGAAGAGTACGACTTATGCATCCGTAATGGCGTGCCGTGCCTTGGTGGCTTTCTTCATCTCCCCTGCCTCGGCGATTGGTAGTGCCATCGTGATGGAGACCACCTTCAAGAAGGACCGCGCCCGTTACATGGGTGTCTGGACCTTGATGGTCACCCTGGGAGTCCCGATCGGCCCCTTTATCTTCGGCTTTGTGACCTACCGGTTGAATTATACCTGGATATACTGGATTCTGGCTATGGTAAGTGCTGCGACACAAGGATTGAGTTAGTGAAGCGTTGGTGTGGCTGACGATTTTCTCGATCGATAGATCAATGGTGGCCAATTCATCCTGTATCTGTTCTTCGGACCGGAGACCCGTTGGGTCGGCAGTGGTGTCGATCGCGAGGTGCCCACCTGGAAGACTGAATATATGTCTCTCCGGCGTATCGACCCAAGTCCTCTGAACTGGTTGGAGTTCGTGCGCCCGTTAACCATGGTCCGCCGCCCGTCCATTGTCATCCCCGCCTGTGCATACGCCATGTGCTTCCTATGGGGTGGCATCCTCCCCACCGTTGAGGTTCCCCAACTCCTGCAAGAGAAATTCGGACTCAACGCAGAACAGCTCGGTCTGCAATTCCTGGGTGCCATCATTGGATCCCTGATCGGTGAGCAGATGGGCGGTGCGCTATCCGATTACTGGATGACGCGGCGTCAGCACCGTCTGAACCGTAAGCCCGACCCGGAGTTCCGTCTGTGGCTGAGCTACTTTGGCTTTGCCCTGGTCATCATCGGTATCGTCGTCTTCTTGGTCTGCACGCAGGAGTCTCCTTCCGGTCATTGGAACGTATCCCCCATCATTGGCATTGGTATTGGCGCCGCTGGTAATCAGCTCGTGACCACCGTCATGATCACCTATGCCGTAGACTGTTTCCCTCAAGAGGCCGCCAGCGTGGGTGTGTTTATCACCTTTGTGCGACAGATTTGGGGATTCATCGGTCCCTTTTGGTATGTTCTCTTTTTCCACCAACATTGTCCCATGTATTCGAACACCGAGACTAACGGATTCCCTTTCGCAGGTTCTCGCCCATGTTTGAGAATGTCGGCGTCGCGCCCAGTTCTGGAATTGGCTGCGCGATGGTCTTCGCGGTTAGCGTTGTCCCAACTATCGTCCTGCATTGGCGTGGAGCAATCTGGCGTCGGAGCGCAGGCGGAGAGGAGTAAACGGCGACAGGTGTTCAATTTATTCTTGACTTCGGAGAGAAAGTTATCGTGATATGCTCCCTTTCAGCGAAGCTTTGCACAGGACTTTGCGTTTTGTTTCGTTTTTTGTATAGATCGGTCGGTCGCGCGGATAGAATTTTCGGCATCGGGACGGGTAGAATGGACTCAGGAGGTGTCTGCCAACTGTATATAGATCGATGCAGTGACATGAATATAGAACAGTCTTTGTGGATGATCAAGGCATTCTGGAAGACTGGAAGAAAGCATGCAGCAAATTAGCAATCAAACGTCGTCAAATGAGTTAAGGTCAGCGTGCATAATGTGCAGCAGTCAAGAGCTTTTGCTCAACTGCAAAACTCGTGCGGACACACTAAGAGCCGAAACCACGAGCAAAGAATAAGAAAAAAGGTCGAAATGAATGAATAGACATGTAGCAAGACAAAAAGAAAGGAAACCGACAGCATCAAGAGGAAAAAATAGACAAGACCTCTGGCATAAATGAAAAACCGCAGCACGATCCAACCCAGCGAAGCCGATCGGGAAGCCCACCGGCAGAAGCCGAAAACATGCCGTGGTGCGACCATCGGGACGGGCCCCTGACCTTGTCCAAAAGAGATCATACGAGCTAGGTCTAACCTGCGATGATCGGCTTTTGAAGTCGGGTTCTCCTGCATTAGATACAGTAATCTAGTTTGATTGAGACTGGTTTTGAGCTGCATTGCTATTTTAATGGATGAGAGATATAATCTACAACTCTAATAATATCTAAACTACAATGATCCCTATTATTATTATCCAAATATAATGGCTCAGCAATCAACCTGAATCGCCTTGACATGTAGCAATCATCCGTGTACTTCCAGGTCGGTCAAGTACAACCGCCAAGACGGGCCGACCATAGTCAGCGGCCGGAAGTGACATACTCCGCTAGTGGAAAATACTATATCCCCACTGCACCGCTGATTGGTGGGCATGTCCATGACAAGTTCTCCTGGCTTGAAGGAATCATCGCATGACTTGCTGTTTCAGTAGTTTTTTGTAAGTTGCCTCCTTAGCTTGTAAGACTGTATGCGTGAGAGGCTCTTCGGGATTCTCAAGGGCGTGGACGAAACAGATTTCTTCCGCTGCTTGTGGGCGAGCGTGGGGAGTTCGTTGCGTGGCATGTGAGCGGTCGATGGGTTACCTTGATTATGTAGGACATTCTCTATATTCGCTGGTATATCTCTTGGTAGCAAGCATGATTATGGAATCTCTCTATGGCAAGGAAGAAGAGCTCGGGGGATTTTTTCAAGATCCACAATCTATTATTGTATACGAATATGTACATTTCACGCGCTTCATTCATTGATCCTCATCAAGTATATTTATTGGTGCTCGATCTTGTTGATTAGGGTACCGACGTGAGGCAGCAGCTCGACGGCGAATTCGTCACCAGCCTTGATGAACTCCTTGGGGTTCTTGGCGGCGCCGACACCGGGAGGGGTACCAGTCAGGATGATGGTACCAGCGGGGAGAGTGGTGCCCTGAGAAAGGAAGCTGATGAGTTGGGGAACGTTGAAGATGAGGTCACTGTATGGGAGTTATGGTTAGCTTGAGCTTCTTTGGTGTTGCGTTGATGTTTCAATGGGGAATTGGAGGTGTACGTACGTCAGAGGGCAGTCTTGCATGACGCGGCCGCTCTTGAGACCACGGATGTGGAGCTTAGTCGCGTCGGGGATCAGAGCAGCTGAGACCAGAACGGGGCCTATATGATACTGGAGTTAGGTGAAGGTCTATCAATCCAGGTTCTTGGTTGCGCTCACCAATGGGGCATGAACCGTCAAAGCCCTTGGAGAAGCACCACTGGCTCTGGTTCATCTGGAATGTGCGGCTGGACACGTCGTTGGCAGCAGTGTATCCAAGAACGTAGTCCAATGCCTCGGACTCGGGGACGTCCTTGGCATCACGACCAATGACAATGACCATCTCGGACTCGTAGTCACCAGTGCCATCCTGTTGAGTGATCTTGGGCAGCACCGTAGGCGCCGGGAACGGATCGGCCAGGGCAGTCGAGGGCTTAATGAAGAGGGTCGGGACTTCCGGGATGGGGAGGGACATCTCCTTGGCGTGGGAAACATACTATCGTAGGGTTAGCTACGATTCTCGATTTTCTTTTTTTTTGCAGTGTTTCAATTAGCACGTCACTCACGTTCAAGCCGACGCATCGAATAGATCCGACTTCGGACTGCGACAGAGGAGACAGAATGCGCTCGATAGTCTCGGTCGAGCTGGTGACCTGACCCGGGTTCAGGACGGACGAGCCGGAGAAGGGGCGCACAGCAACCTCCTTGCCCTGATACAGGGCCAAGCCTACATCCAGCGAAGGATCAACGGGCTCACCGATCAAAACCTTTGCGGGGTTCGACTTGGGGACGAAGCGCACCAGGCCTGGAGGTACAGTCAGTCAAGTCGCTCAGTCATTGTAGCTATACGATATATCGATGAGATCACAACTTACGCGAGAAAGTGGATGCAATCTTAGACATGCTTGAAGAATTATGGGACAATAGAAGTGAACCCAGTAAAGAAAGAGGAAAAGAGCGATTTCTTATCGCGCGATGCGCGGAGTATTTCTACCCCGTTAAGTTGGGAAAGCCGAGCATTGGAGGGGCAGTCCACCCACAAAAAAAGTGGAATGTGGGGAACATGTGGCGACGCAATCGGAGGGCCATTTGAGAAATAAAACCCCCGGCGATCTCGCATTCTCTCGTCGACGGGTTTCTTTTTTCTACTTCAATTCTAAACGTCACCATGTCTGCTCCCAAGGGCCCCTTCCGTCTTGTCACCGTCAACAATGCGCCCGAGCGCGCCAAGCGCCTGATCGGCCGTGTTGCGGAGACCTTGAAGGACCGGTACACTATCATCCACGTCGATAACTGCGCGAGTGAGTTTTGCCTGCTTACAAGCTGTCAATCAAAGGCTAACAATTCTACAGGCATCGACGAGGTCGAGGCCAAGGTCAAGGAGCACCAGCCCGATGTTCTGGTACGTTTCCCTGCCACTCGGAATATCCGAGTCGCGGTCTCGCTCCGATACCGTCCCTCGGCGAGAGCTCCGACTAACACCCCACATAGTTCAGTGCCTCCATGTGGACCGAAGAGGAGGCCAAGCAGATCCACGAGACCGCCCGCTCGATCGTCCCCGACATCAAGTTGCACGCGATCCCTACCGGTCTGCAGGTCGAGCGTGGCCCCGATGCTATTGTTGAGTACCTCGTCGAGAAGGTCCCCGCGCTGCTGGACAGCTAGATGTTGAACGTCTATATGTATAGAGAGATGGCATTGATTTATACTTGTTGCGAATACCATGTCTGATGATTGAGAGGGGTGTTTCCAAATTACAACCTTTCACACTACCATCCATCGTGCCTTCCCACCAGCTGTAGATAGTATACCCTGATTGTGCGCATTCAGCGGGAGGCGGATCCAATCCGATTTCCATCGCCATGAAGCCATTCCGATCTCCTCCAGATTTCTAGTGCTTCAGCTCCAAGGATGGGTCTTGGCTCGGTCAACGGCAACCCGCGTCGCTGCATCGATATCCTCCGTTGGCAGACCAAGTAGGTCGTTGATCGTACCCTTGTGCTCTATATCACCACAGCCATCCGGGTAGAACACCCGAGTGTAAAGCATCTTCGCAAATCCGTTGCGACTCCCCTCGTACATCTCCTTCAAGCCGTTGGTATACCGCTCAATAGACGACTCTTTGGTGATGGTCCAGTCGGCTTCTGTGGTTCCGGTAACTCGGTACACGGATTCCAACATGTCCTTCTGGCTGACAGTGAAAGACTTGACATAAATGACCTGATTCTTGAGGTTCTCGAGAGATGCTTCAGAGCCTTCGGCCTTGGTTGGTAGGCTCAAAATCCCAGCCACGGCGCGACCGACCTAGAACGGTCAGAAAAATTTGGTAAAAGTGACTCGGCAATAGGGTTTCAAACCTGAGGCCAGGTGGATGTTGTGATCTTGACATCACCTTCATCAAATAACGTCGCAGTCCGATTAATCAGATCGATCCCAAACGCCGCCGGGATTGCCAAACTCCATTCGTACCAGAAGCCAGTCGACACGCTGATATAGTTACTTACCCCGAGGTCACTGATAGCCTTGCGGAAGGCCACTGCGGAAACATAGCAACAGTCAAAATCTTTTCTTTCGCTTGCCATTGAATTTCCAACTCAATACTCACCTTTGAACTGGAAAATATTAACATCCCGAACCAAGTCCGCATTCAACGTGTCGGGGCACCAATCATTCAGAATCCATTTCACGCCAGCCTCTGCAGCGGCCTTGATCAAGTTCAGCTCCGTGTCTTCGGGTGCTTGACCTGGGACTGTGATGATCAGAGCCTCCTGTCCTTTTAGTGCCTCAACAATGGTCTCGATCTTGCCGTAGTCAATGGTCTTGGAGATCACTCCGGATGGGAGTTTGCTCTGGCTACCCTCTCTGGTGAGTGCGGTAATGGTGTGTTTTCCAGCTTTCAGCAAGGCGTCAGTCATGAAGCTACCACTGTTGCCTCCAGCCTATCATGTCAGATGTTAGCATTCCAGCTTGCAATGTGGTTTTGGTGCAGGATATTGGCATGGCATACTCCGACAATGGCAACGTTGGTAATATAGTTAGAAGCCATGATTGAGAAAATGCAATTTCACTGGAAGGATAGAATGTAATCAAGTGTACTTTACGTGTTGGTGATAGAAATTGAGAACTATGGGGTTAAAGGCAAGCTCGTTTCTCGGAAAATGGCCATTCTTTAAGTATTTGGAGAGTTCACTTCGGTCCTTGGTTTTCTCGTATCGATTCCACCGTGAGCGGAGATATCCCGCCGGTGAAGATTATCTCCGAGCAACACGAGAATCCCGAGCCAGGGTCCAGCTCGCTCAGCGTGATTGGAAAACCAATTAAAACCGACGTTGCATCAATCATCTTCGGTATCCGAACATTAAATCCGCCAACACTTGGTTGAGCCTCACAAGGTTGACCTGCAACCGGCGAAGATCATTCAGTACTCAAACTAACTAAATATGGTAATTACCTGCTGAACGAGATGCCCCAAAACACCAGAGTGAACGCGAGTTTTCAGGTCGTAATATATTAATAACGAGAACGTATTCTTATTTAGTTTTCAATTTTGTACCACTCCTTAGTGGTTCGAATTCTTTGATTTGGCCAAAATCACTAGACAACAATTATCTACTAACATTACAATTATTACACTCCGTTTGAGCAATAAAGATATGTATATTTATATCTCCATGGCCTATAATAACCCTAGTGCATGTCAAGATACGTATGATGATATAATACAGAGAGATAATCTCAAAGGGCGGTGATTAGAGGACACCTGAGGTGGTCCGATTTGATTATTATTGAACGTCGCCGACAGGTCACATAACCCCCTCCTGTCCACCAATCTTACGTTCCGACTGGCAGTTGTAATGGAAATCACATGGTATCGTCTGCACCTCCCCCCTCCACCTTTCAGGCGGGTTGCTCCCACGATTGCCCATTATAATGACAATTGGGAGGCAGCCTGACCATTTCCAATCTTCCCCTTTGCCGCAACTCCCTTAAAATCGATGTGCCTACTCCATCGACCAAACGGAATGCAAAGACGATACAGGGGAGAAAAAACCCCAAGTTCTAGCAAGGTAAGGGTGGGCACAGATGGATTTCGGGGCAAGCCTCAAACCTACATCCACCTCGCTCTTACCCCCTTCTTTTTTGTTGGTTTCTCTTTGCTTGGTTCAATACTGACTCCGCAAAGGACGATCGAGATTCCAGCCATGTGGAAGAGATGCATAGCTCCTCTGCTCATGGCCCAGGATGTCTCTTCGACCAAGACAGCGGTTCATCTGTCTCATCCTCACCACTGCGTCTAGAGATCGACTTGACTCCCGGCCGCCAATTGGGGTATTCCATGGCGAAAATAGCCGCCGTAATGTCTCCTGTACTTTGGACAGCTATGGCCGTCACACAAACCAGAGAGCTGAGCTACATGCTTGCTTGAGTGCTCTATTTGATGCCCTCGTTATCCAAAGAGAGTGGGAGGTCGCAGTTGATCGCCTTAGTGCAATTGTGATCAAGTCTGATTCCGAGTACGTGGTGCGGGGCCTGACTGAATGGCTCCCAAAGTGGAAGAAAAATGGCTGGAAGAGTGCCAGGCCTCTCCAGTCGTTAATTATGCCTATTTCCAGCAGATTGAGCAGCTGATCGGAATCCTTGAACAGGATATCTGTGTCAAATTTTGGGCTGTGCCCCGAGAACGGAACGTAATGGCAGATAGTCTAGCGAAATCTGCTCTCTTGAGAAAGGCCGAGAAGCAAGATAAGCGGAGAGAGGATCAATACAGGGATTCGAAAAGGCTAAGCTCTTTCTGAGGTCTGGAGGGTTATTGATACTCGAAGGACAAGTGACACTGAGGAAGCATGAACACCCAACATAAACAAAATACCCCTCAAACCCAGTGTATGTAGTCTCAGACCGACCGCTACGAGGTAAAGATTTAGTAGTTCAGTGCTGTTGAAAGCGTTCTACATTGAGTACATTACGCTGCGTGCGTATCCGAATTCAGCCGCAAGCGCACTAGGCGATCCGCCACCTTCTAAACAAAGGATAATAGCCGACCGCTGCTTTGTAGATATTTGGATCCTTAGTCTTCGATTCACACTAATTTTCCGGTGCCAAACCATTGAACGACGGTAGTATGGTTGAAAGAAATAGAATGGAGCTCAAACGAGTTGTATAAAAACGCGCTAAATTATAGCCCGCTTGTTCTCAAACTTTCTGTCCCTATTGTAGATCCCCGAAAAGGCCAATTTCATTCTCGTGGCAGCATTACGGATTCCCTTCGCGAAAATACCATCCAATTATGTCGCAGAATTCTGACGTAGAATCACCGTCTCTTTTTGGATATGACCGAGGATCCAGTAAACAATGAGCAAGAGGTAAACGAATAGGAAGATGCTTGGATAGGTAAAACCTATGGGATATAGCTATATAGTATAGCCTTATGATGTGATGTAATTTGACTTGGAATATTACATTGTAGATATCCTCTATATATCTAGATATATCTTCTCCTATGCATCGAGTATTGTATCGAGTCTGCTGCCGGTAATCCTCTCATTGCCCCGAGGTCTTTACCGGCTGTTAACTTCCTCCTTTTGCAGAGGATGCCGGTTGTCTCCAGTACCAGTCCTTTGTTTGGCCTATATAGGCCCTTCCCTGTGTTCTTTCCCTACAGTTCTTTAGATAGACACAATTGAACTGATTCCCTTCCTTTCTTGCTTCCTTGCGCTGGCAACCAAGTTGTCATCAGAATATGGATATCTTCTACAAATTACCGACCGAGATAGTGCTCGTAATATTGTATCACACAGCCGATTTTGTCGGAGTAGACAGCCTCCTCCATGCCTCACCTTGGGTCCGAGAAATCTTTGGATCGAACGCGCTTCGAATCACCGACGACCTTTTAGCAGGGTGTTCGAATACTTGGGAACTCGACTCGCTCTTCCGCGCGTCAGCCTTGATACGTACCGCAAGCTTTCAATGCAAATCATTCCAGGAGTATCATGAGCGTATAAAGCCTACCCTTGCTTTTACCAAGGCATGGAAGGACGATCAATTTTCTCATTCGAACACCCTACGAGAAATGATTGAAGTAGCTGCCCAGGTACAACGCCTTGCCTGTGCGGTCATCTCCACAATGCTCGATAACTTGCGTCTTGCCAGTGGATCTTGTTCGTTTCTGCCTTCAGGGTGGGAGGTACATGGACTGGCACAGTCTTCCTGGATCGAAGACTATCGGGTCCACCGCGCGATCTGGTGTCTACAGGTATTCTCCGACCTTTATCGCGCATCATCTTCTAAACCTGTGCAATCTAATACCGCTCATGGATCATTCTGGGGCGGCTGGAACTGGAGTCAATTCGAAATTGAAGAGAGTCTGCTCTATCCCCCCCTCAGAGATATGCATGAAGTTGTGGAAGAGGAGATTCAAACAGTCGCACACGTTCTCCAGGACCGGGTAGCGTCGAATCAGGTCTGTGTTGCCAAAGAAGAGCGTGAAATCCCGTATTTCCCCTCCTTGGAGATGAAAGTGGGATTAAACTACCCTACCTGGCCCGCACGATCAATGCCTGCGAATATGGGAGTCGACACTTGGAAGCGAGGGAAAGCGAGCACCCGTGCCCCAGGAATCGATAAACTCTTCCTCCGGACCCTCAAAGAGACTTTCTTTGGTTCCTATTCCGATGATTTGAATGATACTTTGCCACATAGGGGGTTAGGTATTGTCCTATGGGGTCTACGGAGATTGGATTCTATTGACTTTGCATTCCCCTGACGCCGGTGTGAAGGACTCTTCGTTCATTTTTTATCCGCCCTTCACCTTCAAACCTTCAAGCTAGGGTCGGGCCACTCAAGAGCGATGTTTGTGTCTCGTTAGCCTTGATGTTCCAGACGGTAACTTAGCAATGCTGGAGTAATAATGGGCGTTGATGTTACTTATTAATGGTTTCATGATTGGTTTATCTATGTCATATTTCTAATTTGAAAAAAATGCTCAAATTATTCTTATCTTTTATGATTTTTGTACATACACTAACTAACGAAATCCATTGGCGTAGTAATTAAAATAGTACTGCTTAAGGGAGTATCTCAGAAAAAAAAAAAAAGAATGACAGAAACGTCGCCAGTATTCTTCCGACCCTGAAGATCATGGCATCTGCTTTATTTCCCTCCATCACAATCACATCGATGATGACATGAGGACCATATTTGAGATCTCACTTTTCAGATTCACCAATAATAGTACTGTAACGATGAATCTCAATCCCCTCCTCGGCGATGCAGGAATCAACAGGTCCCTTTCGCAAACTTCTGCTCCCACTCGAGCTCGTAGTAGCGGTGTTGTCGCTGTTCAAATGGGCTTTCGAGGATCCATGGCTGAAAGATCGAAGCTGCGACCAGAAGCCACGGCCTCCAGTCTTGAACAGCGGGCGGAGGTTTGGCAGGCATGCCGCAATGATGCCTACACCCGCCTCGGTGCAGGTCCACATGACGACGGGCATTTGGTAATCTACACCGGATCGTCAGGTCTATGCACGCAAGCGAAGATTGATGTTTTTGAAGAGAAGAAGACTTACAGGTGATATCATTTCCCTGCTGGGTCAGGTGAAGCATAGCCACCAGACGCACAATATCAAAGATCAGAGCTCTGTACAACCATTAGCATGCGAACTCTTTCGTGAAGTGTAACCTCGGGGAATCATACAGTCCGCCAATCATGAACACGCAGGACAGCAGGAGCTTCTGGGACTTGGCGACGGGGAGAGACCAGACAACTCCCTGTGGCATAAGCAAAAGAATCACATCGGAGACAATATTGGGGATTTGAGTGCCGTAATAGAACTTGTCTGGATCGATGCAGGCTCCTTCAATTGATCGGTCCCAGAACTTGGGTACCGGAATGCAATTGAGAGTGGCGGCGACCCAGATGCTCACAGCCCACAGAATAACCACCATTCCCATGACGTAGACGCCAAAGAGCATATATTTGGTAGAGAATAGGCGTCGATATAAAGCGAGGATTGACAGTTTGATGAACATCACGTTGGCAGTGTAGACGAATGGGTTTGCCCAGCCAATCTGGTGGAAGTTAGATTTACCATTTCCACGTAGCCAGTAGAGCCGGGGTATGACTTAACCTACCTTGAAGAAGCGCTCGACATTCTCTTTTGGAACTGTCTCGATATGGGATCCCAAGCCGTTGAAAAGTACTATGTTTCTGTCAGTATCTGATACCATTTCCGCGGAGCAACTCCTTTACTCACAAATGACCACGCCAATCGAGCATCCATATTTGAATAGCTATCATGAACAGCTCAAGTCAGTGGTTATTCTCGGCAAGAAGACAGAATCAACGCCTTACCAAAGCAACAAGGATCAAATAATCGTCCAAAAACAGCCTACTTCCAGTGATCCTTCTGGCCAAAAGACGCAAACCGACAGCGACCGTAGGCAAAGTAAACGCAAAAACAAGCGCCACGATCAAAGAGTGGCGTATCTTCTCATTTGGATGTTCAAAATCACCCTCAGTCCACGTGTGGCCGGAAGATTGCTGAGACGACGACATGACAGGCAGCCGGGGAAGCAGAGCAAGGGAAAACACAGCCGAAATGATTTGGAATAAACAGCCGAGTTATTTGGAATCGCTTAAGCTTAGTATAAATAAGGTCGCCTTGGATTGAAGGGGGAAAAGTGGGGAGAACAACTTTTGGTGTTACTCTAGATCTGTCATATCGGGAGTATACTCAAGTATACTGAAAAAGGCGCTCATCCAATCGTCCAAGCGGATCAGGCCGGGGGGGGATTGAGATAGACTTTGCAAAGCAGGGTTCAAGATCAATAAAGGCCACACGGGTCTCTTCTTAACTCTCTTTTGTGTGCTTTGGCCTTGGGCTACTTATCTTGCCACCATCTTCATGTCACAATGGATGGTTGGGGGCGATCGTGACCGCGGCTCTTGGACGTATCACATCATGCACCGCAGACCTAATTATTATGCTGCACAGCAATCCATCTCACATTTATCGCGCAAACAACGCATAATTTGATAGAGAACAACCACTGTCCTGTGGGTATTGAATAGACTGGCTGTAAATAGTGAGCCTGAATGGCAGCAAACAAGAAATCCCATCATCCATCGCCAAGAAATGAACAAGCGAGGAGCGATTCTCATCCAACGGTTAGACCCCGTCCCCAGAAGATCCTTAACAATAGATTCCGCAAGGGGCCAATAGAGCCGCTCAGGGAAAATTCTAAACACAATGTACATTTCCTGGGTACACAACAAGATCTTCCAGAAAGGACCGACAAGTCGCATGAGCCCGATGGTCGTCCAAACCCCACATCCACATCTCAGGCAAATGCCGACGGTGCAGTTTCTTCATCGCCTCTCCGGCGTAGCGGAACCAATCAGGTTCTAGATTACCGAGATATTGACTGCAAGTCGACTAAAACGCTAATAGCGTCGGGGCTCGGCAGGCTCACCCATGCACGGCCGAAGACGACCAGTCCGATGGGGAAAATGTAAATATGACACCTCGGTCGCAATCAATTGCATGGCAAGTGGATACCAACAGCAGCCGTTGCACGTCCGGAAGAGAGCCCGTCTTCCGCCCAAGGTGAGGGCAATTCAGCTACGAGCACTCGCGGCCTTGTTGAGTTATTATCTTGCAGATCTTTCTGCTGTGTCGATCTACCCCCGCTATACTCGGCTTCAGTCGGCCATATTCCGGGCATAAACCCTGATTTTTGAGAATGGATACGACATTGTAACTCATCAAATTCAGCCAAATTTCCTATTCGAACGAGTGCACCATCAAGGCTGTAGCAGCTTCACAATTGAACGCTATTTGCTTGGGTTGAGTGACTTTGTCAACGTGTGCGACCGGTTTTTCTCCATAACTATGAGCTGGACAAGGCGCTGGCATGACCTTGCTACAATGATACCCGTCATGGAAGTGGGGTATGTCTCTCTACGTGCAGGAATATACTGAACAGACTGGTATCAAATGCGCTATTTAACGTCGCCTGCGTGTGGTCGCCAACAGCCCAGCGAGTCCAGCGAGTCCAGCGAGTCCAGCGAGTCCAGCGAGTCCAGCGAGTCCAGCTCCCATGCTATTCCGTAGCTTCGAATCACAAGAAAAATATGAATGTGGCGATCGGATGATGATATCTGGCTGCAACCTAGAGAAGGCTCGAGAGCAAGATCCCTTGCCCTTTTCTCTCTTTGCCGTGATCAACGTCAGTACAAATGCCGAATCCCAGCCCCAGGACTCGGGAGGCACGGCATTAATTCGAGGATGTCAGAGATCCTGGGATATGTAAGGGCTTTGTTGGAATTGCAGAGATTCCTCCTCAAAACAGATTAGATGATTATCCTCGATCATGAATTCTGGAGCAAACCCCAACGAAACGATACTATTCCCCTATCGATATAAGGTTAGCCAGATGCCTAGTCGCGCCTCTCTTTCCTTCAATGACTCCAGAGCGAAGACAAATTTCAGAGTACTGTAGCACCCCTGTCACTTGCGATCACGAACTTGCTTGACAAATGAAGTTGAGAGGATTGACACAATAAATGCATATGAAAAAAAAATAAAAACTCTCAGGTCTTGGACTTCCTTACATTACGTTCTAGACAGTCTGAACGACGGGTTATTCAGTACCCGTTTCTGTTAAGAACGACCCCATAACAAGGGCCTCCTTCGCCGAACATCGCCCAGAGATCTTGAACGATAGCATCCGGAACCTCCCATGCCGCAAAATGACCTCCATGCGTATGCTCACTCTGTCTTACGACCGGACCCAACGCGGCAGCCCATGTCGACGGAACGACCGAAATCTCCCGGGGAAGATGAACAAGACCGAGCTTCACATCTGGTATATAGGACCTTAATCGATCGTATGTGATCCCAGATACCGACTCGGCATGTAAAGCTTCATAGTAGATGCGCACACTTGCATCAGGTCCCGCTTTGGAGAACCAGTAGATGGAAACCCAGGTCAAAATCTCGTCGACGGTCCAGGGGTACGAATCCGTCCAGTCGTGAAGCTTTTCATAGATCCAGGTTAACAAAGCGACTGGGCTGTCTGCAAGCGCAGCACCGATGGTCTGCGGCTTGGTGCTTTGAAGCATGTTATACCCGTATCCTTCTTGATCGAACCATTCAGATCTCTTGCGTCCATCCCGCTCTCGCATTGTATAGGGTGTGATGGCATGTTGCAGAGCGAGGAAAGGGCTAGAACTCCACTTAGGAGGTTGAGCGACAATCATGTTGACATGTGAGGCCTTGCAGTGCTCGGGATATAGAAGGCCGATGCTTCTTGTGATCCAAAACCCCCAGTCTCCACCTTGTGTGACTACAACACAAGTCAATACTAGCACCGTCTAGACCTTTGAAAGATTTAGCTAAGGACTCACCGTATTGATTATAGCCTAGCTTTAGCATAAGTTTATGCAGAGCTTCAGCGTATTGCCCAAGGCCGAATCCACGACGATTCACTCCAGAGGAGAATCCAAAGTTTGGGAGTGATGGAGCCACGACGTGGAATGCTGGATGTCCATTCTCGTATTTGAGTCTCGCCAAAAGCTTGGTCACCTCGATAAAAGATCCAGGCCCTGGTGTTCACATCAGTATCAGCTGTATAACCAAAGCGAGTCGTAACTTAGCTTACATCCATGACTAAAAAGAAGGGGAATAGCGCCCTTGACAGGACTGATCTGGTGGACAACTGCAGTACGGTTATATTAGCGGGAAAACATCAGGTATTCATATACCAGAGAAATCTTACAATGGATATCCAATACCCCAAATCCATCGACTTCAATTTCAGTACGGAAATGCGGTAGCTCATTCAGACGAGATTCTGCTTTCCGCCAATCGAAACCATCTTTCCAGTATTTCACGAGTCGCTGCACTTCGCTAACTGGTACGCCGAAATCCCATGGGTCATTCTCTGGTGATTCGAGCTGAGATGCAAACTTGGCTAATCGAAGGCGTTGTTGAAGTTCCTGCAATTCTTCCTCGGGAACTGCGATCGTGAAAGGTTGCCCCTGATTAGACATTGTTGAGTGAAGAGATGATTTTGCTAAGTTTCCAAGTGGCCTCCGACACGTAATGCTCAAGTTTGTAGTTCAGTAGCAGCATTTGTCATCGTCGATGACATCGGCCCCATTTCTCCTCGAATGCACAGACCGCCATCCCTCCAATCCCTGTGTCCTTCTCCCCGTCGTGTCTTGGCATTTCCAATCTGGCTAACAAGTTCATCAAGGTTGGCTGCTGATAGATACTTAGATGAATGATTGTATGGATTCTGTCAAGATAAGGAATTCTGGACGTGATAGGACCAAGTTCACATTGTCCAATGTCCAACAGATGTTAAGCTCTTCTTACCCGAATATATATACAATTTGATCTAACAGGAATACGTCTCAATTTCCTAGCTGGTCCTTATTTATGAAGCCACCATAGGGTTTGAAATGAGTGAATAGACACAGGAGTCTGTCTTAAATTTACTACCTCCAGAGACCTAAGTCGATTTGGAGACACAAATCTTGCTCCTCAGCATCTCATTTCATTGATGGATTCCGCGGGCGGAGCACTACTTAGTCAGCCTCGCCGGGTTTCCCGATCGCAAGAACATCTACGGCCACCGTTCTCTGTTCTCCGATAAACATTGAACGTCGCCGGTCACATCATGCTATTTGCTCGGGCATCCGTGCGAGGCTCACTCGGGCTTCGTGTATTCTCAACGGCGCGAGTCTACCGTACCGAACTTTCCTATCAGGTCTATGGCCCTGAGAACGAGCAGGCCGGGTCTCGGGATCCAATCCTGTTCCTGCATGGATTATTCGGGTCTAAGCAGAACAACCGCAGCATCAGCAAGTGTGTTTGTGACAGCAAAGTTTAAAAAGAAATACCTTCTAACATTTGGATAGAGCCTTGGCGAGAGACTTGAAATGTCGCATCTACAATTTGGTGCGTCCAGGTTATTTGCCGAAAACAATAGCAACAGGAATTCACGATGCTGATTCGTCTTCTTTAGGACCTGCGCAATCATGGACAGTCTTTCCATGCGCCGGAACACAACTACAGCGTCATGGCTGAGGATGTTCAAGAATTTATCGAGCAGCAGAAGCTAGACAAATGCGTCCTGATTGGTCATTCTATGTAAGTCCGCCCTCAATATCTTCTTCACTTTATCTTTATCGCACAGCATCCTCTCGTTCCCAGATGCTAACTTTAAATTAGGGGCGCCAAAGCCGCGATGACGGTGGCACTTCGCTCTCCAGAGCGCGTCTCGGGTCTAATCCCCGTTGATAACGCTCCCGTCAATGCTGCGCTGAAGAGTGACTTTCCCAAGTATGTACGGGGCATGCAACGCGTAGAAGAGGCCAGGGTATCCAAGCAATCCGACGCCAACAAGATTCTCGAGGAGTACGAAGAGGTAAGAAGGATTCATATTCCAATCCCCAGGATATTATTCTTGACTAACATGACACCTAGTCCCTCCCAATCCGACAATTCCTTTTGACCAACCTCGTCCGCTCGGAGGAGGACAATACGCTAAAGTTCCGCGTGCCACTGTCTACCATTGGCGACTCACTCGATAACATGGCAGATTTCCCCTTCTCCGAAGCGGACGGTAAGCAATACAAAGGGCCTACGCTCTTTGTTCGAGGTACCAAGTCCCGATATGTCACCGACGAGACCATCCCGGCGATCAAGAAATTCTTCCCGAATGCTCAGATTGCAGATGTGGATGCTGGGCATTGGCTTATTTCTGAAAACCCCGAGGCATTCCGACAAGGTAATTGAGACTCCCCTCCCCGATTTTTTCAGAAAAACCCTGACAATTCCTTTGAAGCGGTGCTCAAATTCCTAGGACCATCCTAGCATTACCTGTACAATGTACTATAGATTATAGAAAAAGAAAGCAGTGGCTGAAGATTCACTACAACGTGATTTGTTCATAGATAATATAACATGAAAGAGGTGTAAGGGGGTGTTAAGTGCGCAGCCATCATAACGATAGACCTCCAGAGCTGGGAAGAAGAATGCAAGATCAGTGAGGCAAACTCTGTCTGTTTTTTTTCCTCTGTTCCTTTCTCTCCCTTTTCTCTTGCTTTTTCTTCGCCTTCTTTGCGAATGCCGATATGGGGGGAGCTGGGGCCCCAGTACCATTGGCGAAACGAGCCCGAGACCGACGCTCATCCTCCGAAGCAGTTCCTTGACGGGGACGTTTCCTAGACATCCCGTTCTCGGTCTGACCCCTCTCGTTCTCGGTGATCCGATACGCCATGGGTACCTCGCTCGTCGCGGGTTGAGGAGAGGGCTGATCATCTGGGTCATGCGAAACGTCCGAAGGGGTCGATTGGCGAACACTTTTGTTGAACGATCGTGATTCGTGATAGCCGTTCTCGTTCTCCGTGATCCGTAACCCCATTGGTGTATCGGTAGTTGCAGCTGGCCGATTGGGCCGAAAGCTGAGCTCGTCTTCCGAGACAGACTGTTCACTTCGATGACAAGGACTCGATTCCTCCAAACTATCCCTCGCATGTTCCGAGACGGCGTCAAAGTATGGCACGGACGAGTCAGCCGTTGTAATTGGTCCATCTCCTCCAGGGCGTAAGGTGGACGGCATGTCTAGTACATGTCCATGTTCATTCTGGTTTCGGGTTGCGCTACCAAGGATTCGATAGTGATCCCCAAGGGAGCCGCAGACACCCGGATGGTTGAGCATTGATCGTTCGCTCGCATCGTCTCCAGTGGCATTGCGATTAGAACCTGACTGAGCCGCCGCTTGCAATTTATCAATTCGAGTCAGGAGCTCATTCCTAAGCTTACTCAGCTCCTCGTTGTGTCCCAAATTATCCACGCGAGATTTCAGTGACCCTAGCTCTTCATCAAACTTGGTTTGCAGAGATTTCAAGTCATCGGAAAGAGATTTGAGGTTTTCAGAGACCGCGATCATCTTCTCTGTGTCATCTTGACTTTTCACCCTGGTCTTCACGGCCTTTAGCTCTTCAATGAGATTTCCATGGCCAGATTTGAGTTCATCCACCTCCTTCCAGTCGGCCAGCTCTTGTGTTATCAGCCTCGTTTCCAGAAGTTGGTAATTGGCAGTCAGGTCCGTAAGCCTTTCTGAGATCTCAGTGACTTTGTTCACCACCTCGGGTCCATTTTGCTTCACGCTCGGGGGATCAACATTCTTGGACAAGGCTTCGAGCTGTTTTGAGAGCCCAGACACCTTTTCCGTGACATCTTGAGCTTCGAATTTAGCTTTCAGCGATGCAAGGTCTTCATACAACGCTTCCAGCTTGGTCGACACCTCGGTCACTCTTTCCGCTTGTTGTAGCGCTTGTGGGATAGATTCACCGAGTTCCGAGAACGCATCAGACTGGGTCTGAAATTTGTTTTTCAACTCCCAAGTCTCCTCCAGCTGCTCATTGATACTCTTGGCCTGGTCAGAGACACTGTTTTGAAGGTGAAGCAGCTTGTTGGCGAGTTCTGTGCGGAGCTGGCTCATCTTAGATTCCAAGGATGCGAGGTCGACATTCTGCGTTGCTGTCTTGAGTGCAGTAATCTCCTTCGTACAATAGCTTTTGAGCTGATTCACTTGCTCAATGGTCTGCGACATGGAGGGATACATCTCCATCATTGCAGCGGCCATGTTTTTCACCAGATATTCGGTGTTGATGTTGGAATAGCGTTGTTCCAAAGATCGAACAGCAGTCATAAGGGACTCATTTCCAGAGAGACACTTTTGTACTTGCTTAGAAGATTCAAGTACCTGAGGCATGTCCAAGATCAGCTTGTTGACATTGTTCCACAGTGAGCGTTGACTGCTTTCCACCTTCTCAATGCTGTCCTTGACACTCCCAAGAGCCTCTGCGGGTCGAGAAGGTTCAACATCTGAGGCACGTTTGTCGCTTGCTTCCAATAGTCGAACTGTTGACTCAAGATGGGCTATCCTCCCATTGTTTCTATCGGTATATGTCGTATATCGCATGTCCAGATCCTCGGCTTTGGATTTGGCCTCTCTGGCGGTGGCGACTGCGTCCTTGAGCTCAAGGCGTTCCTTCTCGATGGATTCCAGTCTGCGCTTGAGATCTGAGCCCTGCTCGATAAACTCTTTCACGGCATTGAGCGTCTTCTCGAACTCTTGTCGCGCAAATAAGTCTCGATCGAAATGGTCTCTGAGATACTGCAAATCTCGCCGGAGGGCCATGACGCGATCACCCATTGCCTGAGCCTTTTCCTGCGCTTCAGCGGCTTTCCCATGGGCCTTTTCTATGTCTTGCCGTAGTGGCTCCAGATCTGGAGCCTGAGACATGACCCTCTCAGGCGCATGTAGATGTGGTTGGATCATCCCATTCTCCACCCCCTCTTTCCATTCTTCGAGTCTCCGAATTCTCTTGCTAGTGCCATGGTTACTCATGGACTGGCTATTGACTGAGTTCTCAAGCTTAGAAAGTTGAGCCTGCATGCCAGTGGGAATCTCAGGGCTTTTTTGCACGATCAGCTCCTTGAGCTCCCGCAGCTCGGCCTTCATCTGCTGGTTATCGGCTTCTAGGGCGGCAATCTTCTCGCTGTCGGAGGATTCGCCGAGCGCTGAGGTCGGCGTACGATAGGAGGATGAAACGGGGAGCGGCGTTTGGCGCAAAAAGCCCCGAAGAGACTCGGCCATCCGTTGGCGTGTCTTTTCAATCTCGTCGATATCATGCTGAAGTTTGCGTACTTTGGATTGAGAGACTTCTTCTTCTGCCTGTATATTCTCGATCACAACCGGGTACGCGTCTTTGGACCTGGCCTTGTCCAGGCGTCGCTTGATAGAAGCACCTTCATTCTGCAATAAAGCCTTCTCCTTCTCCTTGAGTCCTTTAATGGCGGCGAGCTCCGAGAACCTCATGAGAATGGGTACTATGTGACTAAGGTCGACAGAGGGAGCATTGTGGTCGACAGGCGACATAGAGTCTCGGCTCCGATCGGAGACATCCGTGTTTGATACTTGATCCACCGATTGGTTGACAAGTTCTGGGATGTGAGAGGAACCTGGAGTCTCCGCTATTGTCGGCCTCTGTTGAGGGGGAGGAGGATATGAGGTGGTAATGGAAGGTCTCTGAGCGACGCGACCCAGGCGGGGGTCTGCCGAAGGGTGTTGTGGTCCGGGGTTGAAGGTGGAGGGGGAATGGTTTCCTGCGGCAATGTCCATGATGCTGGATACTGGACTGGTCATGAAGGCGAAGGCTTGGACCTCATGATGTTTACATAGCAGCCAGTAGTAAGTCCTGCTTGAACAGATAGTGAACACCACAGACTTCTGGGATCCTAGGCCAGCTAGCAATATTCATCGGGAAAATGCTAACGCGCTGAACGCACAACGCAAACGCGTGTTGAGGACGCGATGCGGTGAGGACTTAGCGAGAGGACTTGCGAGAGGACTCGGCGGGAACCGAGAAGTTATAGCTAGTTTCAGGGGGGTATGATCTGAGAGAGACAACTCGCCATAAAGGGGTCACAGCGAGAACGACGACCTGATACTTTACTTTCAAGTTGTCTGGTGAAGTGAAGCCTAGTTCTTTGACCGTTTTACTGCCGGGCGGTGGGAACCGTGCGCTTCCCAATCCGCGATCTCTTTGTTTCTTCGGAGGAGCTTTGGTGCTTTTTGACCCTGGTCTTCCATCCCCAATTCAGAGTCAGATATTTCAAGACTCAATTACAATGGCTGCTGTAAGTTATATCTCCTGTCCCTTTGGTTTTCACGCTGACTCGTCGGCTCCGGACAGCCAATTTCCACCGTTGCGGAGAGCAAGGAGCTCCGAGGTCTCAACCTCATCGCCGCTCATTCGCATATTAGAGGCCTGGGTGTCGATGCAGACTCTTTACAACCCCGGGGTACTTCTCAAGGCCTCGTGGGCCAGGAGAAGGCTCGGAAAGCTGCGGCAGTGATCCTGCAGATGGTCAAGGAGGGCAAGATCGCGGGTCGCGCCGTGCTGATTGCTGGACCCCCTAGCACTGGCAAAACTGCGATCGCAATGGGTATGTCTCAGTCGCTGGGATCCGATGTCCCTTTCACAATGCTCGCATCGTCGGAGATCTTCTCGATGGAGATGTCCAAAACAGAGGCTCTCACGCAGGCCTTCCGGAAATCAATCGGGGTCCGGATAAAGGAGGAGAGCGAGATCATCGAGGGTGAAGTTGTGGAGATTCAGATTGACCGTAGCGTCACTGGGGTACGTGGAACTTCGAGTTTGAGCTCATCAATAGACTGGCGCATACTGACAGATACAGGGCAATAAACAAGGAAAGCTCACAATTAAAACCACCGACATGGAAACAATCTACGACATGGGCACCAAGATGATCGACTCGATGACCAAGGAACGAGTGATGGCAGGCGATGTCATCTCGATCGATAAGTCGTCTGGCAAGATCACCAAGCTCGGCCGCTCCTACGCTCGCTCGCGCGACTACGACGCGATGGGTGCCGACACCAAGTTTGTTCAGTGCCCCGAGGGAGAGCTGCAGGTTCGTAAGGAGATCGTCCACACCGTCAGTCTGCATGAGATCGATGTCATCAACTCGCGGTCACAAGGATTCTTGGCTCTGTTCTCTGGTGACACCGGCGAGATCCGCAGCGAGGTCCGTGACCAGATCAATACCAAGGTGGCAGAGTGGAAGGAGGAGGGCAAGGCAGAGATTATTCCCGGTGTGCTCTTTATCGACGAGGTCCACATGCTGGACATTGAATGCTTCTCCTACATCAACCGCGCCCTGGAGGCCGAGCTCGCGCCCATCGTCATCATGGCAAGCAACCGCGGCCAGGCTAAGATTCGCGGTACCTCATACACATCTCCTCATGGACTGCCCCTTGACTTCCTTGATCGGGTAGTCATCGTAAGCACCCAGGCATACTCTGCCGATGAGATTCGCCAAATCCTAGCTATTCGCGCCCAGGAGGAGGAGATTGATGTTTCGCCGGACGCTCTAGCCCTCCTGACTAAGATCGGTCAAGAATCAAATCTTCGCTACGCGAGCAACATCATCACCACGTCGCATCTTTTGAGCCAGAAGCGCAAGGCCAAGGAGGTTAGCATCGACGACGTTCAGCGCAGCTTCCGGCTATTCTACGACCCTGGTCGAAGTGTCAAGTTTGTTAACCAATATGAGCAACGATTCATCGGTGACCAAGGAGTCGTCGACTTCACTGCTACCGCCAACGGTGATGCGATGGAGATTTCATAAATGGGGAGATACCAGCTTGTCTCCGTGACTCATGTTTCACTGGCTTAATATGAACCAACGCGGATGCTTCCAACAAAAACTACACTGGATTAGGGTGTTTTACTTGTTTTTTTCTCTGCCACATCAGATGATGTATGATAGGACTGGCGCTTGTTGAGGTGACATTCGTGCTTTTTTTATTTGTGTTTGGAATGGATTGAGACCCTGTTGGCATAAACATCTTACACAAAGCTCACTGCTTGGCTCCATGGTCCCGTATCCCCAACTCGGCGGAATTCCACGCCTTCTCCAAAGTAGCCAGCGCCCTTCCACGATTCCATCATGGCGCTGTCGTAAGGGCCATGGACATCGCCGCCATCGCGAGCATCGGCCCATCGGAACTCCCACATCGTAGGTCCTTGCTCTGACTCGCCGTTGTCTGAAATGGTCGGTGGATCGACCCAATTTTCGCCCGTCTCATTGCGGTATTGCCGAGTCAAGAGCTCGCGTTCCGCATCGTAGATTTCAGGTTGTCCTCGACCCATGAGTATATCCGCAGCGCCGGTAAGAGAGTCGATCGCCTTCCGTCTGTTGGCTTCGTCGGGGTTCTCATCTGTCATCTCGGTGTCTTCCGGGGCATTGTTCTTCTTATTCTTCTTCTTGTTCTGCCATTTGGGCTTTCGCTGGAGGCCTTTTCCTAGTCGAGCCAGGGCTTCCAGTATCGTCTCGCCGCGCTCAAGATGTGTGATGATAGTTGTCAAGACATCCGCTGTCAGAACACTGTCATTGATACGATCCTGCTCCTTCCTCTCTTCGTCGCGCTTCTCTGCGGCTTCTTTTGCCTTTCTGATATCTTTCTTGGATAGTCCTTCTAACCAGGAATCGTAGACAGCATCTGGATCGACAGCCTTGCGAACGAAGTTGCCCTGGTCGTCAAAACGGCCCTCCTCCTGCTCGGCCCTCATGTTGAAAGCGTCAAGCAGGGGCGCATTCTTTTTCTTTGCACCTGCACCGAGCTCCTCGTCTAATTCGGTGTCGATCTTGGCGCGCTCCTCTTCCCCGACATCGCTTTCACTTTCTTCATCTTCCTCGGTATCTATCTCATCCGCGCCTTTGCTCAAGTCCACATGCAATGCTTTTCCACCCTTTGAGTATGCATCTTGGCCCTCGATCTCATCATCTCGCAAGAAGCGGACATTTTTCTTGTTCTTGCGCATTGCTTCGTCGGCGTCAATCTCTTCCTCGCCAAAGTCCTCCTGTAGCTCGGCGAACATATCGTCGTCCTCGGCGTCATGTTTCTCGAGCTTGCGCTTCGACTTTTCTTCCATGCGAGCTGAGAACCCCTCATTCTCGCTGTCCGAATCGTACCCGTCGATGTTGACTGCTTTGCGACGCACTTTTTGACCTCGTTTTCCAATCTCGTCAGCATCTAGGAACTGGTCTTCATCGAGAGTATCGGGCGCGAGCGCGGAGGGGTTGCGAAGATCGAATCGGGGTTTCTTGCTATCCGGACCTTCAAGGTCATCTTGGTCGTGGTGGGTGCGAGTGAAATCTTCACCAGCCCGCTTAGGGATGGGATATGAGCTTGCCATGGTCCTCGAAACAAGGCCAACCAAGGAGGAAAGATAGGCCAAAATAGAGCTGTAGCTGTTAAGCTTGCGACACTGTCTGGTTTGCTTGCCGCATCTGGGGTCGGAGCGGAAAATCATGGCAAAACGACCTTGCGTCACTGCCGGGCGGAATGTTCAACGCCGCAACTCCCCCCACAGTAGTGGCCTTTATCTCTTGACATAGCTTCTTTCTCTACCAAGCTTTTAATTCCACCCTGCTTCAACTCAGGACTTTGATTTGACCATGGTAAGCTTCAAGTCTCATTGGACCATTCCGTCTCCCTGTAGGAGCTCCCTCTGACAGCTACAGTTTCGACCCGACTATTGGTCCGACGACCCTATGGAAGGTGTGCTTGGTGGCGGTATGATGCGGCCAGGTGCAGCACCTCGTCGCTTCGATGAATACTATCGGTGTTATCCCGTCGCTATGCTGCCGGGTCCCGAGCGTGAGAATGTGAATCATGGTGGCAAGGTTATCATGCCGCCCAGTGCTCTGGACAAGCTTACACGCCTTCACATCACATACCCTATGCTGTTTGAGCTACACAATGGGGCCAAGGAGAGAATGACACATGCAGGTGTCCTTGAGTTTATTGCCGAGGAGGGCAAAATCTACCTACCATTCTGGGTGAGTATCCTTTCCTTGCTGATTTGCTGGCTATGGCACGTACTGACAACAGCTTCGGTTTGACAGCTCATGCAAACGTTGCTCTTAGAGCCCGGTGATCTCCTCCAGATCAAGTCTACAGATCTTCCCCCTGGCCAGTTCATCAAGCTCCAAGCACAGTCCACGGCGTTCCTTGACATCAGCGACCCAAAAGCCGTTCTCGAAAACGCGTTTCGGAACTTCTCCTGTCTTACCAAGGGCGATGTGTTCACGTTTTCCTACAATGATCAAGTCTACGAGATGGCTGTCCTGGAGACTAAGCCCTCGGGGGCTAAAAATGCGATTTCGGTTTTGGAAACCGACTTGGAAGTTGACTTTGCCGCGCCAGTTGGATACGAAGAGCCACAGCGGACCAGTGGCACCAGCACACCTGGGAGTGCTATCAGTGGAGGCAAGCTTCCCTCGGGTGGACTGCTACATCCCCAGGGAAGTATGGCGCAGTCTATCAACTATGCCGCCATTGCGCCCGAGTCCACCGACGTCGCCGCCGGAGCCCGAGCTGTGTCCTCCAACTTCTTGTCCGAGGGTCAGCGTCTTAACGCGAAAAAGGGCAGCAAAGCTCCTACGCCGAAGGCGAGCACACCCACACCCGGCACTGCAAACCCTCAACATCCCCCTCCTGTCCGTAGGACCAATGGCCCCCAACCTCTGCGGTTACCTCCCAACCAGCTATTCTTCGGATACGCGATCAAACCACCCAAGCCTCGTGATGAGAATGGGCAGGTGGTTCCTGAGGACCAGCCCAAATTCCAAGGAATCGGTCAGACACTCCGCGGAAAGAAAATGGACACGGGTGGATCGGCAACTCCCACGTCGGGGAGCGAAGCTGACGGCCAAAAGGGCAAGGCCAGCGGCCGTACTCTTGGGAGCACCAAGCGGTAAACCTGCTTGCAGTCTGCAGCTTTTGATGAACTATCAATCTTGCACGATACCATGAAAATTTCTAGAAACGAGAGCTTCCAGATCGCATGGTGGGGAATTTCGTTACGCTGGCATAGCGAGGATTAGGCGTTCTTGGGTGTTATTCTTATTTCAGAGCCTGCAAGATATTATATACTTATTTTACGTTTTTATCAATCCATTTTGTAGTCTCAACTTCTATGAAGTAGAAATTCGTAATTTCTAAGCTGAGCACGATCCGAACCTCGGCTTAAGCGCGGAGAAGGCCTTTGGACCAAGACTGAAGTATAGACTAATAAGATATCCAATGGGGTTTGTACCGATCATTTCTGGAGCAAATTTCACAGGTTAGATGGTTCCCTTACCTCTGAATTAAGAGGAATTGGGAAAAAATACTGTGCATCGGATCGTATACACTGACCACTGACCTCCTGAACCGTTTGGTAGCCCGGCGATCGCCGGGGCCGAAGACTTCCTCTCGGTCTATGTAAGCCGAGCATCTTCAAACCAGTCATTACGACGTCCATCATGGCAGCAGAATCTGTAACTTCTCCTCCCAATCCATTGGCATTATTCACCAAGTTGGGACCGTCAGTCTACATACAAGACCCAACGGACATAACTACGCAAGATGGTCGACCGGTGATCTTCATCGCCTTCTGGATGAACGCTCCGCCCCGCGCACTCGCCAAGTATGTCGTCGAATACAGACGCATGGTACCCTCCGCACGAATCATATTCATTCGCAGCTCCTCGAATGACTTCTTCTTCCGTTCCACAGCTAGTGCGCAACAGGCCCGAGTCCGGCCTGCAGTAGCAGCCCTCCGCGCCTCCGTGACCCCTGAGACTCCCGTGTTTATGCACCTCTTCTCGAACGGCGGTCTCTTCGGCACGACTCATTTGCTCAAGGCATACCACCAGGCGACGGGGACCCCATTGCCGATCTCTTCCATGATCATCGATAGTGCTCCGGGTACTGCGAGTACCTCTGCCGCAATGAAGGCCTTTTCTTACGCTCTTCCCAGGCTGTGGATTTTCCGCCTGCTTGGGAAGAGTGCTTTATGGATCACGCTCGTCCTGATCAAGATCTTCCAGAAAATCACTCGGTCTCCAGATGCGGTTAGCCTCGCCCGCAAGGCAGTCAATGATACGAGCCTTATGCAGGCTGCCAATGCTAAGGGGGTCCTCACGCGTTGTTATATTTACTCCGATGCAGATGATCTAGTTGATTGGCGTGACGTGGAGAAGCATGCATCTGAGGCGGAATCATCTGGCTGGGTGGTGCATCGTGAGAAGTTTCAAGGAACGCCGCATGTTGGCCACATGAGAGCGCAACCGGAGCGCTACTGGTCCATTGTCAAGGAGTATTTGGAGCCGGCTGAAGCCGCATCGTGATTCCGGGGTTTACTCTGTGGTTTTTCGATGGGTGGCTAGTTTCAGGAGTTTTGACATACCATTGTCTCCGTCGATACTCAATAACCGTGTCAATAAGAGTAGAGAGACTGCTTCGTTGAAGAATATTTGTGTTGCGTAGGCATGCTTCTTCGGGTTGTTAGAAACGATCTCTTCGGTGTGCAATTGGCCTCTCCCTTTCCACGGTAACTCGGGCTATTCGGTCACTATGACCACCAGCCTGAATTCGACATGCTGATCTTTCCAGTGCCAGAAGTCTGGCATTGACCTTCGGAATAGAGTTCCGTGCCTTTCATTGCCGGGCGTAATAGCGCTGGTAGATTATCCCATACTTAAGGAGTTAACGACGACCGCAGTACATCATTGTGCACTAAGGTACTCGCGCTGGCCCATTCTTGTACTTTTTCGTAGCTTCATAGCTTCGAGTACTTTTTTTCTCGTCTTTTTCTTCATTTTTTGTGGGTACTTTCTCCGATCTTGACATTGCTTGGTCGGGGTCTATCATTATCGCTTTCAAAACTATAGTCTTCTCCAGCCATTTTTTGTGACCTTCGCAGTAATGTTCCAGCATCGTGCCAACGAAGAGGAGTTCATCGGTGCCTCCAAGAACAAGGATTCCCGGTTCATCCTTCCCGGATATGGCCGACCATTGGACTATGCACCGATGGAGAAGAACATCTACGGCGTGGAGAGCCGGAGCATGTTTCCATCCGCCTTGGATGACAGAGATATTGAGAATGGATACACCGAGTATGGATCTGCGAAGCTTGGGATGGAAGGAAGCTGACTCGATCACCCAAAAACAGATTGCCCGTCCAGTCTCTTCGTGAGATCGAAATGCTCCGCGTAATGGAAGAGTTGACTGACATTCCTGAATGGTGGATCAAGGTAAAAGGGAAACCCACGATTTGTTAAGCCGAGGTGGTTAACTGGATTTCCGACGCCACAGGTTCAAGATCCCGGTATCGATGAAGAATGGAAAGCATCAGCATTGAATGGTGAAAAGGACATCACCCCCAATATGGCCAACTGGATCATCGACGAGCTCAAGTTCAAAGCGATGATCTACGAAACAAGCCAGGCTGTCGCTCTGTACAACGGGGACATGACCAAGTCCGATTCAAATATCCCCAGATCACTCGTTGAAAGACTGGCAAAGGAGACCAAAGTCTTGGATTATGATGACGCCGAGTTGAAATTCCACCATCCGGGAACTGTGGGAAAACAGCGAGATCTCCTGGCCATCGCATTATACCCCCTTGTATACGGCAAAAGTCGAATTCTTGTGGATACGGTCATCGGGTTAGATGAAGCCCTAGGAGCCGTCGGTCAGGGCGAAGTGATCCCCCCGCCCAGAGAGACGGGCATCACTCGAGAAGACATGGCCTGGCGAGTAAAGTCGCGATCAGACATCCAGGTCAAACCGTATAATCTGAATTTCCAGCTTCTGCCGGCCGACTTGGAGCTGGGCGACGATGACCGTTGGCATCTTGTGTCGTACATCAACAATCTGCACCCAGTCAAGCACCGCAACATCTACAAACTGATCGAGGACATAGTCAACTGTATGGTCCCTCAGTTCAATATGACGATGACGCCACTCAAGGACATGTTGCATTCACGCGCGCGAATCACATATCACAAGGCTGAATACCATCCTGTTCCTCAGGCAGTTGTCGACAAGGAGCCGCAAATTGGAGCCAAAGAGGCCCAGAGTGAGTTTTCAGAGCGATACTCGGATTGGCGACATGAGAACTTCAAAGTGATTCAGCCCGATGCTGGTGTATTCATCCCCTGGGCTGTACCTCCGGCCCTGATGAACAAGCTCCCCGAGGACCTGCCTAGTCCCGTCCGCATCGAACGAGATGTCTCACTCAACAGGGACTACAAGGACCGCGGTCTTCAGGTCATCACACGCATTATCGGTGTCGATCTCACCCCGGAAGATCCCTATTTCCAATCTGACTGGCACGTCGAAGGTCAAATGGTAAGTTCCATTTGCAATATGTGCAGCGGGCATGTCTGATCCCCAGAATACAGAACGAACACATCTGTGCCGCTGCATTCCTCCTGTTCGACAATGAGAACATGGAGGACCCGATCATGGAATTCCGCAACATCGTCGAAACCGGATCCCTTGCTGCAGTCGAACATGAGCCCGATGACTTCGTCTGGCTCAAGCAAGTCTTTGGCCTTTCAATCGGAGAGCCGGCTATTCAGCACCCAGGCTCGATCAAGTGCAAAGTGGGCCGTACCGTGATATTTCCCAGTACCGTACAGCACCGCGTGACTCATCTCGAGCTGAAAAACAAGTCGAAGCCGGGGCATACTCGTGCCCTTGTGTTCTTCCTGGTCGATCCGAATCTGCGGATCATCTCCACGGCCAATATCCCACCACAGAGGTTGGATTGGACGCTCGATGCAAACGGGGATGATGAAAAGTTGAAGGCTACCATGGCAAGGCTGGCTTTGGATAACAAAGACCGGAAAGGTCCAATGGCGATGTCGTTGCTGGAGGCGCTGCAGGCGAGAGACAAGTTTTTGAAGGATATGATCGAGTTTACTAAGTATCAGCATGTCGCCTTTGACTCACAGCTCTTGATGCTTTGAAAAAAAAAAAAAAAAAAAAGAATGGAGAAAGTAAATCGCTTGAGTTCTTTCTATTGCGATTTCGTAATGGTTCTGATTTGGGGTACTCTTTGTCTTACAAAATGCAATCTCCTTACCTGCTTATTTATATTTGCTCTACACGGTCTACATGAAATCTCGCCAGGCTCGTATATTCAAATCGCCGCGCTATGCCATTGGTGTAGAAAAGCTAAACACATCCTGGAGAACCATGCACCCTAAATCCAATTTTTTGTTCCAAACCAGCCTATTCTTAAGCCCAGGCAACATTTCCTTTTAACGGCCCTTCATCTCGGGGAACTCGTCATCCAGCTTCAGACGAGCAGCAACGTTCATGCTCATCAACTCCTGGATCAGGAGCTTTGCTGCATATGGAATGGACATCTTCACAACCGAGCGAGATGACTTGCAGCCGGGGCACCAGTTGAGATAACCCATGAAACCACATTTCTCGCAAATATCAACTTCATGGATATCAGATGAGATCATGAGACGCTCAAGCAGGAGCTGACTAGTTCCGTACGCGATCAGACAATCACGTTCCATCTCACCGAGACGAAGACCACCGTCACGAGAACGACCTTCAGTGGGCTGGCGGGTAAGCGTAGCTTTAGGACCACGGGCACGCGAGTGCATCTTATCCTGGACCATGTGCTTGAGCTTCTGATAGTAGATAGGACCAGTGAAAACGTAAAAGGGGAGCGGCTCGCCGGTGATACCAGAGGTGAGCATATCCTTGCCACCGTAGCTGAAACCGTGGTCAATCAGGATCTGAGACATCTCCTGAACGGGGCTACCGCCGAAGCAAGTACCATAGCCATGTTGACCGGAGAGAACGCCTGCCTTACCGGCAACCAGCTCCAACATCTTGCCGACCGTCATTCGCGAGGGGAAACCGTGGGGGTTCATGATAATGTCGGGATTGATACCAGAGTCGGTAAAAGGCATATCAGTCTGGTCAGCGATGATACCAACGACACCCTTCTGTCCGTGACGGGAGGAGAACTTGTCACCGACTTCGGGACGGCGGGTCTGTCGAGTAAGAATCTTGAGTAGTTGGGTCTCGCCTTCGGTAGCTGACACCATGACCTTGTCGATGTAGGCGGGGTCTGGGAGCTTGTATGTCATCGGCGCCGCGTTCCAGGTGAGTGGCTTGCTCGAGTCACCACCGAGACCATTCGTGTGCGCCGCGTCGGGAATGACCTTATTGATGTAGACCTCTCCGCTCTTGACTTCTTCACCGACTGCAGCAAGACCGTCGCTCTCAAGCAGGGCGTGCTTGCGAATGGGGGCATCGTTCTCGTACTCTGGCGGGTTGAGCCGGTCCTTCAAGCCGTTGGGGTAACTCTTGAGATTGGTGACGTATTTTTTGTAGACCTGGCATCGACCAAATCCGCGATCAACGGATCCCTTGTTCAAAACGAGGGCGTCCTCAATATCGTACCCAGAGTAACTCATGACAGCAACTGTGGCGTTTTGACCAGCAGGCAACTGGTCGTATTTGACCAACTCAATGGTCCGAGACTTGACCATTGGCTTCTGAGGATAGACCATAAGGTAGAGGATAGAGTCAATGCGCTGGAACTGGTTTGAAGCGATAGCACCAATGGCTTGTTTACCCATGGCACATTGGTAAGTGTTACGGGGAGACTGATTGTGGTGAGGGTAGGGAATGAGACCAGCGACGGCTCCCAGAACTGTGAAAGGCTCAATTTCAAGATGAGTGTGAGCCTCGTTGATGTCCTTCTCATAGATCGCAATGTAGGAGTCATTCTCTTCATTCACGTCCAGGTACTCAACCAAGCCTTGTGCGAGGAAATCGTCGAATTGCATTCGTCCGTCGCGCAGTTTTTGCAGGTGGTTCCTCCGGACCCTTGACTTGCCATTTTCAACGATAATGAGAGGTCGGCAAATTCGACCATCATCAGTCGCGAGGTGGACAGCTCGCTGATGATGGTTGATGTAGATACTCACAAACTCCGAGATACGTCCCATGCGACGCAGCCGGCGGAAAGCATTAAGGAAATACTTGGGCCGTCGGGTCAGCGCAGTCGGCGTACCGTTGATGGAGATGGTGTAGCTGCCCGGGGCATAAAGCTGCATTCCACTGACGGTCGAAATGTCTTCGGCACCCAGCATAAAAATCAAGTTCCGTACCGGTCCCTCCTCGTCGTTGGTGGTAATGTGTGTCATGAGAGCCAAATTCTTGACCAGACCACAGGCTTCACCTTCGGGCGTGTCCGCTGGACACAACATGCCGAACTGCGACGGTTGCAAGGCACGAGGACCAGAAACCTTTCGGGTCTTCTCGAACTGACTGCTAATACGGGTCATCATGCCGAGTGCAGCAATGTAACTCAGCCGACTGAGGACGTGGGTGACGCCGGCACGTTCCATGCGGAAACGTTTCAGACTCCAGTTACCCGTGGAAATAGCACGATTCATGCCCTGTGTGATGTGATTGCCGTGCATGCTCATGACACTCCATGCGTCAAATTGCTCGGCCCGATTCCGCTTGTTCAGTACCTTGTCGATGTTCATTTTGATATCAAAGCAGAACTTCTTGAAAAGATCCTCAAACAACAAAGCCAGCAGCTGACCTGCGAGTTCCAGACGTTTGTTACCCAGATAATCACGGTCATCTACCAGAGCCGAATCATTCTTCGCCATCAACACACGGCGAGCCATGTGAGCAACGTAGATAGCCTTTGGCCGGAAGTTCATGTCCTTAACCTCAATATGGGAGATGATGACAGAGGCAATGGCTTCGACAGCCTCTTGCGCGTGTGTTCGGCGGTATGCACCTGTCTTGCGGTTGATCTTGATCCGAGAACCCATCCAGTCAAGCGCTTGCTGTTGGGTGTAAATGCCAAGGTTGAGGGCTTCTTCAAAGTTGATGGCAAAGTCGTCCTGGTATTGGCTGTCAGACCCGGCAACTAGCTGCAGGATCTCTTTGTCGGTATGGATGCCCATGGCCTTGAGCAGGACGACAATTGGGATGTCATCGCTAAGGACGTTGTGCTTCACGTAGAGCCTATGCTTCTTAAGCACGATATAACTCTTCGATTTGCGCTCGTTGGAAGAACTAGTAACGACGAGTCAGTGAATATGCTCAGAGTCCCTGGTGGAAGCCAAGCTTCAACATACCTAGTCACCGAAGCCTGAACAATCTCTTTCTTGGGGTCCGTCTCAACGATAATTCGGTTCTTGCTCAGTTGCTCCTGTACGAGAATAACCTTCTCCGTTCCGTTGACAACGAAATAGCCACCGGGATCCAGGGGACACTCGTTAAGGACTGTCATCTGCGCTGGCGTTTTGTTGGCAAGCACACACTTGGAGCTGCGCAACATGATGGGCATCCGACCAATCGAGACACCTCGACGAATCACACGTTGCCGGCCACGGACATACTCGAAGTCGACAAGGATTGGTGCAGCGTAGGTAGTATCACGAAGTCTGCACTCCTGGGGAGTCACGTCGGACTGGAAATCAATTCCAGCATCCTGGGTCTCGTCCGCACGTCTCGGCGAACCGACATAGATATCCGTGAATTTGATGTAAAATTGATGATCCACATCACTGCGAATGGTAGAGCTTGACTCGACAATCTTCTTCAGCTGCACTTCGACAAAGTAGTTGTATGAGTCAATGTGCTGCTTCACCAGTCCCTTAACCTTGAGAAACGCGGGCAGCAGATTCCACTTGTCCCTTGCGGTGTCGATGGGATCTGTGAGGGATTTATTGTAGTAGAATGGTTCCAGAAGCGCATCGAAGGGATCCTTGTGCTTGTATTTCGACGCTGGTTCTTCGGTCCGTTCGGTCTGAGTCTGGGCTTGTCCAGTCGATGAGACTGCCTCCATGACTGATTCATTTACGATAGAAGAGCGTTTTCGCTTGAGCGGTTCGGTCGCAGCATTTTGGCCAGCCTGTCGCGAAATCAAATCTCAAGTCAGCATGGCTACTCAGAGCTTCGCGCGCCGTTGACAAAAAAAAAGTTTCATTACCTCCGAGGGACGCCGGGGTTTAGCTGCAGGAGGGGCCTGCGGCCTCTTGCGCGGCGGCATTGTGGCTGAGTTTCTGTGCTCTGAAGAGACGGTGGTTCGGCGATCTCAGGCCACTCAGTTTTCAGGGTGATGAACGTTGCTGGTCAACGTCGCCAGTGCCTTCCGCCGATGGAGGGGAAGGCCGAGAGAATTTGGAGATGGCTTATCAAATCAATCAGCTATCCCAAACGGGTTAGCGTTTTTGAGATGACACCTGAGGCACAAACCCGTTTGCTCCATGATTAAACGCTATCTTCCATTGGTTTTTTATTCTGGAATCACGATGAATTCTGTGACATTGTCAAGCTGATACTTCTCTCCAGTCCTTTTTGTTTACTTTATGAAACAACAAAGTCGGAACGTTTTTATCATGTGGGAATTATGCATCATACATGCCGAAGTATGGAACAATCGACCTCTTCTCTCTTGTTGTACTGGACTACACCGAAAGAAGTCAAACATGAACGGATGAGTTTTACAAAAGAAAGAGCACACAACAGGATTGCAAAGTTAAAAGCGAAAATACTGTTCTCGGTATCCCTAGTAGAAGTCGCGCCTTGCAAGGGAGACTAATATCCCAGGGGATACAGACACGGACCAAGCAGCCCCGCCACCAGTTCGATTAGATAGAAGAGATGCAGATGCATAATGACCCCGCAACGACCATCTCGAAACCACAATTTGTAAAAAGTCTTCTCAGGATTTCCTGTATCTGTGTGTATATCACGAGTTGGTATCCAGTGGGTCCCGAGATTTCTTCCCACATGCAGCGTGGCCGCTCCTGACATTTTTGATGTCTGCACGGACGGCCAATTTCGAACCCAACACGTCTACATTGTCGTACATGATTGACCTGAATTTTCCAGCGAAGATGATAAGAAGCTTTCAGTATATACTCAAACTCATGTTTAAGATGCGACATCTATACGAAGATTAAATTCTTAACGTCGAGCGAAAATTAAACCAGACTTGTTTGCCTGCAAATCATGGGGAAAAAAGTACATATACTAAGGCATGTTCGCGGTTGTATTATTGATAAGACTGTCGCTACCATGAAATCAGAGTATATATAGCCTCGCGCGTGGTGACACAATGGTCAGTGACCTGCTGCCATGGCACCCCAGAGTGTTTAAACCCTTGAGCGTACCCTTGTCTCCAAAATCCGTGACTTAAGAATTGCACGTTCCAACACAACAAAGGGAGACTCGTCGCAAATACCGGCTTGACCGCAACTTTTCAAACCAAACACATCCCCACTGGAGTGGGCAGCTCTCGCCGTGAGGTTGTTCTTATTCTTTTTTCCACCAAAGCCCCTCCAAATAAGTGGCCTCCACAGCCGATAACGTCTACTCCATCCAAATCCCTACGGACACTAGCAAAAAGCGGTAGATTAGGGCCGCCCACGATGGACCTTGTAGACAAAGAATCCGATACACGTGGCCCAGGATGGAACAGGCCTGGGTGGGTTTTGTAATTTAAGCCGGAAGCAAATTACTGTACAGTGCTAGCACGTATAGCATGTTCTTGAACACAGTTTGCAACGGCTATAAAGCTGACCCCTCTAAAGCAGGACTGATGAATATTATTAAGCACTATAGAATGATAACTCTCCGCAGCCGCCGAGAAGTGGAGCACTCGTCTATACATACTTTAGTAGGCTCCTATTTAGGGTTTCCAGAGAACGGATGATAGCACGCGCCGAGGGTCTGTACGAAAGAGACATTTAATCGGAGTACTACAATTGATTTTCCATGGAGGAGAGTGAGAAGGGAGACTTTGCGTCTTGGGATTAGGTACTCCGTGCTCTATACCATATATGATCTAGTCTCTCTAGGCTGTTTGTAAGTTCCGTAGGGATAAATAAGCAGGACTATGATTAGCCTCTTCTAGGTAAGGCTGTTTCACAGTCAGTGGAGTGTATCGTGTTCCGAGAATGAGAGCAACCTCAGTGAGTCACGACTCGTCGCGATAGGCGAGAATCTTTTGATTACGAATTGGCCGAGGGGCAATTTTGGCGTTGGGCATGAAAGGCGCAACCCCTCACCCACTTTGCCCCTTCTAAGATAACTGTTTGATTATTGGCCTTCTCTTCCGGCCTCCACGTCCGAATATTAATCAGAGAACGCCGCCAGACTCAATGGTGCCCACTCGGGGATCCTTTGGCGTGGATAACGGGCCCGTGCTTGGGCCTGTTCTGGATGTGTCATTTTGCCCTGGGTTGAGATCATCGTACATACATATAGCCTGTATTGCGGAGACTTATTCTTTCTGTAGCTATGAGCCTATGGGTGTCTGCACCGTACTCTCCGCATGGGACCTAGAGGGTACGTAGATCGCCGACCGGGGCGAGTACGGTATTCCTGCAGCGCATACTGCCTATCAACGGGTCCGATCTAGATTCCGGACAAGACAGCGGAGTTTAAATGCGACCAGAGACCTCATACCCGTAAGAAGACATGAAATGGATGAGGGGGAAAGAGTGAGGTGGATAGCGATGATTGGCTCTCCCGTGTCGAAATTCTAAAAGCAAAGTTGACTGGGGTTCGTGATGCAGGATCTCCACACCAGGGTATGCTCGTCATTCGGTGGATCAGGGGCTCCAAGCGACACGATCAGCACGGATGGCTGGTATCGTCTTCACCGCTTGTCTGGCCAGTCGCTATTCGGTAGCAAGACGAGCGCAAGAAGAAGGGGTGGGGGAAGACGCTGTTCTTTTCGCGGGACTACTATTAGAAGGCTGGTATACAGGATCGTAGAAACTTGTGATCAATACAAAACCCAGCCTCGAAATCATCGAAATCAATAATAAGTCCCCTACATCACTAGCTTCGGGGGACTATCGAACCTGAGAAGAAGCAAAAGGAAAGTCCCAACCTGGGTTTCTTTGAGTTCCGGCAAACCCATGGATGGCCCTGGATGTCCGCGTGGGCGACAAAGCGAACCGCGGAAACGACGCCCCCCGCGGGCGCGAACCATAGATTATCCAAAGTGAAGCATCCGCGCAACGAAGAATGTAAGCGCCCGACATGTACTTTGTAAACCAGTTCCAAGTCCTCGAAAGCGATCCATGATCACTTATCCACGCCAGCTTGCCATTCGCCGCCTTTCTCCATAATCATCCCATCCTTATCACGCTAGATTCGATCCAGGCACTCCCCTCCATATGCCCCGTGCGGTGGCTCGCTAGTAGCTTCGAGACTGGAGAGGGCGATCTGCTGTCACATCCTGTCCTTCGGCCTCGCACACCACTCGGCGGGGCTCCACTTGGCTGGAATGATACAGTGGCGGTTCCATTTGCTCCATTTAGGCGTGGTCGACCTGCAGCTGCAGATGCCACGCTTTCTCACGAACAGCGCATCCCGATGATTGCAGGGTTTCCTTCTCGGCCCTTGGAATGGCTGAGAAGGTTTCTCTAATTTCCATGGATTTCGGCGCGATTTTCTAGATCTAGCAGTAGACAAAGTTGTCGTGGGTATACACCTAGACCTCGTCGAGTATCAAAGTATCGTCGAGCTCCGTGTGCATAGCCTCATTCGTGCTACCAGGCAATCCAAGTTTGAGAGGCCCGGGTCTTCTACGATACTCGCGGGACAAGAAAAATGTTTCCCGTTGTCCCTCCGTACACCTCTCCTTCAGGGAGGTCCCAGTCCGACGTGGAATTGACCATTCGGCATTCTTCACGGCTGATGGGATCGAGCCTCGCAGGCAAGTTGTCGGCCATGGAGTACCCCAGCTAGTGCTACTCAGCGCGATAGCTGCATGCTTTTAGGTGTACAGCGCGTTCAGGCGGACTTCGCGGAGCCTTCCCAATCACACGTAGAGGGCCCCGACCGATGCTCGGGTCAAGCGATCATCTGTCATCTGCTGTGGCCGTCGAATTGTCCATCAATGGGAAAACGTCATGGCTGTTTTTGTTTTCTCAGTATGCAGATTGGATCTATACCTTATGTAATCTGGGATGGTCGTGATCGCGAATTTTTGGGGGCCATTGTGGCGGTTCGGGAGGCTTACTGGAGATAGTTGGGAAACAACGGCCGGTTCCTTGGTTTGATGGGCCATTCCAAACAATCCAAGGTTATTGCCAGCATGGCCATCTTGAGATCAGATATTCTTCCATCCTGAATGACCAGACATTGTAAATCCAACGTGATGCCGGGGGTCATCAGATCGGAAGTGGTAGAAAAATAAGACAAGACCGTACGGAGATTACCGAATAGGGTTGACGGTCGTCTTCTCTCCCCGCTCCCCTCCCAGCCATTCTTCCTCTTCCAATCTTCCCCTTCCCCTTTCCTCCTCCTCCTCCTCCCCCGTTCATACCTTTGTTTGATCCTCTCCTGTACAACAGCTTGTTTATCGGTCTTTTCTGCATATTGTATGCGTAGTGCTCTGGACACTCTCGTTTGAGTATCGCATTTGGGTGTTCCTTCGCCAAGTGGAGAGCGCGCGATAGACAGAGACAGAGCGGTAGGTCGTGCTCCATCCCACGCAGGACTCTCCCTGCGGCTGATCTCCGCACTTCGTCAGGAACACACCACGGCCGATTTTGCAGCCCAACCGTCCCCCCCTTCGATGAATTCTTCGACTGTCGCATTGTGTGGTTCTTGATTCAACTGGTGTCGCTTCTGCCCTTCGAGGCGTTCATTGTGTGAGCATGCCCTACCTTCGGGTTTTCCCCCCCACCCCCTTCTCACGCGTCGATCATCGAAACCCCTCCGCCCCTCTTGGGCCTCCCCTTACTTGGGAGAAACTCCGTCAAAAACCACACCGCCAGCCCGCCACCTCACACCCACACAAAGCCCTAGCCCTTGCCCTGCCACCACTGCAGCTTGCGGGGTATCTTGTTGGGTGGCTTGATAAGGCGTGCGTTGTGCTGGACGTGGTTCGGGATCTGCCCTGGCCCTTAAAACCTCTGGAGGCCGGAAGGTCCCTGGTCAACGACAATTTGTGCTGATCGATGCTGCGTTTTCACCATAGTTGGACTTATCGGCTGCTTTGCCCACCATGGCCTTCAAGAATGGGCTGAGTGAACGCCTCGACGAGCTCCGTTTCCCTTCTCCTCGCTCCCCACCCTCCGAATCGGTCTTTCCTGGATATACATCACTCTCACCCGGCCACTCCAACTTCGGATCGGGTTTCTCACGGCCCTCGGGCGATGTCCGCGCCAACTTGCAACGCCGTTTCACCACCGATTCGAGCAAACTCTCCTCGTCATGGAATTATCTCAATCCGGGGGCCACGCAACTCCCAGACCCTCTTGATCTGCTCTCTTCGGTGCGTATAATGTTTCGTTATAATCTTGCACATTGTGATATCATTGTCCCTGCCTTTTCCTGCCCAAATACCCAGTCCGGTGCCGTGGATAGAAAGATATAAAGTTGGCTGGTACGCTTTGTCAATAAGAGAGGATGTCACGGCCCTGGCGCAACCTCTCACAGATCTGTCTCATGTGATTGGGCGCATCGAGATGGTGTCTGTCGTTGAATTTTCCGTTGCGGCTTGGCTCCGCCGGCCTATTCTGACAGAATCTTCCTCTTCCACGGTTCCAAACCTGCCTTCGTCATTTTTATGTCCCCCGTGTTGTCCTCATCTTTCTGTCTTACCCCCGAAATTCCTCTTGCCCAATTCCTGTCGACAAGTGCTCAGCCACTTCGAAGACATACCTTGACCCGAACCTTTCTGTCTGGTCGATTTGGTCCCTTGTCCGCGTCCATCTCATCTCTGAAGGCGCGTTCATTTTGTACCAGCTCCTATACGTTGCTTGGGAGGGCATTGAGCGTGACCTGGGTGTGACTTCGGAGTGCCTTTGGCCTGCCTTTCAGGGACCTATGTTTGGGTTGCCTCTGGAGTGCTTCTGGTGCGACTTAGGCGGGGTCTTGGGCTGGCTGCGCAGTATCTTTCAAGTACCTATATCTGGCTTGGTTTTGAAGATGCCTTTGAGGGGCCTGTGATGCTTTTTGCGGAGACCTCTCGAACAATTGGCGTTACTTACCCGTCAATTGGTCGCTCATTTTTCGACGACGTAACTTTTTTTTGGAGGACTGCACTTTTCACTGAAAATTGTACTTTCTGGGGACCGCTCTTTTCGGGGATTGCAATCCGAACGGTCTTTGGGGCTCATTCTCACATATCCCTTTGCATATCTCTTTTCGGTTGACTTCACTCTGCACATGGCTGGATTCTAACTCTTTACTAGTTTGAGAAGAAGCGTCAGCATATCGAATACATGAGAGAGCAGAAACGGCGTTTCGAAGAAGACATGAAGCTGCTTGATATGCAGCACGAGAAGGAAAAGATCGAAATGGATCAGCTTGCTCGCGACCTGGCCAAGGCTGGCCTCTCGGGGCCAGTGAGTGAGCCGACGACCCCTCCTGAGCATGTCGAACCCACCGTCTCTTCAGTGACTCGCCCCGGCAGATTCTCAACTTCGAGCGTTACCTCCTCTCCGGGATTCTTCTCTGCCTTTGCCCCTTCCTCGCAGTTGACTTCACCTCAAGGCCCCTCCCATTCGCATTCATCTCAGGCCAACCATCAGCCAGTCGATCGTTTTGCTGGCCACTCGATGCCTACATCCCGCCGCAACTCCGAGAAAGAAGATTTCACCATGGAAAACGCACCCTTCCGGCCGGGGCCTTCGTAAGTCAACGCTTATAATAATCATCTCACTTTTGCCTGGCGATATCAACTGGTCATTTGCGCGTTTGCTCCCGATCGACCTGCTGGTGACCCCCCAAGGCAATCGCTCAACTTGCCCTTTGCTTCATGCTAACCTTCCCTCGCCCAGGCTCCACCGATACTCGCTACCTAGCAACAACTTCAGCGGCTCCTATCGTCCAAACGTCTCCAGTCCTGGATATAAATCTGGCCCTGGTGTTGACTCCTTCGCTGCCACCAAACACCTTTTCCCCAGCGACGAGTCCAACATGAACTACCTCCGGGACGAAGAACGACTATCAACCCCAGATATCAAAGGATACATCAAGATGACAGAGCCTGATGACAAGTTCCCCACTCTTCGCCGGGATGGTTCCAACTTCGTAAGTTCATGGCTCCTTTGGACCCATCTCAAACATAAGACTGACCCAGACCCTTGCAGCTCTCGGCCAATCCTGATGCCCATGATCTGGCCAACGCCCGTACCCCAGGCCCAGAGTCCTATGCGTTCCACAGCCGCTATCGCACCAGCCACCAGAGCATGCCGCAGAACCTAATCAGTACGATGCGCTTTGAGCAGTTGACCAGCCCCACCAAGGACGAGCGTGGGCGTGTGGCTCACTCTCGCCATGTTCCTCGGCACTCGCTTGAGGGTGGCCTGAGTTTCTCGACTGATCGCACCCCAGAGGCTCTGACCCCACTGACTTCCTCTCGCCCCACTTCGCTGCAGACATCTTACTCGACCAATGACTTGCCAACTGTTAAGGGCACTGGCTTCGATGCGGCAATCACCCCGCCCAAGACCCACGCTGAGCACCTGCATCAGCACAATGCCAGCTTGGGCCGCATCCCCACTGGAGGAGTCACCCCTCGCGCTGTTAAAGGCTCCCCCGAGCCCGAGGTTATCCCGAGCCGCCTCTCCCCGCAGACAATCCTTCAGGCCAGCGCTGCGCCTTTTGGTCCTCAATTGACCTCTGCCGCCTCTAGCAGCGCCATTGCAAACTCGGCTGCCCCGGCTGGTGTGCCGTTCCCTCCATTGTTTGGCTATGTAGTCCCGCCGTACGGTGGACAGCCAACTCAGGCACCCACCCCGATTGCCAATTTCGGGCAGCCCAATAACTATGCTGCTTACCCTGCGCCGGCCTACGCGGCTAACAACTATCGCTTCAACGATGCCGCTGCTGCTCGTGGCACCGTCATTCAGCGCCGCCAGACTGAAAGTGATGCAGGACAGGCGACTCGCTATGCCAATTTTCCCATTGAGCACTACAAGGGTGACCTGTACAGCCTTTGTAAGGACCAGCACGGTTGCCGATATCTACAGCGGAAGTTGGAGGACCGTGACCCAGAGCATGTGCAACTGATCTTCAGCGAGACCTACATGCACGTGATTGAGCTGATGACCGGTATGTTTTCATCCCCTTCCCTTTGTATCGCAACACCGAAGCTTGAAACTAATCTTGTCTTTCTTTTGGTCTTTATAGATCCGTTTGGCAACTACTTGTGCCAGAAACTTCTCGAGTACTCGAACGATGAACAGCGTACTGCCCTCATTGATAACGCAGCTCCCCAGCTCGTGAAGATTGCGCTGAACCAGCATGGTACCCGAGCTCTTCAGAAGATGATCGAATTCATCTCCACCCCTCAGCAGACTCAGACTGTGATTGATGCTCTGAAGCATCATGTGGTTGAGCTCGTTCAGGACCTGAATGGCAACCACGTCATTCAGAAGTGCTTGAACCGTTTGAATGCGGAGGAAGCTGAGTTCATCTACGAAGCCGTGGGTGCTCATTGCGTAGTTGTCGGTACTCACCGTCATGGATGCTGTGTCCTTCAGCGCTGCATTGATCATGCCTCTGGTTCTCAGAAGGCTCGATTGATTGCTCAGATTACCTCGAACTCTTTCGCTCTTGTTCAGGACCCATTCGGCAACTACGTTGTTCAGTACATTTTGGATCTTGCCGAGTCGCGCTTCACCAATCCTTTGTGCAAGACTTTCGCCGGTAACATTCCTTCTTTGTCCAAGCAGAAGTTCAGCTCCAACGTGATTGAGAAGTGTCTGCGCACTGCGGATGGCTTTGCTCGTCATGAAATGATTGACGAGATTCTCTCTGGCAACGAGTTGGAGAAGATGCTCCGTGATTCATTCGCCAACTACGTTGTCCAGACTGCTATGGACTTTGCCGATGCAGAGAACCGTCAACGCATTGTCGACGCCATTCGTCCTATCCTGCCATCGATCCGCCAGACCCCCCATGGCCGTCGCATTGCCGGCAAGATCATGGCCGCGGATGGCTCTGGCCGCTCCAGTGGCCAGAGCAGTGGACAGGTGACCCCCAACGAGGCCACGAACAGCGCGCAGCTTCCCAAGAATGTGGTCCCAAAGTCTTACCCTCCTTTCCATCCGGCTACCAATTCTCTCCCAGCCGCTAATGGCGTCACCGGCTTCAATGGACAGGGATTCTCGTCGGAGGCCGCCTCTCCTCCCAACCCCAGCGCCAGTGAGACTACTGTGATCTACAACCCGCCTCCGCCCGCTGTCAACGGCCACATTGGCGCCCATGGACAAGTTTACGCCTCTTACTATTGAAGTAGGCCTACTTCCTCCTCCCCGTCACCCATGTGCATACCATCTTCAATCTGTACCCATATCGACTCCCACGATGCCATGAATTTCTGATGATTTAACGGATTTCAATTCAAGACTGTCATCATACTGGGGTCTAGTTGCATGTGCCATGATCTTTCTATCATCAGCATTTCATCCAACCCCCATTCCATCTTGTTTCGCCTGCATTTGGCTTTCTCTTCCCATGCATGAAGCAATGCGTCACGACTCTTTCACCATCTGGCAAATATTCACGTGTTGCATCCTACATACATCCTCATACATCTAGCGAAACTCGCATGGTGCAGTCAGCGTTGGGGAAGCCTTGTGCAGCTTCGAGCTCCCCTCGCTTTTGTTCCCCCCATTCTGCCTTTTTTTTGTACTTTTCCCACCAATGGTCCTTGCTGTTCCCTTGATCTACATGACCTTCTCACATGACTCTGAACGACGTTGATTCTTCCCGTCAGCAAGAATTGGCTGTTTATTGATTTGGTCTCGTAGTCATGGTTAACAGCGGACCATCTCCATTTCCTGCACTGTGTTTCCCTAACAATTTACTTCCCTTTCACGTTTATTTTCACCTGTACTCTGCACTCATTTGCTTTTTGAATTGCACCTGTGTTGTGGTGGGTCGTTCTGTCCCAAGAACATATCCAATTGACTAGATGATTTGATAGAGGGCGCCTACGTCTTCTGGGATGGCTCCTTTGGAGCTGGCCTGGTGCTCGTGCTCGTCTCTTCTGTCTCTTCTTCCTCAAATTTATGTTCTACCATTTCGTTTTCACACACTTTCTGCATTTTTGTACTCTAGCACTGAAATCAAATTCGATCTCTACGGAAATATCTTCTTAAGATCGTAGACATGCTCTCTATATTGTTAAGGTAGATTTAAGCTTCGATTAGGTCATCGCCTTTTCCACTGGTTCCTCAGACGCGTCGCCAGAGCACGTGACCAAAGGGGTGACTCGGACCGGAAGTTGTAGGTCGAGACCGCACGCCGCGGCTTCTTGCTGTTTTTAATATCCTTTTGCAGCCAAAGAAGCTGGGATTCGGGACCTGATGCTGCCTGTGAATGTTGCTCGCTCGCTGAGCGCACAATGGCCTTGTCGAGACACACAGGCACGGCAGCTTAGCAGCCTGCTTCATGTAAGTATCTCTCGGGGGTCTCTAGCATCTCCGCACCTATGGAAATTAGACCGGACTACTTCTGCTTTTCAGGCCCGCTGACTCTAGACTTTCACAATAGCCGAATACCCCTAGTCTGCCCACGTTAGTTGTGCACGGTGTGTCTGCCACTTGCAAAACTACAATCCTTCGCGGTGTCCTGTCTACACTCGAAGTACGACACGCCTTCGTCCGCAGCTCGGAATGTATCACGGCACGGCATCTTCTGACCAAAATTCTCTGGAATACCCTTGAGGCTCTGGGTCAGAAAGATGAATGGGAGAAGTACGGAAAAGGTCGGTGCGAGCATGTCAGTACTCTTGCAGTGCTGCTGGAGGAGTGTCTCGCGGCCAGGGCGGAGGAACAGCGTGGAAAGTTTGTGCTGGTGCTGGATGAGATTGATCGCCAGCGGGAGGCACCACCGACGTTACTCTCTGCTCTAGCGCGACTTGGAGAGATTGTAAGTCGTCAAAGCCCCGGGATATTGCCTGCCCCTGGCGAAGTACTGACTTGCTGGCTCTACAGATTCCATCTCTCTGTGTTGTTCTCGTGCTGAGCTCGACTCCTCGACCGCTCTTCTTGCAGAATGCGGCTGTTCCCCATGTCAGCTTTCCTCCGTACACACGGAAAGAGGCCATCGATATTCTACTAGCCTCCCCGATGCCCTTGGTGGAAAATCTGCCTGACGAGACTTCCTCGCGGGTGTATCCACATTTCGTGGCAACAATTTATGACACTCTGGTCGGTCCGACAGCAGGATCAATTCCAACTTTCCGGTCTATATGCCACCAGCTGTGGCCACTCTTCGTTGCACCAGTGGTTCAAGGCGAAACCCCTCCCGGGAATACGGAATGGGACTTTACACGCCTGCTGGTGAAGAACAGAGCCCTTTTCCGGCACCAAGGCGAATCTGCACTGATCCACCGAATTGTGCCCGAGGAGACTTCAGCTCCGAGCAAGACATTACGCAAGCCATTGGCAACCACAGCGGCACCCTCCGCCTTACCTCATCTCCCTTATTTCTCGACGTTGATTCTTACATCGGCATACCTGGCATCTCACACCCCGCAACGACTGGACACCATCTTCTTTTCCAAGTTCTCGTCGAGTTCACTCTCTGCACGTAACAAGCGTGCTCATCATCGTCGCCGACTGAAGGTCCTATCACAGGCACAGGCAGAAGACAGGGCTGCTGCCAAAGACGACCCCTCTACCCCTCGAAAGGGCAAGCGGACCAAAACCCGTATCACCAAATCCACACTCTCCTCCGCATTTGCAACATCCTCGGCAACGACATCCGCCGTCAGCGCAGCTGCGGGCATCACAGGCCCATCGACCATTCTATCCGCTCGTCCGTTCCCGCTAGAGCGGTTACTAGCAATTTATCACGCCGTCGATCCAAACCCACCAGAGAATCCCATCAACACCGCAGCTGTTGCAGACCAGATCTATGCTGAGTTGGCGACGTTGCGCCGTCTGCGTCTCGTGGTTCCCGCTTCAGGTCATGTTGGGTTTGCCAGTACGGGTAGCGGAAATACCAGTTCTGACGCGGGTGAGAAGTGGTGTGTGAATGTATCCGGTGATTGGATTGGGGAGTTGGCCAAGGGAATCGGTGTCGAGGTTGGGGAGTGGCTTGCAGGTGGATTGGATTGATCGTGTCGTACATTCTATTTTATGCACTACCGCGGCGTACAAATATTGGCCCAGTGATCTGGGCCATTTGCATTGGAGTTTGGATTCGGTTATCGGTTGCATGCGAATCACCTTATGGGATGCGAATGAATTATACCCTTTTTTTACGGACTAGATTCTCACCACTGCATCATGTGTAGAACATTGTAAGAATTTGTCACTGGATGGGTTAAAGGAAGATAGGAATAAGGATCAACAATGATGACCTGTAAGACTATCGCAGAAGACACACCAACAAGATGACAATAGGGTATCCCCGAGAAAACCAGAAAGTCACGCCAGACAATAAACAGAACCCACAGAGACGAAGCATACCCTTACCAGACCCATTGGTCTACAGCAGCCTGAGAACAAACCAGCAAGCTAGGTGTCTGCGGGCCGAGCGGGCTCACCTCCCCGGTCGCCTCGAAGCACAAGCCTGTGATGGGCCGGCTATAAGGAGATCTCAAAAGGGGGGAGCGGACAGGTTTGCCAGTGTTCAGAGAGAAGAAACGAACTTTCCTATCATCGGATGCTAAAGAGTGAGAGCGATGAGAAAAAGCGAACATCAATTTAAAGGGCAGAGGGGAGGAAGGCGAGATCTTACCGCATGCCAACAGACCCAACTCGGTGCTCACATCGAAGTCGGGGATCTCTTCGGGCGAGAAGTCGCGGAAAGACAGATATGGGCGGCTGGAGATGTGAGAGCGGCTCATAGGCTTGGGCTTGTGTTGGAGGTTCTGGCTTGCGAAACGGATATCGTACATTTCAACCTGATCTGGCGTGAGCGAGATAAACGGGAATTAGCATATGTTAGAATGCGTTGGCTTACCGAGTTGTAGCCTCCAACAACAATCCGCCACAGATCTACCTTCCGGATCTTCGTGACCGACTGCGAATGCTGCAGCCGCAGCGAGTTCTCACCAGAGCGCACATCGTATAGGAAGACGGACGAGTTGCGCAAGCCCGAGGCGATGACGTCCGAGGAGAGCCACTCGACCGCCTGCACGCTTGCGTGCGATGAGTTGCCATGTCGGCGGAATCCTGGGCCTCGGTTGCTCTGCTCTTTAGGCAGGGGCTTCTGCGAGAGCGACCAGTAGCTGCTCTGGCCCTCGAGGGTGTGCAGCCCGTCCGAGGTGCCGACAGCGAAGAGAGCCTTTTCACCGGTTGGACAGGCTGCCGAGCACCAGAGGGTCTGCGTGGTGCGGATGCGAATAGGGTGGAGGACTGTTAGATGATGGGTTAGTGGAATTCTCTGATTTGTTTTGCTTGATTTGTATTTCTTACATTCGGATGGCCAGCGATAGTCACCACCCTCGTCTGGGTTTGGGAGTAGCCGTGGAGCCAAGAAGGAGTCGCCTCCCGGACCACTGTCCATCGTTGCCCTGTGATTGTTAGTCGGTCGGTTGGACGGAGGTGCAAGATACTGGAGATGTCATACAATAAGTAGCCGGTATGGCTCAAGGAGATCGATGATAGCTGCACATGAATCGTCAGCAGCTTGCATCGTGTTGAGGCACGAAGTGACATACTCTGTAAGGCTCTCTGAAGAGAAGACGCTCCATGGTCTGATTGTATGTCCATTTTGCTTCGTCACAATCAGGGAAGCAGATTCTGCTACGTGTTAGCGAACGCTACCCTCGGAACTTGGTAGAGAATGAACTGACGAGACAGAAGATGCGTTGCCCTGAATTCCACCTAGTAAAGCGTTTGAGTTGATGATCCAATTAATGAGGCGGCGTACAGTACGTACTGGTGATCAGAATACCCGAGCGAGGATGCCGCAGGACATGTCGGATATTACAAGGGCCCGGCCACGGCTCGAACTGATGAAGTTTGGTGCGCTTCAATTGGCTCACGTAGATGCTAGCCTGCCGATCCTGCAGTTCGGGAGCAGAGAACACATGGGTTCCAACCTCCCGGTCCACACCGATGAGTGGGTGATGGAGGAAGCTTGGCTTGCGGACGGTCTCGCGAGCGATCCGCTGACTGACGTGCGCCTGTTTCTCCTGCTCCTATGAGAAAGTCAGCATCAAAATTTTTGATTGTCCGTGGGACGGGGAGAAATTCTAACCTCTTGCTGATTGCGCTTGCGCTTGACGGACTCCTGGGAATACTGAGCACCCGGTGGCGCAGCATGGTTGGCCTGGATCTTGAAGTACTTTTTCTTCTCAGGATCTGGTTGCAAGAAGACCGTATTAGCTTGGTGCTGGTGAACATGCAGGTTCACGATGAGGCTGTGCGACGGCGTCAAATGTGCAGAGTGAATTAGCAGTAAATAGCATGAAGACTGACCGTAATAGAAGCCGGGGATCTCGGGATTCATGTTGGCGGAGCTTTGTGGTGAGGAACAAGATCGGTGTGGCCTCGGTGATAAAGAGAAAGCTTGATATAGCAATTTGAAACACCGGAGAACGAGGAAACAAAAAAGGGTTCGTTAACACTTGCTAAGGTTGGGCGTGAAACATAATACGGTGAATCGTATACGCTGGGTTGGGCGAATTGATGAAAGATTCAAAAAGACAGGCTCACGAGGCCGTCAGATAGGCAACGGCGTGGACAACCATTCCTCGTCAACTATCAGTAAACAAAAAGCTCTTGTTGAAATCAGCGTGTACAGCTTATTCCACCTTCGCCCAGTTGACGGGCTGCTTCAGCGGCATCGATTTTCTTCGATGGCGATGGTGACGTCCGGGCAATTACGTAATATGGTGCCTGAGGCGACTATCCAGGGAACCATGGATGATGGTTGTATAGATCGTTGACTATGCCAGTTACCACGGTTGAACATGGTTGCCGCGACGATTGTCGTCCGTCGGCCGTGGCATAGTTTGATCCTAGAATGGTCGAGGCTCGGAAGACTCGTATCCCAATAAACATATCCATCTTGGTTGCGTCCACATTCGCATCACCCGAAGTATATCTTCGGCACTCACGAATACGAATCACTCCCCGGAAAGGTTCATATGCAATTCAGCCAAATTGGCAGGAACTGACAGGGCTCACTTTTCATCGGAATTTTGACGTGGTTATTCCCCATGCAGAATGTCGTCGCGATTCAATTGAAGCGACCACTGCTGCTTCACTGCGAGAACCATCACATCAGCATGTTCGAGACTCAGGGTAGACGAAAGGTCTCGGACATGACGAACAATGAGAAAGAAATTCTGAAGAAAAATGAGACCATCGTATATTCTGCCTCCAGTTGTTGGCTTGGTCACAATATACCTGGAAGCTTGCCCAGTAGCAAACGACATCGCTGCATGACTTGAGGTTTAATACCTTTAAATTCCGTTTTTGTCTTGCCCAAAGTGATATAGAGCCAGAAACTGCCTTGGAATCATGCTCAGACTTGAGGGAACAGCACCGAAGGACACTAGCAGTCCCAATGGAGCCGACACCTCTTGAGGTTCGTATACTCGGGCAATTGTTGCGGGGTGCAACCGTCGTCCAAGCGCTTCATGCCCTTCCTCTGCTGGCAGCCTCAACTTGGCCGTTGGCTCGCTCTTGCTCACTCGAGCCGAATCTTATTGACCCTAGACACGCGTCCCATGCCATAATAGGCTTCCCTGGTGATCTTCCATAGAAAACTCCAGTCAGACGCTTCGCACTGGCCCGAAGAAGTAGTCGTACCTTCTCTTCCTGTCGTAGAGAGATGTGCCCGTATTCATGGGAGGATGCTCAAGACTGTTGTGCCCCCCACTAACTTCCTCCTTGCCCTTCCTCCCATCACTTCTCCCGCACACCCATTCATAACACCTCTTCCTTTCAGTGTTCTTCATCATCATCAGATACACCTTTTCGATGCCGCCCAAGGCCGTATCCAGGCCTTCATCCCCGAGGACTTTTGATCCTTTTGATATCCGCAACATGTCATTCAGCAGCCACCCTCCGGATCACGCAAGTGACCAGGAGGACAAGGATGCTTTGGCATCCCCTGCAGCCTCTAACCGTCCTAATTCTGACACCTCTGGTGGCTTCAGGCTTGAGAGTTCTGTTCAACGAGAGTCTACTCAACAGGAGTCTGTCAAGGACATTGAGCTTCTCATCACTGAGCTTGAGGAGGAAGATGGTAAAGAGCCTGACCCAGAGGCGATCACCATTGCTGAAGGAAACGGTCTCCGCTATCAGCCTGATCTGCTCGAAACCGACCTCAACCTGGGCTTGAGTGATGCAGAGGTCATCGCTGCACGCCGCAAGTATGGCAGAAACTGCCTGAAGGAAGAGCGCCGAAACAACATGGTGAAGTTCTTGAAGCTTTTTGTCGGACCGGTGCAGCTGGTCATGCTGGTACGTTACCATGCCCAGGCACATACTTCCTTTTTGCGCTGCATATGGACGTAAGCTAACAAAGGTACTTCAACAGGGCTCCGCGATTTTGGCTAGCGGCATGCAGGATTGGGTTGACTTTGCAGTCATCTGCAGTCTGCTGATGCTCAATGCAGTCGTCAGCTTCGCCCAGGAATATCATGCAGGAAATATTGTCGATAGCCTTAAGAAGACACTGGCACTCAAGGCTACTGTGACCCGAAATGGACATGTCCTGGAGATAGATGCAGGGGAAGTGGTTCCTGGTGATGTAGTTCACCTTGAAGATGTAAGTTCTTCCTCAACCCTCGTCAGTATAATGCAACAACCTATTGACTTGTTTTGCAGGGCACAATCATTCCAGCCGATGGTGTCATACTCAGTGAAGGAGCTCACTTACAAGTCGACCAGTCGTCCATCACCGGTGAATCTCTCACAGTTGATAAACATCACAATGACAATTGCTTCGCCTCATCCACCGTCAAGCGAGGAGTTTCCCTTATGATTGCAACTGCAATTGGGGATCAGACCTTTGTTGGACGGGCTGCGGTACTCGTCAATCTTGCGGATAACGGAACAGGTCATTTCACTGTGGTCCTGAACGGCATCAGTATGATTCTTCTGGCCCTCGTGATCATGTCTTTGTTTGTGGTCTGGGTGGGATCCTACTACCGTTCAAACCCGATCATAGACATTTTGCAGTTCACACTGGCAATCACTGTCGTTGGAGTACCAGTTGGTCTTCCGGCTGTTGTCACCACCACAATGGCTGTCGGTGCATCCTACCTGGCCAAGCGACAAGCAATTGTGCAGAAACTATCCGCCATTGAGTCACTGGCAGGAGTTGAGATTCTCTGTTCCGACAAAACAGGCACCTTGACCCGCAACAAGCTTGCCCTTGGTGACCCGTACACAAGTCCCAATGTCACCCAGAACGACCTCATGTTGACCTCATGCCTGGCAGCAAGTCACAAGAAGAGAGGAATTGATGCCATCGACAGAGTCTTCCTCAAAGCTCTCAGGGCGTATCCTGAGGTAAAGGTAGCGATTGGATCATACAAGGTCATCGAGTTCCACCCATTTGATCCCGTTTCCAAGAAGGTCACGGCTGTTGTTGAGTCCCCTGACGGTGAGCGAATCATCTGTGTCAAGGGTGCACCTCTTCCAGTGCTGCGAACTGTCAAGGATGACCGCCCCATCGACGAGCTTGTTGAAACTGCATACCTTGAGAAGGTCACCGAGTTTGCCAGCCGCGGATTCCGTGCCCTTGGTGTTGCTCGCAAGGTTGGTGACCAGCCTTGGCAGATTCTGGGAATCGTACCTTGCTTGGACCCTCCTCGTCATGATACCGAGAAGACTATTGCTGAGGCTCAGCGTCTCGGGCTTTCCATCAAGATGCTGACCGGAGATGCCGTGGGCATTGCACGAGAGACCGCCCGTCAGCTCGGACTTGGCACCAACATCTACAATGCGGAACGCCTGGGTGTGACTGGTGCTGGCGACATGCCTGGCTCTGAAGTCAATGACTTTGTCGAGGCTGCGGATGGCTTTGCGGAGGTATTCCCTCAACACAAGTACAGCGTCGTGGAGATTCTCCAAAAGCGAGGTCATTTGGTGGCCATGACTGGAGATGGTGTCAATGATGCTGCGTCGCTGAAGAAGGCTGATACTGGTATTGCGGTCGAGGGTGCTTCCGATGCTGCGCGCTCAGCTGCGGACATTGTTTTCATGGCTCCCGGCTTGTCTGCCATTATTGACGCCATCAAGCTCTCCCGGCAGATTTTCCACCGCATGTACTCGTATGTGATTTATCGCATTGCCTTGTCACTGCACTTGATGATCTTCTTTGGCCTGTGGATTATCTCCATGAATTCGGTCATGGATCTCCGCTACATTGTCCTGCTGGCTATCTTCGCCGACATTGCCACGCTGGCCATTGCCTATGATAATGCGCCATTCTCGATTTCCCCGGTCAAATGGAACCAGCCCAAGCTATGGGGAATCGCCATCATCATGGGCTTCATCTTGGCGGCGGGGTCCTGGATTGCATTCGGCACCATGCTCCTGCATGGGGAGAGTGGCGGTCTGGTACAAAACTTCGGTAACCGCGATTCGGTGATGTTCGTTGAGATCACCCTCACTCAGAATTGGCTGATCCTCGTCACTCGTCATATCGATGGGCCTTTCTGGAAGAACCTGCCATCGTTGCAGCTGCTAGTGGCGGTTCTGGCCGTCGATATCACCGCGACGCTGATGGTGGTTTTCGGCACGTTCGGTCATCCGGCCACCTCCATTGTGGCCGTAGTTCGCACCTGGATCTTCTCTGTCGGCGTTGTTGTTATACTTGGAATCGTGTATAACTTTCTGCAGAACTCGCCAGGGTTCGACGACCTCATGCATGGTCGGAGCCTGCGAGCCAAGGCTCGAGAGCGGTCCTGGGAGGACTTTTGTAAGTAACCCCTCCTGTTCTTTCGAAGCTCAGAGACATGAATTGTATTAACCAGTCACAGTGCTCTCTCTGCAGCGGGTTTCGGCCCAGCATGAGAGATCGACTTGAGAAGTGAGCCTGGGAAAACTCCCCAGAGACTCTCACTCTCAAGGAGATGGGCGATGGCGTTCGCTGGCGAGGCCCATGCAATGTGGGCTCTCGTCAAAGATATCAAAGGGGTGGATCGGAGGATGGAGAGAAGGTGAATGGTGTGAGTTTTGATTTTGTTGTGAAAGGTCTGGGCGAGAGTTGTCCACCATGATATGTTGACCACGAGGCAGTCCATTCTTAGCTCCGTATGTTTTACGACAGAAACGGAAATTAGCCTCTTCGTGGCCTATTATGGTAAATTTAGATGCTCTGTCTTTTTTTCGGTTGGCCCAATTAATCGAATTTGTTTGATTACAACTCTCTTTCCATTGCTCGGTAGGGATTCTCCGGGTCTTGTTCCTCTTCCTCGGCGGATTGTATAGTCTTAATTACCTTACATGGACTTCCTACAGCCACCGAGAAGGGCGGAATGTCTTTTGTGACCACAGAGCCTGCTCCAATAGTACAGCCCTCGCCAATCGTCACTCCAGGGAGAATCACGACATTACCACCAATCCAACAATCATCACCAATTCGCACCGGATGTCCAAACTCGATATACTTCCGCCGGGACAAGACACTCGTCTCATGTCCGGCAGTGTAGATCCCAACGTTCGGGCCCATTTGAACTCGATCCCCCAGAATTACCAGAGACGTATCAAGGATACTTAGGCTGTAATTGCCATGTAAGAACATGTCCACAATCCGAGAAACCGCAGAAATCTGGACGCAAAGCCACGAATAGGTAAACGGGAAAACAAGGGCACCGCCGACTTACTTCCAGTTGATAAAGCAATCCCGCCCGATGACGACATTGCACCCGTAATCCGGCCGGAATGGCGGCTCGACAAACGACCCCTCGCCCACCCGTCCAACCAGCTTTTGTAGAAGTCCAAAGCGGACGTCCCTGATCTGTTCGGATGGCACAGTCCGTGGGTCTAGGTTGTTGTAGTCGTTGGTCAAGATGCGGCAGCGGTGTCGGGCTTCTTCCAGGCTTGGGAGGAGTGGATTGTAACTAGGGAACGTAGCAGGTTAGGCAGTCCGTTTTAGAATAGCAAATAATACTCTCCGATACATCTAGGCCATCAAAGTGATAGACCACCGGGTGTCAACACGTACAGCATGCCCGATATCATCTTCTCATAATCGTCACTCATCGGCACCCCGGCCAGATCGCGGGCAATCGCTATCAGTTCAGGACGTTTCGCCGAGGATGCCATTATGGGCGGTTTTAGAAGCGCTGATCTTGTTGTATATGCTCTCCAAGTATTAGAGTTGAATATGGGATATTGGAGCGATTGGGTTGTCTCGAAGTTGGGGTATGTCAGATAGCAGATGCTGGCGGGGGATCAGCGGCCCAAAAGAGTACGGGGAGGGGCCCGGAGATTTCTCGGAGCGGGCTCATACATTGGGATTCTACAGATTGGTAGCCTCTTTCTTTCATGACTACATTTACGAGGAACTCAAAAAGAAATATCCAGGAATCCTAGTGTCGTCAATTTCGAGCATGGTAGAAACAGATCAACATACTCCTCTCATTACCGCCAAAAAAAAGTAGGTAGACCGGCCCGCCCGTTGTGTGCCCCGGATGTATGCAATAACCCACCCATGCACCGTAGAAACGCCCCCGGAAAAGACAGAAAAAAAAAGAGGAAAAGGAAACATTTTCAACCAGACATGCAGCTTGTGGCTTCGCAAAAGACAAGCTGTTCCTGTACCGGGAACTCTGTCACTGACTCTCCGGCAAAAGACCGCGCGGCTGGACCAGAGGCCCCACGGACTCGGCGGACGAATGCAGCGCGATACCAATATTCTCTTCCTTAAAGGAATTGGCTCGCTCTTCATCTTCATTGAGAAGCTTTCGCTGCTTCTTGTACATCCGCCAGAAGACCATGCTGCCGTGAATCTGCGCTGCGGAGAATGCAATGTGAAGCAGAGGTGTAGCCACTTTGAAGGCTATCTGCCAGCGATCCCAGAGAGTTCCGAACAGCCACATCGTCACAATCGTCTCACAAGTGGTACCGACTGCAGTCGTAATGCAGGAGAGAAGAAAGACCATGCTGAGAAACTTGTGACGATCAGGCCAGATGCGATAGAGAACGATGGCCACGTGGGGGAAGAATTCGGACACTATATCGAAAGCACCTGCGGTGGGGTATTAATATTTGATTTCGTGACATACCGCGGATCTTGGGAGTATATATCACTTACCCCATACCGTGCACAGAATAAACTCAATATCAGCATCTGGCTCACGTGCCAGTCTCAAACTAATCGCAATCGCCGATTGTCCAATGATGATGGTCCCTATATGATGCAATATCGCAACCGGAGACAGCTTAGACCGATACAGCAGCTCAAAGATGTACATGGCAATCAGCATCTGAGCAACGACGATGAGCATGTCTCCCATGGTGACCACGGAGTTTAGGTGGGGAGCGAACGGCGTGCTGAACGTTTGCTTGCCAAATGTGATGACCACGAATGGATAGGCGGCGATAGCAAGGATGATGATCTTGGTGACACCGGCAATGTGATGATTGACGAAGCCACGGCGATTCTGCTCATTCATGTTGGAGAAGATGGGGCCATAGAGCCACTTGATCAGGAAGCCCTCGAGGATGTAGAAGCGGATAAGGAAGAAGATGACGAGAATGATAGAGATGATCAGGGCGGAGAATGGGGCGAGCTTGGAGATCTCTTGGAGAGGTTTCTTTTTCAAATTCTCGCCAGCATGGCGAGCAGCCAGGTCGATCATGATGGGCGCGGTGTAAATGTGCAAAGCGGACAGATGTAGAGAGATGTGGAGATCGGCGCAAGAGGATGAATAGAAGCAGGACGGTGGCAGATGGGAAGGCGATGGGAAGGCAAGGAAGAAGAAGTAGGTGGGTGATAAGGGGAGGAAGGTCAAGGATCAAAGTAACAAACGTAGAAGAAGAGAAGAAAAAGCAGAGTTACAGACGGTCAATCTGATACTCTCCGGTTGGCAGAGTCTAGATCGCCATGTCAATTAGGAAGGAGTGTATAGATATGGCGGCGTAAGGATGAACAGAATGTCGGGCAAAAAGAGTAAGGATAGCAAGAACGGACACTCCACGAGCGATGAAGAACTTCAGTCTACTTAAAGACAAAATTTGCTTAAACTTGTACCCCCTTTGCCCCCCATCTTACGCCCCAGAAAAATCCATGCCATGATCCACACCCGAGGCAGCCTTCTCAGCCTGAGCACGACAGGAACCAAATAGGGTTACCCCAATTGGTTAGGCCAGTGGTGACATTCCGTGAGTTTTAAATAACATGTGGCCACAAGCTCCATTACCATTCTAGGAGAGAAAAAGCCAGTCTAGTTGACTAGTGGTTTGCCAGCCTGGAAAGTCGATCTCGTCGATCCCGTGGAAGTAGTTCGTCCTGCCGTTCAGCGGTTTTATACTTTTCCTGTAGAGTACGATAGGAAACAAGTCACGAGTCAATCTGGTTTTCGAGAACGCCGATAGATGGTTTCAAAACAATTGACACAAAATTCCGAACACAGAAGAAAGGGTACAGGGCGAAGTCGATCGACCCTCAGATCTTCCGTTGGGAGCATGTCTTTGGTTGATTCAGGGGGCCAAGCTTTCAAGCGACGGCAGGTGAAGCTTATTGGGAACAATTGAGCCCGCGGATTGGCGCAGATTAGGCTCCCTGCAACGCTAGTCCAGGGTCCATGGGTTAACGCGCTCGGTCGCCTATTCGTCTTATTGGACTCGAATGTTTCATACCCCCTCCCATCTGACACGAGGATAGGCAACAGCGTATTTGGCTAACCGTTAAGGGGAAAAAAGAGGCTGATTGTGGCTTCCGGTCATTGGAACATTGTCCCGCTCAGGGCTCAAGAGGACAGATGAGGAAGCAATGGACCGTGTTCGCTCGGCCCCCTTTACAAACCTTTTCCCCAAAGGCAATCTTCCCATGGATCACGACATTTGGAGTTGGGCGTGGGGGGGGCGCATATTCTTGCGATTAGGTCTTTGTCGTATGTACTATTTAGGATTAAGCTGTGGAACTAGCGAGTCGTCTAATTTGTTGGAACCTCGGAAAGGTAAAATTAAGTTGCCTAAACCTGCAGTACCCGCAGCTCCTCGCGAAGTATTGCAGAATTTTGCAGTCACGGCTTACAATGCAAAGCGGAGATTTTCCTTCGATGAAAACGTGGTGAAATGGTTGGGTGAGCGCTTGATCTGCCTTTCCTGATCGGGTCTGGAGATGTAGTATATTCTGATTATTCTCATTGCATTTGCATCGCTTGGAAGTTACAGACGAGGTCTGATTGCACATAGCACAATTCTGTGTCTCGTATGCTCTACTCTTTTTAATCTGGAGATGGTAACCTCCACTCTCATACAACCGCTCTGTCCACTTCAGAGAAAAGTCTGCTGTGAACATGAGTGTTGCCTCGAATAGACTCGATAATATACCTGCAAGAGTGATTGCTAGATGGTACGACGCATAAGCAATTCAGGGCCCCCGTAATTGACGGCCCATCAGCCCAACAAGGCTCGATACGCCGAGAGTAGGACCTAGTTTACTTGGGCATAGTCGCAGTCATCGCCAGCGTGACCATAAACAGCCGAGTCGATGTGCACCGGAAGGGAAATCAAACAAGCAAGATACCACGGACAACGCCCCGAGCGCCTGACGGGTCTCTAGCAAAAGTTCACGATGCTACTAATGACTGATGCTTAGCGACCGGCTTAAATGACCCATCATGTCAGCCAAGGAGCAGCCAAGGAGCCGCCAAGAAGCCGCGAAAAGAGCAAACCCCGCATATACGAATGGCCATGGGACAGAAGATGTCGACATTCATCTCACGTATCGTGCGGAGGAGGGGAGTAGAAAACTAGCCTAAACGACCACGGCCTGCTCGAGTGTCCTGAGAAAGTACACGGATTCTTCTAAGCAACCGAGTGGGAGAAAGACCCGCTGACTCACTTCGGAGTATATGAAACGGCCGACATGCAGGCAACAATACTTACATATTGTCTGCATTTCAAGCACTCGGACTATCTGAACACAATTGTACAGGGCTATTATTGAACATGCGGCTGATGGCAAGGGGGGAAGATCACTTCGGCGCGAGTAGACCAGACCCACTCAATGCGGTTCGCAATTTTATTGGAGGCTTTCAAAGTAATACAGAATTACTGCCGTCGAGGTCAGATTGTATGTGGGATAACTCATCAGGCCTTCGAGTACGCCTTGTACGAGCATGAACGGTAGTACTGTGGTTGATGCACAGGCCAGTAAGCTTGACCGAGAGAACGAAGAGAACAAACAGAGACTTAAGATAAGCTTGAGCCTCATCCTTGTATTACGTAGATCTTCAAAGAAGGAGTTTCAATCTTGAATCGGAGGCATACCGAAGACCTTACTTCAGGTCTTGGAACTATAATGGATCATATTACGGCTGGGTAAACCCCCCTGGACCCTGGAGAGCATGAATAAAGACTGAAAGGGGCCATTTCACACAATACCAGATTCTTTGTATTCTCCAAGTCCTTTCTCCATGACTTGATGAATAATGAATCACAGCTTTAGCTCATCAGATCGCTCATTATACTCTCAATCCTTTTAGAATTTAGAGCCCGGTAGACATTGATGTGTCAGAGTATTTTGTACATGCACCAGAACCCCTGTTTGGTCTTAGCTTTTAAATATTTCTTGCTTCTCATTCGAATCTGGATCTGGTATGTCTAGGTCTAGGCCACCGAGTTTGTGTTGCAGCGCTCCATAGTGCCTGATCAGCATCGTTTTGCGTGATTTCAATGCAACGTAGACCAAGAATCAATCTGAATCGAAGCCAACACGATGCTGATCTTGGCTATCAATCAATAATGCCTTCCGTGGACATATGAAAAGCCATCAATTCGACTATAAAGTTTTCACTCTTCTGCATATTCTCAAACCTCAAGAATGTCGTTTTTGGCATAAACGTTGACCGCCATCCGGAAGTGACTCGGAGTACGGTCCCTGAGCGCCTAGTAGAGCCGGTATTAAAGCAAAGCTTAACGAGAACAGGCGTGGGAAAACAAGAATTCGAGAGATATCCATAGATTTGTGAACAAGCACAGCCCTGTCCCATTGTCAACTCAGACATGCAATGTTCAAGATCTCTCGCCGAGTCTATTGGGAATGCTAGACCTGCAAGTTCCATAGACGAATGAAAGTAAATGTAGGCTCGAAATCTTCAATATCCACATTCAAGTTCTTCCCAGTCAGAAGAACCCCATGTCCAGCTAATCCTCAATTCCTCCTGGGAGTCAAATATTCCAATGTACCTTCAGCCCATTGGCCGCTCTCTCAAATTTTGCCAAGCGAGACAAAAACGACCGAAATACCTTTTCCATCAAAGAAGCATCACTCATATCAAAAGAAGCCTCCCGTGCCCAGGACATTGTACCGGGATGACCATCAATAGCAGCCATGAACTGGCTAAGCTGGCATGTGAGCGAGGGTGCATCGTTCTCGAAAAGATAAAGCACCTCATCCAAAGCTCGACGCCATCGATGGACAAATTCCGTAGCCGTTTTCTGAGTACTGAAAGTGCAGTTGATCCAGTTGGCCCACACGTAATGTTTGGCTGGTCCGTGAAACATACCCTCAATGATGTGGTATGCATCGGAGCCCGTCTTGGCCAATCTAACATGGAACTGGAGATGAGATCCCAGAGTGACCAGAAAAAGAGGTAGCAGCTTCTGATCGATGGCTTGCCAAGCCGAAAGAGAGGCATTGGGCTCGTGGACGGTTTTGTTGATGTGGTCGACTATTTGATCCGCAGAGATAGATTCCAGGGGAACGATGTGCTGTTCGGCGAGACCCTCGCGCACGACATTGTCATCGGGGAGATAAAGCTTGTGCAAGACTGGTGGCTTGTTCGCGCCCGTCAGTGTAGGCCAGAAGCGACTGTCTCGCTGTTTGAGAGCGCGGCGGAGGCGGCTGTGCCATCGAGTGTAGTTGGTATGATCTTTGAGTTTCCCAACATCTTTAGCCAAATCTTGCATCATAATCTCCATTTCTGAGGCCATCCCGAGCATATAGCGGTTGGACGTCGGGCTGGGTTGCGCCTGCAGATAGATAACGCCGCAATCCGTGACACGACGGCACGAGGGCACGAAGCTGATGGTGTAAGACAGTATCACCTTCAGAGCTCGTGAGCGATGTGATTAGCTTTCGGAAGTGGAACGAGTAGAAGGTTATACGTAGGGAGGTGCCGGAGTGAGAGAAAACAGGCAGCAGAATACGAGGTGGATGGTAGCATGCGAGAAGTACCTGATCGACTGTACTGTACCTTGGCCACGTACATGTTCTTGCGGCTACCACTTGCACGAGACTGGTGACATCCATAAGAGTGCTGTTACTTTGCGTATAGCCTGACTTTTCAAAGGGCGGAATATAATTTGGCATAGAATCTAAATTCGTGAAGAAAAGGCTTTATTTATGCCTATTACTGCGTGAGAACACCACATTCTCTTCGTACCAAGTATCATGTATTTCTAAGCAACATCGAGCCTTGTGCTCTGCGATAATTTCAAGATGCGGTGAGAATCCTAGGTAGCAACATGGGATGTAATAATCAAAACTTTAGTCGCAGAGGCAACTAATTGGCTCCTTGAGCCGTTGTGTTTAACTTTAATGTCGGAATCGGGGATTTCCTTAGATCGGGGCCGCGAAGTATCGCGAATTGCGGTCACCACGCTTGATTGGCTTTGGAGTGCACCGTAGCTACCCAAGTTGCTCAACACCGCAAGTATCAAGGCCATGTGTAGACAAAATGTAATTTCATTCCCTTTCCAGCACATTCCTATTCTTTTCTAGCTACAAGTCATTGTAATGTCGGTATAATGATCAATGATTCGTTTAAGATAGTGATAGACAGGGCTCTTAAATACCTAGAGCTTCGAATGGCCTCTCAAATTCAACTCGGCCATCAATGGCAGCGTTAGGTTTCCGCCTAACACAACAAATCATTATATCAGTCAGGAGTTTTCTCCCAAATAATGTCCAAATCGGCAACTGAAAACTGACACCATATCTTGATTGCTCCCGTGGGAGCTTTGAAGACTCCGATTACTCCTTCCAGAAAAAGTGGGAGTTATCCCAACTACCTGATCACCGATCACTGCTAGACGCTGTCGAAGCTTTTTTTCACAGCTTTTCACAAGTAACTCCCACGAATCAAATCCAGCCAAACTGTTCACCCTGTGGCTGCAGAAGCCGCACAGCGTGAGAAATCCAATGCTCTTCCGTATTAGCATCAGCATACGCTGCTGATCTCCCAGCCAATTTTGCAGCCAATCCCGAGGTCATATGCCAAAGCTCGTCACTATCAGGCAAAGCAAATTGCAAGTCAGCCAGAGACAGCAGATGTCTCCCAGACCGACATGATAGCGCCCAGCTGCTGTAATCAGGTACCTCGTCCAGCTCCCTGGGATCATGGAGTCGAACTCGCTGGCATATTCGATACAAGGATAAGGCAAAACGTTTTACTTCCTCGATACCAAGCCAGACAAATACTTCGGGGTTTTCTCTATTGTTGAATTGGGAGAGTATTGAGGGGTAGAACAGGATATTTCGTTTGCAACAGCTGCGAACGAGAGCGCGAAGGAGTTGAGAAGGTAATTCGGGCAAGTTTGAAGCCAAGTCCAGATTGGAAGGTTCTTGATTTTGGAGGAGGGAGAAAATCATTTGTAGCAGGATCCCTTGATATGTTGCTAAAGGCCAAGCAGGAGAATCAGAGACGCGGATGTGCGGACTTTTCCCAGCTGTCCCATAATCCTCTGATACAGCCCAATTATCCTAGAGTATGATGCATTAATATTGTCCAGCGTAAAAGCAAAGGATTGATAACTTACCCTCTGCTCATATATGCAGGAAATCAACTTCTTATGCAATTCCTTCGCCCTCTCCTGCGCACTTTTCTCCCTGGTCACCCACATCCCCATCATCGTAACCGATTGAAGCAGAAAAGCCGGTTCTCGAGTATGATCGAACGTTGCTGGATGCAAAAAAGGCCATTCCGAATGAAATTTATCAAAATAAGCTTGGACATAGGGTGCAACTCTGCACGGACTCGATTCAAGCCCTTCCGATCGAGCAATCGAATTCGAATTCGTCCTTGACAATAGCAATTCCCGTTGCGACCGTTCTGAATAAGAGCACTTCTTCCCCAGTCGAACACACCTATTACATGGATCATTTCCATTACATTTCGACCTCCGCGCGCGACAATAATTACAGGCCCGCGTTGCCCTGGATGATGTCAACTCTTTATCTGGATGATAAGAGCGAACATGATGTCTTAGAGTGTCGCTTCGAGCAAAGGATCGGTCACAAAAGGGACATTCGAACGATTGAGATTTAGAGTGGAGTTTTGCATGGCGGGTCAAGTGTTCTTTGCGTCGGTAGCTAAGGCCACAGCCGGGGAAGGGACATTCGAAGGGGGATGGTGTCATTGGAAGAGACAGGCTGGAAGAATCATTGGAAAAACCAAAGAGAGACCACTTGAAGCAATCAGGATCTGTCAGCTGTACACTTTTGGGTTACGGAGCTGATAGGGGGCTCTTCTTATAGCCGTCGTTCGGGGTTAATCATAGCATGGCCGTTAATGGGATACCGATGGGATACCGACATGGTGGTGACGAGAACTGGTGGACCGCCTGAAAAGGCTTGGCATCACATAGCTTTGGTCCACCCGCAGCTATCTATATTCAGTGTGAACAGCACATTTACAATCTGATTACCAGCACATGATTCATGAAATTAGATCGATTATAAGTTATCGTAAACTACACTACACTAGTGGGGAGGACAAGCACATTGAGACAAAGACAATTGTCGATCGATTCCTGCGCAGGCTCTCACATGGGGGAATGAAATTCCGAATGAGGCCACTGAAAGCGCAGCATGATGACGAAGGACTAGATGAAGGAAAAGAAAAAAATGTACACAACGCTGAGGAGGGGACAGATAGGAAGGATGAGGCGGGATAGGTCAGAGGTCAAAGATAGGAGAGGAAAGACAAATAGTCATAAAGGAAAGGCATCATGAAAAAAGAGAGTTATGTGTGGATGATATGTGCACGAGGGGGAAGAGGAATGAGGGATATGGGTTTATGTTTGATTCAAAGTTTAAGACTTTGAGGTCAGATAGTCCGCAGCCTGGCAGAAGTCAGTTACGACGTTCTTGAGCGTTCAAAGTAGCCATAGATCATCTCACCTTATCAAGGTTGTAGTCGAACTTCTCCAACGCCGCAAGCGAGTCGTCACGAGGAAAGCCCATGCCTGTTAATCGCTGCAGAATCAGGTCATCTTCACCAGAGTCGTTGTTGAGGGCCCAGCCGGGAGACTTGGAACTCGCGCCATGAGCAGTCTCCTCTGCGGCGGGCTTAGCACTTGCGAAGAGAGCGTCCCAGTCGTGATCATCAGCCTTGGAATCACCTCCGTTTGGGGAGGCGGTGGGCTGGGCAGTCGCAGCTTGCACATTGTTGTCAAAGGAGAAGAAATCGGCGGATGCACCCTGGCCAGCATCGGCGCTGGAAGAAGCACCGGGCTTGCCCTGGGACGGCGAATCGAATGAAAAGTCAAAGTCCGTGGTGTTCTTGTTATCGTGGCCCTCGTCATGCTCGTCGTCCTCATCCTCATCATCGGCTTCCTTTGCCGGGGCAAGATTGAGTCCAGCGAAAGCGGCGTCAAAGTCAGGTCCGCCGGTCTTGGCACCACCAGTCATCACTGGAGCAGCAGCCTCTGGTCCGAGGTCTCGCTGGGACTTGTTGGCGATCACCGGTGCGCCAGTACTAGACTCAACGGAGTGAGGAGCATCCGGGGCAAGGGTGGGATCGGCACGCTCAGGTAGCAGACCATTGAACTCCGGAGGCATGTGGCTAGCATCTCCAGCAGTGGTGGCCTCATACTGAGGAGGGCTTGCCTGCGCATCGGCGGATGGCGGCTGAGCCGATCCCGGAGCAGGGAAGGCAGCAAGTTGAGCAGCGTCGATGGAGTCAGCCTGCTTCCCCTTCTTGGCAGTCGTGGGAGAAACCGGGGTAAAGTTATCGTCGAACCCCAAAGGGCCCTCGTCATCCGAGCTCTCATCCTCCTCCTCGTCATGGTGCAACTCCTGAATAGGAGGGAACTCCGAGGAAGAGGCCGCCGCAGTAGCACCATTGGTCTTCTCGCCCGTCTGCTGCTTCATAGTAGCAAATGCCTCATCAAAGTCATTCTGGTTCTGAGACTCTGATCGTTTGTGAGCCTTGCTCCCAAAAAGCTCATCGAAAGACAGGTCCTTTGCCGGCTCCTGATTTCCAGTGGAGGTAGGAGAAATCGCAGATGGGGGCTGCTCGACAGCAGCAGCGGCTATCGCTGCCTCGGGGGCCGCTGGAACCTCATCGAATGGCGAACGAGCAGGTGTGCCCTCGAAAGCCGGAGTAGAAGTCTTGCTGTAGTCGCTGGATGCGGCTACGGATGGTGGACCACCTTGCTCACTAGCTTCCTGTGGAGTTGCCATGTCCGAAGCATCAGGGCCTCCGAAACGGCTAGCAGGTGGCGAAACCATGGTGGAAGACGTCACCGACTGGCTATCACCGAAAGGAAGGAAGTTCGGGGTCATCTGGCGAGACTGGCTGAGTGGCGGGATCTCAGACGCAATGCCGGGGAATGCGCCAGGCACAGAGACAGCGGGAACTGGCGAAGCAGACGGAGTTGGGACATTCGAGGTAACGGGCGACTTGGAGCTAGCCAGCGGCGACTCGGCACGGAATGAGGTGGGAGGAGGGCCAGCAGCGGAAGGAGCCGCAAAGGTTTGACCAAAGAGGTTATCAAAGGCCTTTTGCTGATCAGTAGGGCCATCGGGAGAGAGCGCACGCTCACTGGAGCTGCCAGTCGCGGTCCGACGGAAGAATGGGTTCGTGTTCTGGCTAGCAGTAGAAACGGCGGGGCTAGCCACCTCAGCAGCAGAGCTCACGGGGGTGGCAGTTTCGGTGTACTGCGGTGTTTCCTGGGCAAGAGTATCGATTTCACCCTGGATCTTATCACGCTCACCCTCGACGGTAGCCAGCTGCTTCTTGTTGATTGCGACGAGGCCCTTTTGCTGACGAGCATTGGAGCGAGCCTTCTCCAGCGCGGGCTTCAGCTGAGCAACTTCCGCGTTGGCCTGGCGAATCTTCTCCTTCAGACTAGCATTCTCCTGCTGGTCGGCAGCCAGGGCGGTCGAAACCTGGGTATACTGGTTCTGCAGATCCTGACGGCCACCTTCAATCAGAGCATACTCTTGCTGAAGCTTGGTAGTCTCGGCTTTGGAAACTCTAAGGCGCTCCTCCAAGGCTTTGAAATTGGCAACCTCCTGTTCATACATAGCACGTGCCTGAGCAAGGCGAGCCTCAAAGTCACGCTTCTGCTGAGAAGTTTGCGAAATGCTCTGCTCAGCCGAAGTACGCTTCTCTTGCACGGTGTGCATCTCCTTCGCCAGAGAACCGATTTGATTCGAGAGGTTGGCAAGATCACTGGTCTCCTGAGTGAGCTTCTTGGACTCCTCGGGGTCATTGTCTCCCAGGAGATCATCGGATGGTGGCGGAGGTGAGCGAATGACTGGAGTTCCCGCCGATGCACCCGTTACTTGGGGTTGCAATGTCTGTCCGAATGTCGAGGTCGGGATGAACGGCTTGAATGTTGTGGATGTAACGGGCGGAGTAGCCCGGGAGGCTGGAGATCCTGGCGTGTGGAATGCAGCATTGGAGCCACCAGTCGACTGAGGGAATTGAGTCTGTGCGACTGGCGGTACGGGAGAATCAAGGCCGAACAAATCATCCGCGGCGGATCGAGGGATGGGGGCTGGCGCGGGAGCCGGAACTGGTGCAGGCGCAACAGAAGGTAAAGGAGCCTGACGGCGCATGGAAGGCGGAATCAAGGCCGGAGGAAGCACTTGGGGGAGAGGCTCCTTTCCACCGCGCTGGAGCCTCACAAGGTACATGGCCACGGCGAACTCATCGCGGCTAAGCTGACCATCAGCATCGATATCAGCAAGGTCCCAGATCTGCGCGAGGACTTCCTCGGGCAGCTGAGCCTTCATGAAGAATCCAACAGCCTGGTCGCCAGTGATCAGTCCGAGCTTGGCGGTATCAACGGTCTCAAAGATAGCATCGAAATGCGTCTTTTCTTGAGGACTGATCAGCCAGTCTCCTGTCGATTGTGCGGAGAGCGGACCACCGAATGCCGGTCGACCAGTGTGATTGGGGCTCATTGGAGTACCGGTTCGCTGAGGACCAGTGAATTGCTTAGGGATAGACGGGACAGGGGGCACGTCTGTGCGAGCGCCGAAAGAGCCCCGGCCGGATCCGCGTCGAGCTGCGGCCTCATAGAGACCAGGAGGCAATGTCTGAGGGATGCCACGAAGAGCGCCAGATTTGAAGGATGTGAGGAGGTGCATGGCAATGATGAAATCGGTGGCATCGAGAGCTCCACGCTGCTTTGTGTCTGCAAGATTCCATATCCGACCCAGTACCTCATTGGGTAGCCGCGCACGTTCGAATATTTGCTTCGCAATCTCGCCTATCATACCGTTAAGTTAGAACCTTAGAGAGAGATGCATGGACTAGCAACTCCAGGGGTGTCTTCGTACCAGAGATCATGCCATTCGAGATATCTGACTTCTCGAATAGCGATAGGAACTTCAGAGCATCTTCAGGCTGCAACGGCGGTACTCGAATGGGAGGACCGGCACCTGGTGGGGGACTTGCGGCGCCAGACTCGGTGGGAGCGGGCGTGTTGTCGACGACGATGCCCTCAAATCGTGGAAGGGGACCGGCTACAGTCGAAAGAGTTACAGTTAGCATTGGGATCCAGACAACCCTGTCTTCGGCAGTAAGCGCACTCGCCGTGCTGATCTCAGGACTACTCACGCTGTAAAGCCAATTCATCGGACGGTGTGCGCCCAGCCTGTGCATGACCGATCAATCGAAGCACGATTCCAAACCCCGAAGGAGTCAAAAGACCCCTGTTCTCTTTATCCGCAAGCTGCCAGATCTGGAAGGCACGATGGTCATGTTAGTCAGCTCAGTCCCGGTATATCTACGTTTCCAAAGTACACGCACCTCTCCAAGGGTACCAGATGGGAGATGTGTCTTTTCAAAGAACGGCACGGCGATCTCGCCAGTGATCACGCCCAGGTTGGTAGTATCGGCAGCCTGGAAGAGCTGGTAGAACACGCGCTTTTCCTCCGCGGTCAAATTCAAGTTCGGGTGTCGTTGTGCTATTTGATACATAAAGGTCAGTCTCCGTCCATTCCGTCGCTAAGGTGTGGATTATCCAAAGGGCGACAGAGGCGCGACGAGGGGGGAAAGCGTATAGGCAGCGGAGCTCTCGGCGGCCCTCCTGAACTGCGCCAGAGCTACCAGAAAGCAATTGCTAGCTTTCAGTGTGGTCAACAGCAAAGAGTTACTTACGAGTGTCAGCCATGGCTGTGTGTTGAGAGGCGCGAATGCCCTCTCAGGTCAATATAGGATCCGAATCGTTGGTAGCCTGGGTGGAAGAAGGTGGAGAGGTACGGAGAAGCCGTAAGCTTAGCCGGAAGGGGCCACGAGCATGGATTGGACCAAGCGCAGCTTCGAGATGTAGGATACGCAGCCGAGAGAAGACAAGCAACGGGCCGCAGGAAAGGAGGACAGCGTTCGAAGGGGTAGAATGATGTTCGGTGGGTGATTACTGAGTGGCTGGAGGGAGTCGATGTCGTAGAGGTGCCCCCCAAGGCGGTCAGTCGGTTTAGTGTCCATTCCACCCGGCCAATTCAGGGTCAACTCGTCTTTTAGCGCCAGCGACTAATTAGATTATTGTGGGTATGATTATTGTGCTGTGATAATAGGACAGTAGGGGGTCAATTCAGGCTCTTAGTAAATACTGAATTGACTAGTCAAAGAGAAGGGGCTCGCTCATGCGACGGAATCCGGAATCTGGGCTGTACATGATACATGAAGGTTCGAGGATTACTTAGATTGCCCTAAGGGGATAGCAATAAGTGTAGCTAGCTCCATGGACTTAAGGATGTAAACACAACCAGTTCAAAACTAAACAGCAGCTGACCGGAAATTTTTCATGGCTCAACGGACAGGGAGCAACCATGCTCTGAGGACAAGGGGCTCACTTTTGTAGTTACACGCATCATGAAGAAAAGAAAGGAGAGACAGAGAAAAAGGGAGAGAGAGAGAGAATAAGATAGGAACGAGTGGAAAAATTTATCGCTGCTTCAGGGATATTAAAGATATATCGAACAACAAAACCAGTAGACATCGTCGGACGGAGACCTATGTTCCTCTATTTGCAAGGAGTCCGATAGATGTAGGCAGGCTAGCAAAACTGAGCTGTAAAGGTCGGAGTTTGTCTCCCAAACAAACAGCGGAAATCAAACCCCCTCCTCCACAAACAATCACGTAGCATACCCGATCTAGTACTCGGGCTCCAGCTCCTCCTCCTCCAGGGAGTCGCTGGCGACCTCCTCGTAATCGCGCTCCAGAGCAGCGAGATCCTCACGAGCCTCGGAGAACTCACCCTCCTCCATACCCTCGCCAACGTACCAGTGGACGAAGGCACGCTTGGAGTACATGAGGTCGAACTTGTGGTCGAGAGCGGACCAGGCCTCGGCGATGGCGGTGGTGTTGGACAGCATGCAGCTAAACGGGTTATTCGGATTAGCAAGAATTTTCCACACAAGTGTCGTATGGAGAGACATCTCAAGATGGCAACACCCTTGAATCAAAGTTTGGGAATAACTTACACAGCGCGGCTGAGGTTGGCAAGGTCGCCGTTGGGGACCTGCTTGGGGGGCTGGTAGCAGATACCGAGCTTGAAGCCAGTAGGGCACCAGTCGACGAACTGGATGGTACGCTTGGTCTTGAGGGTAGCCACGGCAGCGTGAGCATCCTTGGGGACGACATCACCACGGTAGAGCAGGCAGGTAGCCATGTACTTGCCGTTGCGGGGGTCACACTTGACCATCTGGTTGTTGGGCTCGAAGCAGTTGGAGGTGATCTCGGTAACTGAGTTAGCCTCGTGGGAGGCCTTGTCGGCAGAGATGACGGGCGAGTAAGCGACCAGAGGGAAGTGAATACGGGGGTAAGGGACCAGGTTGGTCTGGAACTCGTTCAGGTCGACGTTCAGGGAACCGTCGAAGCGGAGCGAGGCAGTGATGGAGGAGACGACCTGAGCGATCAGGCGGTTCAAGTTCTCGTAGCTGGGGCGCTCAATGCCGAGGTTGCGACGGCAGATGTCGTAGATGGCCTCGTTGTCGACCATGAACGAGCAGTCGGAGTGCTCCAGAGTGGTGTGAGTGGTGAGAATGGAGTTGTAGGGCTCAACGACGGAGGTGGCGTTCTGGGGAGCTGGGTAGACACAGAACTCCAGCTTGGACTTCTTGCCGTAGTCGACGGACAGACGCTCCATCAGGAGAGCACCGAAACCGGAACCGGTACCACCACCGAAGGAGTGGAAGACCAGGAAGCCTTGGAGACCGGCACAGGAGTCGGCCACACGGCGGACCTTGTCGAGAACCTGGTCAATCATCTCCTTACCGACGGTGTAGTGACCACGGGCGTAGTTGTTGGAAGCATCCTCCTTGCCAGTGATCATCTGCTCGGGGTGGAAGAGCGAGCGGTAGGTACCAGTGCGGACCTCATCGACGACATTGGGCTCGAGATCGCAGTAGATGGTGCGAGGAACGTAGCGGCCGGAGCCTGTCAAAGTGGAGACAAGAAGAATGTTAGAAGAACCATGCCAGAAGCTCTGGGGGCAATTCAGAAGGCGGGGGGAAGGAGGACGGGAGGGGTCCGAAGGGGAACGAGGGGGCGTTGATGGCTAGATATACACCACCCCATCGGGCCGGAGGACCCTTAGAAAATCGAAATCATGTTGGATTGCACGTACCAGTCTCAGAGAAGAAAGTGCTGAAGCCGTGGTCGGGGTCGGCCTTCTTGCGCTCCTCGGTGAGGTGTCCATCGGGCTATCAAAAGCGTTAGTCGCGGGTACTCGCTTCCCGGTAACGAAAAAGGGGGTCACGCTGCCCGAGTTGAGATTGGGCGCCACGACGAGATTAGAATCTCCAACGTACCTGGATACCGTGCTCCAGGCAGTACAGCTAAATGATTGTCACATTAGTCTTTCCGTATCGCTTCGCTGGTATGATGATAGATGATATTTTTTTTACCTCCCAGCAGGAGTTGGCAATCTGGCAACCGGCCTGGCCGACTGTAGTCACAACACACGTTAGCGCGTCCGAGTTTCCATTAAAGGGATCGAATTCGATGATGACGGGTATCGTCGAGATGGCACGTACCGTTCAAGCTGATAATCTCTCTCATTGTGTTGGGTGGGTGGTTTGGAAGGTGTGAAAATTAAGGAGGGGTGAAGGCAGGACCCAATAACAAACACGGGACCTGGGCACGATTCAGGGGGTTAGTTGCTTCGTCTGGGGACCGACCGAGATTTTGACACGGAAGGGGGAGGGGTTTTTCTGGATAGGCGAATTGCACGGTAGGGGGGTGAATAGAGGGGGGGGGAGAAGATACACACCAAGAATGGGAGGAATGGAATCTCTGCTCGAGTCGAAGAAGAAGAGCAGAAATGTTGTGGAGGAGGGCGTCTGTGCTGCCGCAGGGGGGGAGTTCGTTGTTGATCCGTTCGTTGGGTCGCGTCGGGCGTTCTGATTGGCTGCTGGCACGGCGACTTGGCCGCGGGTCACCGCCTTTTGCTAGTCTGCTGGCAGTCAGGTGACTGGGAAACAACAACAAACCTGAGGGGTCGGACATGTGACTTGAGCATGATGGAGGTGATCAATATTCGAAAGGGTACAATATCACAGTGTTCAATTAATCAAGAAAACTTCATTATCCCGGCGCAATGGACTACTATAAATATGCAGCATTTTAGGAAGGTTGCCGGTCAAATATCAGTACAGTGACTTCAAATCCAGCTCTCCGAATCCCTCACCGCCAAGTCGCTGCTGATAAACCACAGGCCCTACTTGGATCTATCAACCCGACCAAAATATATCTCCACCATCCCATCACGTCCAAGCACGGATACATGAAATCAATGTCACCGTGATGACCTCAAATCAACACCAGCACAACAATTAATCTCAGGCCACCCCCAACGTAAACCATCATTATATACCAAGCAGCGAGCTCCCCCCCCCCCCCATATATCAAAAAAGCAAGCATGCACCATCCCCTCATCACTCTCCTCGGTATACTCCTCCCCCTCTTCACAAGCCTGGTTCACGCCAACGTGGAGAAAACCATCTTCCTGGGTCCTCCAGCTACAACGGTCCCATCGGAAGCACCAGAACTCGACGACCTCGGTCTGGATCGACTTTCGCCTCAAAATGCAGTCGTACGCACCCAATTGAATGCGTCATTCCCCACGGCCGAGGCTCCCCAAGGAACGGACTCTTGGTTCTTCCTGGAGGATCTCACCCCGGGAAAACGATACGAAGTCCGCATTTGTTGGTTAGCCACGGTATGGTCCTTCCTTCAATGGTGCCCCCATTGTTACAATTTCCAAATAAAAAACTGAGTCTAACAATACCCCAGCAACCAACATCCTTCACTCTATCAACACACTCCGTACCTTCAACAATCGGAGACTCAACCCTCCTCACCTCCCTCAGCAGATTTTCTGCATCCCGTCTATCAGACTTGGATGCTCACCTCCAAGCAAACTCCATTCGCAACCGCAACACCAAACACGCCAATGACCCTGCACCAACCAGTGACTCGGTACTCTTCCTACGCGTCCGCGCAGCAGCGGACTACTTCTCGAAGGACGAGACGTTGATGCGCGATGTACCCCCCGTCGCGGTCGATGTGATCCTCGATCCGTTCTTGTGGAATGTGTTTCCGCGGTCATTGGTGCCGACTGCAGGGTGGATTGTTGTCGTTGCCATCGTGGCGGGAGTGGTCGCTCGGTGGGTGGTGGGTGAGCTGGGGAGGGTAATTGAGGATGCGAGGTTTGAGAGGGATGAGGTGGAGGCGAAGAAGGAGAGGTAATTTTGTATTTTGTTTTGTTATCTCATTGTCTGTATGATCAGAGAGGCGTTGGCGTATTCGTGTTTCAAGGACTGGGTACCGTGTATATTTAGAAAGTGGACCTGAGTCGTTCATAGGAGTTGCAATATCGGCCTATCTGAATCTACTAATGCAGTGTTTACTACCCCAGTATTGTTTAATCGCCATGTATACAAATTGAAATCAAACGTGGACATTAAATAACACCGAGTAAGCGAATAGGAGATACATACGGTGGGCAGATACAGGAGGGGGAATAAAATGTTCCAAGCAAGCAATGTGCAACGATAAACCATCAGGGAGGCACACAAAACACAGCAAGAATTCAACAAAAGGTGCAATATCCAAAGTCAAGTGGACATATCTGGCAAATGGCAGACTCAATCTTCTCTCCTCCCCTTTCTTTTCCGACGATTGACTTCCTTGTAATCCCTGTCCCCCTCTACTCTATAGCGTGTCCTCGGCATCCTCCATGATGGAATCCCTATGAAAACCGGTCAAGTACTCGCCAAGATTGCGCTAATTCATAAATTGCCATGAGATCGTAACTTCTTCGGAAAAAATCCGTCTGAATCATTCCAGCGAGTTTAATCTTCGAAGAAGTTCAGGACGGCACGGATACCCTTGGAACCGAGGCCGTGAGCTGGATAGGCGATATACAGCGGTTCCTCGGTGGCGCCCAGCTTGGCACGGAACTCGCTCTTTCGCACGAGATGGAACTGCTTGGCAAGCGCCTCGTAGGTGTGCTCCAGCATCTTGATCTTGGCGCCGTGCAGATTGTGGCCGGGAATAAGTCTGCTGGTAGCACCGGCACCGAAGGTCAGGCCACTGACACCACCCCTGGAAGCAGTCTGGATGGCTTGCGTGACGATGTACTCGATGACACCGTTTGGTGAGTTGGGGAAGTCCAAGCTGTACTTGACCTGCATACCATGGGCGGGGGAGATCATCGCCAGCGCGACAAAGGCGCAGATGACACCTTCCTTGTCCATGGCGTAGAAATACCAGCGGTGCTCGGAGTCGATCCACGGGCGGATCTCGGACAGATGCACTTGTGTACCCTTGCGGTTGGCAAGCCATTCGGCGATGCGTTCATCGATCTTCTTGCGGATGTCCTCAGGAGGCAACTCGCCCTGGTTGACAGAGACAACCTTGATGCCTTCGTTCTCAGCACGGCGCAGTTTGCGGGCAATCTCGCCGTCGGAGGCGGCTTGGTTGCGTGACGGTTCAACACGCTCTTCGGCAATGCAGGACAAGCTGCGCCAACCTAGGCGCTCGCCTAGAATAGTCTCGACCTCGGGAGAGCAGAGAATCCAGACGGGCTTGTACTTGGTCTCCCGACGTAGCCACTGCAGGAACTGTGTGATGGTACGAGAGTACTGAGAAGAGTCACAGGCGGGGTTACCGGGGATGATGACATAGTTGCTGCTGCTGGGCACGTAAGCCACGGCAGCGCCGGTGGCCATATCACGCCAGATCTTGAATCGATCATCGAACCAGGAAGTGGAGGTGGCGTCTCCGTAGTTTGCAACCAGCTTCTCCAGCGGCTGCAGCTCGCTCTCATCAGCCGCCAACTGGGAATGTTCGTGCCAAGGAGGCTCCATTGTGGAAGCCTCGGGATGGCGAAGCTGCTGGACGGGCGGTTTGGCGGGCAAACTCTTCGGGTCTCGGTGGAAGAGCGAGGTGAGACGAATGTTGCCCACCTGAAGCAGGAGCATCAGCAGACGTTCGAGGCCAACACCGGCACCGGCATGGGGTGGGGCACCCCAGCGGAATGCCTCGAGGTACTCCTCCATATCGTCGGGGTTGATGCCGTTCTTGCGCATGTTCTCCTCGAGCATATGCGGCTCGTGGATACGCTGGCCACCAGAGACAATCTCCTGGCCACGGATGAACATGTCGAACGAGTTTGTAAATTTGTCATCCTCGGGATCCGGCATGGTGTAGAACGGACGGGCACCGCGGGGGAACTTGTCGAGGACGTAGTAGTCGGTGCCGTACTTTTCCTTGACCAGTTGTCCCAAACGGATTTCATCACGAGTAGCCAGATCTTCATCCAGAGGAAGAAGGTTGCCATCCTCGCTACGCCAGCCCGAGTCATTAAGCATCTGGATACCATCGGTGAAGCGAATGATAGGGGTCTTCTCCAACCACACAACGTCTTCTGATGGGAACTGGTGCTTGACCGCCTCAATTTCTCGCCGGTACTTGCTGTAGATACCACCCAGAATGTTCTTGATGGTAGCATCCAGAGTCTCGAGCATCTCGTGGTAGTGCTCCTCAATGGCCATTTCGATATCCAGACCAGTATATTCGGTCAAGTGACGATGGGTATTAGAGTTCTCGGCACGGAAGACGGCGCCAATCTCATACACACGACCGAAGTCGGCGGCAATGGCCATCTGCTTGGCCAGCTGGGGAGACTGAGCCAGGAAGGCAGGACGGCCAAAGTAATTAACCTGAAAGACACTGGCACCAGACTCGGTGGCAGCACCCTGCAGCTTGGGAGTGTGGATTTCAATGAACCCTCGTTCATCGAGGGCGCTACGGAAGAGATTGCAAGTTGCCGACTGTAGCCGGAAGATGGATTGAGAAGTGGCAGTCCGAAGGTCCAGCAAGCGATTGCTGAGGCGAGTACGATCCGGGATGTGGCTGCGACGACCTTCGGCCTTGTCCTCCTCATTGGTACGGATTTCAGCCTCGTAGACACTGAATGGCACAGGTTCTTCGCGCTTGACGAGCAGATGCACGGATTCGATAGCCAGCTCGACGTTGTGGATGCTGCAGCCCAGAACCGGCACTTCGGGTTTTTGAATCTTGCCACGAACACGCAAGAAGGAGCCCACGCGTAGATGCTCAGCCCATGAGACCATGGCGATAGAGGAGACGCCCGGGCGCTCGTGCAGCACACCCTGGAAGGTGGACAGCTGCTGGCGGAACACGAGGAAGACCAGCTTCGCACTCATGCGACGCACAACGTGCAAGCGTGCCGTGAAATAAACGTCCTGCCCCTCCATGTCCGGAGTGATTGCGTCAAGCGAAATTCGCTCCTCGCGTGGGCGGCTCTGTGACTGCATTAGGGGCAGTTCACCATAGCGGGCCTTCATCTCTGGGGTCTCCTCGGCAGCCGCCTTAGCAAGCTCCTCCTCCTTCCGTTTGTGGTCGGACTCGGAGAATTGCTCTTCACTGAGACGAGAACGTTCATTGCGGCGTTGCTGTCGCACGAGTCGTTTCTGCTGGTTCTTACTCAGGTTGCCGGTGGATGATGAATCATCCGAGAAGTCCTCGGAGGAAGAGACATAGTCCCTCTCACGGAAGAAGTTGCCTAGGATACTGCGACGAGGAGATGCGGTGGGGGAATTGTGGGCGTTCGAATCGCGCGATGTCGAGATGCGCGGTTTGGAGGACCCGAGAGAGAGTGAGCGAACGTGGGAGCCCGACGAGTCATCGTCAGCGACATGGCCCCGAATGGCCTTGGAGAGGGCCCGTTTAATCGACATGGTCGGCAATTGCCTCTATTTCTTCTAGAGCATTAGACAAGGGGATAAGCAAAGAGGGTTCGCAGGAGGGGGAAAAGTAGGGGAAGAGGGGCAAGGGGCTTTAGGTTGCCTAAGCGGGTTCGGAGCCTCGGAATGATTTGAACAGGCCTGACGATCGCAGATGGGAGCGGAATTGGGGGGAAGAGAGGGATGGGGAGAAGGATTGCAAGCGGCGAGGAGGGGCAACTCACCGTGACAAAGGCCCCAGGTCTCAAGTGGCTCGAGGGGAATTCCAATAAATTTCGGTGTTTGAGGAAGAAAAAAATAAGCAAGTCCAAGAGTTCGGACAGGGCCGGAGAGAGTTAATGAAGCTATAGAAAAGCCGCAAGTCAGCGCTAATCAAGAATGCCAAACCTAGACCCTTTCGTGATTGCGGGCTGGTCCCAAAGGGTCGAGTTATGACATCATGGCGGGCCCTGGGATTTCCCAGATTCTGAGTGGAAGACCGTTTGTGAGGATTAGAATATTAATTAAAATAATCATAATGAATTCAGATTCAGATTATTATGACTATATGCTGCCAACGAGTCCCATACCCTGTTTTCGTGGTAGGGGCATGATGCATATCAATATTACCAAGAATTATGATGGCTGACCCGACGCTTATGCGTACTGACCTCGAGAGTAGAATCTAGACCTAACCATATGCCATTGACCGAGGTACATGCAGTACTTCTTCCTGGGGACTTGTATTCTCTTATCTCGCATAAACTAACGTAGCAGTTTGTACATAGAGGTACGGCGTCGCTTTGTATTTCAACATTCCACCAATACTATATCTCCTAAGTAAATACTTATATCTGCCGTACAGATCTACGTACTCGTTCTACGGTGGATACTTGGCAGAATATCACAGCCTGAGGTGTCTACCGGCACCGACGAACCGACCGTTTGGATCGTATGACGACTCTCGATTCTCTCGGCCCCGTCGACCCTCTCGAGGTGTACTTGGAACAGACTGTCTCCTCCCGTCAACTCCTCTAAGTTCAATTCGAAGGGTCTGAGTGTTTGTTTGACTTCTCTCCCCCCTCACCACGTTATTCCCCCTCTTCTGTGCCACTTCTTTCCTCATCTCCCCCCTTTTTCTTTCTTCATTGCTGGGCCCTTGAATCTTATTGCCTGATCCCCCGGCCTTTCCCGGACGCCGACTATCCGGACCACCGACTGACCGACCGACATCTTTCCTCAATCAGACCAGTCACGATTCACCCGTCCGGCTAATCATCACCAGGGACGACACGACCGTGCCGTGCCGATTGTCCCTTTCAAGATGGCCTCCGCACGCTGGTGGCTCTACGTCCAGGCCGTATTTTGGCGTTTCCTCATGCGCATTGGCATGTTCTTGCATACCATCGCGCCGCCCCGTCCGCCCCGACCATTGTTCACTCGAACCGTTAAATCGGATACCCACGGCCATTCCGTGACGATCCATTTCTACTGTCCACCTGATTACTACCAACAACGCCGCCTGGGTCATCGCTACCCAGTTGCCGTCAACTTCCACGGTGGAGGGTTTACGCTCGGTTGCGCCACCGACGATGGCCGCTGGGCGGCTGCCGTCGTCGAGCAGGTCGGCGCGGTCGTTGCCAGCGTGAGTTACCGGCGGGCACCGGAGCATCCCTTCCCCGCGGCAGTTGATGATGGTGTCGAGGCTCTGCTGTACCTGGCGGCAAATGCTGCGGATCTGGCCCTGGATGTGAGTCGCGTGGCACTGAGCGGGTTCTCAGCGGGCGGCAACCTGGCCGTCACCGTGCCATTGAGGTTACGAGGCCGCATCTCGTCGGAAGTCAAGGAGACCTTTGGTCGAGCGGACTCGACACAGCACTTGGTCAACCAGACTGGTGATCTCAATATCGTAGCGCTGTTCTGCTGGTATCCCATTCTGGACTTTCTCGAGTCGCGCGACCATCGCAGGGCGATGAGTACCATGCCGGACAAGACATTGCCAAAGTTCTTCACTAGTCTCTTTGATGAGGCATATCTCCCCGACTTGAACGATCGCTCTTCTGCCTTTGCGTCGCCAGTGCGCGCCTCCGATCGCATCCTCAAAGAAGCCCTCCCTCGCGATGTCTTCCTGTTCATCTGTGAGTGGGATATGCTCATGAAGGAGGGTCAAACATTCGTACGTCGCCTCGAAGGTCTGGGCAAGCGGGTACGAGCTATGATGATTGAAAAGGCTCAGCATGCCTGGGACAAGTCGGCCAATCCGTTCCGCGACCAAGGCAGTGTCGACGTCCACTACCGCGATGCTTGCGCGGATATGAAGGCGATCTTCGACCGGTGAGTCGCATTTGGTTGTATTGTCCTTTCTGGTTCCTCTTGTTCTATAGAAGCATGTTTGGTAGCACTGCGTGGGGTCATCTCTTTTTTCCCATTGGCGTTTGTTTTTTTGAAGCATACACGGTGTTTTGTACATATCACATGACGTTTATGTTGTGATTCAATTATATGAATCGTTCTTGACTTGAGGATCAAATAACTGCTCAACCTACCACCGCTGCCATTCTATATGAGCCGTAAAAACAGATCCTTGCTTTGCGGTTCGGGCTACATGTCCAGCCATAAATATCCCGGTCATCATACACCGTCAACCTATCAGGCACCCCACAACAAACTTCTCCAATCCCGCAAGACTCGTAGGCCCTACCCGTCACAACCACCGAATCATTGGCTGGCCCCTTGACCCGGAAATTACAAGCCCGGCAGCACTAGCCCACAAAAGACAACGCTTTGGCTTCGAGATCGACAGATCTACATGTCACTTGACCTGCTCCGAGCCTGGAGTTTTGGCAAACCCCCACAGCTGCAACCGTCCGACACATAATCTTATTGTGACGGAATGATGTCACAACTTAGTTTTTTTTAAAAGATCAATTCCTTGATAAACCCCGCGTAGTATACGTCCCTATGGCAGGCGGTTACGGTAGGTCGGTCAGGCCCCATCGTTCGGAGCAAGTGGAGTTTTAATAATGCCAAGAGAAAACGAAACAAGGCACAAGGTGGCTAAAACGTAGCCTCAAGTGGACATTCGTCAATATTGCGTTCTTGTTTTCCCCCTCCCCTCTCTACTTTGGATCTTGAAAGAGAGGTCCACATTGATTGAGGCAGGTCTGGATGTTTTTTGGGGGCTTTGATTCTACGTATACTCAAAAACATGACTAGGGATGGCTTTTGGTTGTAGGAATGATATCATGCGTCGGGACCGGGCTGTTTCCATTACGGATGTAGTACATCCCACCCTATGGCGGGTCCAGTGGCTCAGAGTGGGAACGAAAGAATATGGATGAACGAAGACTTACCTATTAACTAGCGATTGTATATAGTTTGGAGGTAGAGGTATAGAAGGTGAGCTAATTTGGACTTATACCTGCCGGCCAGGATCTTAGAGTCTCAGGAGTTGATGGATAATCTGCAGATGAAATTCCATCGAGCTACCGACTTTTCGTCGGTGGAACTGACAATATCGATAATGTACCCTGGACATGGTCTGAAGACAGGTCTTTGACTATGGCGCCTATCGGTGTTGATTCGGTGTGTTCGTCATGGTATAGTAGAAGTCAGATATTCCAACTACATGCCTGTCCATGTGAACCTGTCTGGTCAGGCTCTCTCCAGACAAGGGCCTATATATCGGACTGGAAGGGTTCGTCGCGACGAGGTATCGGTCGAGAATGAATCAGGCCGAATTTGGCTTGTTACAACCACTGTCCAACCGTGTCCAGAACTCTTCGACTTGTGGTAGCACGTACAGAGACCTCACTCTGGCCGAGTTTCAGCTGGTGTTCCGCTCAGACATAAGGGATTCAACAGGATATCCAGGTTGAAAGGTTCGAACAAGTCGGACAAAGCGACATTTCAAATATATGGATTATATGTAATACAGGAGAGTCTTCGCGGTCCCCCCTCCGCTTCATCAACGAAGAAGCAGCAGCCTACGTACGCAATTATTCCATAGAAAAGATAATTCCCATTTTCCAAGCTATGACAATGATAGGTCATAAACTAACCATCAAGTAAGCTAGAAGGAACACAAAAGTATTGATGCTCCAATAAGATGCCATGCACGCTCAAAAGCACGATATCATATCATCAGGACATAACAGAAAGGACTGGTATCGAACTTTTGAAAAAGAAGGGGAGACATATAAATGTCAAATCGAAATCGAAATCGAAACCGGAGCGCCGCGCTAAAAAAAACATATGTATAGCAAGTAGATTAGGCCGTGATCAGGCCATTGCCATGTCTACCTTCAGTGGGTGAAAAGCAATATAGGAAAATATGAGAAGGAAAGACGGAAAACGAATGCGCTACTCCTCGTCCGTAGCTGTGGCGTCTTCCTCATCTTCGTCGCCCTCGTCGTCAGCATCGCTATCCGAGTCGTCGTCTTTGTCAAGACCAGGAATGCCGCGCCACTCGACATAGTCACCTTCCAGCCAGCGACGGCTGCGCGGGAGCTGGTATGGATCGAAGGGAAAGTATGCGTCGAGCTGATAGCCGAGATGATCACCAGCGCGAATCTCACGCTCCATCTGAACAAGTCCGGAAGTGGCGATGCTTCGGAATGCACTGATACGGAGGCGCTTGTTCTTCTCAATCAGAGGGTAGACGTAGAGCAACTGGAAGTGATTTGCGATACGGGCAAACTCGTTGACGATACCCGGGGAGCAGATCTTGAGCGGGTTCAGGCGCGAATAGATCACTTTGCTCAGCGTATCCTTGACATTGGGCGGGAAGGCGATTTGGCTGGGCTCCAGCTCGTCCACTTGCTGCGGGCTGTCACCATCGATAGAAGCAGTCGTCAGATCGCGCCAGCGGAAGCAGAAGATGTACAGCACGGCCTGGGCGGTGGCGTAGAACGAGCCGTAACGGCGGAGGTCAGGACCGCGACAAGTAGCGTCATATTTGTCGTGCATTTCGACCAGCTGCGCACTCATTTCGTTGAAAGTTTTGCGAACGAGGCTGCTAGGGATATGGGCACCGCGGGCGATGAAGCTGGCCAGGTAGGCGGCTGCGGATTGGCGGATGATTCCAGACTGGACTTTGCCGAAGATCAAATCCGAGAAGCACGTAGTCATCTTGCTGAGGAGATCCGGGTGTAACTGAGAGAAGTGGAAGAGAAGGAATTGCGAGTGGCGGGACTTGTAAGTTGGGAGGATGATGGTTTGGAAGTGGCTGATAATAAGGTCCAGGCTGTTTCGCTTGTCGGCAAGTGTGCCCGTCGTGAATGACAAGTTATAAAACTCGAAAAGAATGTCGATCATGCCATCCACTTTGTGTATGTTGTCCTTGATCTCGGTAACCCTTCGATCCTCGTCGGTCTCGTCTTCACTCAAAACTGAGGCATCGTCATCGTCATCGAGTTCTTCGTCGGGGTCGGTCGATACACCATGCAGCAGGTTCTCGCCTAGCTCATCCTCGAAATCTTCCAAATCAACCTGGATCTGAACATCGATCTTGACCAACTTTTCGGTGATCAAGGCGAGGATATCGGACTGGAGCTCGGGAGCGTATGCGATAATCTGGATGAGGTTTCGGGTATAGGCGATATAAGACTTTGGAGGGTCCGCTTCGTATGGGAATGTATGAGATAGAATTGGCGACAGAGTTCCACTACCAGCCGGAATCAGACGGACAATGTGACGCAAGGCCATGTGAATGCGAGCGTAAATTTCAGAAACCGGGACCACAGGATAGCCAGGGAGGCTACCAGTACCACGAGCGACGCCAGCGAGCTTACTGACGAGCATCTTGAAAATGACACCGAGGTAGGTACCTTGAGCGGCGGCAAGGTTTCCGAGGAACCTGATGAAGAGCTTCACGTAGGCTTCATCCCGACCAAGCCACTCGCTCTCCAGGACGGCGTGGACAAGGCTGCTACAGCCACGGTCCAGCGAAGCGATGTGAGAAAGTAGACCGAACAGATGGTTCTTCAACGAGGTGTGTGTCGGAAGGTCGTATGAGTAGACAGTGTCGGCAGCCTTCTTCGGGTCGGCAGTGAAGATCTCCTTGATCTGGTCATAGGCCTCGCTTTCCCCGGATGAAACATGGCGGTGGATAGCCCGACGGATCTCCTCCCGAACCATCGCCACACTCATCCCAGTTTGAGTTGCCGGATCGTTTTGATTCCAGGAGTGCGTCTGGATGTTCTCGTTGAACGTGACGCGGGCACGCTTCTTTGCGGGCGGGGCGTCGTCGATGTCCGACACGGAGGAGGCGGGAGACAGACTGCGGTCGAGGTCCGCCATTTTGCGTTTCGTGCCCGTGGGCTTGGAGGTTTTGAGGATAGATACGGGAGACGATGGTAGCATCTTTGATGGCTTCATGGAGGGGGTGGCTGTAAGCGCCGGTGGTTGTGGAATAGTGGCGACGGAGACCATGGCCGAATGGATGAAGGAAAGAGAAAATATGTTGAATCAACTCTAAAGAGGTCACAGACGAAATGACATTTGTCGGTCTGTACCTCCGAAGCACCTCAGAGGAGCAGTTCGATGTGTTGACAGTGGTGGAGCTAGAAGGCAACCCAGCACACGACCGTCCGGATATTCAAATTTGAACACAGTGCTACAGATTGGAAGGGTAAGACCGTAGATATTTGTCTGCACCCATGGAAGGCATTCACTCGGCTGAAAGAGTCAATGAATCGAATGCAGACAACGGTGTGTCGAAGTTCGACGAGATTGATCGAGACGAATACCCCGGCGAAAAAATTTCCCTTGCGTACCCTGTGGGGCTGCGGAGAACCCGTGACTGAGAACTGAGCGTGACTGAGCGGTGAGGATGAGGCTAAACCGTTTATGGTAATATTGGATTATGTCATCGCATCATCTTCGCGTTCTGCCGGGTCTCCTTTCCAGTCGCGTTCTGCTGCCTGGGGCACACCGGTTGACCGTTGGAGATGGGCCTGGCCACTGAGGGGCTTACATTATTTGAGCCCCAAGGTGGGGCGATCAAGAAGGATTTATGAAAGGTCAACTTTTCGGCGTGCATTGACTAATACTGAGAATTGATCAATCAAGAACGGATTCGTGTAAAACATATCAATGATAATTCTAGTGCAGATAAGTGTCATACATGCTTATGGAGGAGCCAGAATGGTCGATCCAAGCAGGTCCAAACAATTTCTAGATGGCATGAATTGGCAATCGAAGCCATCCAATATAAGACAGAAGAACAACATGGAAACTAGAATAGAGCGAACACAGGAACTGCAGAGCTCCTCCCATGGTATAGTGCGAAGCGGGGGAATAATCGGATGGTCGTCAATGAAGGAATAAGAGTTAGTCGTAGCGAGCTTTGCGAGTTGAAATCCAGTTCTTTCACAAAGCTTGCATATAAGATAAGTTGTCGTCGAGCAGATTACCCCGGATCAACCGGGCGGAACAAGTGCCCACCTTTCAAATAAGGTACATAGTAGGTGGGTGGAAAACTCAATCGATGAGCTCAAAGCCAGGGCCCCATACTGATGGACCCCAGTCGGTCGTCAAAGATGCTTCCATAGAGATCCTCGATCTCGGTGAGGTAATCATCGACAGTAAACTTCTTCAGGCCCTTGCGGTGCAAAACGATTTCTTCTTCATCCATCACGTGGGTAGCACCAAACTCCTCCGCCACCTCATTGACCTGTTCCAGCTCCTTGCTGAACGGGTGAGTCTCGGAAAAGAACATATCCTGAGAGGCACGGATCGTGGGATTGCTGCGTGGAGCGGCCAATGGAGGTGGCGACATGCGATGTTGGGAGCGCTTCCGGGCCAACTCTTGGTGCGATCGCTTGGTGTGCGACAGCGCCCGTTGAGGGACTAGCGGGGCATCATTGGATGACGAGGAGGTAGTGGAAGAGCGCGGGTGGCTTGTCACCGTTACCGACCGCTTGGGGAAGTACGAAGCGGCGTTCGCATCCACGGGGATAGAGTCAAGTGGCGACACGTCGGGAGTAGTGATGGAGGACGAATAACTGTGCGGGGAGACCGCATCAAAGTCATCCCCCGACCGCAATGACGAGGCGGACGAGGAGGTGGAGGAGTGGATGTCGGGTGCGTTGTAGGCGAGCATGTTGGTGGTTGATATCAACTGAACGGGCCCCGAGATGTTGCTCCGTTTGATGGAGCCCGAGTTAAATCGCACATGCCCTTCACCGCGATACGGCATGGGCGCCGACACTTCCGGCCGCTTATTGCGCTTAGTAAATGCGCGGGTGAGGGTTGACATGATGGACTACGTAAATTGTTTTTTTGTCGTAGAACGCGTATTCGGGGGTTTGTGCGCCGGTAAATTGGCGTTGTTTGGTGATTCTAGACAAGTATCGAACAAATGTCTAGTTCGTAGGAAACTGGAATTCCTATCACTTTTTTGTGATCTAATCCGATGATTGATCTCGCGTGGAGAGATGATCGCGGATGCGGAGACGGCGAGGAATGGAGATCACTGCCCGGAAGGTCCGCTATCAGACGAAATGGCGTTTTGGGGTGAAATCTTGGTTGAACAGTCAAGTTCGCCGTGTCTAGCACAGATTCAAAATGAATGTCGAAGGTTCTCGTCGGTGATTTTTGCGCAGCAAAAGGGGACGAGGGAAACCGGGGCCTCTTTGATAATGGGAGTCCGGGGCCTATAGGGAAGGAATGGAGGTGTACAACCAGGACAGCACTCCTAAAGGGGGTTTAAAGTCCAAAGACTGAAAAAAGGAGCCTAGGATCACAGATTGACCGTATCCAGGACTCTGTAGAAGAGAAATGAATTGGGGGAAAGGAATGGAAAGAATGAAGGACCCAGCAAAATGAAGGAGGGTATGAAGAAGAGAGAAAAGGGAGGAGCGATCGTAAGTCCCTTACGGCTCTCGAGTTCTGGACTTTCTGTTGTCCACGCTGAACCGTGGAGAGGCACTGGCGCTTAAACTCTGGAAGGGAACCCCCCCGTTGGGCTCCGTTGGCTTTCGTCAAGCTCCACTCCGTCCCTTCCTTCGTCCGGTCTCCTGCACGCTCACTCGTCCGGCACGGCCAAAAGGTAAAAAATTCTCTTTCGCCCAAGGTTCGCTCCAGGAACTGGAGCCCAGGGACTGGATGTCCTGCCAGTCAGAGAGAGGAGGAGGTTCGTTTCAGTGCCCAGTGCCCCAATGTTCTCATCAAGGGTGGACCTATCGCCACAGTTCATCCAGATTTTTCTACTCCCGACGCTTCGATTTCCCAGCACCCTTTTTAAGTGTTCGATCATATTTTGCCATTCTCATGGCCAGACTTCCGATGACAAAGCCCGGACCATTGTCCGTGCCTTGGTTTGGGGGGGGGGGCAGATATCCCGGGCGAGGCGCAACGTTACTCTGGGTATGGAGGAGGATGATCTCCTTCCATCCCATTATTGTCATACGCTCTGGTACCCAAGGGATACTGTAGGCACTCGACGTGTCCATGATGTACGTTCCTACAGGACACTTCATCGTGTGCATCGCATATTCTGTCAGGAGGGAAGATCATCTGGTGAACCGCACCCCTGCCCCCCACGTGAACTATGATCGAAACAAAGAAGCCCCATTCCACACAACGCGACGCCTCCGCTCTGGCTGCTCCACCAACATTAGAATTTTGATGAAACGCCCGGGTTTCGAGTATCCCCATCGACAATTCCAACTCCTCCAAAATTTCAGCAGAGGCTACACCAGCCCTGGCACGGAGCTCGTTTCACCACAAAACCGCGACCATCCTGTCCCTTGCTAAATGCAGTCTGTGCCCCGGTGACTGCGCCGATCGACAGGGCCAGGAGCGGCCGGCATGATATTCTCTCACCAATCATGATCTCCTCCGACGTGGCCGACGCTGCAGGTGTGATCCTGGTGCGACCGGCGCTTGGAGGCCTGCGGGGACGCTACCTGCTGATTTGCTGTTGCCGACCATCCATGGCATTTACTGGCAATTTGGCTCGACTCGCTTGTCCTGTCAAGCGTCGCTCGTGGGTTGGGTCAGTCTTGGTCGTATCGGAGTGGGCCATGCTTCAATCTCAAAGAGTCGTGGGACTCGTGGGCTGAGAGTGGGGCGCCAGATCGAAGACACCCCAGGTGGCATGGAGAAGTTTGGGATACCATGATTATCATTTTTGATCTTTCCAGCTCACCACTGTCACTCCGCATGCTCGATGATCGTATCGATGCTTGGGTGACATGACTTGCGATCATCTTGGTTCTCCCCTCCCGTCTTGCCCCCTGTGTTCCTGGAGCGTGGCCCATCACGTGACTAGCACATTTCGTTCTAGTCCGTTGCACATAAATTGCCAACTACTCCATCAAGTGGCACCATCTGACTAATTTAAAGCGAGGGCATCCAGTCCACGACTATTTCACTGACTGATGATCAGAAATATATGCTAGGTCTATTTTTTGACAGCTCTTCCGCTCTGGTGGCCGGCGCCCTCTCGACTGGTCTTATCGGTTCGCCTTCACTGGACATTGCGACGTTGGTGTACTCCTGCACCCCTCCAGCCGGTGACGCCACCCCGTCGGATCCTCCGGTAGCTTGACTCTGCGAATAGACAGGCGAGGACATCACCCTCGGCGGGCGGAGATGGGTCTCGTATGGGCTTCCCATAGAGCTATCTCCTCGCGGGGGCCACGCATATGAAGTCGATGGCTTCCCAGCCTCCATAATCACACCGGGACCATGGATGCTACCGTGACTTGGGTGATTTGGCGACTGTGGGATTTCAAAACCGCCATCCGAGGGTTCTTCTGTGAAAGGTGCATTCGGAGTTTTCGGTTGCTCGAGCGTGAACTGGTGCGACATGCCCGCGAGCCAGTGCTCCATATCTGACCATCCCCGGAGTGGTAGCTGGTTCCATTCATCCATTCGTGCAGCTTTTTGTTTATGTGCCGAGTCCGGATTTGCCGATGCGTGTGCCATGGTCGTCGGTCGCATCGCGCGTAAGGTAACGAGGGCACTGTAGAGGGCTGCCTCGGTCTCGGACAGTCTTTGTTCGAGTTGATTCAAGTATCCAAGAGGCAAACCCCTGCGTAGATTAGTCGCCGTCCGTTCAGACCATCTCGTAGATTCAATCAATATAGGTACCTCTTGCCACTTTCAGGATATATGCATTTTGATGGCTCACTGGAGCACTGCGCGCAGAATGGGCTGTGAAACGGACTCCGGTCAATTCACTTGTCACCACATTCACCCATGAAACAACCATGTAGTCCATACAGTTTCCGATCACACTATGCCCGAGGTTAGCGATATATCCATATCCATACCCAAGATAGTTTACAAACCAACCTTGCATTTTCGCTGCCTACATGGTTCACATGAAATGGAGCTCAAATTCTCATTGACTGGGATATATCACGGATTAGCGGATCTACCTTGTAAGTGGTTGTTTGGAAGACTGGGGGTTGTTTGGAAGACTGGGCCTCGTGGTTACCGGGCATGCTTGCATCCGATGCGCGAGTCCGCTTGGATCGCATATCCTCCAGATTACTGTATCAAACCGGGGTGAATTAAAGAAATGCTGTAGTATAATTTTTTTTATAGTGAGCACAAATCTGGTATCAGCCGCACTATTCCTCCCATCGTCGTCGATACGAGACGTGGGATAACTTGGGAATTGTCACCGGAGAAAGAAACCTCCGGAATATAAGTTAATGAAGGTCACGTGGTGTAGTGGTGACATGCCGAGATGAACCCGGAGCTCGAGATTGGTTGGCTGCAAGATACTTTGCCAGCTCCAGTACGTTTTACCCAACGGGACGCTGTTCTGCCTGTATGGACCAATCAGGGAGTACCGAGATAGTTACCGGTACGCTAATTTCTGCCGGTTTACCCCATCAAATGCTCCCTCCCTTATCTCTCCGTCCTCTGAAGGTCTTTCCAAAGGGCTTTCCAGAGGTCTTTCCAGAGGTCTTTCCAGAGGTCTTTCCAGAGGTCTTTCCAAAGGTCTTTCCAAAGGTCTTTCCAACCGTCTTTCTAAAAGTCTTTCGAGAGGTCTTTCCAGAGTCGCTGGCATTTTCTTGTTGGATTGGCGAGCATGATCGACATGATCTTGCATGAAGCTGCCAGATACCTTATGAACCAAGGTGCCAATTTTGCTCTCAATGGAAAGTGGATAAGAATGTAGTGATATACATCCACCTACCATGGCATCCCCATCTTCAGTTAGTACTCGTCTTGAGGAAAACGAGTCGGACTGGCAGTATGAACCTCGCTCAGCGAAGCGTCGAAGAAGGGCTTCTACAGCAGGCGCCTCAAGACCCTCACCCCGGGAACTTGGATTCATGAGAGAGCCTCAGAGTGAAGGCTCCGCCAGCTTTCTTGGCAGCTCCAGTGGAATACACTTCATCCGACACGTCTACAACGCCTTTGCTCGCCGATCGGCGGACTTGCAGCAAAATCGAACTCGCGAAAAGAGCTCAGTCCCCGGCGAAGATGACCGGTTACGGCGAGGAGGCGAAAGTGGTCACGAGGTCGACGCGTTTTGGTTACCAGAGGAATTGAACTTTGCTCCAACTGCCGTGTTCACATTCGAGGACCTTGTCAATTGGACGCGCCGGTATTTTGAGAATTGGCATCCTTGTTTTCCATGTCTTCATGCGCCGACTGTTTTGCAGGCCATGGAGAGACTTGCCCGCCAAGGGCCCCAGACTATCAGCCGCTTGGATCTGATCATCGTCCGTTCTCTTATCTCGATTTCACTTGGGGATGAACGCCAAGCCAAATCTACTGCATCGGAGAAAGAGTCAATACCTGCAATACTCGTCTTTCAGAATGTTCAGCATGTTATGCAAGAAATTCAAAGCCTGCTTGCAGAGCCTACAACGCTTCCGCTACTTCAGGCAGCGTTTACGGCCCAATTGGCTCTCACTTCACTCTTGCGTCTCAATGCAGCCTCTCGTGTAGGAGGTGTCATTACTCGCACGGCTTTTCATCTGGGCTTGCACCGTTGCCCTGGTCGATTTTCTTGTTTTAGCAATGAGGAGATTGGCATGCGAAGGCGCCTATTCTGGTCTATCTATTCATTGGAACGGTACCTCTCCCAGGCCCTCGGGATTCCTCTCGGCATACGAGACGATGATATCGATGTGTGCTATCCAGACGCTGAGAGACATGTCACTCAAACCCCTACAACACCTAATGATCCACGCCTGCGTCTGCTATGCCATCTTGCCAAGTTTGCCAGGATACGAGGTCTGATACTGGAGCTTCGCAACAAATCTATACTGCATAGCCATGCCGGCGCCCTGGAAGCCTCCCATGTTAATGGCGAAATCTCCCAGTGGTGGAACGAAGTCTACGACGATGCCAATGCGATCGAGGATTCTGCAGATCCCGAATCGGAAGTAAGCGCCACGCTCACGCCCTATCATCGGTTGCTGCTGATGATCCTGAGACACGAGGCAATCATTGCAATGAACCGTCCCCTGCTTGCTGCAGAGAAGCCCAACCCTGATTACAAACATGCTCTGCAAACATGTATTGCTTCGTCTCGATCATTGCTGGCTGCATTGAAGAGGTATATGTCTTCCGACTCCCATGCACCACTCACCTGGCCATCGTTCACCTGGACGACATGGATGGCTTGTCTCATCTTGATGTACGCCTCGTGGGAGGGTGAATTACCCGTCGCTACGGCATTGAAATATGCCAAAATGGCGGTCCATGTTTTGGAAAATCTTGCATTGCGTGGTAGTAGCTGGCCAGACACATGTATCGAAGCGATCAAAAGCATGGAGTCGGCTCTTTCAATGGATCTGCCCGGAAGCCATAAACAGGCAATTGCTGGCCCATTGAGTTCGGCAGGAGGAGCAAATAACAATCATGCTTCTCAAGTTAGAGATACTCAAAATGCAGAAAGTGACCTCTTTGGTCAAAACCAGAGGCGTCTTTCGAGTCGAGTAAACCTTACGTCGGTCCCGTATGACCATCGTGGAGTGGGCGAATATCATGCAGGCTCATCTTCGGGAATCACACAGGGATCCGAACCCGGCACATCTGCTGTGCAGAGAATCCAGTCTCGGGCCCATTATGATTCAGCAATCTTTTCCACACCCGGGAATCCTGCAAACGATGACCAAATACTGAATGCGCAAAACTCAGCCAATCTTATCTTCGGTCACCCGGTCAACAGCAGCGCACCTTTTTATCCGGGGATCGCGGGCCAGGACCCGTTGCCTTTTTCAGACCCGTCTTCGCTGTTCATGAACGACCTATGGAGTGTGGCTGATGGCCCATGGATGATTCATGGTAACTTTTTGTAAATTGATCTTCAGTCTGTTATCTCTAGTAACATCTGTGTAATTTCCCAGCCATGAATGCAGATTCCATCTCGTCATGGGACTTCTGCCATCTTCACAATCATTCTCTCCTTGTCTAGAATCACACTCAATTGTCCTTTTCCCTTGCAACTTTCATGGGGCCTGAAGAAGCCGCTTCGCAATTGACCAAGATACAGCTCATACGCAGGCATATAGCCCTTGACGAAGGTGACAACCTCATCATCCGTCATACCCTGATTCTTCGCCTGCCAAAGCGCACGCTCCTGTTGGATACGCCACTCGTACACATTCACCAAATCATCCGTATCAAGATGAATGAGATAGTCAAGGTGTTGTGGGCCCATGAACAACTCACAATATCGTCGTAGGCTGTTGTTCACATTCAACAAATGGTCGATTGCATGGTCCTTCAATGTCCGAGTCGGATACTTAGTCCTCGTCCGAGTTTCCAACTCTTTATCCCAGCGCTCTTGCACAAAATCGTCTGTCAATGGTTGAAAACCGATACACCACCCTTCAAAAATGACGACATCAACCCTCGTGCCTGCAGGAACACGTCGCCAAGACTCTTGCGGCGCTCTGCCACCTTCTCCATTAAACATGCTCTTATCAAAGGATGGAATCAAAATATCCCCAGTGGAAATCTTCAAACTCTCAAAAAAGCCAAGTGAGAGGGCTATATCATGTGTCCCTGGCTGTCCTCGTGCTTGAAGAAGTTGATTGAATGGATTATTGGTGCGAAGCTTGACAAGTTCGTCATGATCAAGATACAGATCATCGAGAGAGAGACTGATAGTGTTATAATTGAATATTCGCTGCAGAGTCGTCACAAGTGCCTCGGTCCAGGTAGACTTGCCGCTTCCTTGGAGGCCGGTTAGGCCAAGAACGAAGGGGCGTCTTGTTGATATAGAGGATTGCGCATCGAAGTGTTGGCTGATGAAGGGATGAACATAGGACAAAACTCTTTCGATATCTCTTTCGTGAATTTTTGAGGGTGTCATTACGACGAGGACCAGGGTCGGGTAATTTGGTGATTGTATGAAGGACGAGCTTGTCGAATGTTTGAGACGAGATGCTGAACTTGGACTGGCTAGAATAGCAGGCACACGCAATGTTCAACTTGTTTAAAGAGATTTTGCAACTGTGCAAGATATATGCTGCTTCTTTCCGTTCACAGAACTGGTTCACGCCCTATACTCCTATTCCGGTTGAATCTCATGCATCGTTCTTCGGTCGGACATGTCTTTCTCCGAGTGGGCACCGGTACGGCGGACTATAGGGAGAAGACCATAACCCTTTGTTCGTAGTTCAAGAATTGGCAGAATTCCATTTTCAGGCATCCCTTTCCTTAGATAATCTACGCATAACCTAGTTATATCCCCTTTGTTAAGTACGATTTCCTACACCGAAATATTCGGATTAAATAACTATTGAGATTACTGGAACTAAAATGTAGATATAATCCGAAATCTGATGTTGAATCCTCTTACGGCTGAACTTTTTTACCTAATCCTATTAAGTATTACGATCGTAACTAAGACAGAGGGGTAGTTTCCCAGATAGTTTCCTAGATACTTTTCTAGATAGTTTCCTAGATACTTTTCTAGATAGTTTCCCAGACAGTTTCCAAAACAGCTTCCTAGATAGTTTCTTAGTTAATCTCTACGTTAATCTCCTCGTGATGTAGTAAGCATAAAATATACTAACTAAGGGCGGAAGAAAGCGGTGAAAGGTCTTCGAAGAAATTCAGGGTTACGGCCTTCTCCCCCCTATAGTCCGCCGTAGCACCCGGACATTGAGAATCCCGAACACGTCACTACGAACCATCCAACTTTCCGGACATTGAAACTTCCGAGAAGCTGTTTGACAAGGCTTATTGGTCAAAAACATTCGCGATGAGGGGCCTCGATCTCCAATTCTCCATCAATGCACCAAATTAAGCCTGATTCAGTGTGTTGGCGAAAGCGACCTAAGAATTCCCCGCATATACTTAATCCTTACCCCTCCTCCAAACAAAATTCATCCTTGTCCAACAAGATATCACCCTGCACGAATACTTCACAATGTCTCCCTCCGTTGTTTCCAACAAGACCTATAGCATTGCTGCCATCCCTGCCGATGGAATTGGCCCCGAGGTTATCGAGGCTGGTATCACGGCCTTGAACGCTCTGACCGATACCCTCAAAACTTTCAAGCTCGAATTCAAGAACTATGACTGGAGCTCTGAGACCTACAAGAAGACCGGCAAATACATTCCCGATGGCGGTCTCGAGGAGTTGAAGAAGCACGACGCTATCTTCTTCGGTGCTGTGGGCGCTCCTGGTAAGTCCCACGAAATATCCAGATCTTCAAAGCTCCTCTAACACTTCGTACTAGATGTCCCGGATCACATTTCTCTGTGGGGCCTCCGTCTCGCGATTTGCCAGCCCTTCCAGCAATATGCCAACGTGCGCCCTACCCGCGTGTTCCGCGGCACCGAGTCGCCACTGCGCAAGTGCAAGAACGGTGACCTTGACTGGGTCATCATTCGTGAGAACAGCGAGGGTGAATACGCCGGCCAGGGTGGCCGATCTCACGCCGGCAAGCCTTGGGAGGTTGCGACCGAGGTCTCCATCTTCTCTCGTCACGGTGTTGAGCGAATCATGCGCTTCGCCTTTGAGACTGCGCAGAAGCGTCCTCGCAAGCTTTTGACCGTTGTCACCAAGAGCAATGCCCAGCGTAATGGAATGGTTCTCTGGGATGAAGTTGCCAAGGCAGTTGCTGAGGATTTCCCCGATGTTACCGTTGACAAGATGTTGGTCGATGCTATGACCACCCGTATGGTTCTGAAGCCCGAGTCTCTGGATACCATCGTGGCCACGAACCTGGTAAGTGCATATTAATGCTGTATGCTGGATCCAATAAGCTAACCCTCTACGCTAGCACGCTGATATTCTGTCCGATTTGGCCGCTGCCCTGGCCGGATCCATCGGTATTGCCCCTACCTCCAATCTCGACCCTACTCGCGAGTACCCCAGTATGTTTGAGCCTATCCACGGCTCTGCCTTTGACATCACTGGCATGGGTATCTCCAACCCCGTTGCTACTTTCTGGACGGCCGCTGAGATGCTCGCATGGTTGGGCGAGGAGGATGCCTCCAAGAAGCTGCTCGACTGTGTCGAGAACGTCTGCGAGCAGGGTGTGCTTACCCGTGACCTCGGTGGCCAGGCCACTACCAAGGAGGTTACCGATGCTGTTGTTGCTGAGATCAAGAAGCTTGGATCTAAATAGAAAAAGCTCGGTGGGTAGGACATTTGTGATTTATCATAATTTTAGAATATGCATGTATTAACTTTGAACGAAATAAACATTTCTGGTAATTGATGACTCTCACGAGTCGGAATAAGCAAGCTTTTTTTGTGAATAAAGCCTTAATTTTAGACTCTGGAAGAGTCGATTAAGCGGTACTGGATCTCTGTCTCATTCCATACACTGCGGCTAGTCCATGATAACGCTTGTCCTCGCCGCGTATATCATGCAATGAACAAGCTAGACACGCAGCATGGAGATTTAGGTCGTACAAAGGGTAAACGTCATTAATTCTATACCCTCATGCTATACCGTGGACGTGTTGTCTTCCCCCTAATGGAGAAAGCCCCCGGACATTGCCTTCTCCGAAGGGATTAGACCACGGCTCCACGGGGCACCCCAGATATCACCAACCGAACTCACAATCCGCTACTAGCTGGGGAATGGAATCATTTGACTCCTCTACTCGTTTCATCCCCATATATTGCGGGGATGAATACGTCCGGTTTCCCCGGTTTTATGGGGTCCCCAGGCCAACCCCAAGTGCCGACAGAGGGACCTGCGACAATTTCGGGATGGTGCAATTGTCCTAGTGGTCTATATAATCAGCGAGCCTGTTCAATCTTGAATTCATCAGCTTCAACTTCAGTCTCATAATTTCTAAAAGAGGTGGACTCTCATTCTATCACCATGGCCAAACAAAGTTCCGGTCTATCTGGGCGGGCATTGCGCATGGCGCAGGTCATCCTCGTTGTTGCCCCGGCTTTTATTATCTTCGGTTACAATCAGGCTGGTGCCGGTCCTCTTGCCACTCTTCAGAGTTGGGTAAAGGTCTTCCCTCAGATTGATACCGTCAATACGCATGGTGATGTTAAAGCGAAGAATTCCACTGGCAAGGGCGCGGTCATCGCTGCCTTCCAGATTGGAGCGCTTATGGGCGCTCTCTCCTGCACTGTTATCTCTGAACGGCTTGGTCGTCGTAAGACTATTTTCTTTGGAGCGATATTCACCACTATCGGTCAATTGCTGCAGGTGTCTGCCTACTCCTTGATCCAATTTACTATTGGACGAATCATTCTTGGTATGGGTGTCGGGCAATTCAGCGTGGCAGTACCCGTCTGGCAATCGGAGTGCTCTGCTGCCAAAAATCGTGGCCAGCACGTTATTGCCGACGGCATCTTCATGTGCTTGGGATATGCCCTCTGCAATTGGATCGACTTTGGGTTCAGCAGGCTTCCACATCAGACAACTGGACAATGGCGGGGCCCTCTTGCTATCTCTTTTTTCCCATCCTTAGTGATCCTGTCTTCGGTCTTCTTCATGCCAGAATCACCTCGCTGGCTAGTCCGAGTCAATAGAGTAGACGAAGCGTCTGCCAGTCTAGCCGCATACAAGGGATTGCCCCTCGACGATGAAGCAATCAAGTCTGAAATTGCCGGCATTGAGTTATCCCTCGAGGCCACCGCTCAATCGAAGGGTGTTATCCGAGAGATGTTCTCCAAGGACGATGATGAGCGCCTCCTTTATCGATTTGGCTTGTGCATTGTCCTCCAATTCTTCCAGCAAATGTGTGGAGGCAATCTCATCTCGGTCTACGCATCAACCATTTTCGAATCGAATCTGCATATGAGCAACAGTCTTTCCAAGATCCTCGCCGCTTGTGCCCTCACCTGGAAATTCCTCTGCTGCTTTATTTCCTTTTTTGCAATTGATCGTCTGGGCCGACGTGCGCTGTTTATGATTAGTGGCACTGGCATGGCTGTATGTATGGCGGCAATGGCCGTCACAACCAGCTTCCCATCTGATAACAAGCATGCCTCAATTGCATCAGCGACTTTTATCTTCCTCTTCAACCTATTCTATCCTATCGGCTTCCTTGGTGGAAACTTCCTATACTGCACCGAGGTTGCGCCGGTGCGCCTACGAGTAGCCATGGCATCAATCTCCACAGCAAATCACTGGTTGTGGAACTTTGTCGTCGTGATGGTTACCCCCGTTGCTTTAGATACAATTGGATTCCGGTACTATATCATGTATGCGATTCTGTCAGCATGTATCCCGGTCCTCGTGTACTTCTTCTATCCGGAGACGATGAACCGGAATCTTGAGTTGCTCAATCATGTCTTCCGCGACGCATCGTCGCCCTGGGAGATTGTCTCCATGGCGCGCCATTTGCCGCAAGGCGAGGTGACCGAGGCGGACTTTATGGCTGAAAACGAGAAGAGCGATGGTACTTCGGTTGAGATGAAGGAGCATGCTTGAAACACGTTAGCAGTCGACAGTTGATAGCCCTTTGTATTACATAGATAGACCTGGCAAAGCCACGGGCTTCTTTGCCGAGCTTCTGTCATGTCACACTCTTCAGATACGGTTTCTGAGTATCTCAATTTCCCCGGCGAGTTCTCGTGCATGTTAGTCAATATGAGGCATTAGCAGATAGTCTTTCGGTTATCAAAAAAATCAAATTGTCCAATCAATTGAGCTGACTCTGACGGATCAGCTGCGAGATAGATTTTTCTTCCTGAATATTTTCGTTCAGATGTCAGAAAAAATGAAGTTATGGGGACAAGTGGCCGTAAAGATGGTTAAAGAGCAAGCCACAAAGGCCTGGAGTCTCATAATTGGCACTTTTTGGAACTCGATCAAGTGGGACCCGTGCAAACTCTGCCTTATTGATAGACACACGGGGCACCAGAACGGCGTTGGGCTCCAATCAGTACATGACCGGGAGGGATAACTTAGCTTCAAGCTCTCGATGCCTAGGCTAGAGATCAACAAATTATCGTGATTGAAAAGGCTCGGACATTGGTGACATTTACCGAACTTGCTTGGAGATGAAGAATCAGCCTAACTAACCCGAGACCATTTTCAAATTGAGCATACTTTGCCCTCAACCTATCCATCTGTCTTACCCTAGTAGTTGCCCCGGGTCTTAGTATAGCCCTGCCTCCATCGTCAAACAATGCCCAAGCCCGACCCCCTCTTGTACCGGCAAATTCTAGATCTATCAACCTCCCAGCGATCGGCGGAAATCGGCACCTTGGCAGGGGGGCCGAAGCCACGTCGGCACGCCGATGCGGAGGAAGAGAAGCCCGGGAGTAGAGAGTATTCCACAAATCACAACACAGGTATAGGCCACTTACGCCGCGACTAAAACCTGCCGTGAACGCGAGCCGTGGACCCTAGCGCGATTGAGTAACAGTTATCAAACCCCCGGAGACTGGAGCCAATGGCACTGCGCAGCGTCCGCCCTCCTGGATTCCTCCGTTTATCGGTACTTCTACCCCGGAGTCAAGCCCAGCCCCAGTGGAAACCAAGAAACATAGCCCACCACACAGAGCTTTTGCGTCATGAAGACTTCGGCGGAGGTGGTCTCCTCCGCTGGAATCGGGTCGTGGGCGCGGGACTTTCGGCGGGAACGGAGACTGTTATTGGTCGGAGGCGAGCCTTGGGTATCCGTGTGTGTACCGCCGAGTGGGTGCTTCGGTTGCTTCGGTTGATGGTATGGTCTCCAGAGTGGGCAGCTTCGATGGAGTTGCGTATATTATTGCACTCTGACTTGATACGAGCCGATGTAAGATCCGTAATGGATGCGGGAAGTATCGGGTTATCTCGCTGCCGATAGTTCTACATGGCACGCGCGGCAATGAAGCAGGGCAATACAAGGTATACTTATAGATCCTGATATCCCGCATTGTTTGTCGAAGTCTCTATTTAGATTTTAGTATGTTATCAAGTGGAATATAATCAATTCTTCAACCTTCTATCTGCACCATCTCTATTCCAGATAAAAACATAAACCTGACATGGCTCCCTCTATCAACGACGTCTCCATCAGCCAGCCTGTCTCGGTCTCGGCCTGTCAAGTCGGCATCAATGGCTTCGGTCGTATTGGTCGGTGACCTGCATAGCTGCCAGTCTTTCAGTCACACTCATACTCACGCAAATTTCACTTGCTTAGGTCGCAATGTCCTCCGTGCTGCCCTAGTCCGCTCTGACATCCAAGTCGTTGCCATCAACCACACCTGTGTTACCGTCGAAGACCTCGTCTACCTGATTCGTTATGATTCCTCAATGGGTGATCTCGATGAGCGCACCGATATCCAGATCGTCTCCGATAGCCTTATCACCATCGACGGCCGAAGAATCGCACTCACTTCCGAGCGTGACTTGAAGAAGCTCAACTGGGCTGCCCTGGGCGTCGACTATGTCCTCGAGTGCACTGGCAAATTCACCAAGCGCGACCTCGCCATGGATCACATCACTTATGGCTCCGCTAAGCGTGTGCTCATCTCTGCACCTAGCTCGGACTCGCCTACTTTTGTCTACGGTGTTAACTCGGACCTGTATACGTCTGGCGAGGAGTGCCGTGTCGTATCCAACGCTAGCTGCACAACTAACTGTGTCACTCCTGTCTTGAAGGTTCTGCACGAGACCTTCGGTATCTCCCAGGGTTTCTTGACTACTATCCATGCGGCCACTCGCTCCCAGCAAGTGTTGGATGGATATAGCAAGAAGAACCGCCGTCTCGGTATGAACCTTATTACTATATCGGGTGATCACCACAGCAACTAACAGTAACACTCCACAGGCCGTGGCGTCTTCAACAACATCATTCCTACTACTACTGGTGCTGCCAAGGCAGTTGCTGCCGTTCTGCCCGACCTGAAGGGCAAGGTGACTGGTGTTTCCATCCGTGTCCCAACGTAAGCATTTACTTAACCTCTCTCATCATCTCAAGTCTAACAGACTTAACTCGTTGCAGACCCAATGTCTCTATGATCGACCTCACTATCAGCACCGAAAAGCCCACCTCACTTTCAGAAATCATCTCTGCATTCCGCGTTGCCGCCAAGTCCCACATGGCTGGCATCATCCGAGTGACCGACGAAGAGCTCGTCAGCGCCGACTACAATGGTAGCCCCTACAGCGCAGTCATCGACGCTCCCGCGTGTGCAGAGTTGAACCCCCAGGTAAAAATTATCTTTGCTTCTTAATGATAACAGTATGCTGATACAGTTGTTTATAGTTCTTCAAAATTATGGCCTGGTACGATAACGAATGGGGATACTCGAACCGCCTGCTTGATTTGACGACTTTGGTCCATGCCCAGGAGGCTGCGTGATCATATTAATATTTGGGTTTCTGGAGTTATGGGATTTCAAGAGCATAGATTCGGTGTTAGATCTAGATTCGATTAGAATTTTACTTTTATTTTCTTCTGGAATTGAGTCTTCCATTTGAGGCCGGCCAGGGGATGCACTCTCGCGATTCGGAACATCATAAGAATGAATATGTGGTAAAGGTAAAAATAGGTAAGTGACATAAGAAATCTATTTTTTTCGTACATCAAGACATGAATCCACGGGTATCTGTCATCCTCATTGGGATCATTTAATCCTCATCCATAGACTCCCAGCCATCAGGGCCATCAGCCGGGGCAGCATCCCCACCCTCCACAGCTCCCTCATCATCCGACTCGTCATTGTCAGCACCGATACCGGTAATGCGCTCGGGCACTTCACCAGCCAGATCAGGCATGCGAGAGACAAAAGTGCGGCGGACAGCTCCGTTGGTAGACGTATCCCAGATCTGCACGGTACCCTTGCTACCAGCAACGGCCAGGCGGAAGCTAACCTCGGCATCGGGAGCGAAACCAGTCGAGAAGACCTTGCCGACGTCGAGCTTGCGAGAGACAACAAGACTGGGCTTGTCGTTCTCAACGTTCCACAGCTTGACCTCCTTGTCCGTGGAACCGGTGACCAGGAAGCCGGGAATGGTGCGGTTGATATCGAAGGACGAAACGGAAGAGTCGTGAGCCTGGAGCGACCAGACGGGCTTGGACTCGGCCGGTGTGGCGGGGACATTGCGAACATCATAACGGTAGACCATACCGCCGTCGGTAGTAACGTAGAAGTAGTTGGGGTCATGCGGGTCCCATCGCACATTCTCAACGTCGGTGTCAACACCCCAGCGGGCAGTAGAGTCGGGGGCACGCATATCCGCCGCCACGACGGTGCGATCATAGGAACCGCTGAGAAGGATGGTAGACTCCTTGGGGTGCCAGTCGAGGGAGCAGACCTTGTCGGTGTGGTGCGAGTAGGACTTGGCGCAGGTGGTGGTGGACAGATCCCACAGCTTGACGGTGCGGTCAGCAGAAGCGGAAGCAAGCAAGTTACGGTGCTGACGGTTGGCGGCCAGTGCCAGCACTGAATCAATGTGGTACTCGTCGTTCGCCTTGGACTTCTTCTTCGACTTCTTCTTAGAGGGGGCAGCATTGCTGGCATCTTGACCGCCCTGTCCCAGGATAGCGTTGGGGTACATGCTGTCCACGACATCCAGATCCCAGATCTCAATGTCGGGCTCCATTGTACCGACGGCAACGAAGTTTCCAGATTCCCGGCCCTCGCTGCCCTTGCCAACGGGGATATCCAGCCACTCTACGCAGAGAGGAATGCCGGGAAGCATGATATCGTGGTGAACGTAGAGGTTGTCGGCATGGTCCTCGTAGACATAGACCTCGAGATGAGCAACCTCATCCTCGACCTTTCCGGCAAGAAGCAAGTTATCCGTAGGCAGAATCTGGAGTTCTTCGCGGTCCTCATCCTCTTCGTCCTCGGGAATGACAAGGTACGGATCGGCCTCGTTGGGCTGGTGGTAAGCCAGAGACTGGACATTGCCAAATCTGGTGATCTTCTCGCCCTCCTCGTCAACGTCATCGCTGTCGTAGTGATCCATATCGAACTCCTTCAGAACATCATCGTCACTGTACCAGCAAATTAGCCCAAAGTGTCCTCGCTCTCATCTTATCATCCAAACACATACTCTGTGGACTTGGTCTCGTTGCCGTCCTTGGAAGTTTTCTTCTCACTCTCCTCCACCATAGCATCGGCCTCCTTCGAGTCCTCATCCATAGCAGCATCATCCTCGCCATCATCCACCTTGCCCGCCTTGGCGGCACTCAGATCATCCTGGGCCTCCTCAAGCTGCATGCGGGCAAGCTTGGATATCCGGTTCATCTCCTCCTCGTCAATCTCATATTTAGTAGGGAACTGGGCAGCGACACCTCGCCGCACCCAGGCCGTAGTCGTGATCATCGAAGACATTGTGAATGACAATCACCAAAGCATCACCGTACTTTTTTTTTTATCGGAGATATTTTTTTTTATCGGTGTGCTGGGAGGGGCGTTCCGCCCGGCAGAATTGTGGGATCGACACACCGCCCGGTGATTTTGTGGTGGTCCGATAATGCACTGGAGACTTGATTCTTGAAGACTTGCCATTGCGATTCCAGACTTTCAAAGCTGTTTGTACTCGGTCACATACTTGACAAACCGTCAATATGCATTCTCATCTTCACACCCCATACAATATCAGTATGCCAAACCATCGATCCCGGGCCATAATTAAGGCCCCGCAGGATGCCGGCCTCTTACGATCCATGCTAATTACAAACGCTATATAGATTGCGAGGAGATCATGACTGCCCTCGACGAATGTCATGCCCGAGGATTTATTTACAAAGCCCTCGGCAACTGCAACGATATCAAGCGCGAAGTGAACAAATGTCTCTCCGTGGAACGGTACGACCGGGCGAAGAACAACCGCGATAATGCGCGCAGCAACCGACGGCGCATCGAGGAGATCTGGGCTAAAGAGCGGGCTTTGGATCAACCTGCTCAGAGTAACAGTGCGGAGAACTCGGGCGCTGCTAAGCAGTGATCTGGCATCGCGGTGTGTGACGATTACCTTTGACCTTGGACTGGAGTTCGGTGTGCTGGCATTTCTTCTTGGCTATAATAACAGCCTATTCATCCTCTCTTCTCACACTGCTGATGTGCGGCAATTCTGCGCAAAGAGAACCTTGTACGATATTTATGGATTGAATGTATATACTATGGGCTATCGAACCCTGTCTCTCTGGTGAGATCATACTTTAGCTTGGACACCAGTAGGTTCCCCCGCTCAATTTTGAGCCGGATTTCAAGCCAAATGTAAGATCGATATAGATGTAAATAAGCCTGAGACTCGGTCTACATAGAACACACCTCACATAAGACTAGATACAGATGTTGATATTGAACTTTTATAGATACCCTGCCTAAACGCCATGCCGTGGATGAAAGAATGAGAGCCAATGCAACAACCGCCAAGAGGAAAAGGATCATGCGTCAACACCCATAGCTTGATCAGCCTGCGTTGAAGGCGCACCATCCTCATTCTCCTCCCGAAAACCACTCTTGTGGTGTCGCCGTCTCCTCTTGGTCTTAGGAGCACCAGCCTCCTCGCCATCAGGCCCGTCACCTGCTCCATTCTCATTTGACGCACCCGTACCATCATTCTTCCTAGGCGTCTTTGCCGGACCCGACTCCGCCGCGCGCTTCTTCGGTTTCTTGACGCTGAGCGGGTTCGGCCCCCTGGCCTTCTTCAACCCGGGGATCTTCTTCTTTGCTGCGCCTTCCGCAGCTTCGTCCGTCTTTGGTTGAGGCTCGGGCAGGCCCACGCGGAACTTGTCCATCTCCACGCCCTCGCGCACATTCTCAGAGGGAGTACTCAACGGCTCCAGGACCATGACGGAACGCTTCACGTAGATGATAGGCACACCGGGGATGGAACGCGCACGAACGCGCAGGTTGCGGGCACGACGCAAAGCTTGTTCCTCCTCACGCTCCTCGTCGCGCTTGCGCTTGCGCTGCTGGTTATCATTGTTGTTGTCCGACTTCTTGACGGCCGGGTCTGCGGTTGCAAGAATGTAATGCTCCTTGTTCTTCTTGGCTTCTGCGTTCGGCGAGAGCAGAGAGAGAAGGCAGTCGATCTCGTCGATGGGCTCTGAGTTGGGGTTGTGCGAGCAGTGGCGGAGGGGCAGGACCGTTGGCGGGGGAAGATGATAGGGTCGGAAAGGTTTGCCGGTCTTGGGGTTGATAGGCTGCGCGGCGGTAATGGCAGCGAGGGAGCATTTGGTCAGAACTATAGAAGTTTTATTAGTTGAATGCGTCCGCAAATTGACGACCTTGAAGAGATGGTCGCAAGATCAAGCTTGAGGAGCGGCACTCACGTGGCTTAACATTGCCTTGCACTGTCCGCTCCAGGGCAGGTATCAAGTCCATCTTGAAATTGTGCACCTGCTGCAGGAAATTCGAGTCCACTATTCAACTGCACGTTAGCATACTGATTCCGTCGGCAGCATTGGAAGACAGGTCGTACGGAGCACTTGATAAGGCGCACGGAAACCGAATGTGAGCTCATACTGGTGCATAAGCTTGCGATACTTCTTTGAACGTTTGGCCCTCATGGTGCAAGGTGGGGGTCAAGAAATTGAATGTTGAGGTCGATAAATCTCGAACGTTGCTGCGCTGCGGTAACGACGAAACTTTTTTCATTTTGCCGGGCGGCGGCTGAGGCGGTGATGTGGCCCGTGCGGAGGACCATAAGAAGTTGCAATGCACCGAGACACCTTGACATAGTTCTACAGAACTCTAGTTCTTCTATAATGCAGATCTTGGGCGTCATTCCCTTTATAAAATCATTGAAATATTCAGCTGTGAATTTCTAGAGCATAATTGAGAAATGAAACAAGTCCGAAACCCGAGGTACACCTTGTTCTATGCAAACCAAGAAAAGCCTCCGCAGTTCTGTCAACACTGCCCACTCGCGATTAAAAAGATTAATGATTCGTAGAGTCGTAAGCTTGAGAATACAAGCTTTGTGCGTATGCCCCTTCAAAAGACATATGTCGTGTCCGTCTGTGGACAATCTGCCCGTGGCCACGTTCCTCCGGTGAGGGAAGGTTGGAGCCAAATTCTAATCGGGGATCAGACGAGCCCAGTTTGGCAGGCTTAGAATGTCAATACAGCCCTATTTCCGATTCTGAAGTTTGGGCGTGCAATGGAACTGACACCCGGCTTTTGAGTGGGTGGGAACTGAACCGCCAAATACAGCTCAAATGTCCCGATCACGCGTTTGGGTATCTTTCTGTGCCCGCTGGCCATGTTCTGACTTTCCAGGCCTGCAGTGGGATTATATGGTTTTCGATTGATGGATGTCAAACTGCTGATCATCCAGCGCGCTTCTGACAAGACGCAATCACAACGGAGATATCGTCCATTTTGCCTGTGCACAATCAGTATACAACCCTCAAAGGATATGAACTATCAAGTATACAACTCACCACCTTCGATGGCAATACCCTCATCTATCGCCTTCTCCATATACGGACTCTCCGCAAAAGGATCTCGAGCAACGTTGAGAGCGGCATTCAGCAGCTCTCTCGCCACGAAGACCATGCGATCGTCGGTCAACTCAGGGGAAGGGGCCTGGACATTGGTTTGGACGTGTCCGTCATCCCATTTCTTCAAGCTGTCCTGGACGATCTTCTGCACCTCGTGTTCCCACAAGTTATCCATCACGCCGTCCGACACCGCAAGCACAATGTCGTTTTCCTGTATCGCGACCTTGGACAGTACCGCATCCTTGCGCGGGGTGTCAACGCTATTCGTGCCCAGTTGCATCGGGCAATCGAACCAGTGCCATTGCTCTGTTGTCCGGAAAAGAACCTTGTTTTCGCTCGGCCGGATGACGAGCACCTTGCAGTCGCCCAGATTGGTCACATAGAGGAGAGGTTTCTGTGTGCCGTCACTCTCGCGGGTCCAGTGTAGGAGGGCGGTGGCCGAGGTCGTCGTGCCGAGCCACTGTGTCGGCGTGGTAGTTGCACGGACTGTTTCCTCGTATGCGCTCTGGAGATACTCGATAGGGTCGAGGGTGGTCGCATTTGCAGAGACTCGGCGCTCAATCTCGAGAGCCCAAAAGTGTAAGAGGAGACGGGACCATAACCTGCAGAAGGAGCCAAAAAAGGCTACTGGTTAGCATATACAAAAGGATATAGAAAGCGTTGATGCAACGGGGGCAACTCACGCAGCATGGCCATGAGGCTTTGTCGCCCAGGCGCCTACCCCGTCGTCTACACCCAGAAAGTTCTCCGCGACGATGATGGCATCATCTCCATTGTTTAAGCCGCGAACGGGCTCGCCCCGTACGGATAATCTCTTATCCTGGCTGAGCGTATGAGTCGTCAAAGGATCAGAAAAGGACGAGGACGGCGGCGACAAGAAAGGTGGAGGAAACGGGCGCGGAGGTCGTTTGGCGCAGAGTGCATAGCCCGTATCGAAGCGAAAAGGAGATTGCGCAAGGCCGAGAAGCTGGCGCTCAGGGACGGGTGTAGTGATGCCGTATGAGGGCCACACTGCCGCGTGGAATCGCCGTGCCGTCGGTCGGTGGGCCAGACCCTGAACCGAATGAACCGGGGTGGTTAAAGTGCCTCTGCGACTTAAAAGTAGAGACGCTCCCACGCCAGCTCCGGCTGCTCTTCCTGCGGTCCACCGTTTGACCGGCCATAGCGATGATGAGAGGAGTGTAGGTGGAACCCTTGCCGTGGTGACCATCCCTGACTGGGCGCCTCTCCGCGCACCAAAGGCCAGAGGGGATGAGGGAAGGTGGGTTCTCTGGAGGGGGCCGTTAAGTCATGGCCTCCGGCAGGGAATAAGAGGATTGAATATTGAAAGTCGGAGATGGATGATCGATGACGGAAGATGAGAGAGATGACCGATGACTCTGCCAGAGGAGAAAAAAAATGCCAGGGCCGTTGTTCACCGGGGCCGATCGAGGCATTGCGAAGTTTCACTGGCCTACAGCGCCGACGCCTGTGCTCTGCTCTACACAGTACCGCGTGTCATATGAAGATGCGGCCACCTCCGTGCGATGACTCCTTCAGGGTCATTCCCCGATATTCCTACAGCTTTGGATCACCCTGGAATGGCTATTGTCCTCTAGTAAATACTTGGGATATACTATTGTCAATACTTGCAGCTCCGACAATGACCGAGGCACACGAAGCCGAGTCCGGCCACTACATTCACTACATTCACGAAACGAAGTATACACAAACGCCGCATCGTACCTGACAACCACGCCACTCTTCGCCGAGGTCTCGCTTTTATACTTTGGTCGAATGTTATTTGTAGGACTTCGGATGATTTTGCGAACAGATTTAGCTGCTTACCGCCATCTGGTATCTTATCTACAACCCCGCAACCGCAAAGATCTAGTGACGCCCCTAGCAATGGTGGAGTCCTCAACGACTGTCGTTGGGGAAGGTCCACTCCAACAATGGTCCAGCCTCTCGAATGCAGGAGATCATTTCAATTTGACCGCTTGGTTTCATATCCTTCCGAGATCTGCGAGGTAGCCATCATTAACAGCCATGGGCCTGGAACCTTGGTTCCGCGCTAGTCATCATGATCCAAATACTGGAGATGTTTACACAGCAGCGTCGAGAAGAGGCAAAATCTCGTAAAAGGAGGTGATCTTACATACCAGAAGCCCTTTGATTGAGGTCGAGAGGGCTGCGGGTGAGGCTCTCAAAAGAGTCATTGAGCTATGCTCTCGTGCTTGGACGATGCGGCCGCACGTTTCTTTCGACGTAGTCAAAGGCTCGAGTGCCCGTACTTCAGCAGCTCTGCCAGGATCTATGAACAGCGGTCATGTAGGTAACCGTAGGGGGAAAAAAACGGTAGATGCTGGAATTCAAGTAAGCTAATTGGGTGATCACTGCATATTGACCACCAGGGCTCCATCGGCGCCATCCTGTCCTTTCATAATCCCTCTGGTTTGTTCGTGAATTGCCGTAAACATCATGTCTCATAATTTCGTTCTCCGCAGACAACCGCAAGAAAAAACAACTCACTCCCCTCGGGCCTGCTTACTCCAACGCTCCTTCTGAATCTCCAACTCAAACACCGCAAAAGCCTCGCTCCATTCGAGGAGGAATGCCTCGTCTGAAACGTCTCGTCGAAGCATTGCGAGCCCCTCCCAACACGCACGAGCAGCCGTGTTCGCACGAGCAGAAAAGTCAAAGGGGCCTGGCTCTTTGCTAAGACGAGCCGTCATGAGGCGTACATATCGTTCGGAGCACGGGCAGGTGCTCTCCACGTAATTAGTACACTCCTTGGAACACAGACAGGTCGATGTACAGATGCACTTGTGACACTTGGCCAAGTACAAAAGTCGGATCTTGGGGTCGTCGCGACGTTCATCTCCGACTGACCTGCCTTCCAGTTTGCCCAGGCTTGCTAACCGGTGGTCCAAGATGAGTTCTTTCTCCCATTGCGCGGGATTGACCAGTTTGAGGTCCATAAAAGGAAGTTGGGAGGCGGGGACATCGTCAGGAGGTGTGGCCTTTGGCACAATGGTGAACCATTTCTCAGACATGATGATCAGGATCTCATTCGGGATGGAAGGGAAGAATGGGACCAGGGAGCGCCATTTGCTCACGTATGCAGAGCGATGATCCGAGACCACGCTTTGAGCGAACCGACGATACCCGAGCATATCATCGGGGCTGAACCCTTTCTCAGCCTCCTTTGCCGCGAGGCGGCGAACAAAAGCGTCCTGCCACTTATGAACGATCCCTTCCTGGAGCGACTCGCAGATGTTGTAATTGTCGAGGTTGTCCTTGCAGGCGAGAAAGATTCGGTACATATGGTTTGGGTCGGGAAGGTGGAATTTTCGAGAGCCATTCGCGGCTCGCAATTCAATCTTGAAGAGAGCACAGAGCTCGATGCCGGCCATTTCGATGATCATTCGAGAATAGAGCGCGTAGAAGAGGTTCTCCACAATCTCAATCAGAACGGCAAGCTCCCCAGATCGGACCTCTGTCTCCGCACGATTGATCCAGTAGGTCAGGCCCGTCACTGTATCGTCAAGCTGATCAAGAACATGAAACGTTAGCGGATGTATGCACATATACACATTTTTTTACCCTAATACTGAGGGGAACAGTAGGTTTACGAACCTCGGCTCCAAAGTTCAAGAAGATGACCTGCATAACTTTGGCCATCGCATAGACCTTGATGAAGACCTTGAGTACCCCCTCGAAGGAGTACGCGAGCTGCACCTCATTCAGGTCGTCCAGCGACAGGACCCTCCCTACCGAACCCAGAGAAGAGTCGGACGCCGACACGAACACCCACTCACCACTGCTCACCGCGTACGGGCGAGAGTGGCGTCGATTTGGCGACATCTGCTTCGCGTCAGTTAGCTTCCACGCGGACTTCGAAAATATACTTTGTGCAGATGAGAGATAAGTGAGAGGGGTGGATAAGCTAAACTCACGAGGTGGTGTTCCTCCTTGCCCTCTCTCTTGTTGTCGAAGGGGGGGAGGACCACGGAGCAACCGTCCTCGTCCTTTGAGTAGACCGAGGACGAGTACCGTTCGGTCTGCTCGTCGGCCAGGTCCTCCCCCACGTTGGTCTGGCCCGTCTGCTTGGTGGCCATGGAGGAGTGTGCGGAGAGGAACTCGTCAACGGTGCTGGTGGTTGATTCGGCACTGTCACCACGCTTCAGACGAGCTTTCCACGCCGACACACTCCAGAACCGGCCCTTACTCTGTGGATTCATCGTCCACAGATCGAGATATTTGATTCTCTAACTTGATCGTAAATGAAAGTGCAGTCAGACTACACTTTCAGGACAGCAGGGGAGGGGAAGTCTCAGGTGAAAGAGTAGAGTTGCAGAGGAGAAAGGTAGTCGAGAAGAGAAGAGAGGAAAGGGAAGGAAGGTTAGGGTCTCGCTGGCCAGTGTATAAGTGAGGCACCAGCAGCGACAGAAAAGGAAGGAAGTGGCACTTGATCGCCTGCCCATCTCAGAGTGGCCTACCAGGGAAACCCTCACATACCATTGAGATCTCATCTCGGTCTGCCCAAGGAAGTGATCGATCAAATATACAATTCTGCTTGAAATACTACCGAAGGAAAAAGGCACGATGGGATAATCAAAATGCTTTGCAGGTTCGTAAACGCTCGCCTCCAGGTGATATCAACATAAAGCCAAAAGAAATCTAGCTCTGCACACGGAATGTGCGGCCGCTCGCCGTCTTACGCTCGCGCTCTTCGTTCTCGGGCCTGGCACGGTTGAGGACTATGGAATATTAGCAACATGACAAAATAGGTCAATGCGGTATACGTACCTTGGAGGAAGTCCGCCGTGCGCTTCCTCATTCGTGTGTGGATGTATGCCTATCATGCACGGTAAGTCAAGGAAATTGGAAAATTACACATCATCGAAAAAGCTTTCCATACCTTAGAGGCCTTGATATGGTAGTGGAAGTAGTCACGGAAAGTCTGGATGTGGGAGATATTTTCGTAGCGGCGCTGGGGGGTCAAGTGTCGGGGGAACAGCACTAGACGGCGATAGTTAGTGGCACCGTACATTTGGCTTGTACATCTCAAGGCCTCCTCGTCACTCACCGAAGGTGACGTAGCTTATTTCGCCCTCGCCCACGTTCTTAAGTCCAGGAACACCCTCGAGCTCGAGAGGAGGGTCACTGCGGAAGAGCACTTGGGGCGCATTCTGTAGGGTCACCACACGGCGGCGGGCGTCGACGAATTCCTATGGTACTTCAGCACCGAGTTCAAGCATGTAGCGTCTCCAATCGCAATTATGCCACTAACCTGCAGGAAGACCTTGCCGAAGATGCGATCCGTCTCCTCCCGGAACACAGTGCTGAAGATCACGGTCACACGGTCGTAGCTTGCTTTGATGTAAATAGCTTCCTCTTCGCGGTAATGAATAGCCATCACCTCTCCCCCCTCCTTCACACCTTGCGGTGCCGACTCGGATGTGTACCGTGAAGCCTCCTCCGCAAGCTTGGCGAACTCATCGAAAGCCCGTTCGAACGGAGCTGCCATGGCGTTCCGCTTCAGTAGGGCGAGCTTCATAATCAGTTCGTCCTTGGCTTCTTGTTCTGCGGGGAGATTCTCGAGGTCGATTTGTACTGAGAAATCATAGCCCGGTTCCGGCGAGACAATGTACGATCCATACTCGCGCTCCAGCACCTCCTGGGCCCCATACTGAACGAGCTCCTTGAAACACTTCACATTGATGGAGATGAGGATCTTGGTCTTGGATTCGGGGGTCGAAAGGTGGAAGGTCACGCCATCGAAGTCGGAGACCACTTGGTCAATCGAAACTGGGGCACCACTGCGGGCAATCGTTAGCTCGGGGGCCTTGGGGGGGTTGACGTGTATACATTGAGGGGTTATGTGAGGAGGCGGGCATTAGGCAAGGGGAGTTATACCCAGAGAACCGTTCCGTGAGGAGCGATTGAATCAAAGCGTTCTGATAGTCCAAGAGAAGCATGGTGGGCGACACAATGGAGTGGAATGACACGAGGTTGGTAGTTGGGGGAGGCACTTATGCGATCGTCATGGGCGGTGGGGGAGCCGGACAGGTCGCTCTCGCCGCCCGTATTAATTTTTGTGCTATCGATAGCAGATCGGAGTCTCCAAAAATTTTCCCATCAACGCCGCGACGATGGTGAAATCGTACTTGTACGTACTCCTCACTGGGATTGTGGTTATACAAAAGCTGACGTTGTTTTCTCTTAGAAAATTTGAGCATTCCGAGACGTTCGGGCTAATCGCCTCGGCGTCGTCCAATGCGATCTGGGCCAAGGATGAGCAGACCCCCGGTGCTGCTCGCCAGACGGGCGCCGGTCGTGCAATTGTGGGCGCGAGTGAAGAGGTCTTGTGCTGGGATGTCAAGAAGGGTGAATTGCTGGGCCGCTGGCGCGATTCTGCCTGCAGGGCACAAGTGACAGTGGTCACGCAGAGCCAGACAGATGAAGATATCTTCGCCGTTGGGTAAATACCCCAGCGCAAAACCGACTCGGTCCATCTACTGACTATGCTTTGCTTTTATCTAGTTATGAAGATGGTAGTATCCGTATTTGGGACTCCAGGACCAGCACAATCATCATTTCTTTCAACGGTCACAAATCTGCAGTTACCCAATTAGCCTTCGACAATGCTGGTGTGCGCCTCGCCAGTGGCTCGAAGGATACCGATATCATTCTCTGGGACCTGATCGCTGAGGTAGGAATTTTCAGACTTCGCGGACATACCGACCAAATTACCTCCCTGAACTTCCTATTCCCCTCGACCGAACTCCTCAATGCCTCCGGGCTCAGCGAACATGCCGGCTTCCTCTTGACTACCGGCAAAGACTCGCTGATCAAGGTTTGGGATTTGGCATCGCAACACTGCATTGAGACGCACGTGGCGCAAACAAATGGCGAGTGCTGGAGCCTGGGTCTGTCGCCTGACCAGGGTGGTTGCATTACGGCCGGCAATGATGGCGAGCTGAAGGTCTGGTCGATTAACGAGAGCGTCATGCTTGAGATCTCGAGGGAGAAGGTTGCCGCAGAGGGTCAGAGGATTCTCACAGACCGTGGTACCTTCTACAGAAACGGCAAGGATCGCACAACTGGCATTCGATTCCATCCTCGTGCGGACTACGTGGGTTTCCACGGTTCAGAGAGATCGGTTGAGGTTTGGCGCATTCGTTCGCAGACAGAAGTCCAGAAGGCCATGGCTCGCAAGCTGAAGAGGAGAAAGGAGAAGGAGGCGAAGAGAGAGGGCAAGGAAGATGGCTTGGAAGCCGAGAAGGAGCAAACCGAGGATCCTTCGTCCGCTCCGGTCACTGAGGTTTTTATTCCCCACGTCATTGTGCGAACCGGCGGAAAGGTTCGCTCTTTTGACTGGATGGCTACCAAGTCCAGTGGTGGTCTTAGCCTTCTTGCCGCGACGACGAATAACCAGCTGGAGTCTTACAGCGTTGTTACGGCGAACAAAAAGAACAAGGATGAGGAGGATTCCGACTACACCAGGAGTCTCGCCGTTGATCTTCCCGGTCACCGCGCAGATATTCGGTCAATTGCACTGAGTTCCGAAGATCGGATGCTTGCTTCCGCATCAAATGGAAGTCTCAAAATTTGGAACGTTCGCACGGGCACCTGTCTGCGTACCCTCGAATGCGGCTATGCTCTTTGCTCTGCCTTCCTTCCCGGTGACAAGATTGTGGTCGTTGGCAACAAGAACGGCGAGTTGGAAGTGTTTGACATTGCGTCTTCGACCCTGCTCGACACAATTAAGGCTCATGATGGACCTGTTTGGTCTCTTCACGTGCACCCTGATGGCAAGTCCATGGTTAGTGGAAGTGCGGACAAAACAGCCAAGTTCTGGGAGTTCAAGGTTGTGCAAGAGGAGATTCCTGGTACTAAGCGCACGACACCGCGTCTCAAGTTGGTACACACAAGAATGCTCAAGGTCAACGACGATATCCTCAGTCTTCGGTTCTCTCCTGATGCACGCCTTTTGGCGGTGTCTTTGCTGGACAACACCGTCAAAGTCTTCTTCGTTGACTCATTGAAACTCTTCCTCAATCTCTACGGTCACAAGCTTCCGGTCCTGAGCATGGACATTTCTTATGACAGTAAAATGATTGTCACCTGCTCTGCCGATAAGACCGTTCGTCTCTGGGGCTTGGACTTTGGTGACTGCCACAAGGCTTTGCTGGCCCACGAGGACAGTGTCATGGCGGTAGCGTTCGTTCCCACCAACAGGGAACAGAACGGTCACAACTTCTTCAGTGCCAGTAAGGATCGCGTGATCAAGTACTGGGATGGAGACAAGTTCGAGCAAATCCAAAAACTCAGCGGTCATCACGGAGAAATCTGGGCCCTGGCAATCAGCCACGATGGTGAGTTCATCGTCAGTGCTAGCCACGACAAGAGCATTCGCGTGTGGAAGCAGACCGATGAGGAGCTTTTCCTGGAGGAAGAGCGTGAGAAGGAGATGGAAGAGGCTTATGACAGCACTCTGACAGCCTCTCTCGAGCGAGAGGAAGATAATGAAGATGGCGAGAAGGCAGAGGCTGTCGATGCCGGCAAGCAGACTACCACCACCCTAATGGCTGGTGAGAAGATCATGGAAGCGCTGGATCTCGGCATGGAGGACCTGGAGGTTATGCGTGAATGGCGCAAAGTGCAGGCCAGAAACGCCAAAGCAGGTGCTGCGCCTCCGGATCGCAATCCTACGTACATCGCCCTGGGCAACATCTCTGCTGAGCAGCACGTTCTGAACACCGTGCAAAAGATCCCCGCTGCTGCCCTTCAAGATGCCCTCCTGGTTTTACCCTTCTCCAAGCTTCCCTCGCTCTTCACCTTCCTCAACATCTGGGCCGAGCGCGAGTGGAACGTGCCTCTTACTTGTCGCGTGCTGTTCTTCATGCTGAAGACGCACCATCGCCAGATCGTGACCAGCAAGATGATGCGCCCAATGCTGGATAGCATCCGGTCCTCGCTCCGCCGTGTCCTGGCTCGCCAAAAGGACGAGATGGGTTTCAACCTGTCTGCTCTGCAGATCATCGGCAACCAGATTCGCGAGCATAGCACCAAGGATTATATTGATGAGGAAGCTTTCGCATCAGCAGAAGCGACCAAGGGGACTGGCAAGAAGCGTCAATTCAGGAACATTGCCTAGTGGGGGTGATTAGAGGATCGTTCCGAGCATGTCAATGGGCGTTGTGGGTCAATAATTGACCTCTTGTTTTTTTCTGGAAATTCTTGCATGTTTAGGTTTTTCTACAAAAAGTTCTATATCCTTGGGAGTTTAGAGGAAGATCAAGGGATGTATCATACTAGAATAGTTTCTGAATATAGCTCTGATTCACTTGGTAATTCTATTTCGTGTGACCAACTCATTCCTCTCCCGTACTAGTCTACCCCGTCTAATTTCGCTAATCCTCTCCGTAAACCAGTGTAGTCAATCTCTTCACGATCAAACTCCTATAGAGAGATAGTATTAGCAACAAATCTCACAATAGATCATCCTCATCCACACGACAACGAGTAGACAAGAGAACAGCAATAGCAAGCCTCAAAAGACTCCTTCAGCAGAACCATTATAAGCATCGACGACAAACGGAATCCTCTTTGGGCCCTATTTGCCATACCTCTTCCGGCTCTTCCTAAAAATTCGGTTCATTGATAAGGTCTCATCATTTGAAGCTTCTCGGCTTGCGTTGTTCTTTTGCTGTCCCTCGTCCCTCGCTTCGTTCGAAGAAAATGAATTGTGGATGAACATACCGATAGATGGGAGCTTCCAGCATGGATTGAGGATCTAGAACATTACTAGTCTCTTTCCATGCTTGGAAGATTCGGTTGTAAATCGCGGAGCTCGCGTATGCAGGAAAGAGGAATTGAGGGAACCGAGAGTCCGCAAAAAATAATCGGGTGGTGGAGCTAGTGATTAGTCATCTAGTCTTTCTCACGTGATATTTAACGCATCAAGGTACAAATATGTCAAATGCAATAGAACATTGTATAGTTAGTATAACAAAGGATAGGCTAATCATTTTTCAGATCATGAACGTCGTGGTTCTCATGAAAACTTCTATTACCCTTTAAAAAAGTGCAAGCGTGGCTGGGTCAAGATGACAGCTTCATTTTTCCACAACAAGAACAAGTCCACCACTGGCTCTCCATAAAACTCCCACACTGATCACAAAGCCAGCCCAATGGTCGTTTACTAGTATCTCGGTGAATTGAAGCAAGCGAATCCAAAGCACGGGTTCGGTTTTTGAAAGCGAAGCCACCCCTGGGCGGAGCTTCATCCCTTTCTTCGGCTTCGTCGACTTGCAAAACTCGTTTTCTCGATCTTTCAGGCTCTGGTCTTGAAGGGACAGCTGGGGTGTGCTGTCGTGACGTGATAGTAGGCTTTTCAACTGACGGGACAGGCCGTTCAGCCGCACATACGTCGCAGCATAGGAAATTGGGTGGGTTTTCGAGGGTACAAGTCGTACATGTCCATGACGAATCGTACGAGCTGTTGTCTGCAGCGGAACTTGACGTTTCGGGCATCTGCTCTGGGGGTAGGCCCGGTTGTAAGTTTTCCACCGGCCCACTGAAGTCAATATCTGGCCGTTCGCCCGTTCTTGGGCCAGCAGGATTCTCTTGACTCGGAGGGATATACGACTCTCCGTATTTTTCTCTTTCCTCCTCTTGGATCAATTCAATGAAGGCCTGCAGGATAGCCTGTTCATTAGCATCCTCCTCTTCCGCCTTCGTTCTGAATCCATTCCTAGACGCTTCCTCTGCAAGTCCTGCGCTATGAGCGGTCCCCGAGGCACATCCACTGGTAACCTCGATACGGCGTTGAGCAGCATCTGCGCGAAGCCTGCGCATGTCTGTACCGCGAAGAACGGGAGCACCGCCGAGTCGTTTGCCGGAGTTCTTGGCCAAGGTCTTTCGCTGTTCAGCAGCCGCGCGAGCCCGGCGGCGGGCTTCGTCGAGTGGTATTCTGCTCCCGCCGAGGCGCTTTCCTTGGGATAGGAAGCCTTCGCCAGTGTAGCCTTTCATGACGAGCTCCTCATGCTCATCTCGAAGCTGGTTCCAAAGGGCATGAAACTGTCGGTCATGTGGTCCATGCACAATGTGACACAGTCTAAGTCCTTGTCAAAAATGTTTTGCCAGCGTACATATCAAGAAGACTTACTCGTGCAGCATCGTATCCACGACCTGTTCGATAGGCAGAAATTGCCGCTGATCTGAAGCGTATCGTAATCTCAGACATATCTTCTGACCATGGTTGACATTCAAACCCAAGAGATTTTTCTGCGTGGGATAGAACTCGCATAATGCGCCAACTCTCCACGCGCGTTGGCGCATTATGGGTTTGACCAAGGAGGCAACTTTGCGCAAGATGAAAAGCGCCTCCTCCTCACGTGGGCGTTTCTTTTCATGGCGATACTCTGAGATGAGCGCGTCTAGTTCTCTCATTTTTAAAGCAAATGGATGAAGTCTGGCTGTGACTATAAACGAGAGGCTTGAGTCAGGTCAAGGGATACTGAGGCTGAGGCCTCCCAGAGAATATCATTCTCCGACGGTCCAAGGTGTAGATATTCAACAAATACACATTTGGAATATTCCGAGGAATGACAGAGAACAGGGGTAAGGGCGTTGTTGAAAACAGGCTGCTGCGAACCAGTGGCACCTGCAATTGATAATCAACCCCGTTGATGGCCTTATATTGGCCTTGACTCTCAGGCCTTCGAGGTCACGTGGATATTCAAGCAATACTTACTCAGGCATTTGACCAACTTTGTGATCATGGTAAATGTAACGAGATGATTTTCACATCTCTGGAATAAAAGGCTACCTGTCCCTAGAAATTTCTATAGTCATATTGCCTTGGAACTGCTACCTAGAGCACTTCATAACGACGTACTAAATTGATCAATCCCGTCTGAAAATATATATGTTTACAACCAATTTTGAGGGCATGCGAAGTCCTTCCCTGAAGCACGAGTATCCAGTCAGCTTTATGGATACCAAAGGCTCTCAAAATTTACTATCTATCTAGGCCTACAACCACTATCCTAGAAACCGTAACACTATGTACGTTGTATACAGCGCATCAGATCTGTACGTACATCAGCACGTGACCTTCAGACGAAGTGGAGATGCCTTCGACTTATCGGCCGCGTCGATCTTATCGCCCTTCATTTTCACTTCAAAGATTTACTCAAAAGGCCACCATGACGAGCGACGACCAGTTCTTCTTTGACTACGTGAGTGACGGTGACACTAGTATCATCAAGATATCTTTTTTTTTAGTGCTGACAGGTCGTGTCTTTACAGCTTGCGTCCATACCGCATGACGTAAGGCGATACTCGTTGCAGGTCGCCGACTCCATCGATCGCCAGGTCGACTGGGCAGCAGCCACAATCCGAGAAACCATTGCACAGCAATCATGGCTGCCGTCATCTGTTCGACCGTCGTTGCGCACCCGGGATCTGCGCTCGCCACCGCATGGGTTGACTGATCGGGCCCAGGATTGGATGACTCGGAATCGTGCGCTGACTGCGGCTATCGTTGCGTTCGTTGGCACTGGATGCGTTTTGCTGTATGGAAACAAAAAGTTGAATAGCAAGCGAAGGAAGGCTAAAAAGGCGGGTAATGGGTCACGGAAAGAGATCGTTGGTACGTTGCAAGGACGCCTTACGGCCAGGTAGTTTGCTATAGAGATTGGGATGCTAATGAACGATACTAGTGGTTGCCGGATCGCCGCATGAACCGATGACACGAGCTATTGCTGCCGACCTGGAGCGCCGGGGATACATTGTATACGTGACGGTATCGTCTGCGGAGGAGGAACACATAGTTCAGTCCGAGCACCGGGCGGATATCAAAGCCCTGTGGCTGGATCTGACAACGGTTTGTCTTCGCTGAAAGCGTTATCACGAAGATATTGATTCTAACGTCAATCCAGACCTCTTCGAATAAATCCGAACTTCACCCTTCGCTCCATGAGCTTCGCGCACTGATCACACAGCCTCAGTATCCCCTCCCGGGGATGCCCCCGCATACTTGCCAACTCAGCGGTGTCATCATCGTCCCGTCGCCAAACTTCGCTGCCGGCCCCGTCGCTACCATCCCAGCCTCATCATGGGCCGACACCGTCAACACCCGTCTTCTCTCCCCCATTCTCACCGCGCAGGTCTTCCTGCCTCTTTTGACCCTCCGCAGCAACAGCAGCGCTCTCATCTTCGCTTACCCATCCATCTCATCATCTCTTTCCGCACCCTTTGCCGGGCCCGAAGTCACAACGACACGGGCGATTTCAGGTTTCGCGACCTCCCTCCGCCAGGAACTCCGTCTTCTCGAGAACGGGAATGTCGATGTCGTCGAGCTCCGGCTTGGAAATATTGATCTGGGCCCGTCTTACCGAAATGCGCAGAACCATATTGCCGGAACGGAAGTTCTCGCGTGGAGTGTGCAGCAGCGGGCTTTGTACGGCTCTCAGTATTTGAATAGCGTTGAGCAGCGACCAGTTGCTTCCGCGGGACCTGCTGCGATTCGTGGATCACCTGCGCGAGTTCTTCATCACGCCGTGCTGGATGCCTTGCAACCGGTGTCCCGCAATGTCTTCGGACTTCGTGCGCATAAAAAGCCTATCATGTATGTAGGCCGAGGTGCGCGGTCGTACAGCCTGATCGGTGACTGGATGCCCAGCGGGTTGGTGGGATTGATGATGGGCTACCGCAGCGGACAGACCGTGGGAGCAGGCAGCCCCAGCAGCGGCAGTGAGAATAGCTGGGAGCGGGTTTAATTGCCTAGCTCCCATCTGTCTGATTTGCCAAGTCGACTATTTCTTCGTCTGTCTGTTCAGACAGCAAAAGTGACTCACTCCCCTTACCCTAATACCTGGAAAGCATGGCCGAGCTACGCTACTCTGTACATACCACCGACATAACTCTTCTCTCTTAATAGCGCCAATTGAATTGGTTCTTCCTATTAACATTAGTCCATATACAGATTAGAACATCGACGATTATATCGGCGTCAATGGTAAGCTATGTAATAATCACCATCCTCATCTCAAATCATGACCCCGTCGCCTGCTCTCCCAAATTAGACCGGCGTGGGCTTCACCTCCATCGACGAGTCACGCATCTCCGTCGCGACATCACCGAGTGCATCTTGACCGCGCAACGGATCCCGCGCAGCCCGCTTAATCCTCCCAGCGGCCAGATAGACACGTAGACGGATCAGCGACCAAGAAATCAAGAAGATGATGATAATCGCAGCGAGGATTCCGAAGCAGTAGCCCGCGACGAGACCGCTTTTTTGGCCGTGGGAGCCCGGGTCGAGGAAGGAATATGTGTAGAAGCCCTCGGTGTGGACGGTAATGTATGCGACACACAGGTAAAGTGCTAGCAGCAGAATGAGAACGGGGATAGCCATCCAGGGGTGTGGCGCCGTGGTTGGGAGGATAATTTCCAGCAGAGCGTACAGCGAGTTGAGGCCATGCTGGGAGATCTACATGAAATTGTCCGTTAGCTTTTGATATGTTCCATGGGAGAAATCGTGATTCGAGGAATGAATGCAAGGGGGGAAGGGGGGGGGGGGGAACATGTAGACTCGCACGGAAGCCGGAAACGGGGTTCCTCGCGATAGGGCTGAAGATTTGAAGACTGCCGCAGCGCAGACACACGAAACAACCAGAACACTTACATTAGACCAGCCAGGGAACGTCTCCTTATAAAAAGGTGGTGTGAACAGAATTGCCCAGAAGACGATCGTCACCAGGAATGGGAAGGTGGTGATCGTCGCATACAACAAGCCATGGAGCACGCGACAGGCGCGGGGCCAACGATCGAATAGTACGGAGCGGCCCGTTCGCGCATAGCAGGCCGTGTGAATCGCAGCGAAGAGATGATAAAAGCCCAGACCCCAGTATGTTAACCAGGTGAAGTAGCTGAAGGACTGACCGATGGCGGTGCGGTCATCGTGGGTACCGTACCAGGCCCAAATGACGATGATCGTGGTGAAGATGTACAGGGCGATGAGGCCGCGGAGACCGGCGAGGATGGTCGGGGATAGGAGCCAGGAAGTTTCGAAGCGGTGGAGGGTATCGGTATTGGGTTCTGCTCCAAAGAGCGAGAGGCAGGAGGGGCGGCGCATGATCGAGAAAAATTTCTGCGATTGAGGTTGAATGCGTCCTCGTCTGTCGGTGGGGGGGAGTTGGGTTTCGGTGGTAGTGGAGGAGCTGGGTGGTGAGTTCGACGAGGCGATTGTGTTGTATATGAAGATTAATTCACCGAGGCAGTGTCCTCCTCCAGACAGACTGCAGATGGAGGCGCGGACAGAATTGGAGGTAAAAGAGTTTTTTCTGCTGGCGTATAAAAGCGTCGATTGAAGCTCAGCTGCGGTCGCTTTGGGACGTGGCTTACGTTGGCTCGACACACACCCACCACGAGACTCCTACACAATTTAATTCACTTAATTACTACTCTAGCGACCGTAGCTTGTATTTAGCTTAACCACCACGTACTGGAAAGAGTTTAGTATCGTTCTCTAGGGCGACGTTCCCTCCACGAAGGCCAGAACCATGGAGCTTCGGATTGGCTTCTGGGGCCGGCTGGAAGCGCCTAAAATGGGAATTGTCTCCGGTCGAAGGGGGCCGGATCGGGAGAGAGAGAGAGAGAGAGCAAAACTCTTCGTCAGGCATAGACGAAGTGCGATAAGGAGGTTTAAATGATCGAGTCTCGAGGATACGTAGTGCTGTAGTAAAGCGACCAACTGGTTTGCATCCAGCTTGGAGTAAGCACAATGTGCGGCCCTATAAGAAGGTAGGAACTTTATTTGACGAGGCTGAATTATTATCCTTGTCATCGAAACCAGCCAGAGTAAACTAAAACGGTTTCTTGCGGATATATCACATCGATCGAAAGACAAGACGGCGAACCACTCTGGCTTAGACCAAGGGAAACACCTCAACCTCTACTCCGTACGGAGGAGAAAGTTAGAAACTCGTTCGGAAACTGCAGAACGTGAGCCAAATAAAGAACGGGGCCTCCACCAGGGCACGCCCGATTGGCGTTGGCCATGGGAAGCGTGGGCCCGAGAGTTTGGGCTACTCGCCTTGAGGAGACCATCCTGAAACTGCCCGTGTGGGGAGACGATGGGGTTCCGTCGTTGGCTCGAAGAAGACAGACTAGGTTAATGATGGAGTCGGGGCCACGAATATCATTTGGGAACTCCATCGGTCAATAGGAGACGGGACGAGAGATTCTAGAAGGCTTGCTGATCATGGATGCCCGTCGTGGTTGTTGTTATTGTTCATTTGGCATTGTTTCAGCTTGGGACGGAGTTAGATCCGGACAATAAGATCGATCATATCGACCATGAGCCTATCGCAGTCCCTGGACCTGCTCATAACTTCAAGACCCCCAAGAACTGCCAGACCTATAAGAGTCAGGAACTTGTGGGTGATGGCGTCAATAGAGGCGACGATTGTAGTCCGTCCAGTCCGTCCAGTCCGGCCTGGAAGTGGTTTGATTCTTGGCGACCCCCTGAGCGACCTCACCTTTTGCTTCATGCAGGTCCGGTCACCTGCTTGGCCCTTGCAATCAAGATTCCAGCTCGCAATGAACGAACGGACGACTTCTCCTGTCCTCTGTCCTCTTGACCATTCCTCTTGGCCTCTGAGTACTATTATTACTCGAGATCTGACAATTAAATCTTCGACGAGGAAGAAGCAGTGGAGCCCATTATTTGTCCACTCTCGTGCACGGGCGCCCTTCTTGACCACGACTGCACGCCTCCAGTTGCAATTGTGATCGTCAGGGCCTCGCCCGTTTCCTCCCTCCTTTCTCCTGTGACGCACCCCATTGTTGCCGTTTCCATTTTTGTTGTTCTCCTCCATGTCTCATCTGGCCTCTCGGAACTCTTGACCTTGTTCCTCCCCCCCAATCCTTTCAGGGCTGTCATTCCTTTGGCCTCGTCGCGCCCCCCGCCCAAAGAATTCCACCTAGCCCCTCCTCCTTCTCCCTCCGCCCGAGTCTGTGAACTGCGCTCAAGTTTCAGCCTGTTTGACGGGTTATTTCAACTTGAAACCTTTCGTCTCCGATGCGCGCTGGGTATGGATTGACTGATCTAGAGTCTGGATGATCTGACCGTTTCGACCCAACTCGAACTTGAGGCGCCTCCCTAGCACTTGTCAACTCATTGAGAACGACAGACCGGACGACGACCAACGCAAAGATCCGATCAGAGCCCTTACCGAAGTTTTGAACCACCCCCCCTCTTCCTACGATGGCCTTTCGCGGGAATTTGAGCGATTGTCGCTCGGTCTCCCACGACACCTTGCGAAGCGGCATTCCTTCTCCGCGCATCGAACACTACGACGGCGAAGTCCCTCCGGCGCTGTCGCCCCTGGATGCATTCGCTGCCCAAGGCCGTTTTCTCGCTAAACAGTTGGATGAATCCCGACGACGAGACCGGCGCATGAGTCGACTTCCCCCCTCTAGCGTCGCCCGATCGCTCTCTACTCCCCGTCCTGGCTATTTTCGCGCCACATCGAATGAGTCTCAGGCCGATAGTCTTACACGAAAGCCGACGTTGAGAGCACACCCGGATTTCGAAGAACCCAAGTATCGACCCGTCTCAGAGCACCCCCGCTTCAGCTCCGTCTCGCATGCCAGCAGCAATGCCGACACGTACGATGATGAGTCCACCCCACGGACGACCATGGTGCGACCCAGCTCGAGTATCTACGATATACCCCGTGCGGAATCTCCTGAAAATGACCCGTCCCTAGCGAGAGGCGCCGAGGGCGGTTCGGCGGGCAACGCCATGGTCGGCCCCTCGCGCGAGTCGTCCACCGACTCAGTATCGCAGCTACAAATTCCGCGCACCCTGGCGCCGCCGGTGTCGCCGCATTCCCGCTCGTCAAGTAGCACTAGAGTGATGCAACCGGAGAGCTCGGATGATGACTATAGCAGCTCGAACGCTGGCTCGACGTTCTCTAAACCGCGCAAATTGTCTTCGGGCAGTGCCGTGTCTTTACCATACTCACCTATGTCTACATATCCCACTCGGATGCACCCTCGTTCACCGTCGCTGAGCTCGGAAACCTCGGCCACTGGGCACCTTCCCCGACCCTCGTTCAACTTCTCTCGACCATTGAGCCGGTCGAGCACCAGTCTGTCCGCCCCAGGCCCGTCTGTAACCTCCGAATCGAACCCAACACCGGTCGCCACTACTCCTCAGCAGCAGCATCGGTGGAACCGACAGTCACATCATATGCACCGGCCGAGCAAACCGACGCCAATCCTGGTCCCATTGGCGACCGAGGAGGCTGCTGCTACTCACGCAGAGGAAGGAGAGCCTTCGTCTGCAGTATCCTCGTATGTGTATGCCAAATATGCACTGCCGCGTGGCCGCATGGTCTCACGAGACTCGGTCGTTTTCGCTGGCCTACAAACGCCTCATTTCGAATGGCAAGAGCCATTGTTTGAGAATTCTCCACCCCGGCATTCCGAAGAGCCGCCACGCTCGGCTCGAACTCCACCTCCCTCGCATCCCCGCATGGAGGACTCTCCCAAGCCTCATTCCATGTATGAGGTTTCCGCTCCGACCCCGACCCCGGCCCCGGTCCCCGAGACCAAGATTGCACCTCCAACACCCATTTCACCGCCCAGACCCGCTGTCCCCGAAACCAAGCTTGCACCTCCAGCACCCATTTCACCACCCAGACATGCTCCGGCTCCCCCTGTGGTCACTCCTCCCCGACCATCTACCGAGTCCACTCGCCCGAGGACTAGTGACAAGGATGAGACTATCTCCTCTGCAGACTCGGCCAGTACTCTTCGCCCACAGACGGCGACCACCCAGGCCACCCAGACACCGCCAACCGCCGTCACACCCGACGATCATGTCACCAAGGGTATTGAGCTGCACGAGGCAGGCTCACTGAATGAGTCAACTTACCACCTGCGCATTGCTGCTAAGCAGAACCATCCCACCGGTATGCTGCTTTATGCGCTTGCCTGCCGCCATGGTTGGGGCATGCGACCTAATCAGCAAGAAGGTGTGCGATGGTTACGCAAGGCAGTTGACTCGGTTGGCTTGGAAATGCTCGAGAACCCCGACGCTCCAGGTGCTTCCAAGGCCAAGGAGTTGCAAAAGGCTTATCGGGCCCAGTTCGCACTTAGTATCTACGAGCTGGGTGTCAGTCATCTCAATGGCTGGGGTATTGAGCAGGACAAGTCCTTGGCTCTGCGATGCTTTGAGATTGCCGGTCAATGGGGCGATGTGGATGCCATGGCGGAGGCTGGATTCTGCTACGCCGAGGGTGTGGGTTGTAAGAAGGATATGAAGAAGGCTGCGCGTTTCTATCGTGAGGCTGAGTCCAAGGGTATGAGCATGGTTGGAAACAGCTGGTACGTATCCACACACAACCCTGCTTGATTATTGCAAGCTTGCTAACGCATCCACAGGATTTACAAAGACAAATACATGCCCGACGATGAACGCCGCGGTGGACGCTCGCGCGGACGGACTGTCAGCAGTGACAAGAAGCCGCGTAGCAAATCGCGCACTCGCAGTCTCTTCCAGCGGAAGAAGTCTGTTCCCGAGGCATAGATTGCCTCTGATACATAAGAGGTCTCCCCCCGCCTTATCTCATCTATCCTTGTCTTTTGACATGTGTGACTTGCATATTGCCCCTCAAGGCACTGTCCCTCATTCATCTTGCATTTCGAAACAATGCGTTTGTGGAGCGTTCTGAGCTGAAACACTTGGTTTGCTTCAAACCCTTTCTTTTGAGATGCCGTTTTGAGTCATTTGTTTGATTACTTTACACTCCTTCAGATCCTTCTTTTTCCTTTCTTCATTTCTTGCCATCTACTAGCCATTTCTTCCCCCTATTCTTTTCTGTTATATCCCCAAACTTTTTTTACCTCAGCCGCCTGGGCAGCTTTTCTCGAGCATGGTGGATGAATCGTTGATTCCTTTCACCTGCCTCGCGGGCATAATTTTTCAATTCTCCGTGGATACCCTTCGATTTGCTCTTCTTATTTTATCCTCTTCTTCTATCCTCGGACCTCAAGGCCGAACTCTTTTCTGATTGCCTTCATTAACACCACCATTTTCCTTTCTTGACCATATCTTTTTGTGGGATTGATCTCTCCCTCTTTTTTTTTTTTTTTTTCTATTTTTGGACATTGTTTTTCCCATCATACTTAAATTTTCTCCATTATGTGCATTCCATTCTGGCAGACTTTTTTGTGTATCGTGCAGGAAGCCACGAGCTCGTGTCATGACTTGTAATCCAGGCCGTGTATCTTGCGTTGACATCATTTCTTGCTTAGTGTCATTATCTACTAGTTACCCGAAGAGCCGTCGACCATCGAGATCGTCTTGGACCCGTTTAGGTCCGGTTGGATTGTTTTTTTTATTGGATTCATTTTGTAGCCATCTATGAAGGGCTGATGCTCTATCTGATCCAGAAATTGATCGGATCGGCCGGGTTCAAGCCGCTCGTATCCGTGCAACATCTTTTCGTGTATCCCTTCAATTAAATGCCGTAGTCATTGGCAAATGCCGATTACGGGAATACTAGTAGTAGCACTAGTCACTGTATATCAGTTTACCAGTCTATTTTCTTATCTCAGACACCCGTCTTATTGCCGTGCTTTTCAACTTTTTATATTCTTGGCCCCAATTTCCCCAGGAAGTGGGGAATTACCCCGTGACTCTCGTCCCCCGGACCTTTGACCCAACGCGCTCTAGAGCCACAGGACCTCCAAGACACTTTCGGCACGAACCCCTCGCCTACTGTCGACGGCCAGGCACGCCACTAGGACCCTACCCAATTCCACTCCCACAACAAGGCAATACGCGACACTAGACCCTCCCAAAAACACCGGACATCCATGGATCCGGAGGCTAATATGACACCGCCCCATCTTCCCCAGCCGACTCGTCGTTCACAGCGCCTTGGCGACCGCCCCCGCTGCAGCTAGTTCTATGGACAGCCAATGGCCAACCATCTCCTGGGCCGACCCCGGATGGTCGGTGCAACGGTAGAAGGGGGGGTGCCCCACCAACCAGAGGTCCAGGGTCTCGTCGCACAGCGCCGGGGGGCCTGTATCATGAGTCGTTGACTCGGACTCACTGGAGGCGCGGACTAGACATCCAAGATGAGCCTGATCCTGGAGGAGGATAACGGCGGCGCCCGGTCCCCGTGGCGCATTCTTTGATTGCATATTGCATTTGCACATGCTTCTGCAGCTGATCAATCTCCTTAGCTCGCGGCACCCCGAGGCAAAAATTGCATATGCGCTCTCCCGCGAACCAGGGACGCTGCGTTATCAAGTTCGATGCGGGAGGCGAAAACCAGCCCCTCGTGTGTTGCTGTTGCTCGTATCGTGCAGCGTGCTATTTTGCCTGCCAGAACTCACTACGGCTTACAAACTCAATCCGAAACGTCCTAGCTCATCAATCAGCATGCCCTGATGGAACCGAGATCGAGAGATCAACCGATCGACACTGCACATCACCCAGCAATAACAGAAACATCCAAAACCTTCACAGAGTGCTACTATCGATGTGTCGCTATAGTCGATCAGTCCAGCACCTTGGAAAACTCAATCCAGGAACACGTCCCCGCAACCCCGAGGCCTCCGAACTTTCCCCAGGTCAAGAAGTCCACCGGCCTATCGTTCTCGCCACTAACAAACCTCGCCCACAGTACACGCCCAGACACAAAGGGACACGCTAACCCAACAGCGGAAACGAACAAGAAAGTAAACCGACGAGAAAAGAATGCACTCGCCTTCAAACCTGGTCCTACCTCCGCCTGTGCCCCACTCGCGGCGCCGTACTAGACTGGATCTTGCCTGGTTCATTGAAATTTCTCATCTTTCCCATACCCCTTTGGACGAAGCTGCACCGTGTATCTTGCATGACATGTGATGCTCGCCGAGGATGTTCTGATTTCCTTCTAAATCATTAGTCAATCTCTAATCTGGTGGCCCAGCCAAGACTGGAAGTAATCCGACACCGAATTTAATTATAAAGTAAAATGCTACCCTCGTTGGCCCCGGATGCACCGGTCGTACTAGGAGCTGTGGGCATTGTATTTCCTATTATTATACCTTATTGACCTCCCTCAATTCTTCCCTTTCTTCTTCCTTCTTCTCTCTTTCTTGTCGCTCGTTTCGACCCGTTGCTCTTCGCGCCCGAGGCTTTCGGTACTTCATTGCCGTTTGTCTAGTCTGGTCTTTCGATCTCGACTACACGCGACTAGCCTCGTGTCAAATCAAATTTATTGAAGGTATGTCCATGTTGGGCGAATCTGAAATTGTGGCTTGAGGCTCAATGGAGTTGTCTATTGGATGGGAAAATGAAACTTGAATCTATACTGACGACCACTCGTTTGTTGTATTCTTTAGACTCGTGATACATCACTGCAAGACAAGATGTCCAAGACAGGAGTGACCGAGTTGGAGACTACCACTGCCTTGCCGCCGGCAAAGCGTGGCTTTGGTGCACGCTTGGGGGCGCATTTCAAGAAGTGGTGGTGGGTGCACTTGATCATCTTCATCGCGGTCTTTCTTATCATCTTGTTGCCCGTGTAAGTTCTTCTTGAGACCCCGACATTATTGCGATCCTGCATCACTCCTGTACAATCTGCACGAACCAGCATCGGTTACTCCCTTCTCTGACAATATAACAGAGTCTACGTGGCATACCCCAAAATCGCCCAGGACCAAGTCAACGACTCCACCCTCAACATAACCAGCATGGTCATCGCCGACCCAACCCCAGAATCATTCCACCTGACCCAAACCCAAGTCATCGGCTCCAAGAGCTCCTACCACCCCAAGATCTACTCCTTCCTCGCCTCAGTCTCCCTGCTCGGCTCCGCGCACGCCTTTACCTCCGTGCAAGTGCCGGAAGTGAAGTCCAAGGACGGCGCCGAGGTGAATGTGGACCAAGTTGTTGATCTGAGCAATGCGGATGCATTCGGTGACTTTGCGCAAGCTGTTATGCTGAACGAGGAGGTCAAGTTGAATATTTATGGTAAACCGAAGTTGCAGGAGGGCTCTTTGCCTAAGTCTACGGTTACGTATAACAAGACTGTTACTATGAAGGGTAAATCTTTCCCCTTCCGTTTTTACTGGGAAAGTACTAACATGAAAATATAGGGTTGAACAAGCTCACAGGCTTCGACGTCACTGAGTTCCACATCATGCTGACGCCGGAAAACGGTCGTAACATGAACGGCACCGTTTACATTCCCAACCCCTCCGTGATGACAATCACCATGGTACCCAATCCCTCCCAATAACCAGATCTATTCCATTCAAGAGAAATCTCCGTCTAACTCTTGTCACAGGGCAACGTAACTCTCGACCTCTCCGTCGCCGGCCAACCAATGGGCTACTCGTACCTCGATGACCTCGTCCTAAAGCCTGGCAACAACACCATCCCAATGACCTCCAATGTCAACCAATCCGCCATCATCAGCCTAGTCACTTCGAGCTCGAACCCATACAAGGACGGCATGGTCCCATTCACCATCTCAGGTAACTCGAGCGTGTACGATGGCAAGCAACTGCCTTATTTCACGCAGGCGCTAGCTGCGAATAACCTCACCGTCAACTTGAACGTGACCAAGGCTTTGGCCGAGATTGGAATTAAGCTTTGAGTGGAGGGGTTATGGTGATTCGTACAGCTGGTGAAGGAAGGATGGCTGATGCAGATAGTATTTCTTGGCCGATGTGATGGATTTGTGCTTGATATTTTTTGGATTGTTGTATACCATTTTGCGTTTTGCAGTGAAATTACCGTACTCCCACCACCGCATAACCCTCCTTGCGCCTCTTTGTATTTCCGATCCCGATTTGCAGGGTCTATCTGGCTATAGACTGAATATGTGACTCCCCAGCCAGGAACACCAACTTTTTGATTAAAGCGTGAGCGAGGTAGAAAGGTGGAAAACAGTTTCTCTCTGGATCATCCGACTGCGTAAATTCAGCGAAGAGATTGGCCGTGTCGTCCAGTATCTTGAGATCACGGGCGAAGTTCGGGGCAGAGGGGGCCGTGATGAGGAAACGGAAAAGTGTGAGGACAGCCGTGAGCACGAATTGGGCGTGGATCCTGTGATTTTCAATGAATGATAAGGACATGCGGTCTAGTATTAGGGGGGACTGTCGCTGGACATACCAAAATGTGTGATAATTGATAATATGTTGAATTCGACCGACGTATATCAATGTCGAGCGGGCTGCTTCGTAACAAATATCGGCACTGGATGACAGCGGGGACCAGGAAGCCTGCGCGGGAATATTGTAGGAATTATTTGCCCCGTGGATTTTCCCCAGACAATAATAATATTCCAGATGGATACTGACGCCCCGTATGCTCAGATCGTGGAATAGATAATCCGGGGCGTTTTCAGTCGCGAACAGATCTGGTCGACAGTCAACGGGAAACTCAGACCTAAGCGTACTCAAGTCATAGTCCAATTCACGGATGAGTTGGATTCTTGCCGCTTCAGAGTGAGACGCATTTTTCTCGGAGTAGAGGAGCTTGTAGATCTTTGATTTGATCAAGTTCAGCCGAAGATCGGACGGATAGAGGAGTTCTTTCGAGGATAGTGGCTTCCAATAGAAGTGGTGCTCTGATGATTTCAACGTGTAGTTGACTGGTAAGTCTAGATCACAGTGTACCTCACTGAGCATTGGAGGTTGGCCTTTTCGAATGGAAAACTCGCTGTCAATGCCGTAACAGAGCCAGAAGAGTGCACGGAGATGCTGGCTTTGGTGGGATCGACCGGGGATTTCGGGTGTCGGTCGGATTTTGTGGCCCCCGAGGTTGTACAAGACTTGTATTGCAATGCCTAGGAGTAGCTCTGCGGACACGGGCTGTCCGAGGGGAGAAATGTAGACTAGCTGTGTGTATTTAGTATCTCGATTGTTGCATGAAGGTGGAGTTCAATAGCTGGCTTACCAACATCATAATGGCTTCAAGCGTTCTCAAGTCCGGGGCTTCCATGAGTATCTGGGGTACGAGTGAAAGTGCTGCTTGGGCATAGGCGTCAGGATCAGCGTCGCAAAAGGCAGGATCATGACGGTGCATTATAGTGATATTCGCCGTGAACGCAGCTAAGCAGGCACGATTAGCAGCGCGAGTCGTGTTTGGGTGATTCAAGACGTCGGCATTGACAAGCATTTGCAGCGCCTCGGCATCCGCAAAAGGGAACATGGAATAGAGTCCGCATCGTGCATAGTATTCCACACATCGCTGGACTAGAGAGGGTGATGGCCATTTCGAGGTTGTAGTTTTCTTTTTGGATAAAAAGCCCTGTTTCTCGAAAGATGCTGCGGCTTCAATCAAGAACTCGTCCAAGTCAAAGGTATGACCACTTTGCTGGTAGATAGTTGCGCAGAAATTTGCTCGGGCCGCTGAAAGGCGACTTCCAAGCCCGCACCATGCGAGGTGGGATTGAAAGGATGCTAAAGCAGCATCTAGAGAGCGAGTATCGGGGATATAGTTAGCGTCCAAATTAGTCAAGGACGGTGGTTGACTCTGAGGTGACGCGGATGAGATGCTCGAATGCCCGGGAGTAGATGGTTTTGACTGGTCATCCTGGACACGAAGGTGTGTGGGGGTTAAGCCTGCATCTAGCGCTCGTTCTAGCTCCTGTACGCGAGCCTGAGCTTCGGCAAGCTCTCTATTCACCAATCAGCAAAGTTCCGAATAAGAATTGGACAAGAATCTCGTTCTTACTGGCGAAGACTTTTCCGCTGTTGAGGGGCCTGTGGGGTGAATGTACAAGGGAGTCCTGCAAGGTGACAGTTCTCACACGCGGGTTGGGCTTTATCGCAGCGGATCTGTAAAGCCAAACATGCAGAATACCAGAATCAGTAGCTGTTGGGGGTCAATTGACCGAGGATCGAGTGTTGTGTTGCATCCATTACCTTTCGAACGCGACACAAATCGCAGGCACTCCTTATTTTGGCGCCACGAGGGGCGGCAGTAGCGGAATCCATGAGGAGGTCTGCGGTGATATGGACAATCCAATTATGCTAGTAAGGTTGCAGGAGGGTCAGGACAACTGTCGTGCATTCTCAACTCCACCCGGTCTATGGCTGGCGTCAGGTCTCCACTGGCGGGCCGCGTATGCTCATAGATCCAACGCCAAGCCCCGCGCCAAGATATGCCCAGTCAGCGGATTCCCTTTGGGCATGATCACCGCCATTGGAAGCGTATACCACTTTTAATTCAATAATCGGCTTAGTTATCTGTTGTAGGGAAGCATGATAAGATTTGCCTGTGGGTTAGCTTTCGGGAATTGAGTAACGAGGTTCACTTCTCTTCGTGGCTACTAATGAATGAAGAAAAAGGAGACATACAACTGGCTCAGTTTACCTGAACTACTTATTGATCGCAAATCATAGGTTATCCAGTTTCTAACTTCAAAAAAACACTGATGTGATACCATAGAAATTGGGACCAAGATCATGGGAAGTCAGGAACTGCAGGTTTTGAAAAGCTCAAAATTCAGGGTACTGTTTTTGAATTGGCGAAGGCGATGATTAGTTGTGTGCCGGCATATTAGAGAAGCAAAACTCGGGTGTAGTTGAAAGAGAGACATGGGGATCGCCCGAGTTTGGTAGAAATGGAGGCCCTTTCAACCATGTATAAACACGAATTGTTACGCCTGTCTCTACAGTCACAGAAGGGACACTTACAGCCCCAGACACTTTCGCCGATCACTCATGCCTTTACTTCGAGATGGTCACCATCCATGCCCGGAATCTGGTTGCTCATGATGCTTCGGGCATTGAGTGCGCGAGTAAATTCTGGAAGAAGGCCACGAAGCTTAACCCCAAAACCGGGATGATACCGTATGCCACGGATCACGCATCTTTAGGTGACTTTGGCACCGAAGGCCTTGGGAGTCTTCTGGCCTCGGATTGCTTGCAAGCGATCCTCATGATTCGTTTTCCGCATGGGCAGATCGTAGAGGTTGAAGTTGGCCATATTGCAGACAATATTATTCGATTATTTTCCTATCAGGCGATGACTGTGGTGGAGGCCTGATGGAATAGATGAAGAACTAGCGAAACCTCTCAGGGTTTCATCGATCTACTTCGGCCCCCAACGCCAAGCTCTCTGTGGGTGGTGGAGGCGAAACAATAAAAGGGTTATAGTAGTCACAGTAGTTATCGAATTTATGAGGCACGGTGTGAAGGAGGAACGGAATCTTCTATCTAATAAGCCATTCTTATCTTCTCATATCTAGTCTCTCTTCATCCCTTCTCTTTCTATAAATATACGCTTCTTATATATATGATCATCTTGTATAAATCGTACGGACCTTCCACTACCAATGAAACGACCATGAGAAAAACCATCGAAACGACCTTCGAAATGACCATCGAGAAGACCTTCGAAAAGACTTTCAGAAAGACCTTCGATAATAGAAGATTTTCGGAAAGAGCGATAGCAGTAAAAACTAAGAGTGACGGACAAGCAAGCTTGAGGAAATTCCCGAGGTAAATCCTTGGATATGGAAAGCCAGCCGGGAAAAGGGAGCGAAAGTTTGATAAAGACCAACACCAAGGGAACTCTCGGAGTTTCAGCCAAAGTCTCATCAGGTATATGCATAATAGCCTCTAGTACCAAAAATCAATACTGAATGATCAATAATAGCTGCATTGGAATTGGTCGCTTTTTCCGCACACGGAATGGCGAGGAGCTTATACCGCAACACACTCGAAAACAAGAGAGTGTATTCTTCACGCCCAAGTTCAAGAAGGAAAGTGGCTCGACGAATGTTCAATTAAAGGTTTAAACCCAGTCAAGCTGACTGACGACTTCAATCGTACATATGACGGCTCTTTGGGGACCATAGACTTGTGTCGTGAATTTGGATTCTTCGTTGATATACTTTTTCCTTTGTCTCAAGATTCTTGTGTTCCACTTGGGATGACTGTCATACCTGCCAGAAGATGTTCTAAAGCTTATGATACAATAAAGCAATGCAAGCTGGATCAAACTTCCAGTTCATCGTAGTTGTCCTTTCATCTGAAAAATTTCTGTCTGCCTCTGTACAATTGCCTCGTAGCAAATCTCCCGGGCGTATGGACAAAAGGCTCACTGTACGAGTATGAAATCTTTTGGCAAATAATTACCTCCGTGCCTGAATGCCCGCCATATACACGAACCGAAGAAAAGCTGACCAAAGATTTTAGTATGTAATCAAATCATTTACTTCCAGTGACGCGTTTTTATGGCGTGCTTTGCACATCACCTATGCATCGTATCGGGAAAACGGCCGGGAATTACTTAAATCCGAATTCTGACCTCTCCCGCTTACTCGACTTTATTCTGCCCCTAACTTGCTGAAACATTTTCATGTTTTCTCGTGTGCAGTTCAAGACAGACATGCAACGTGCTTTCGCTCCCGACAACGGACAAATTTCAGCGAACTTGAGTTTCCGACATGGTCGTCAACACTCGGGGGACCGACAGACAGCAACCCGGTCCGAATGTGGCGGCTCCTGTCGGGCCAAGATCGGAGGACGAGCTTGGCGATGAAAGCAATGTCGTAGACGAGACGACGGCTCTTCTGGGCCCATCCAAAGTGAATTATGGAGAAACGACTTTTTCAGAAAATCAGAATGGTGATCCAGTGACCAATGGCGCCGGCGAGGAAAAGCCACTCCACAAGACTCAAGTCCTACTACTTTGCTATGCTCGGGTGATGGAGCCTCTTGCATTTTTTTCGATCTTTCCCTACGTGAACCAGATGATTCAAGATCTAGGAGGCTTGGAAGACACGGATGTGGGCTTCTATAGCGGTCTCATCGAGTCCTTGTTTTCTCTGACGCAGGCTATCGTCATGATATTCTGGGGGCGAGCTGCTGATCGTATTGGACGCAAACCTGTCCTAGTCTTTTCATTGTTTGGTATGGCACTGGCCACAGGTCTCTTTGGCTTTGCCACATCAATATCACAGATGATCCTGTTCAGATGCATTGCTGGTATCTTCGCTGGGACCATCGTCACCCTTCGTACTATGGTTGCGGAACATAGCACGCCAAAGACTCAAGCACGAGCATTCAGTTGGTTTGCTTTCAGTGGAAACCTGGGACTCTTTCTCGGGCCTTTAATGGGAGGTGCTCTAGCCGCCCCTGCAACCCAGTACCCCGGTGTCTTCGGAGGGATTAGATTTTTCGAGGACTACCCATATGCTCTGTCAACCTTAGTGGTGGGATCACTAGGAGTAACGGCTGCTATAACTAGTGCCTGTTTTGTTCAAGAGACCCTGAAGAAAGAGCCAGCTGCAACTGAGTGCAATGGCGAGGAGCTGGCATCTCGTCGCCGTGACACCCTCTCGACACGGCAGCTTTTGGGATCACCAGGGGTGGGAGTGGTCCTATACGTATACGCACATATTATGACACTCGCATTTGCTTATACTGCCATTATTCCCGTCTTCTGGTTCACTCCGGTGCCCCTTGGTGGCTGGGGCTTCACCCCCCTCCAGATCTCACTGATGATGGGATTGAACGGTGCTGCCCAAGCAATCTGGCTGCTTTTGGTTTTCCCCCCGTTGCAGCATAGAATTGGGACGAAAGGCGTGATCCGATTGTGTGCTCTTGCCTATCCAGTATTCTTCCTGGGCTGCCCCGTTGGCAATGTGCTTCTTCGAGCGGGATCCGAAGCGTCCATCAACGCCTTCTGGGTCTTTGCGCCGATAATGCTAGCCGTTGGCTGTGGAGTCAGCATGAGCTTCACTGCAATCCAGCTTTCTTTGAACGACATATCGCCCTCACCGAGACTTCTCGGCACATTGAATGCGTTGGCGTTGACCGGTGTCAGCAGCTTGAGAGCTTTCTGCCCCGCCTTATTCACCAGTCTCTTCGCACTAGGGGCAAGGACACAATTGGCGGGAGGATATGCTATCTGGATACTTCTCTTGGTACTTGCTTCTGGTCTATCAATCGCCGCGAGATATTTACCAGAGCCCCATAGAAACCAAGAGACCAGAAACGGTAACGGCCAGGCCAGATGACAGTGTTCAAATTTGCTGAATCCAGCGTTATCAAAAAAGAGGTCTCTACACGAAGCATATACAATAGCTACATAAAAATTTGGGATAATTCATCGGGCTAAAGCAAGAAGGCTCTACAAAATTGCATATCTCATTGGCTTTCCGAAATTTATCATTATAAACCAGTACATAGGTATTTCTCCGTTTGTAGTGATATGGTTTACTTTTATGATGAAGTTTTATTGCCCCTCGTACTGCCCACTGTGAGCTTTTCATTAGATGAGAAATATGTCCTGCAACACTAGTCGTTCGCTTGCTTTAATAAATAAATTCGTATCTCGTATTGAGATAACGGCCTCAACGAAACACAATATCTCGATTACGTGAGACACTTGATCGCCGAGGAGTGATACGCTTAGGGATGAGCCGTTGACGTCTTAACTTCGGCCTTCGACTTATAAAATACATGGACACGTTAAAACAAGGTGACCTGATACTGTCTTCTGTCCGATTTTGTGTTTCTCTATGTTCAGCCTCCTAACTTTAAGGTGCTGCGGGCTTTCGGTAAATTCCCTGGTTTAAGAAGTCCCGCAACTTGGTTATCAAGCCAATGATGTCGGCATTCTGTCATCGGAAAGGGTACCTTTGCATCCACATTGGTTCTAGTTATTGCTAACGAATAGTTAATCAATCTTTCTGAATCATAGCTTTTTTCCAAACCTGAAAAAAGATGAAATCTTATTGGCAGATAATGATTACGAAGCAAGGTTTAGACTGCAAGTCTTTGTCTAGACCCTGGTCGGGAATACGGACGCGTAAAGTCGTGCATTATTGTCGATGATTTCAAAACACGACGCATACCAAGCCCCAGAAATATTACAATCCAAAAGTGATTCAAGATTTGTTGCTGCCGAATGCTCTATTGTTCCATTTGTTTGTACAATGGACCAGAAGACAGAAGACTCATCTTCGTGATTGAAATAGGGTCCGACTCTTCGAGCAAGCTGACACTCGTCATTGTATCTAACCGACCCCCGCTCTCGATCGAACAGAAGATTAACATTTTTGAAGTCACCCAATCGAGCGGCGGCCGGGTGAGTGCCTTGAGAGGTCTCAATGCTGCCGATTACGTGTGGCTAGGGTGGCCTGGAGTGGCAGTCAACGAAAGCGACAGGAAATTGTCGACACTGAATTAGCCAAAGAAAATGCCGCAGCTATATACCTCGACGAGAACCTGGCTAAGGATCACTACAACGGATTTTCCAGTAAGTGGGCCTCTATTGCGTAGATTGTAGTAACGCTAGCAAAATGATACCCAGACGCTATTTTGTGGCCTATTCTACACTATCAATCCGGGGTAGTGATTAACCCGAACGCGTGGGACGCGTATAAGCGCGTGAATGAAACATTCGCGGACAGAGTCACTCAGGAAGCCAGAGATGGTGATCTAAGGTATCTGTTTCTCCTACCACAGATGCTGCGAGACCGCTTGCATGTACAGAGGAAATGTTGCCCGATAGATTTTCCACTTCACACTCCATTTCCCGTGGACGATTTCTGGCGAGGACTCCCGGTCCAGGAGGAATTGCTTCGAGGTACCCTTGGTGGCAATGTCATCGGTTTTCAACACTGATGAGTACAAGAAAAACTTCGTCAAAGCTTGCGATAATCTCATGTAAGCTGCGGAAGCCAAGAAGTAGAATAACTCCCACAACAGGTGTTATGGTACGTATACCAGCCACTTGAGCGAGCCCATCTTACGAATTAATTATCGTTCAATATTCTTACATACGAGCTCAACTCTGGTTGGAGCTTATGCATATTATAGAGATCTGGTACTCTTAGCCACTACCTAATCGGACGCCCGGCCTCTTTTGTGACAACAGCCGCTCGATAATTGGTGCCTCGTCGATATTCTAGGCGCAACATCCTATAAAAATAAACAGGAAACATTGACTTGCAAGCAAGTGTTTTTGACTACCCATCACAAGGCCTGACGTCATGCACTGTCATTGTTACTTGAAGTTAAGCACTACCATGTCTACGGCAAGAAACCTGGGACAAAGTTTACAAGACAAGTGAACGACCCAAGAGACTAGCCTAAGATAAGCCCTAGAACAGGATTTTAGATGACGCACAGCGTCCACTGGTTAGCTAAATAATCTGCACGCGCAGGTATTCTTGCACTGTTTATAATCATTAGTGTCTGATTCTGTTCTGCATTCTTCCCACTGAGGTCAAACAATGTCTCGCAATCTCTGTATCACTGCAGTAGACGGCCACACTGGCTTCACTATTGCCGAGCTCATACTGAAAAATGATGACTTCAAGAAAGAAATTGACTCACTTATCGGATTGACACTGCACCCTCATTCCGAGTTTGCCAAAGAGCTAATGGGGCTCGGGGCGAAAATCGTTCCACACAAGCCCGGCCGAGTGAAAGACATGGCAAAAACCCTGCGGGATTCTGGTGCAGACACGTTGTGCCTTATACCGCCAGCACACGAACACAAATTCGACTTAACAACGGAGCTGATTGAGGCTGCTAAGAAGGCCAGTGTGCCTAATGTTTGCTTTATCAGCTCCGCAGGCTGTGACCTCGCCGAACGGGAACGTCAGCCAAGGCTACGAGAGTTCATTGATCTAGAAACTCGCGTCCTCTCCTGTAAGGGAAATCCGATGACGGCTACAGGCCATTCTCCAGTTGTTATTCGGTAGGACTCCGTCCCTGCATTCAAATTTCTGGAATTGACTTGCTGGCTAGAGCTGGATTTTATGCCGAGAATCTTCTTCTGTATTCCGATCAGGCGCAGGCCGAGGGGGTTCTTTCATTGCCAATTGGAAAGGATCATAAGTTTGCACCAATTGCCCTTGGAGTAATTTATTGCAAGTGCCATTTTGAATTACCTTTAATCTGACGCTGTTTAGGATGTATCTCAAGTTGCCGCATACGTCCTAACCGGCAAGGGGAAGCATGGCTTTAGTGATAAACACCGCGGTCAACTGATTGTCTTGACAGGTATGTGCCTTTAATCTTCCTAATAAATTCGAGCATACATCACTTACAGAACTAGGGCCAATGCTCGCAAGTGGCGATGAGCTCGCCACGGCCGCGAGCCAGGCGCTAGGACAAGAGATGGAATTTGAAGACATATCCCAGTGAGTATTCTAGCCTGGAAGGACAGCTTATTATTACTGAGTCATTATTGCAGAGCAGAAGCCAAGAGGGTTCTTCGCTCTCAATCAACTAGTGATACATCCGAGCTGCAGTATTTACTTGAATATTACTCGCTGGTTCGGGAAGGCAAAACGAACTACATCTCGACAACTGCCTTCCACGACATCACTGGTACCCATCCTCAAGAACCTAATGATTTCTTCAAGGTTTATGCCCAGGAGTTCAAGATCAGGACTGGTAGCAAGCGGCGTAAGGCCAACGGAAAGTAGGTGCGGTGACATTGCGATCCCATTGTAAGATACAATTTTCAAAGGACAGACAAATTGGTGAACAAGAGCACTCCTTCCATCGACTATGATTAAAGCATACAGCAAATTGATTAATAGCTTTTCAGACCTATGACTATGCTCCGCCAATTGCACTAGTTTCTGAATCAGTAAACCTTAACGCTAATGTGACTTCATTCTCCGAAATATATCCAAGTGGCCCTAGTCTGTTTAGTTTACCGCTCCAAAACTCTAGCAGAATGTATGTCTAGTGTTACGACCCTCTTGGGCCAACCCTCGAAAGGACTGCCTATATAGTCTCTGTAGCGCACGTACCTCTAAGCAAGCGTAGGGGATAACACACACACACCGCGCATGGTATTAGAACCTTAGCGATCAGTTTACCCATATAATCAAATTAATCGGTTTCCTTGACTCTAATTCATTTAACAACTCCATAGACCCAGCGAGGGTAAGGTCCTAATATTCTAACTGCTTTAAATCTTTCGAGTTGGACCGTTGGAAACCCCTACTCCCGATGTCTCGTATTACTTATAGTAATTCGCGAATACCGTAGGGGCCCCTTATAGGAGAAAGCTAACTAGAGGCTAGTCATACGTAGGAACCCTAAGTATATAGTGAATCCGAGAACCTTAATGCGGACCTTCCGTAGGCTACCCCGATCTAATAGAACCAAAGCTAAACGTAGGATCAGTCACCCTAATAGCGCTTAGAGAGCCATCGGCTAGGAAGAGATCACTATTAACTCTTATAGAGTAGGTAGAGTAGATAAGAGAGTACGAAGCCCAGCTTCGGAGGAATAAGATAATAAGATCAGTGAGAAGGAGCGGCGAGGGGCTGAGCACTAAAACGGAAAAGGGAAGCCAGGATATGGCATAGGAAATCCGGTTCGTAGAAAATTCAGTCGTTACAACCTATAAAACGTTCGAGGAATATTGTCGTAGTAAGGCACCACCACCAAATTAGGGTCATCAGTGAGCCCAATCATAGCGGTTGTGATAGGATGAACTGGCTTTCGGTCCACAATGAGGTTAATGCAGCTTGGACCCGATTGTTCCTGGAACTTGGTGACCGTACTCTGGATATCTGCAATGCGAGAGATCTTCGCAGCAGCAACTTGCAAGCCCGTGGCGACAACATCGTATTCAGTCGCCGAGCTTAGAGCGCTAATAGGTCGCGCGGGATGATCAGTTCCGTAGACGAGATCCTGTCCATTGGAACTCATGCCCCAGCTCGAGTTGTTCACAACGACAGTCATGATGTTTAATCCGAATCGCTTGTAAGTATCGAGCTCCATCAAGTGAAATCCAGCGGAGCCATCGCCCTGAATGTTGACAATTTTGCGATCCGGGGCTGCAATGGCACAACCCAGCGTGTATCCAAATCCATTTCCCAAGAAGCCTAAATAACCGGTGGCAGTCATGACTGTATGCGGTTGACAGCGTGAGGCAAGATCACCGACCCAAGCTGAAGCTTCACCACCATCTAAGACGATGATACTACCGGGCTCTATTCCAGAGACGAGATTCTTCACAGCATGGTATGGATGGAGGCGTCCGGAAGCTGTCACCTGTGGCTCCCTTTCGTATGGTGACTCCATTGACGCTAATCCAAGAATTGATTGTACCCACGATTGATCGTTAATCGTAGCGTCAGTCGAAGCCAAAGCTGCGTTCACTGCTGAGATAAAAGCTTCAACATCCGAGACAATGCCAAGGTCGACCGGAAGAGAGCGGCCGATTTCACTCCCATCACAGTCGACTTGAATGAGTTTACACTCTTTGTCCGGAATGATAGCGCCCGATCGCCCACCTAGAAACATCCCTGTTCGCGCGCCTAAGAGAACGACCAAATCAGGGCGTGCTAGATTTACCGAGGGAAGTGTTGCTAGAGTTCCTGCTGTGGCTTGGGAGAGCATCGGCGATGATGGAGTGAAAGAGGCATATTTTGACGTGTTGAACACTGGAATGCTGCAGTCCTCGGCTAGTTTGAAAAGTTGACGGCGTGCCTGGACAATTATCAGCCTGTCATCAAGGGGGAGTGAATTTCAATTGGGGGTCTACCTGTTGACCCCTTGCCCCAGTTCCTGTGATTATGACTGGTCTCTGGGCAGCCCCCAACAACTTGACGGCCGCTTCAACGGCTGCGGTGTGGGGGGCTGGAGGGAACGAGGGAGGTGAATTGATTGATCCCCAAGAAATAAGACTTGTATGAATCGGGGAGAACAGAACGTCAATTGGGAAATCAAGGAGGACGGGCCCTAAAGGTATATATATAAGTGGTCGTTGCCAGAAATATCAGACAGGCGATGCCCACGTACCAGGAGGCCCAGATTGAGCAACTCGGAGCGCATGAGACACTATCCTTGGACATTCCTCCGGCGTGACAAGTCGATGAGCAAACTTGGTAATTGGTCTCGCAGCCACTACCTGATCTATCGACCCCTGAAGTGAATTGTTCTCGGTATCCCGTAGCGGTGGCGAGGAAGTTATACAGAGGATCGGACTGCGGTCGGCATAGGCAGTGGCCAAGCCAGGGAGCCCATTCGAGAACCTGTGCAGTTCAGAATCAAAGAGCAAGATACACTGAAGATACCGGCTAGAAGCTCACCCACTGTTTGCCGTGACAAAGCATACTCCAGGCTTGGTACTGATTCGGCAATAACCCTCGGCTGCTTGCACGGCAACCGTTTCGTGTCGAGTGTCCACCAAACGAATTCCTATATCCTCGCATCCCATTAAAAATGCATCCAAGTGACCGCCATGGAGCCCGAATGCAACCTCTACACCAAGGGTTTTCAAGGATTGTGCCAAAAGGTCACCGCCTGTCAATTCGCGGGTCTTGGGGTGTTGAAGTGGGAAGCCGACCATGGTGATTTTAGTTGGAGACTAACAAATGTTTATTTTCAGAGAAGTTGGCTCAGAGAGTGGTTGAAAAGGACACATTCTGAGCGAACTTCGAGTCTATTTACGATGAGGCGACACCACGCGAGTCATGTAACGTGTGTCATTTCATATGGAAAATGCGGAGAATGAGGGGAAGCCGAGAAATTTTATGCACAATGACCAAATTGTATAGCCGAATCCGGGACGAGGTAATGATAATGCCTAGCAACTAGTGCAGCGAGCTGACATCTCTTCAGTTAATTAGAGAAATTGTAGGCGAAGCCGATTATACGGATACCAACAATGGTGAACTCTATGGGTTACCACGGAGCATATATATTCAACCGAGCTCAATGCGTACTACGAGGGCAGGGGCGTAGCTTTGTACTAACTTGCAAGCATTCCAATAATCAAACAAATCTCGAAAATAATATCAATTAGTTACATGCCAGGAAATTCAGCAACAAATTGAAGCGCCTTAGTCGAATATAATAACAAGATTTGAGGCAGCACCTAAAGGGAGCCATCCTCTGCCCTTTACACGGTTATGACTGAGCCGCCTGCTCGTTCATATTTCGCATCACACCCTCCAGAATATCATCATCAAAGAGCAACGTCTTCGTCATATGTAAAAGGCCCCCTTCGGATTTATTAACCTCCCAGAAATTTCCCTCTGAGCTGTAAATGACTTCTCCATGCCGAGTCTCATCGGCAAACAGAAGCACCACGCTCCGAGCAACGGCTTCGGGTGACTGAACTGGAACACCCATGGACCGAATGTAATCAGCGGGGATCATTCCCGTCTGAGTCCACGAGGGTGCGACTGCGTTCAGCCGGATAATACCTTCTGTCTCCAGTTTGTGTACTAGACCGCGGACCATACCTAAAACACCGTGTTTAGCGATCGTGTAGTCGCCAGCACTGAAGTTCTGGAATGAGGACGCTGAGGCTGTGAGGACGATGCTACCGGTTTTCATGGGACGACGGCTTGCAAGTTGCTTCATGTATGCCTGTGCCATATTAATTGTGTACAGAGGGCCGAGGAGATTGACATTGATCGTCCGGAGACTCGGTGGCTCGAGTTCTCCGGCTTCATTGAAATTGATATCCAAGAAGTCCGTAGTCGGACCGACACCAGCATTGGCGAAGACGTGATCGATGCCACCGAATAACTTGTCGGCTTGATCGAACATGTTTCGAAGGCTTTCCCAGGAGGTCACGTTCACCTCCAGGTAATGGGCTTCATCGGTGTCTTTGAACTCGGGATTGGGAGGATTCAGATCTCCAATCACGACTCTGGCGCCCAGATCCAGGCATAGTTGCGCGGTCGCTCTGCCAATCCCAGACGACCCACCTTGAACTGTGAGCATGCGTTACAGCATAAAGGGATACATATGCTTACCAGTAATCAAGACAACCCGGTCTTTGATATTCGCCAGAATATCGTCGGAGACTGTAACCTGTGCCATTTCGATTTATTTGTTCAATGTAGTCGCGACAAAGGGTGAAATTCGATATTTCCAAGTTCTGGCGGGAGACCCGGAATTGAATATGAGCCGGTAATAACTATAAGAAGCCGAGGTATTCTTCAATGGGACTGTGCTTACCTTCTCCTTTTCATTCAAAGAGATGAATTGCTCCGCACTTTCACTGGAGTGGGGCTTAGCTCTCGAGAGGGGTTACCGAAGCCACCTTGCGATGTGACAGCATCGTGGGCGAATCGTGATCGAGCAGGTTTACGAAAGCCCGACAGGGGTTATAGTGAGAAAAAGACCGCATCGGGTGATAAGTGCATAAGATATGGTATTTCATTGTATTACTCTGAGCGGGTTGAGCGGGTCAGAGAACGTGTCTTATTATTTGCAGTATAACAGGCTTTCTTCGATTGGTATCCCCAGTGTCTAGAAATCTAAAGCTAGCGACTGGATAAAAAGATTGCAACGATCCCCCGAGAGCGTAGTCGAATACTACCGTGGAGAATAAAGCAGGAACTTGTGTATAGGCTCATTTCATCATACCAGTGTCAAGATTCGACTAGTTTGGTAGAATTTGGTCACCAACAGGCTGCGTTATACCCACACTTATAATTTACCCAATTGGAATCCCCTCGTCCTCTCTGGATCCCAGGAACTTGAGCATCCTCTCTCTCGCCTGCTCAGCCTGTCCCTGAACATCCAAATCCCAAAGCCAATGCAGCCGAGACTGAAACGTTTGCTTGAGCTTCGTTTCATCATCCTCAACCCCATCCAAACACAGACAAAGAAGATAGGCATTCTCCTTGCTACTCGTGACAACTCTCTGGCTCCGAGGGCGCCGAATCTCATCATATGCCTTGAAAGCGGCCACCACATCCCGTGCTGTTCTTACACGGGAGTCACCGAGTAATTCAGCCAGCACGTGGGAATCCTCGATCGCCTGTCCGGCACCTGCGCCCTGATGCGGCGTCGACGCGTGGGCGGCATCTCCCAGAATAGCCACTCGGGAGCGACAGAACGCGGAGATTGGAGGGTGTTCGAAGATGGCCCATTGAGAGGGATCGGGCATATGCTGGGGTATTCCACGGTTAGCAACGATCCGGAATTTTAACTGTGGAACACACATCTATGCGGCCATACCTCGATGAGTGACTGCACATATCGACCCATATTGCTCGCATCAAGCTGCATATCCTCCCTCTTCGCCGGTCTCACCCATGTCTCACAATCCCACTTCTCACTGAGAATATAAAGTCCCACATTGACCTTCTTCGCACGCATAATCGGATACGATATCCCATATGCCCCGTCGCCGATATACATCGTCGAAACCCGCGCCCGCTGCTCCCCAACCGCCTCAATCATATCCTCCATATCCAACACGGCCCGATACCCATACATCCCACTATACCGCGGCAGCGTGTCCTCCGAGGTCCCCGGAAACATCGACTCCTTCACCCGGGACTTGATCCCATCACACCCAACAACCACATCAGCCACCACGGACGACCCGTCCTCAAACACCAATTCCACCCCGTCCGCATCCTCAGTGACTTTGTCCAGCCGTTTCCCAAAATGCACGATCTCGGGTGGAATCAAGCCAACGAGCGCCTCCAGAAAATCCGCCCGTCTCAACGTCGTCTGTCCGGACGGTAATGCCTTTAGATCCATCAACAACTTCCCCTCTTTCTGGCCCGACGCCCAGATAATCTCGAACCAGGTTTGCCGGTAGCTCTCGTACCCGGGGCTATCCGCATGCGTGGTGACCAGGGAATCGTAGATGTCCCGAATCTGCGGGTCGATGAGTGGCATGGCGCGGTGTGCGGCTGGCCCTATGGACAGGCCGAGGCCGATCTCTGCGAATGCGGGCGCGGCTTCGTAGATTTGGACGGGGACGTTGCGGCGTAGAAGCCCTGCGGCCAGGGTGAGACCTCCGATTCCACCACCGACGATGGTGACGGTGAAGTCTTTGAATGGGGCTGTGGTTGTGCTCCCCATATTGGCTTCTTTGACTGCAGAGTGAACACTGCAGAGTGATGCTGGGATTCGGATTGTCGAGAAGGTCCAGGAGTGTTTAGTAGATCAGGGGATGGGTTTGATAGTTTATTAGCGGGGTTCTTTTGCTTATCAGGCCCACCGCGTGGGGAAAATACGACGTTGACAGGTGAAGATCGTAGAGAAGCGCGGGGATGGCAGGTCGATCTTAATTTAATCATTAAAGACGACGATTGCTGCATTTTGCTTGCAGTCTGTCAGATGGAGCACGATCTGCTCCAAGCCGCACGATCTGCTCCAAGCCGCACGTGGATGTATAGAGTAGATGATGTTCTAAACAACCTAGTCCCACCGGGCTACGAGCTTATTGTCTAATTTTACTATATAACACTTGCCTTGACACGGAGTTTGAGAGGCCAAGCCAACATTCTAGAAGTTGGACTTTAACTCGGACACCCTCGAGGATGTACCCCCTTTGGCAAGATAATGCGATGAAACTCAATCGAAAAAATAACTTATTTGCAGTAAAGTGTCGTCTATGACACTAATCGTAGATTCTGAAATTCCACCAAGGAATACAAAGCCGCGAACCCGTCGCGTGAAGAGCGCAGAAAACCGAGTAAACTCTGGATTATCTTGCTCACAATTAGAGGAGCAACGAACATCACTCGATGGACATTCTAAGCCGGAATAATGAATGGCCCGTCGATAGGCATAATGCTTCACATCAAACATGCATGATGCATGCGCGAGAGCCTAAAAAGGAGTTCCCGGGTGGACACTGGCCGGGGGTGGAAAAAGACATCACCACCAGCAAAGCGCATCCTTAGATCATTGGCGCTGTAACAACCCTCCTACCGCCATACCCAGGCTCACGCTCTCGCTCACGCTCTCGCTGCCTTTCCCTATCCCTCTCCCTCTCCCATTTAGGGGGCCCGAACGGATCATAATCAGACTCCGTCTCAAAAGCCCCATTACCCTTTTCATCCGGCCTCACCGGCGAGCTATCAGATTCGTCCAGTGCCCGCCTAAACCTTAAAAACTCCTGCGAATCTACACTATGGATGGGATACATCGTGCCACCCATTTCCATCGAATGCAGCGCTGCCCGTTGAATATGTCGGATATCATCCTTCAAACTGGAGACTTGACTCTCCAGGTTTCGGCGGGCAGTTTGTTCGCGCCGGAGGAGTGTGACCAAGGCGCTGTACTGCTCGATGGAGATTCCGCTGAAATCGGAGAGAGAGGTTGCGGATGGCGCGGCGCGGAGGGTGCGGGCGTTTAACGTGTCGGCGCGGATGGTGCTTGTACTCGTTGGGCGGGTGGTGGGGAGAATTGATACTGTTGTTGGAGATTCGTCGCAGTCGTTTGAGCTGAGGTATGAGGGTTTGCTGCGGACTTGTGGGAAGGAATCTTCTTTTCTGCGGGATGAGGATCTATCCCGGTCTTGGAGGTTGTCGGCCGCGGAATTGGATTGCATGCGGGCGATTGCGAATTCGAGGTCTATCATTTTGACTTCGATCGTGTTGAGGCGTTGCTCGATTGTGAGACCGTCGTCTTGTTGCATTGTGCGCACTAGATTGCCCACATTTGGTGGAAGGCTGATTTGGTCTGCGTGCGGGTCTGATTCTTGGATGGAGGGTGCTGCCGATGCTCTCGTCACGCTGGTCACCGTCGTGCCGGTCGACGGTCTACCGGAATGGTCGCTCACAGAGCTGCCTCCTTCCAGAGGGGGTGACTTGGAGTCTGCAACCGAGTTGGGAACCGAGGTGGTATGTGTTGGCCACTCCCGGGGAGTCATGGGCCGCTGGTTGACCAGGTCTTGTAATGTGCCGATACTCCTCGATCTGCGCCGAGCTTGAAGCATACTTCGCTGGCGCTCTTGGTCCGGGATAAATGGTCGATCCTCCTGAGGATCAGAGACTGCCGATGCCACTGCATATCTGGATTCGTCGTCGGAGAAGATCACACTGGGCAAGGTCGCACGTCGTCGGCGCGGGCCCATTCCCGGCGAGGGTAATGAACCGCCGGTGGCACTGGTGGGAGACAAATGGGTCTCTGCTAATTGCAAGTTCTCCGCCGACAAAGGACTACTCCGTTTGGACTCTGTCGAAGTGGGGACCGATAAGAAAGACTTGCCCGCGATAGGGCCCGATGACCTCGCTGGCGAGTTGTAATAGCTCTCGTGGGGACTTTCCTCCACCCCATCGGTCTGGCTTTGTCTCTTCCGGTTGAAGATCTTGCGCATGACCGTTTTCAAGGTACTCCCTGTCCGGCGATGTGTAATGGGTGGTTGGTGAAAGTTGATCGGTGGGAGGGCCGTATCATAGTGGTTTGCATCCAAGGAGAGAGAAGCTGGATTTGATGCCGGGCGTTCTCCACGCGCGGATGTTGAGCGCAGTCTGGGACTGGGTGCCGACTCACTGCCGGCACTGGTGATAGACCGTGTGGTTGTCCGCGACATGTTGGTTGTAGAACAAAAAAGTATATCAATGTCGAAATTTCAAAGTCGTGTTCGAATGGCGAACACTGGCGGAGACTGTGTGCAAATTGTCGATGCTCATAACAAGAGATATTTCGTCGCAGCACGTTGGGTGGGGCATATGTCGTCGCAAAAAGATGTCCAAACAAAATGGTTCGAAAGCAAGTCGGAAAAAGCGAAAGCGAGCAAAACGAATGTCGAGAATAGATAAATTGAGAGGAGCAGTAAAAGGATGAGGGGTATAGCGTATGGGAAATAGTCAGGACCGCCCAGCGGAAGGGTTCGAATCGAGGCCAGAAGGGCCAGAAGAAGGCGGACGTTTAGTCGAGTCGCGGGTGTCATGAAAAGGGCTGCCAAACGGGGTCAGTTTCGGGGGGTCGTACAAATGCCGCTGAAATGACTGACTGAGAACCAAATGATCAGGACCATCATAGTTGCCAATGAAGCTCTTTGAAGGGGCGGAACCGCGTTTGCCAGTCTCGGGGGTATCTCAAACAAGGTCACGACCACGAACGAGAGTGATAACACAGCAGAAAATTCCAAAAAAAAATGCAGAAGAAACGAGTGAATACAACGAGTGTGGGCAAGTAGCCAAAACTAAAACGAGGCTGAGAAGAGAGAATAGAAAAGGGAGTCGACGGTCGGGGGGGAAGATGAAGAGGGGAGCTCGAGCAGCTCGAGGGCGGAGATTTAGGAGGTCGACTAGACTCAAACCAGTGTAGCACTGCAGACTCGGGCTAATCCCAGCTAAGAAACATCCCAAAGCTCAAAGACCCCGAGCTAAACCACAATTACCCTAGGCTGCACCGGGAACTATGAAATCTGGAATTTGGAATCGAAATCGAAATCTCCACTCTGGTTGACGGTCGGGTCTCCTTTGCGCGCCACAACCGAAAAGATTTCCAGGAACAGTCCGATCGGGAGAAACAATTTGAGTAAGAAGAGATAGAATGACGATCAATAATGGAAAAGCATCCAGGATCGATACCGAGCAGCATGCGATGCTAATAACTCCTGCAAGCTCGACCCGATACTCTTTCTGGAGAGAACGCCCGAGCGCAAAACGTAGTTAGGCCCAGTCCCGTATGGAGGTAGAGCGGGAAAAGTAGACTAACTCAATTCATGTCTAGCTGGGTTGTTTGTCAAGTATTATTAACCACAACGACGGATCTTCCACCGTAGATGCCGCAATTGATTAACCCGCCCTACGGCCTCGATTGGGCATAAGGGCCACCCGAGGAGGTCATCGGTCATTGCTTGTCCGAACCAAACCATCCTGCACAAAGCGAACTCAACGGGCGAACCAATCCAAGGGGAGGGGGGAGGTCCAAGTCCAGATGAGCCAACGAATGACTCTTCATTTCCCAATGATTGCCGTGCTGGATCCACGAGCCGGGACGAAGTGGAGCCCCGTAGAATTGCCCGGCCGTTTTGAATTGCTTCCAGCTCCATCCAGAAATGGCCCCGAAACTCCCCTCAAACCTTCTATTTACCCCCTAATGACCCCGCTTACGGAGATGGAAGAAACGGCGAAGCCAGATCTGGACCTGGACCGTCCGAGCATAGTCTTATCATCGATCGTTCTCTCCCTTTTCTTCGGCTGAGATGTTGCATCGCATCGTGCCTCTCTGCTCTGAAACACCACATGGCACCAACGGGATGATGTACAGCAACTTCTTAGTTTTTTTTTTTTCCAAATCTGCCGTGCAGACCCGAGTCTCGTACCAAAGGCTAATCCGATAACGCAGCGTGACTCTGGAAGAGGAGAACACTCTTGTGCCTAATATCGGGCGCGGGTGTTGGGGTTGGCCGTGGCGTTGGGCTCTTCGACAGTGGTGGATTTCATATCGTACAGCTGTCCATCCTCAGGTTGGTGACCACGATAACCGCGATTGGCTATTGGCATTTGCCCGGTTCACCCAAAAGAACGATGGAGCTCACCAGCTCACGGCGGGTGAGTTGGACGACCCGCCTCACGGCATGCCCAATTCAAGCAACGTAGCTCCGACGCTGCCGGGCGATCGTCCCCAGTGACTTGAAACAACTGGAGAGGTTCCTGGAAGTGGTGGCCGCCTCTCGTAATTCTCACCGCCGGTGTCACTTCAACACGGCTCGTCACCGCCCAGTCTCGGGCCTCAGCTCCCATTGATGAGCGAGTTTGCATGATATGTACTTCTACAGGTACGACGGGAGTTTCATGGTCTGGACCCCTGTCCTCCGTATACTAGTGCAGGCTACGGGACGGGTGGGTTTGGGGAGCGGGAATTGGGAAACGGGACATGTCTTGGCCCTGCTGCTCTACCCTGCGTACCAGACTCGGGACCGACACGTTATCGTGCAATTGGTGAAGATGTCGAGATCGGCCCAGCCTGAAGAAGGCCGAAGCCCTTCCTCTAGGAGTTGTCACCACCAAACAATCATTCCTTCACGAACAAACCTGTATCCTGTCAAAGGAGATCGCCCGCGTCGGGGTACCGCAAATCGGCATGCTCCTCCAGATAATCCATCCAATGTTTAAGAAAACTACTTCCCCTATCACGCACAAATTCCCGTTCCAATTAACCTCAAGCTTTCATTGCAAACGCACGGACCAAAATTGACTTACCGACTGATAGTATCCGAGTCCCCACAGATGCAAAGATGCCGTCTGGGGCGTGTCATGGCCACTAGTGTCCCGCCCCCAAGATAGCCACCGTTAGCCGCGCCCATCTGTTTCATACGGGAGGGAAAAAGACCCAAAAAGTGGCTCGAACGGAAGAAAATAAAAGAAACCAAAAAGACGTACCGTTCAATCGTCGTTTCTCCCCGAGGAACCCCACTTCGTGCTCCGCATTGCTTCGTACCAGACTTACCACTACGGCCTCTTTTTCGCGACCTTGGAAGCCGTCGACGCTGCCTAGTTCTAGACCGGGGTACTTCTCACGGAGCATCTGAGACAGAAGAGCTAACTGACCATTGTAAGGGGTGATCACCGCAATGCTCTCGGGACGTACCCCGGCTGCGATCAGGCTGTCAACGTGTCGGGCGACCACCAGGGCCTCCATTTCGTTACTCTTGCTCTCTCCGAGAAGAGCTTCCTTCTTGCCAATATCATCGTCCTCGATCTTCTCGGGAAAGTCACCGCCTTGCGTATCCCAGAAAACGAGAGGTTCCTGGGTATCGTCCGTGCCCTCGACCTCGTAGGGCAGGTCGGCAAGCAGTCGATCTTTGACCGAATCGGCGGCGATCAGTCTGGACTCGTAGAGCTCGTCCGAGGGGAATCGCATGATTTTCTCGTGCATCCGATACTGGGTCGTCAACATGCGTTTGATCCCTGGCCCGTGCAGCGCCAATAGACGATCGAACAGGGTCCGCTCGAGTGAAACACCCTTGAGTATCTCCTTCTTGGCGGCGTCACTCTCATCCCTCTTTTCGGAATCTGTGTCGTTCTTCTCTTTGGTTTTGAGGTTCGCTGATTTAACAGTGGGCGGTAGTTGCAAGTGATCACCGGCTAACACCACCTTTTCAGCCGACAAAAGTGAAATCCAGCACTGTGCCTCGAGAGCTTGACTAGCCTCGTCGATGATCACGACATCAAACTTTTGCTTCTTCAATTGATGACCCCCCGCACCGTGAAGGGTTGCTAGAACCACGCTGCTCTCGGTAACCAGATTATCGACGCACTTGGACTCGCGTTCCCGAAACTCCTTTCGTAGTAATTTGAGATCGTCATAGATAGCCCTTCGTTCACGGCCAGTCCTCGTCTTGCGAATACTAGCTTGCTTCTCGTCCATCTCTTTACGAACGTCTTTCACGATGCTCGCCGCATCGGATGTCTGCGTAAGGACTTCGAGGGAATGTTCCATGACCGAAGGCAGTAAACGGGCCGGATGTCCGATTCGCACCACGGGCACCTTGTTCGGAGCAAGGCGCTCGACAATGTTGTCGACGGAGATGTTTGACGGCCCACAGACGAGGATCCGCTTCTTTCGTTGGATCAGCTGCATGATCAATTCAATGAGGGTATGGGTTTTGCCCGTGCCCGGGGGACCGTGAATGAGAGCAATATCTTTCGCGGCCAATGCGAATCGAATGGCGTCTTTCTGCGAGTCATTCAGCGTAGGATCGATAAACTGTACATCCCCAGTTCCTTCGTAGTCCGGCTGCAACGGAGTAGTATGACCGAAGGCAACGCGCATAAAATGCGAGTGGTCTCCATCGGTCATTTTCGCCATCTTCTCCATCGTCTGCCTCATTCTTGGAGAACGTCAGCTTTGCTACTACCCACAACCGATGGGCTCTCGAACACGTACCTTCTATATGTAACATCATTCGCAAGTTTAATCCTGCAATTGACAATCAGCAAGGCATCTAAACCACATTCATCGCCTTCCCAATCCCACTTACGCCCAAAGCTTTTTCCCCCACAACTCCTCAATCGCCTCGTCATCCTCCTTCGACCGCCCACCGCCGCCCTGCTGCCCAAAAGCAATCCAGATAGCCTTGTCGTTGACCCTCGTAACGACACCCTCCGGACCGCCCCTAGCACCATCCTTCCCACCATCCTTCCCCTTATCCTTATCCTTCCCCGCTTTCTTCGCCGACCCCGCAGACACATCATTCACACGAACCACATCCCCAACCCGCATCCCATGCGATCCCAATCTCGGCTGTCCATCCGACGTCTGCGAGTCCCCTCCATCCTGGGATTTAGACCCCGTTGACGCGATGGCCGGATCGGGTGTGAACTCGCCCACCACGCGCCCGCCCAGACCGGTGCGGCATTGCGAGAGAACTAGGCCCGTGAGGGCGTAGCCGGTTGCTTGGAGGGTTCGTCTTGTCGACGGGGACACGGATGCGGCGGTTGATGCGAGGGAGGAGGAGGCGACTTCGGCCTCGTGTTCGTGCAGGAGCAGCTGGAGCTGTGTTTCGGCGAAGGCGGGGATGAAGATCGGGGTTGGTGGGGCCATGGTGGCCGGCAAAGTGGAAGAGGGTGTTGGGTATATGTGAGAGCCTACGCGCAGAGTGTGGGTAGGTGAGATTCCAAGGTAATTGCTGTGTTGGGGTGCTTCGTAGACTGTGGTATGTGCGGTGTGAAGCTATCGGGGATAAAAGTTGGAAGCTGGAGCTATGTCCGCCCCACGCGGGGCTATCGATGGGCTCGACCATTCAGGAACCACGTCGGGGATCTATGAGAGGTCCATAATTTAACCATTCAGATTGATCGGATGTATCAAAAAAAGCTCCCTGGTGTACCAGAATCGACAATTAAAGATGAAATTCCTCCCTAGCTGGAGATATATCTACTATACCTTCGTCGTTCATTTTGTGCTGCCAATGACATCAACAACGATACCTTGGACATCTACCGTCCCAGTACAAGTCCAATAACCCACGACATATAAGCTAATCCTAGGAGAGCTCTAAGCCACATGATATCCCGTAGAAATTGTCATTTTTTTTCCCCCTCGACAGTCATATATTTCTATTCGAGGTTTGGCGAAATGAAATAGCCACCCAGTACACCGGCCATAGCTTACTATACAATAGGAGTTGACTTCCAAAAACTCAACTCTTAATCACCCATCCCTCAAACTGCCTCAATCTTAATCTTGGGTTCATCAAGCCCAGGACTCCTCTTAACATCCACCTCCCTTTTAACCGGACTCAACCCCTTAATCTCACTCTTACAAAGCTTCGTCCCAGCCAGATAACACTCCCCACAACGCCTCTTCACCGGCTGACAAGCCGTCTGTCCCAACCCAACCAACAACTTATTAATCTCATGCCATTTATCCCTCGGCAACCATGACTGCAACGCCAATCTGGTCTCCTCCGGCGTCTTGGTCTTATGCCACCCCCACAAATTAGTGATGCGGTGGACGTGCACGTCAACTCCGATTCCCTCGTGTTTACCCCAAGCGGCGCTCATGCATAGATACGCCATCTTCGGACCCACGCCGGGCAGACTCATCAGGCCTTCTGGTGTGGAGGGGATGTCGCCTGCGTATTCGTCGCGGAGGATGAGGGCGGCGGCTTTGATGTATTTCGTTTTGTTGTTGTGGAAGCCGACTTTTTCGATTAGGGAGTTGAGGTGCGTGGGTGAGACGGCGAGGATGTTTTCTAGATTCAGCGTGCTATCTTTGGCTGGGAGAGAGAGCGTGGGCGAGGGTTCGTCGTCGGGGTCCGGTTTGATTTTGGGTTCGTCGGCGGTGAAGGGGTCTTCTTTCTTAATGGTGCTGACCTGGTCTGGTTGTTCTTCGACGAGCTCGGTGTGTAGTCGTTGCATCGCAACGGCTGTGACGGTGTCTTTGGTTTGAGACGAAAGCATCAACGCGATGAGAGTTTGGAACCGGCGATCTCGAGGGGAAGATCCCCGCCAGTATAGATCTGAACAGCCCATTGTATCCACCGGCGCGGTTGGATTGTCCGCGCGCATCTTCTTCACAATATTATACATGGTCTCCCAGTTGGACGGTGGTTCGACGACGGTTGCCCCATTGGCATCGCGGGTTTTACGAGCAGGCATGCGCCGGTTCTTGGCTGGCGGGGTTGCTTTCTCATCGAGCTCGTCCTCTTTCTTCACGAGGGGCTTGCGAGGGGTGCGGTTGGAAGCTGATAGGATCTTGGGACTGACATTGCGTTTCCGACGCTTGGAGGGAGGTTCGAAGTCATCGACGAGGTCTTCGATGTCGGCAGTATCGGCAGACGAAAGAGACGACTGATCGTCGCTTCGAGTAGCAGGAATCGCAGCAATCGTCGGGATCAGCGACTCGCTCTTCACGGCCGAGTCCGCATTATAGGCGAAACCCCTGAGCGCGCCAGAGCCGAGGGCTGCACTGCGAGTTTGGCGTCGCGCAGGAGGCGACAACGCCTGGATCACCTTGGCAGTCTCCTTGGATGCCCGAGAAGTGCGCATCGCGAATCACGGATTCGAGAATGGCCGGAGAACGACTGTAGAAGAGAAGGTGATGGGGCCGGGAAATTTTACATGTGGATTCCCGTGGATGCGGTCTGGGGCAAAGTGCCGATTCCCGCGATCCCCCAGCCTCGGTGACGATCCCAGCCGCCCCCAGTGCTTCTCTTCTCCAACCTTCCCTGCCGGCCGAGGGTCTGCTTTCGCATTCTACACCACTACGCCTCGTGCTCTCACACCCTCCTACCTGCGACACTACCAGAGCCTATTGCACTACATTCCTCACCCCCTCTACCTGGGCTCTCCTACACATTCCACGGAAAATGGCCGGACCATCAACCAATACCACGCAACGATTGCTGCGCGAGCTAAAAGACTACGCCAAATCACCCAATGAAGTCCTCCTCCACCTGGGCCCAGTCGATGACGAAGACCTCCTCCGCTGGGAAGCCGTCCTCAAGGGCGTAAACGGGACACCCTATGAAGGTAATGCGCCATCACCACACAACTCACGGCGGACATAACAACTAACAAACGGACCCCCCTCCCCAGGCGGCCTTTGGCACCTCCGAATCGCAATCCCGCCAAACTATCCCCTTGCACCCCCGACAATCCACTTCACAACTCGCATATCTCACCCGAACATCTCCTTCGCGACCGGCGAGATTTGTCTTACCCTCCTTACGACGGAACACTGGAGTCCCGTCTACACGCTTTCCTCTACGCTCACCGCTATCCACCAGCTCCTGACGGATCCGCAGCCCGATTCTCCACTGAACGTGGACGTTGCGGCGCTTCTTCGAGATGGCGATTTGCCGGCGTGGGAGAGTGTGGTGCGGTACTGGACGGGGGAGGAGCGGTGGCAGGGTGGTGTGGCGCAGGGACGGTGATGTCGAGATCCAACCTGATAAATGACAGATATACGCTTGATACATGGGATGTGGTGAGGGGTTGAGGAGCAGACTCGGAGTGGTTGGATCTACGAGGAAATGATGGTCCATGAGGTGATTGGTTCTTTTGGTGGACAGCAATTTCGGCCGCGCTTGGTGGCGCATACATACCCCCCACTGCACATTCTGATGCTCTATATATTGCGAGTGACTATACACAATGATTTTACGTCTACATTTTGATAGCATTGACATGCATTTGAATTCAATGGAAGAAAGAAAGGATCTTTCGTCGACCGCCGAGGCCGAGACTAGAAAGATCCACTGCATTTTTGTCTTTCGTAGATGAGAAATCCCAACCCTCTAACTAAACCACAAATTTGATAGAGTGCGCTAAATGCTGCTCGTGTGAAAACAATTGGAGCCAGAAACAAGAGAGCCCCAGATGAACATTCCAAGTCCAGATATGATAAAACGCCGGAGAGAGCCAATGTTTGAGAAAGGAGAGGCATGAGTGTGAAAGCTCGTAAGGATCGTGAGGTGATGACGGGAATTGCCATCGATAACGCTGGAATAGATGAATGCAAGATGGATTGCGTGCTGATGGATGCGAAATAAAGTTGGAAATAATAAACAGAAATGCTATCAACCGTAAAGATGAAGCATCGGCGAGGTTTTGATGGAGGTTGGAGAGTTTTCTCACAGTGCCATGGCGACCATGACGGCGCCACCGACCATGGCGACAACCTCCCGGGTAAGACCAGCAGTAGTCAGAGCGGCCGCACCGGTTTGTAGGCCCGGAGAAGAGCCGGTCGTCGTCGAGCTACCGGAGGAGCCCGTTGCGTGGACGTGCACGATAGTTGTCGAGGTGATGGTGCTCAGGCTGCCATCGGGCAAGGTCGTAGTGCTCTTATATGTGGAAGTAAAAGAGCTGTCCGTGGTAGGGGCCGAGGTCGTCGAAGAAGAAGAAGAAGAAGAAGAAGACGACTGGCTCGTGATAGTGGTGAGAGTAGACTGCGTCGAGGTAGTCGAGGTAGTTGAGGTCGTTGAGGTCGAGCTGGGGACACTCGAAGACGATGAAGACGAGCTCGTTGTGCTAGTAGTAGACGGCACCGTGGTCGTCGTTGAGCTTGACCTCGAGGACGAGCTAGTCGTCGAGGTCGTCGAAGGCTCCGTGGTAGACTTGGAAGTTGTAGTTTGCACCGCAGTAGTAGTAACGGCCTCACTGCTGGAGGTCGTAGTGATGACGGGCACCGAAGTGGTGGTGGTGGTAGAATCCACCGAAGTAGTCGGCTCAGAAGAAGCCGTGGCATTGGTCTGCCGCTTGGCGATTCTCACCAGGCTCGCGATCGTCTCGTCATCACCTTGCAGGGCCTCGGCGGCACTCATGTCAGTCGGGAAAATGCCGTCTTTGAATTTGCGAGAGAGGGCATGCAGGGCTTCGTGAATGGAGTTCACGTTGATACCGGCCAGGACCTCCTGGAGAGACTGGGACTCACGATGCACGGCGTGGTTGATCACTGGAGGCTCCGTCGCAAAGGCGAGAGACAGGAGCATGAGTGATACGAAGACCAGCTGGAGGAAATTGATTCGCAGCATTGTGGGCGGCGATTTCAATTTTGATTTGGTGAGGGCGTGTGGTTGGACGTGAGAGGGACACCAAATTCAATTCCAAGCCGGATGCGGGAGGCGAGTTTTGGAGTTGGAGATTGAAGGGGGGGGAGGAGGTAGAAGCGGAGGCGAAGAAATAAGAAAAAGGAGAGGGGGAGAGATGGAAATAAGAGACGATGGGGTATTATGCAGGTCAAAGGTACATGACAAGATAAGAGAAGAAGAAAGAAAGAAAAAAAAATCTGTTATGGAGACCACGATGAGGCAACGCAATGAGCTCAGACAGCTTCCCGGTTTTAAACCAACTATGCCCAGTTGAAGGAAGACACTAGTGGACGCGATCCCGAAAACTCGATAGTTTGGAAGCTTGGATCAACCGCGGGGGGAACAAAATTAGCATTGGACAATAGATTGCATGGTTCTGGCATAGCCGTGAGGAAACTGGTTCGACGAGGCTCGGCGAGCTCAGATAGGTTTTCGAGGCTGAAATGGATCCTCGGATTATATTGAGTGACCGTTCGTTGAACGGGTCCTGGGTGTGGCTGACCGGATTCAAAAAAAGTCTTTGGGGATCGGCGATCGGACCGATAGCTTGGTCTTTGATGGACAGGAGAAGTATTTTTGCAACATCATCATCCTGGACACCTTCCGATCGGGAGTATTCCGCCCACCAAACCCCTGTTTGTACAACTCGCACACCCAACGATTCAATCCCTTTTGATCTCTCTCAGGCCATCGCTCGAATACGTACGCACTTATCGACTAACGTGAGAACCCGACGATTCCGTGACGCTAACCTCTCCCACACCGACCCAATCAACGCCTCCATCATCTTTCTCCATTCGAACGGACGCCAACGCCAGTCACGACGCCTCCGAGCAGGCAGTGCAGCCCCACCCATCAGTCGGGTCTCACGCCCTCGGGGGCTGAAAATAGGCAGGTCCACTCCGACTCGGCCTCAAGTTCGGTTACTCGGAGTCATGCTGTCATACGTTTCCCCACTAGGCAAATGCGAGCAGACATAAAACGGGTTCCTAGTTGATCCATGGATATCCTTCCCACGATCATCTACATAGTGGTCATGTCTCTCGTGGGATGTTTATTTATTTACTCTAAGGGGAATTGTAACTAGTAACTAGTGACTAGTATTGCGGTAGCATTTCCCTCCAGATGCATGGCCACGGCCTTGCATCATTTCCCCCCTCATGCAGTCATTCGTATTTACTGGCCAACGCACCAGGCCTCCAACGAATGTATCAAACCCAATGGAAGCGTCACCAGAAATCCTCGTGTCTCACAACACCCCAACGGGCGCTTGTTGCCGAGGTCCCATCACCAATCATGGTAACCCATGGGGAGCAATCGCGAACACAATGTCATACCTTACCCAATCATTAGTCCTGAGTTACTGATGCATCCATGGTCCAGAAACGATCTACTTCAGAAAAGTACCCGAGATCATGTTTACATTTACTCCCCAATTCATATTAGATTCGGCCGTATCAAAACTCTATCTTATAAAACTGGCGTAAAACATTGTTATAGTACATAAGGACTCGGCAGGCACTTTGTAGAACTTGAATGTAGCATGTTGTATTGAAGGAGGCGTTCCTCATTAAGACTAGCCTTGTCGTGCTATAAAATTTTCTGTCGTGTCGTTAATATCACCTAAATATTAACCGGGTACCTCGCGAGGCTACATGGAGAGTATTCGTTCCAATCGGATATGTCTCTCTAGATTCAAAAAATACGGCTAGCTATTATTGTCACACGACAATTCTATTAAAGGGGTCAAGTGTAGGTGTAACACAACCCTTCCTTCACCGGACTCATGACCTCACCAACGCACCGATTCCTATCCAGAACCCCAAACTCCATCTCCATATCCAAAGTAACAAGGTCTGCCCACGGTGGATTCAAAATCCGATTCGTCCCATTGACTGCAAACCGCCTCTTGCTTTCATCCGCCGCCTGCCAAATTGCCCACAACCGATCAATCATGGCATGATGAAGCATAAATGCTGGATCCTGCGGCGAAGAAAATAAATCCTGCATCGTAGATCCAATACTGAAATGGCCTCCACCATGAAGCCCCAAAACCCCCTCTGGTGCGGCAGGCCAATGATCCATGACTATTTGAAAGTCCGCGATATTCGTCGAAGATAAGAGGCGAGTGACTTGTGTCTGGCTGGTGAAATGCGAAGAAACAAAGTTATTGAGGCTCCGATTTAGACAGCGGGGATTATAATCGAACCCCGGATCGGGGATATCTATTGAAGAGGAGAGAGTGTGCGGGAAGGGTCCAAGATGGATGGTGATGTCCTTGAATGGTCCGCGCCGGACACAGCCTCCGCCGGAACCGCGGATTATAGCCACAGCGCCACTTGATAAACTTTGCTCACTCGGATTATATATACCATCGCCGGAAAGAGAGGTCTCAGTGCCGTCGAAGAGGGGACTTTCGTGGAGGTTACTTGACCAAAGTGGCCAGTTCCAGTAGCTGGCCGGATCGATGAGAGGGTGTTTGTATATTTATAGAATTTCATGAGTAAAGACATACGCAAGATACCCCTTGTACTCGCACTCATCCCGAAGAGCTCTCTCAAATAACCAGAGGAACTGCCGATGCCACGGTAAAAACAACCCACTGTAGTGACTGTTGAGGGTATAGTTGATATGGGTTCTACCTGGATCATCACTATGAAGTCGCTATTGGATTTGACATTCATATTTGGTTGGAATCTTACGCGATAAAATCATCCAATCGGTTTCGCACGCCAGGATACTTTGCAGTTGGAAGCCGAGGCGGTGCATGCATGAGACATAGGACGGCGTTGGTATACCCAATTCGCTCTGCGGGTAACATCTCGCCCCTTGAGATTCGTCAACGGTAAGAATCATGTCGAGATATTCAAATTTGAATACGATGATGAGAAGTTAGCCTACCATTCCCGTCGAATAGCGATGTTGTGGAGCCCGCATTGTTGCTGTTTAGACACAAGTGGAATCGAGAGGGCAATGCTTGCCAGCGATAGCCACGACACGGTACATTTGAAGAAATACATGGCTCTTTCAACGTTCCTAGCACCGTGCCTTTGCCATTGCTGTTCTCGCAAAGAGAATACACCATTTCTCTCCACAATGAGCAATATATATGATTTTTGACCGCCGTAAGCATACTGTTATCACAACTATAGGATACATCCCAGGGTCTGCCTGTCCCCTATGTTGGAATATGATAGGGAGACTAGGCGAATCCCACTCTTCGGGCCCGATTGAGAATCCAAATGGACCGAGTTCAACAACCCCGAAGTCGTGACAATATTCTGCAGCTCTGTGTAGAATAGCTGATGATTTGAGGTTATAGTATAGATGATTATCACTACCTATCGCCATTCCCAGATTTCCGAGGAATAGGTGCTATTTTCGTGGAACAGAGCAACCCAAATTGGTCCATATTCTACCTAGTATGATGAAAAAGAAAACAACGAGCCTTGATGATTACTGAGATGATGACACTCCTATAATCCGTGCTGCAACCAAGTCCGACCCCGCGATATTAGAAGCCCTTCTCGCCCACCACGCAAAGACCATGACAAAGGAAGATCTAACCGAACGGGGGCTCTTACAATTAGAACACCTAGGTCCGAGCGCCACCGTGGGTGGAACAGCATGCAATATCTTTCGGTCGCCTCTCAAATTTGCTGTCCGCGCTCATCTGCCACACAACGTTCGTCTACTTCTGGATGCAGGGGCCAACCCGGATGGCATATATCGGGCCTGTTTGACGGACTTTTCTGTCCGATGAATTCGTGGTCGCCATTTTCAAGATGACGTAACGAGTTTGTCTTCATGTAAGCCTTGTGTTATGGTTCTTGCAAATGCTCAATGAAATGGTATTAGCAATCAATTCTGCTCGTTGACTCAGGCAGAGCTTGATGAGCGGTGCCATGGATTTCCCCAGTTTTGGGAAGAGCCTAATGTCCCTGGACAAAGACTGCAGATGGAGAAGGCCTTTACCGGGCTGGAAGTTGCTGCTGAGATAGGTGACGTGAAGAGCTTTGATATGTTACGTGCCGCTGGAGCGGATGAGTCTGCGCGGGCAAGGGAAGTATCACTGGACGAGAAGCAATTTCAAATCGACGATGGGGAGTGGTCTGTTCCTTTCTTTCGACGCCTTCGCCTATCCATGAGGCTATCGCCGTAGGTCAGCAATCTATGCTTCGTCATTTGTTGTCGACTTGTGGGTATTCGCCTAATTACCGCCCGTATGCTGCTCTGACCGTCGCTCTCCCGCCACTATCCTGGGGTATCGCTCGATGCAATCTGAGTGACTCTGGCGTACAGAGATGTCTAGTGGCTCTCCTGTCTCAGCTTAAGTTAGATCCAAATCTGCGAGCACCCATTCTCGACATCCCACCTCTTCACTTCGCAACTGCACACCACGACCCAGATCTCCTCTCGTGGCTCGCGGCCCTTATTCCAGGTGGGTACAAAGTTGCGGAAGCCACAGCTTTGGGACATACGCTACTCCATATGGCTTCCCTACCTCTTACAGCTACTCGAACCGTGGCACGTAATCCGGAAGTTGCCAGGAGTATACACTGTGCCCGCACCCTAGATTCGAAATGGATACTCATAACAGCCCACTGAGTCCTTTTCACATGAAATTCTCCACTGCAGAGTCCATAGACCAGGTAACTCCCATGATCGCTGTTGAACAGTTCAAACAGCAAGCAAAAACCAGGATTTTAATTCAATGGGGCGAAGAAATATGTGCAAATGCTATTGCACGTCTATTAAACTTGAGTATTATCATAAAGAGAACGTGTAACAATGGGTTCGTAACGAAGAATTTTCAACCGCCTGCCCTGGCCTAACGCGCGTTGACCATCTGAGTGACCCTCATAGCAGTGCGCCTTCACTCCCACTTCCTCTCATACGAACCAACCCATTCACCCCAGCCCATGACCTTCCCCTCAATCTCCTTTGCCATTTCCTCGATAGTCGGCAGGGGACTCATCTTAGACGTATCGACAGGCTGACTGAGAGCAACAAGGGTGAAAAAGTACCGATGTGGACCATGGCCCAACAGCGGACGCGGCGGGATATAAACAGTTCCCCGACGATTCTTGCCGTACTTGAACCCGCCCTTGAGCATGTACTCGCCTTCTGCAACCTCAAAGTCCACATCGCTCACACCCATCTTGCTGGCCGGGATACCGTAATAAATGCCATGGATGATTGGAGACGGCAGAGGAGCATCCGGGTCCTCACTGACGAGTAAGTATTCCTTGATATCAGGTGTTGCGGCAGACCAGCTCAGAGTCGGGAAGCGGCCGAGGCCTTCGGCGGAGAGGTCGATGGGCATTCTTGATCCGGAGGGACCAACCTCGGTACACTTGAGGCTGAAAGTTGGGCCGGGGATCTGGGTAAAGGCAGGTCCCTTGGTGAAAAGGCGCGCATCGCGGCCTTTGGCGCTTGCGAAGATGCGGCTGATTCCGTATTCGATGTAGTTCATCTTGGCCTCGTTAGTGGGGTTCTAGAGCAGATGGGTGAAGTTGCACGAAGACGGCTGACGGCATATACCTTGAGTCGTACTCAGCGATGATGAATGTGATCAAGGAGTGAGAACCTCTTCAGCGGTAACTGTCGAGGAAAGTTCGTCTGATGAGGTCGTCGTCATTTTGTGGTTGGCCCGCCTGGCCGGGCCGCTTCCGGGCCGTTTACGGCTCTCTCAAGCAAGTCCAGCTTCCACTCTCTTTATCTCCATGCTATCATTTGATTCGTTTCTTTCGTTTTTTGAAACCTACATCGGACTCCAGGGACGAGCCGATTGACATACGGTATCCATTGTCAGTGTTGCTGATGTGCCGGGCTGGCCTAGCCAAGGTCAACTTGGTTTGTGGTGGGTTAGTTTTCTTCCACGATGGGAGGCTGACTGTGCCGTTTAGCTCGTTCGACGGCGAACACCGGACATCTATACCAAAATTCTCAAGAAAGGCGATTTAGGGCTCTGATTATACCTCTTGCGATGGCTGTCAACACGACGAACTCTAAATGACCGTCACATGGCAGACCCTAGCCGATATCCACCGATCATTGGTGATGGCTAGCGGCGGTTGATCGAATTGCGGGGACATATTGTGGGGTGAACCGACCGAGGTTTCACGTCGAACCCTGAGAGATTTCCAGACCCTGAAGAACGCGTGCCTGTCCACCTTTTCACTTCGACAGCCGCAAATTTGCTGCTTCGTGGCTGGCAGCTTGAATTGACTTCTTTTGTTCATAGCCATGGAAGCCATCAGTGACTATGTCACCCCGATGCTTGCACAGGCCTCGGCTTTCTGGGCTAACATTGTGGACACTTACTCCGCCCAAAGAATCGAGTTTGTGGGCACATTGCTTGTTCAAGTCCTCACATTCTGGTTGCCCTCGATCGTCTACCTTTTCCTCGATGTGATTGCGCCCAAATTCAGTCAGAGGCACAAAATTCAGCCGGCCCCAAAACAGCCCACCCGCAGTGACATCGTGCGCTGTTTCGTCGTCGTTACTCAGAACCAGATCCTCTCGTCCGTGCTACACCTGAGCCTGATATACATTAGCAGCAAAGCTGGATCTGGGTCATCCTATCGTGTCACCACAACCCTGCCCTCGGCATTTGAATTTGTTCGTGACTTTGCAATCAGTCTGGTCCTCCGCGAAGCGATGTTCTACTACAGCCATCGACTTCTTCACATCCCCTATCTGTACCGACGCATCCACAAAAAGCATCACAAATTCACGGCTCCCATTGCGCTAGCAGCTCAGTTCGCGCATCCGATCGAGCAAATCTTCGCGAATGCACTGCCGATCTCGCTGCCACCGCAGCTATTGCATAGCCACGTGCTGACTTTCTGGGCTTACCTTGCCTGGGAACTGTTCAATACGGCAACTGTCCATAGTGGGTACGATTTCTTTGGGAACAAGGCGAAAATGCACGACCTGCACCACGAGAAGTTCAACCTCAATTACGGGTCAATTGGATTCCTTGATTGGGTACATGGAACGAATACGTTGGGGAAGCGACACTCCGAATAATCATGCGAACACAGCGATCGGGTCTTGGGCGTTTTTGCAATTTGGAGGCTTTGCGTGTGTTGGTCTTATTTCCACCTTGGAATCAATCGGGCGGCGGCGAGTGATCGACTCAGTCTGGATTTGCACCCAGTAGAACAAATTATACGAGCGAGCTCTCCCAGCCTGGACCATACCATCCTAGCCCAACTCCAGGTGACTTTGATCGGGATCTTTTGCACAAATAGTCACTAGATACCGATTGTTGCACGGTATGGTCGACCTAGCTCCAGAGACAGTCACATCCCGACTTTACCGGCGATTACGATAGAAAGCTAGCCTTAAGGCTTGAATAAGGGAAGTTTTAAACGGCACGAGGGTTCCTGGAGTTTCAATCCATGAAAACATGGCTATACTGCGAGGTTGGACAAGAAGAATCTAGAAAGCGATAATCTGCGGCATGCTGATGTTGATCTGATGGTGAAGTACGAGGCTGGACATGCGGTGCACATCATTATAAGTGCGGCCTGTTCGAAATGTTAACAGTCTACTTTCCCGTGAATCGAACCCTTGACCTCTGATTCCCTATGTACTTCATGGCGATGCTCCATCGCCATCCCACGATGGCGCAGTACGTACTATGGAGGCTAGCCCGGGACCACACCCGATGAGCAGTATTCCACAATACCTCCTTATAGTACTAATTTTTAGAAAAATACGACAGAATTGTGATATGAGATATGAAAAGATTAGATCAGTTTATTTAATAAGAAAGGAAGCTAAAAGAAGAAGTACCACGAGCGAGGTGAACCACCTCACTCGCATCCCACCCACCCACTCTCCCCGCCTAGGGATGTGCCCGGTAACCCGTGGAGATCATGCTCGACACGGGAGACCGGTTCTGTGATTTCCCCTCATGGAGCACACCCAAACGGTCCATCCACTGAAGGTATGTCCAACTAGGCCATATGAGGGGGCAGAGTGATTAGATGAACTGGAAGTTGGTGATAATCCATGAATGTATCTATCACCGCAAACATTCGCAGCACAGCACTATTCCAGGATTTGATCATATTGATTCAGTCCCAATATACTTCTGAGGAAATGCCGGTCCTCGGAAGAATATCATGATCTAACCCGGTCAAGTCCACCTATAAGATACTGGAAAAAATCTGGTTTCTACCATATACACCCTCGGGATTACGATTTTAATCACAAATGTTGTTTGAGAAACGAAGACAGCCTCGGGATGTTGGGCCACTTGCTCAAAAGACCGGCATTCTCTCCAATATGATGGGATTTCTGAAAGGATGGCATTAACGACACGACAGAAAAGTTCATGGCACGACAAGGCTAGTCCTGACGAGGAGCGCCCCCACTGTAATATTGAATGCTATATTCGAGGTCTATAAAATAATAGTAGAGTCCTTAGGGACGTATAAGCCTATCTTAGAAAAGACCTTGAAAACCCCTTAGAAAAGACTGTTGAAAAGACTGTTGAAAAGACTGTAGAAAAGACTGTAGAAATGACTGTAGAAATGACCGTAAAGAAGGGTGATATTAGGAGGGGGAGTTGAATAATAACTTAGTTCACTATAGGAATAAATAGATAGAGGTCGCGTATATAGTTGCTAAAGATATTAAGGAGAAGTATCAGTATGAATTATACATAATGACTCGGTAGGTACTTGACCTGGGTGTTGATAGTGCTAGGCGTGGTCGTGGGCGGTCTCGCTCTGCCCGTCGGGAGGCATTTTCTCGTGGAGGCCCATGTCAACCGTGGCAGCCATTGGCGCGCCGTGGATCGGCTTCCTATGCGGTGTCGTCGTCTGCTTTGTCACAGCATAGACGCGTAAAAAAGCGATTACCGTTACCAGTACTAGAGAATCGAGCGATACTCTCGCTGGAAATACCGCCTCGTTGAAGTCGGACTCATCATGGTTATCGTGATGGGCTATGCATTCCACAAGCAGCATACATCTCCCGATATGGATGCGATCACTAGTATCACAGCAAGCCCCGAGTCTCCCATGCGCACCCGAGCCCAGATGCCTCTGACCGAGGAAAAGCAGACGTCAACCCCGGAGTCTGTCTCCGACGAGATAATGCAATCGCAACCGGTCACGACTTGGAGAAATGAGTTCATCAACTACCTGGAGTCGCGCACCATCGAGCACATGGATTTCGAGCACGCGCGAGAAGGCATACAAATCGCGATAGTCGCCAACACAATCTTCTTTTTCGATACAGTCGTCCTAGTACTCCTCACATTATTCGGCACCAGCTACGTATACAGCAAGCCCTTCTTCAATGGCTGGATGCTAGTATCGTTTATCTGAATCTGGAAGGGTTTGATCTACCCCGTGGTAATGAGCAGAGGAGACCATCGCGCTCCAAGTTCCCTCTCTTCCAGCCTCAGAGCACGCCAATCATGACGCTAACTCCCATTCCAGGTGGAAAGTATGGGGGGGGGGGGGGCATTGCGGAGCACTGTGGGCGGTCTGTGGGGCGATGTGAAGGCTGTGCTGGGCCGTCGCAAGAAGACAGCGGCCGTGATTCGCAACGCGGCATGAAGTTTTACTCCGTCGAATCCCCTGTTGCGGCAGGTTTTCCGGGCTGCAGGTTCTGATATCACGTTATGGGTTGTCAATTGTCAATTGTATGAGAAGCTCGGGTTTTGCGACCGCACTGATTGGCAATCCAGTCTCCTGTACGGAGTATATTGATTCTGAAATTAAGGTGCTGCCTGGGAATGCCGCGCTCAGTGGATCAATTAAATTTCCTAAGAATAGCGAACAGCGGGCCAATAGGCGAACCAGACGGGTTGCGGTGTTTCCACGGGGAAAGGGAGGTGCTCAGCAATATTTTAGGACCGAGGACGTGGAAGTCAAATAAGTATATCTTCATTGTACCCTGATGAGTGCAGCAATGGAGGCGAGACTAGGCGGTTGTATCGGTGGTGGAGCAGGGGTCATGGACGCATCGAGAACCAAGTCGAGAGCGACGCGGGTCCAGTGGAATTGAAGCGAGGAGATGGGGAAACGGGATTGGACGGGTGTGACTTGAGGTAGATGAAGACCTGGGCGCCAAGTGGTGTGTATCACTTGTCACTGTACGGAGGACGGAGTACAGGTACCTCTTGGTACGATACGAAGTTGACACGGAGAAGAGATGCCATATTTTGGGCGCCTGGCAGCCTCATAGCCTCGAGATCGTTGAGTGATATTTAAATGTAGCGAGTCGTCCCATTCACAATTCCTATGTCACGAAATTTGGCGAGCCGGGCAGGGAGTCTATGCTCCACTGTCGAAGGAGAGAATGCGTCATCGCCAAGTCGACACACAAGTATTATGATGTTCCCCTTGTGGGACCGATGTGCCTATAACTGTTTTATATGAATTGTGGGACTGTAGATTGCAGGAAGGGTTTGAAGGGAACGGTTGATTTTGAGATGGATCTTCTATTATGATGTGCATTGTAATGGCAAAGACTTGACTGCAAGTTCTCAGGGGGTCGGGCTCGGGCCTATAGGGGATCTATTGGCCGTGCGGAGATCCCAGACCAAATAGTCAAGAGTATAATAATAATAGGAAGGTTCATAACCGGCTGGGCACGATCACAAGCCGCCAATGGTGCCCAGAAAGTAGAGAGCACACCGCTGGTGACACGCAACCTTGGAGTGGACGAGCTATAAATACTAGAAACACCAGAAGACTCGACCCAAAGAGTCAACGGCCAAGGGCCTTGGAAGCATTGGCAGGTCTTGGAGATGGTCTCCGAGACCTCCGTTTAGGTTTGTTTGGATTGGCCAGTGCTGGATTTCAGGGTCAAACCGCACTCTCCACCGGCTATACCAACCCACTTACGGGGGTCCACTCGGGCTTTCGTGGATCCAGCCAGAGCGTCTCTCCAAGCCATTTCGGACCTCCTTACCGCCAGAATCCAGGCAGATGCAGTCGTCCAGGACATGCGGAGCAAAATGTTCAGATGCTCGCAAGCACCTCATCGCGTTACAAGTTCTGGTCTCTCCGTACTGCCAATCATCATCGTTCAATCAATACTCCCTGGTCCATCCTTGCCGTTCTGAAAGGAGCTCCACCTAACGCCACCGGCCGATCAGGGCCTGTGGAGACGGTCATTCAGCACACGGATTCGCCAGGGATTATCAGTCCAGGGATTTCAGGGATTCAGGGACTTGAATCGATGTGGGTGGCGGGTGTGTGTGGATGGAGTATAAGCTGGCTGGACTGTCCTCCTCCTCCTCCCCCCTCCCTTCCTTCCCATCCCTACGTTCCTCAACCAGCCTTCTTTCCTCACACTCGCTCTCTCTTTTTTACTTAGACCTTCGCTTTCAATCTTTTTGTTCCTGTCCCTCTTTTAGACACTCGTTTGCAGCTTTTATCAACCATCATCAACAATTCCAATTATCATTCAACCACCTCAACCGATAAATTCCTTCCCGGTTTCCATATTGCTGCCCTTTGATCACGACCATCACAATGAAGGCGACCGTCGCTTCTTTGGCTGCTGCCCTCACCCTCGGAGCTCAGTCCGTCCTGGCTGCTCCTTCATCCACCACAACTGCCGCTAAGCGTGCGACCAGCGGCAGCGTCACTCCCATCACCGTCAAGGGCAATGCCTTCTTCCAGGGCGATAGCCGTTTCTACATCCGTGGTGTCGACTACCAGCCCGGTGGCTCTTCCAAGCTGGCCGACCCCATTGGCAATGCCGAGACCTGCAAGCGTGATATTGAGAAGTTCAAGGACCTCGGTCTCAACACCATCCGTGTCTACTCTGTGGACAACTCCGCCGACCATGATGAGTGCATGAACGCCCTCGCCGAGGCCGGCATCTACCTGGTCCTGGACGTCAACACCCCCAAGTACTCTCTCAACCGGGCTGACCCCGCTCCCTCCTACAACGATGTCTACCTTCAGTACATCTTCGCGACTGTCGACAAGTTCGCTCGCTACGACAACACCCTGGCCTTCTTCTCTGGAAACGAGGTTATTAACGATGGCCCGTCTTCCAAGGCGGCCCCCTACGTCAAGGCCGTCACTCGTGATATCCGCTCTTACCTCAGCGAGCAGAAGCTTCGCCAGGTTCCCGTTGGTTACTCTGCTGCTGACATTAACACCAACCGTCTCGAGATGGCCGAGTACATGAACTGTGGTACCGACGACGAGCGTTCCGACTTCTTCGCCTTTAACGACTACTCCTGGTGCGATCCCTCCTCCTTTACTACATCTGGCTGGGACCAGAAGGTGAAGAATTTCACTGGTTATGGTCTTCCTCTGTTCCTCTCCGAGTACGGCTGCAACACCAACACCCGCAAGTTCGAGGAAGTCAGTGCTCTTTACGATACTAAGATGACTGGCGTCTACTCGGGTGGATTAGTGTACGAATTTTCAAACGAAGACTCCAATTACGGCCTGGTTGAGATCAGCGGCAACGATGTCAGCACTTTGAAGGATTATGATGCCCTGAAAACCGCCTTTGAGAAGACCTCCAACCCCAAGGGTGACGGTAACTACAACAAGACCGGTGGCGCCAACCCTTGCCCGGTTAAGAATGCCCCTAACTGGGATGTTGATGCCAGTGATTCGCTACCTGCTATTCCTGAACCTGCAAAGAAATATCTGAAGAACGGTGCTGGTAAGGGTGAAGGCTTCGACGGCAAGGGTTCGCAGAACGCCGGTACCCAGTCCACCTCTACTGCCTCTTCCGGCTCCGGCTCCGGCGGCTCGAGCTCTTCTGGCACCTCGGGTGCTACTTCCTCCGGTGCCGCTGCTGGTCTGGTCAAGCCCTTCACCATCAGCATGGCTCCCATCGCCGTCAGCCTGGTGACCATCGTCTCCTCGCTGTTCGGTGCTTCCCTCATCTTCCTGTAAAACTTGCTGGATGGTGTTCTTTCATTAACAATATTTCTTGTTTGTCATTATTACCTACCTCGTCAGATTTGTTTTTCCCTGGCGTGGTTTTCTTCTTGATACGCAATGCTTCTTTTACGCTGTTGGGACTTGTAGCTAGACAAAGCTAGCTCGTCTGTGGTCTTTTTGTTCTGGGATATCCTATGGTGTGGCTTCAAAGTGTACAGTAGGCCATAATTGATGCTCTTGCCTTTATTTGGGTCGCTCATGGAATATGATGCGTTTAAAATTCCAAGCGATCTCTTTGTAGGGCATGCTGAGTGCAGTCTATGCTAAAAGCTCTCAGCTCTGGACCACGCATACTGTACTAGTTATGTTCCATGCCACCGTGAGTTGTCTTTCCTGCAACTTCGGCTAGACCTCCTAATCTAATCTTATCACATTACCGGCATCCAGCAGACGGACCTGAATGTCTCCTTTCCCAACGGAAATGGAGCTCACCATTTACCAAGCAACATTGACTGGTCTTCCTCTCGAGACTCGACTGCTCTATTCAGTGCCGAAAGAGATCAGGACATGTAATACAGAGGATGTATGGACACTTGCTACTTCGGAGACGTGACTATCTAGATTACGTGTGTTTTGGAAAGCATAGTCAGTTATAGAACCTTAACCCTCTACAGTAATGTGTTCGATCAATTCGAACTCGACAGCTACTGAACCAGAAGTGCAATCCCGCCCTAGGATACTGCACAAGTATATCTTCAACATAGATCAGTTGTTTATATAGGATGGCATTAACGACACGACAGAAAAGTTCATGGCACGACGAGGCTAGTCCTAATGAGGAGCGCTACCCCTTCAATTCGAAATGCTACATTGGAGATTTACAAAATGTCAGTAGAGTCCGTCTGTATGTATAAGCCTGTATCTTAGAAAAGACCATAGAAAAGACCATAGAAAAGACCATTAACAAGACCATTAACAAGACCATTGAAAAAACCACTAAAAAAACCATTTAAAAAATCAATAAAGGAACCATTGAAAAGACCGTTGAAAAGACCGTTGAAAAGACCGTTGAAATGACCGTTGAGAAAACCGTTGAAATGACTGTAGAAATGACTGTAGAAATGACTGTAGAAATGACTGTAGAAATGACTGTAGAAAAGACCATTAAAAAAATCCATTAAAGAATCTTTTGAAAAGACCGTAGAAAAGATATTAGAAAGGACCGTAAAAAAGGGTGATAGTAGGAGGGGGAGTAGAGAAATAACTTAGTCTATTATAGGGATAAATACAGTCGTTAAAGATACTAACCAGAAGTATCAATATCAATTATACATAAAGACTCAAGAGGTATTTTGTGAATTTCGAATGTAGCATTCTGTATTAAAAGGGAGGGTTTCCTCATTAAGACTAGCCTCGTCGTGCCATGAACTTTTCTGTCGTGTCGTTAATGTCACCCTTTATATATACGACCAGCAGGACCTACAATGTTATCGCTATACCTAAGACAAGCCCGTACCTCGCTGCAATGCAGTGTCTACACACCGCAAAGGACTTGATGTCCAGTGTGCGTCCCGTGTAAATCTGCATGCTATATGGTGTCTGTCATCTCCAAGCTCTAATTCAATAGTAAATAATCACTTTATTAAAATATGTCTTCCAAGAGGCATTAGGTATCTACAACTTTGGCTTAGACTCAACTACAAACTTATCCCAATCCATCTTTCTCTTCATCTGAAACTCCCTTAACCCAACAGCCCCTTCACCATCCGCCCTCATCATCTCATCAAACACCTCCTTGATGCCCTTCGCCTGGTCCTCCTTCCCTCCATGCACCCATGCTAATCGAATCAACTCCTTTGACATCCTCGATCCGCCAGGTGAGCACAACTTCAACTTCACCAACAATGCATCCAACTGCCCTTCCAACTCCGCCGCGGTCCCGGCAACGCCAGAGATCAACCCCCTCGCTAAAAGCTCCTCCGCACTCACACTCCTCGCCGTCAGCATCGCCTCCCTTGCAAACGGGACCCCCCATTCTCTCACAACGTATCTTGAGATAGTCGCCGCCGCAAGCCCTAACTTCACTTCACTGAGCGTACAAGCCGGACCAGAGACACAAAGCCGTATATCACACGCGAATGCAAGACCCACGCCCCCACCGAATGCGGGCCCATTCAATGCCGCGATGGTAACCTTGGGCGATGTATCGAGGGCCTCGTACAGCGCTGTGAGACGAGCGAACTGTGCGTCGGACGCGGATGTACCTTGGGCAACGGAGGAGCTGCCCCGGCCAAGATCCATTCCGGTGCAGAAGAAGCGGCCCACTGCGGTGATGATTATGCGGGTTGTATGGAGATCGGTGTTGGCGGATTGGATTGTTGACGTTAGGGTGGAGAGCATGGGGGATGTTAAGGCGTTGCCATTTTTGGGCCGGTTAAGGGTTATTTTGAGGGTTGGGCCATTGCGGTGGATCAGCAGGCCCTCGGGCGAGGAGACGAGTGTCCATGTTAAGGGTGTTGTTTGTTCGGGATCGGAAACGGAGGGTTTGGGTGCTGAGATCTGCGGCCTCGTCTTGATGGATAGGGCTTTCCCGGCTCGACTGGAATTGGACAGGGAAAGCTGTTGCGAGATCCATTCACCCGTTTCGACTAACTTGGCCAGATCCACGTCCGTATTGATACCCGCGCTGTGGAACATGTATACAAGGTCTTCGGTGGCAACGTTACCCTTTGCACCTGGCGCGAAGGGGCATCCTCCCAACCCGCCGACGCTGCTGTCAAATACCCGCAAGCCACAGGTATATGCCTCCCAGACATTGGCGACGGCTTGACCGTATGTGTCATGGAAGTGACCAGCCAATTTTGTGAACGGAATTCCGTGGCTAGCCAGATATTTAAGCAGGGCGCTTACATCTGACGGTGAACCCACGCCTAGGGTATCCCCGAGACTGATCTCGTAGCAGCCTGCATCCAGCAGAGATTTGACGCAGTGCAAAACCGCAGCTTTGGGAGTGGGACCATCGTATGGATCCGCGAAGATGCAGGACACATATCTGTGCTGGTCAGAAAGACTGGAACTCCCTGATAGAGACATTATGAGTACTTACCCTCTCACAGTAACGCCCGCCTTGGTTGCCAAACCGGCCACTCCCGTAGCCCTCGCGATCCCTTGCTCGACCGAGCAATTGATGTTCGCTTTGCTAAATCCCTCTGTCGCACTGATAAAAACAGCGACTTCTTTCACCCTATGCTGTACAGCAATATCTAATCCTTTGACATTGGGGACTAAAACCGGAAATCGCAGACCAGCCTGGTTATTCTGGAGAAGGGATTTCACAGAGGCATGTCCCAAGATCTCACGACAATCCGCAAGTTGTGGTATCGCACGCGGCGACACGACAGACGTGAGTTCGATCGTACGAAGTCCGGTATCCCGGAGACGGTGAATCAGGTCCAATTTCGTTGACGTGGGCACTTTTGCGCGGATATTCTGGAGGCCATCGCGGGGTCCTACTTCCACGATTCGAACTTGGGGTGTTTCAATTGTCATGGTGATGATGGCGGTGCTATTGAAGCTGAAGTAACACCTCTAGCTGCAGTAGCAGATTATAATCGTGTATTTGCGACAGATAATGGCCGAGTCTTCACCATTTCCCTCCATTTACTCGGCTATTCTAAGCCTCGGCAACTATATCGATGAGCGGCTTCCCTGGAATCCGCACGCCGGACCGAACGGGTGGGGGCCCGTGCATGAATAAGCCGCCCCAATCTTCAGCAAGCTACCGGGGCGCTCGGATAGCGGTCCGGTGCTTAGTCGGCGCTTCCATGACGTTTAGTGCCGATTAGACCCCCGGTTAATCTGGAAAGGGGTTGCATCGGCGAGAAGCCAAATGGAACTATACATTTCTAGCAGTGGTTGGTGTATGACTTAGTCCGTAATGGATCCGGTTTCCGCAACACCTGACTTGTCAAAATACAGTAGATGATACCTTTTACTCATTATTGCCTTGGCCTACAATACGACGTAGTTTCTAAACCTGAAATCTCGACCAAACTTCAAGATCATCGCTGAGTCGTACTTTGAGACATAATCAAGGGATAGTGTCCGGACTACTCGGAGAGATGACTCAGCCACATTCCGAAAGATCTTTCAGAAACAGGGAGGTTGAAGCGTGGGGGCTAGACCTTTCTCCCATCTTTAGTCCCGAATTTTCGGACTATCATTGGATGTACGGACTTCTTAGAAAGATAGTAGTCGCGGTTATTCAAGTTCACAGCCGAAACCACATGGCATTCAATCAGATCTATAGCTTAGCCTTGACTGTCTTTTGACCAACCAGCCTATTTCCAATATCCCGAAGAATATGCTTCTGGTGCTTTCCACTTCCCGTCTTTGGGAAATCATCGCCCACCCCTGTAGCACCGATCCAAAATATATGCTGCGGCGTCTTGTGCCGACCCATCTGTTGCCCGACCCATTGCTTCACCTCCAAGTCAGAGATCCTAGGAGATCCTTCCACTCCTTTGAGGAAGCATCCGACCACTTCACCGTAGCGCTCATCTCTGATGCCCACGACACTCGCTTCGCTAATGGCTGCATGCACCATGATGCGCTCCTCAATTTCCCTTGGAAAGATGTTCTCTCCCCCTATACACAAAAGTCAGTCACCCAATCCCACTCAGTAAATGAAAGAAAAAAAGATGAGTCTTACCTCGAATAATCATATCCTTGAGCCGCCCCGTAATTTGCGCATACCCATCCTCATCCAATAACGCTTCATCCCCAGTATGCATCCACAACACACCGTCCTCACCCCTCCTCATAACCTCCCTAGTCTTCTCCTCGTTCCCCAAGTACCCCTTCTGTAACGCAAATCCACTAGTACATAGCTCCCCCCTCTCCCCCCTCCTCAAAATCTTCCCATCCTTCCCAATAACTTTCGCCGCCGTATGCGGCACAACCCGCCCCACAGTCATAGTCCCCTTCTCATCCGAATCACTCAGCGCAGTGATAAACGTCACAGGACTCGTTTCGGTCATTCCATACGCGATAAGCATTTTCTCAACGCCCATTTTTGCACGCAGTTGATTCATCAGCCCCTGCGATACGGCTGATCCGGATGCTAGACCGGTGCGTAGTCGGCGGGGTCGTTGGCCCGTTTTCGCGATGACTTCTAGTTCCGAGACGTACATTGTTGGAACGCCCAGGAGGACCGTGGCGTCTTCTTTGACCATGGCGTCGACGACGAGTCTTGCGTCGAAGAAGTCGGATGGGAAGACGATGGAGCTGCCGTGGGTGAAGGATGCCAGGAAGCCAAGTACCAGGCCGAAACAGTGGAAGAGAGGGGGTGGGCAGCATATCACATCCTCGGAGGTGAGTGCCATGGCGTCGCCAACGAAGCGGGCATCGTTGATGAGGTTGCTAGAAAGTGTTAGAGAAGATATGGCCGTGGAATGAATTGCGGGGACATACTTGTGTGTCAACATGGCTGCTTTAGGGGAACCGGTTGTGCCTGGCGTGTCATTTTAGCATGGTGGTATCAGTGAGACTCAGTGCTAATGATTTTTACCAGAAGTGAATTGTAAGTTGAGCACATCCTCAGGGACGACTCGAATCTCCGCTCGTTTAAGGACGTGATCATTCATAAACACCGAATGCCCGTTGGATGTGAAAGTATTATAGGACTGTATCTCAACACCACCTTGTTCGGGGGCGCCATTTCCAAGGTACACTACTCGCCGTAGTTCTGGTAGCGCCGAGTTCAAAGAGGAATCTCCTCTCAGAGCTTTGATATGGCCAGATAAATCCCGAGTGCCAATAGAAGAGGCTATAAAGACAAGCTTGCACGCTAGACAGCCATCAGCTAAACCCAAGTAAGCATTCAAACGAGCTGGATCGAACTCACCACTTCTGCGCACTGCATTCTGCAGCTCACTATGTGTGTATGTATTATTCAAAACCACAACGGGGCACCCAATTCGGGCACCGCCCAGGAATACCTCGATGTATTGGTAGCAATTACCAGCCATGATGCCGATACAGTCTCCATGCCGAAGACCCATTTCAAGCATGGCTTTGGCAAGCACCTTGCTGTGGTCGGCTAGCTGGCTGTATGAAAGCCGGACAGATTGCCATGGAAAAATGACACATGGTTGCTCGCCAAATGAAGTAGCTTGCTCGTCGATAAAATTGCCGAGTGTTTTTGACCATAAGGCAGGCTCTTTGGGGCCATGGACTATGGCTAGTTTGGGGTCCATAATGGCTTTGGCGCAAAGTGATAGCAGATTTCCCCGAAATCTATAAGTGATTGAAGTTCCCTACTTTCTATCTTGCCGAACAGCATATTTATTGGTCTCGTCCATATTCCACCGTGTACTATGGGGGCGGGTCCCCGCTGGGGATGGACGGCCTATCCGGGTGGCCCCCGGGCTTCGGACCGATCATGCCTTACCCACTTCGTGTCCATTTATCCAAAAACTAGTCAACTTGGACCCTTATAGTAATCAATTCTGAAGCTCGACGTGCAGTATCGCGGAGCTCAATTTTTCGTGGCATCAAAATTTGCATTTGGCACATCATGGCTACTGAATCCTCCTACCCAACTCTAAGCGCCAAGCTCGATCTCCGGGGCGAACAATTCCGAGCTAATAAAGATAGCTGGGTTCCTGTACTGGAGAAATTCGAAGATGCCTTGAAGCAAGTGTCTGCCGAAGGAAATGATGTATCTTTGCGTAGACACCAAACTCGAGGCCAGCTGCTGCGTATGTTCAAACCTGGAATGAAGCGTTCCAAGTGCCAAGTTTAACGCATTGAACAGCAAGAGATCGCGTCGCATTACTGTTGGATCAGGATTCGCCTTTTCTCGAATTGGGTGCGTTTGCTGGCTTTAGGAATGAGGACTCGACACCTTGCGCGAACTTGATTTCTGGAATCGGTAATGTCTGGTTCGTTGAATCAAAGGATAACCTGAAAATATTGCATTCTGACTGTTGAAGTGGACGGCCTTGCTTGCTCATGTCCCATATTCCGACGCAAAGTGGTGGCGCGTGGAATGAGATGACTGGTAAATCAATTTATGGATCTTCTCTTCTGTTTCATTCTGCTGACAATCTTTCAGTCCTGAAAGTGAACCGTATGATGGAGATTGCATTCGAAAATGACCTTCCATTAATCTCTCTAGTTCAATCGGTAAGCGCTGCATATAATCGAGAGTAGTCTCATTCATTGCCCTCTAATTGTTTCTCTTTCTAGGCCGGTGTCTTTTTGCCCCAACAATTCCGCGTTTTTCACAAGGGTGGGCAGCTATTCCACGATCTTGCGGTGCGAACGCGGCATGGCAAGCCTTCCTGCGCTATTGTGTTCGGATCTTCCACGGCAGGAGGAGCCTATCACCCAGCTTTGTCTGACTATACTATCTTTGTTGAAAACCAAGCTCAAGCATTCCTCGGCGGCCCGCCACTCGTCAAGATGGCCACGGGCGAAGTCATTGAAGCCGAGGAATTGGGAGGTGCCAAAGTACACGCTGTGACTACAGGTCTTGCAGACCAGATTGCAACGGACGAGTATGAAGAATGAGTCAATATGCCATTGAGCTTCTCAACTGACAGGTAACAGATTCGATGCCATCCAAAAGGCTCGGGAATGGGTAGCCTCGCTGCAGATGCGAGCTCCTGCGAGACTGGAAATGATCGAGCCGGCTGCACCTCGATATCCGATTGAAGACCTATTATCGCTTGTGAACCCCGATGTTCGCAAGCCGTTCGATATGAATGAGGTTCTTTTGCGTCTCGTGGATGACTCTCGGCTCTCAGTCTTCAAGCCGAAATATGGTCCTAACATTATCACCGCATGGGCTCACATCATGGGTATTGACTTACACACCGGCTTTCATTCTCAAGTTTCGAGCTAATCAACGACATAGGATTCCCCGTTGGTATCGTGGCCAATCAGATCTCGGTCATCAACCCCAATGAAGCGGGAAAGGCTGCCCAATTCATCCGAATGTGTAATCAACAGTAAGTGTACATTCTCAGCCTGAAGCGCCTCAATACTGACCGACATTTTATAGGAACACGCCTATCATCTTCCTACACAATGTCACCGGGTTTATGGTCGGCGCCAAGGCCGAGCACGCAGGAATCATCAAGATGGGCGCCCAACTAGTATCCGCTGTGAGCTGTTCTACAGTTCCTCACATCTCCATCATCCTCGGGGCGTCTTATGGAGCTGGCAACTACGCCATGTGCGGCCGATCTTACAAGCCCCGTTTCTTATTCACGTGGCCGACTGGTCGATGCAGCGTGATGGGCCCTGATCAGTTGTCCGGAGTCATGGAGAATGTGCAGATAGCCAGTGCCAAATCTAAGGGCCAGACGCTGTCTCCAGAAAAGTTGCAGAAGCAGGTCAAAGGATTCCGGGATCGGGTTGAGCGGGATGCGGAATGCTATTCAACTAGCTCGATGCTGATCGATGATGGAATTATTGATCCACGGGATACGCGTGACGTTTTGGGAATGTGCTTGGAGACGGTCACTTTGCAAGGTGTGAAGGGTACGGAATCGCATAATTTGCTTGCGCGGATTTGATCGAGCTTGTGTACCTATTTTTTCTCTGAGATAGATAACTTTGAATTTAACCTGTGTACAATCTGGTCTATTGATCTCTGCATGACAATTTGCTCGCCTAAACACTGATTATGGGACTATCGCTGTTCATGAATATGGGACGATCGATAGCTTCAGCATGATCTTCAAAATCTTCCCCGGAATTGAGCGATCCTCTTGATGGATAGCCTGCTTCCCCGCGAAACCTCGGCTTGTCCTATTCTTGCGGACCGGCGTGCCCCACTAGTCCTAGTGACGGAGGCCGGACCGAACGCATGGCGTGGACCCCGGACAAGAAGGTTCCTGGAGTACGGAGGACCCACCGGGGAAAGGAAATGGGTATCTACTATGAGATGGATTTACATTTCATGAATCCCCGTTGGGATAATCAGTTTTTCCATCTCAAGAAGTAAAAGCTTCCTTGTCTCTGCAAAGATGCCTGGAATTACAAGCGCCCCAAAGCAAGGTGCAAATGGAAGCACCAGCTCCCCATTTCGCAAGCCATTGTTTGTTGCTGAACCTCCACTGGGAGAAAATGGCCGACCGATAATTCAGAAAGTTCTTATCGCCAATCGCGGTGAAATTGCTTGTCGCATAATTCAGACGTGCCGGAAACTGAACATATTGTCTGTTGCGGTCTATGTTGACGAGTACGTGCAAATCATGAAGAGTTGCCTCAAATGAATACTAAAATTTGACACGAACAGGGATTCATCCTCACGGCACGTTCGCGACGCAGACGAAGCTATCAATATTGGCAGTATTGACCGGAGCGACCGCAACCCCTTTCTCAATATCGAGCTCCTAGTGCGGACGGCTGTGAACGTCGGTGCCAATGCCATCCATCCGGGATATGGGTATCTCAGTGAAAATGCCGATTTCGCCAACAGCGTCCGCGAAGCTGGACTGATTTTCATCGGACCAAGTGCTAGTGCTATGTCGACATTGGGCGACAAGCGATCTTCAAAAGCATATCTAGGGGAACATGCACCGGACGTTCCCCTAATCCCCGGCTTTGCCGGATCGAGCCAAGACGCTGAAGCATTGAAGCGAGTCGCAGAAGAGATCGGGTTTCCAGTCATGCTCAAGGCCTCTGCTGGGGGTGGCGGAAAGGGCATGCGCATCGTGCGCGAATCGAGCCAACTAAAGGACGAACTTGAGCGAGCACAGTCAGAAGCACAGCGCTCGTTCGGATCGAGTGACTGTATCCTGGAAAAATACATTGAAAGCAGCAAACATGTGGAAATCCAGATCCTCGGTGACTCACATGGTGAAGTCGTTTCCTTTTTCGATCGTGACTGCTCTGTCCAGAGGCGTCATCAGAAAGTTATTGAAGAAACCCCGTGTCCATTCTTGACGGAAGAAACACGCCAAAAGATGAGCGCGACTGCCGTACGCATCGCAAAACTCATCGGATATGAGAATGCCGGTACCGTCGAATTTGTCGTCGATGTGAAGACCGGCCACTTCTACTTCCTCGAGGTCAACGCGCGACTGCAAGTGGAGCATCCCATCACGGAGGAGGTGACTGGGGTGGATCTTGTGTCTTTGCAGCTTTTCGTCGCGGCGGGTGGACGGCTTCAGAGTTTGCCTGCCGTTCAGAATGTGACCCAAGTCGGACACGCAATTGAATGCCGCTTGTGTGCTGAGGACCCCGAGAAGAACTTCTTCCCCGAGCATGGCAAAGTTCATTTGTGGCTTCCTGGATCTGGAGAGTTGGCACCCGGTCGGGATGTTCGATACGAGACTGCCATCGAGTCTGGCTCATCTGTATCCATTTATTTCGATTCCATGATTGCCAAGCTTGTTGTGTGGGCGCCATCAAGGGCACTAGCTGTCGAGAAAATGGCCAAGGTCCTCGCACACACAGCTTGCGTCGGCGTCAAGACGAACCAGCTGTTCATGCAGGCTTGTCTACTAAACAAGGGTTTCCGTGATCCTGCCTATACTACCTCGTTCATTCCAACCCACCTGGATCGGCTTCTTCAGTCGCCTTGGAGCTTGAATCCTCCCGAGGCTGAAAAAGTTCTCTCAGTCATTCCCAGTTTGATCGCCCGGAAATTGCCCGACTACATCCCATCTACTTCACACCGCAAGCCATTTGGGAATATTCGCAAGCAATTCCGCAATCAACGATATGATCCTGTGAACGTTCACTGCGATATCTTGACCAAGATCAACTGGCCTCGAACTTCGTCAAATAGCGAAGGCATTCAATCAAGAACCATGTGTGTGTGGAAGGCACGAAGCTCTGCTTCGGCTTCTGGGAGTGAAGAAGTATATCTATTTTCTGTATCTGACGCAGCCGAGAATCATGAAAAGGCCAAGTCAGCAGCAATGAAGGTATCTGCTCAATACAACAGTATCAGTCAATCACTGAGAACCGGAGAAGCCTTGTCTACCACCCCTCATGTGGTCAAGATTGAGTCCTGGCGCCCTGCCCAAGGGAATCCTGCCTTGACTCAATCATGGCTCACATCCACATTGGAAGTCTCAATAGACGGCTCAAAAGTCCTCGCACATGTGGCTCTACCCTCAGTTCAGCCTCATGCCTTGGCAGGTCAAACAGACCGCAGCCAGAGAGTCTTCTGTCACCTTCCCGCACTTGGAACCCATGTGGAGTTCAAGCGTGATACTTTGTTGTCGTTTGCCGAAAGTATTCGTGCGGTAGTCAAGGAAAAGGATGGGCCTGAGGAAAAGACAGTCACAGCCCCGATGCCTTGCAAAGTATTATCCGTCCTCAAGAAGAATGGCGAGGAGGTCAAGTCTGGAGAGACGGTCATGGTGATTGAAAGCATGAAGATGGAGGTTAGTATTGCCGTGGGGGCATCGGGCAAGTTCGAATCAGAATGGAAAACGGGAGATGCCGTAGAGGAGGGGAGAGTTTTGTGTTCGGTTGTTTGAATTGTAGACAGCAATACTCGCATACAATGTATCTTCATATCAACACCTTCAAAATTAAGAACCAGGAAGAGCTAATTAATTATTTGATCTTGATCGTTTGAAATAGTCCACCGCAAAGTGGATCATCGAAATCAAAAGAAGTCAAAGCAAGCAAGAAGCCCCATCCCCAGTTCCCCTACCACGTCCTACCTTAGTGTGACCACGAGTATTTGTGGACATCGGTATACTAGACATGGTGTCATCACCTGTGGTGCTCATTTTGAGTAATTTCACTGGTCGGCTTGGACTCGTCTTACTGGAAAATATGTGGAATAGACTCATATATATCCACTTTTCCTTGAAAAAACTCCATTTGTGTGGCATGTCACGGCCTAAAATTGTAGCGAGCATCTGAAACGAAAAGATGGATGGACGACAAAGTCAGGTTTCAAAGTATCGGATATGTTTATAGTCCATGTTAAGTTATTTGACAAATAAAAATCCTTTTCCACCCAAGAATCTACAGCTTGCTTTGCAGCTTCTTCATCACCTTGGTCTCCTGGTTGACCGCTAGCTCAGAAAGGATCTCTTCGCTACCGCCACCCACAACCATAACGCGAACGTCACGGCTGATTTGCTCGATTCTTGCACCGCGCCCATTCTTTGAGTATCCAAGGCCACCCATAACTTGCTGTGCCTCCCGGTTGACCTTTTCCAAGGTCTGACCCGCAAGTACTTTGAGGTTGGCGAACAATCCTCCCATTCCAGCGTCACTGCCGTTCCGCTTTGCCTCCTCAGATATATAGACGAGCTGTTCCATCCACGCATAAGTAGAATCCAGACTGCGCGCCATGGCACTAAATTTCGATCTAATGACCTGGTTCTCAATGAGCTTTTTGCCAAATGTTTCACGCGAAATGGCGTGCTTGTAAGAATCTTCCGCGCAGACACGAGCCATGCGAAGAGACGTGCATGCTAGCCAAAGGCGCTCGTGGTTGAAGTCTGGCTTTGAGTTAATATGTCTGAAGCCTTCTCGTAGATGGGGATCCAAAATTAGACTCACTATTCATGATAACTGGGAAACCTTTGTTCTCGACACCAAGCAAGTTGGACACTGGAACCTCGACTTGGTCAAATTCGATGTAAGTCGACCCTTTCATAGACAGATCAGTATAAGATGCTACGAGTGCGATAGCTAAACATTTCCACTTACCACTTGCATGCACACCCGAGTTTTCGATTTTCCTGCATGTCACACCCGGACCTTTCATTGGAATGATCAACGCTGAGATACCCTGTGTCCCTTCTCCGCCAGTACGCACAGCTGCAGTACAGTAGTCTGCGAAGATGCCATTTGTGATCCACTTCTTGGTACCATTGACGATATACACATCGCCCTTTCTCTCAGCAGTCGTGGTAATGCCAGCGACATCAGATCCAGCTGCGAAATTAAGACCTCCACTTAGCAGTCGCAGATTAAAATATTGATGTATGGGTTGAGCTTCTTACCATCTGGCTCAGTCACTCCCAAGCAGAACCTGATTTTCCCGCTCAACATATCAGGTAGGAATCGCTGTTTCTGCTCTGCGTTGCCAAAATTGATCACGGGCGGCCCTCCGATCGAGTTTCCACATCCAAGTGCCCAGATAATTCCCAAGTATCCACAACGAGCCAACTCATCAATGACGACAAGGTCATGAAACCCGTCCCATTCTCGGGGGTTGACGTCGCCTGGGAGCCGCTGGCCGTTCAAGTAATCCGCCGCCAATGGGAAGGATGACACGGCAGTGTATCCTAGCTCGGCGTGTCGCCTCTGAACCTGCACAGACAGTAAAGTAAGTAAAATGTCCCCAGCGATTTCTCCGGCTAATATTGCATCGAATTTGTTTTCATGTATGTGAACAGAATTTCTCACCTCCGGGGGGACAAATCCCTGCTTCTCCCATTCCTCGCAAAATGGGGCAATGTGAGTATCAACATACTCGCGGACTTCCTTCTGCAGCCGGCGATGTGACTGGTTATAATACGGAGTATAATAGCGATTAAGCCAAAGGGGATCCGCAAAGGGGACCGTTGAGACAGACGACGACATAGTTTGATGAATGAATGCACGATCGGACAATGTGAATATGATCAAATCTCGATACTTCTCGTTGGGTGAAGAAGTCTATTTTAGCGCAATTAACTACGAGCTTTGTGAACTTGCCATATTGATTCACGTGTCGATAGATGCCTCCCCGATCCCGGGGTCTCCGCTAAACAATTAGGACCGGTTTGCGCTAACTATGGCCGGACCGAGCTGAAAGGAAGACACGCGGTGGCGGCTCGGACCGTCAGGACCGATAGCTTCCCTTCGTTAATTGGCTCAATCCTTTCCCCAGACCCACTTCATTTCCTTGAGCGAGGATGGGAGAGACGTCCATACCGAAGTTGTCGAATTCATGATGTTAGATAGGAGATTGAAGTTTTGTTGGAGATAAGGTTTGCAGATAGCCCGGTAAGGGGCCGCGTGCCTCGGTCATTCTTGTCAAAGTAAAGGCCGAATAGGTGCATATACTAGAAGACAACGGGAACTCAGGATTGTTGGTCTTGGTGAACAATTGTCATCCGAGTAAGATATTGGCTACACGAAACTACTCATAGAAGCTCTACTGTACGGTAACTTTGTGGCGCTTTTTTGGCAATATTCTATGATACCTAGCATTTTAAACACTCGGTCGGGTTTAACATTTTATTTATCTCAAAAGATATAATTCCCTGCAGGACTTCCTGCCAATTTCAGGAAGTGGTTTACAAAGTCTACCTACGCAGTCCCTTAAGAGCCAATTTCCGGTACAAATGCTGTTGATGAAGCGAAAGTAGCATCAGCATAAGGGTTTCGGTCCTGCCTCTGTGCGTCAATAGAGCATGATATAGAGATACGGAATGAAAAGACTGACCTTTCTTTCAACATCATCATAAGACCTTGGACAACGAATCCCTTGACTATCTGTGGGATTAGACCTTTATATAGCCGGAGGACTCCCTCATGCTTCACAATATAGACCAGGACTTCGGTGAAGCCCCGAAATGGTCTACCACGGCGCTGCGGTGGGGGTTTTGATTGCAACATAGTCTTCGCTACGATGAGAGGATGCGTGGCAATGGTTGCCAGAACTTTTGAAAGGGCACCGAGCACTAGAATTGGTCGAAGACAGTAAGCTTCGTGAAAGAGACATTCGTGGAGAGAAGTGAGATACGAACAGAAAGCATCTAGAGATCCAACATGCTTCTTTAAGCCGACAAGACCACCCCTCAACCACTGGTAAACGCCATAAGTGATCATGGGATTGATCACAAGTATGAGGTTGACCTTTAATCCTCTCCATAAGCCGGTCCACCCATCCTCGCTGGAGACAATCTCCATCATAGTCTCCCACATGGACTGTTGCCCATCACATGCCTTGCGTGTTTGTTGCCTCGTAGCTATCACTGAAATGGGAGTCGTGCATAATTGCGCCAGAGCTCCACCGACGGCCCCAAGGCCAAACTCTTTGATGATGCTATTGAAGTCCTCGATGCCGTGATATCGAAGGGCATGTTGATACACAGTTCGAGCGGCGGCAGACCAGTAGAAGTATGCGAAGTTCATGGAAGCCGTGCCAGCAATGGAGCTCTCAAGTCCACTGTATAAGCCAGAAATACCATCTTGTTGCAATATCTTCCGGACCGCATCGACTGCACCCGTATACTGCGCGTCTTGCATTCTACTGTGATCGGCTGCCTCGTCTCCATGCTTGGTTCGGTGCTGGTGAACTTGAACCTGTAGTCGTGTTTTGACTCTGCAAGATATAGTCAGCATTCTACTTTCTCTTCGATTACACAATTATTTTCGAAAGCGTCACATACACATCCAACGGGTATACAAGGACATTGGCAAGAATAGCGGCAGTTGTTCCAGACACAACACCCTTCCAGGGCGACAATTGATTCTTCGGAACCATGATCTCAAATCTGTTACAGTGAAAATTAGTTACAGATCGCATAATAGCTGGTACTCGGGATGTCTTTATCCTTTGTGTCCATTTCGGGTAAACAGAGGAAGAAGCATCGGACCGAGCGGACCGAATCTCAAATTGACGGGCTGACAACTTGCCTTCAGACCATATCATTGGTTCCGGGACTACAATTCAAGAGATAATCGACATCATTCAATCGCATATTCGGTGTGATTCCGCTGAAAATATCCGTACTAAGACCACCAAATCGTGGTGTATCCCCATCGAGAGGTTCAGTTCCGAGTGCCCATTGACTTGGGGACGGCAGATTTGAGAACCCGGTCTTTGAAATGAGAGGCTTCTTTTGTGGATCTGCGCCCAGAATGCCGTAGTCTATCATTGACCAGCAGACCTCCTCACAGGATGGATCAAGCTCTTCCGTCAAACACTTTGGATCCAACAGACTGGCAAAGCGGTGAGATATAGTATGGAACTCACGCAGGCGTAAAGCCTAGCAGTAATCAAATGTTAGAAAATGCGGCATGGAACTGAAATAAATGCAACATACCATATTCGATGCATGTACCCAGAGTTTTGCCAATCTTTCCAGGGATTCGACACTCTCATTGAAGTAATGCAGAATATCCGACTGGCGACGCGCTGTACTCTGGTGCTCAAGATGTGATGCGAGAGAGTGAATACCGCCGGCTACGGCAATGCAGTAAGCATAGAAGGAGGACTCTATCCGACATCCACTTTCCGTTGCATCCCGGATGAGATCCATCAGCTGCTTCGCATGCTCGCTGCCAGCTTGAAGGGCCCGTGCAGAGAAACTGGCAGGGACCTTGGAACCAAACGGCTTGAGACGCAGGCGCATGAGAAAAGGGTGATTCAAAAGACAATGGCAAAGATGGTACAAGGTGTGCGCGAATATAAGATGTCCAATCTGCTGTCGGTCGATATCACTGTTACCGTGGTGACTCTGCTGAACAATTTCAGAGATCTTCTGGGTGCCCAACCTGGAATAGGACTCCAGGAGCAACAAAGATGAGTTGATTCCGGCAAAGTCTGATTTCGTATCCCAGGGTGGTATCTCATCAGACTTGCGATTCTGATGGACATATCTTGTGCAACGCCCAAAGATAGAAGCCATCAGGATAACCAGGCCAAATCCGCTGGGATTGTCAGTAATTTGGGTGTTCCAGTTGAGGAGTTGATCAAGCGTGTTAGTTTTCTTCCATTCTCCCCTGTTGAACGTTTCCTCGTCACACGGAAGCTGCACATTGCAGTCCTGATCGAGGATAACAAGAGGTCTTGATTTACCGCAGGAAATCAATTTGTCAATCAGGTAGGCAGACCAGAATGCGCGCCGTCGCTCTTCTTGTTCGGAGTAAGGTAACCATGCCTCGGGCTCTGTCATAAGATGAAGGTCTTGGGAGATGCGAGCGGCAAGGCCAATCTTTAGCCATCCTGAGCTCACACGACCAGCTGCATTGGAGGATAGGGTGTCAGTAGTTGTTTTGAATTGAATTGATAACAGCACACAGCAACACGGAACTTACCAGTGTAGTCCACAACAGCCAGCAAATTCACCGTCTGCACGACATGTACGTTCAAATTGTCTTCTACAGTGAGATGGTCCGCGAGCACCGATAGCCATGACTCTCTCGCATATTTTTCAGATGCCTCCCGTGTATTTCCTGCATAATATTCATGAACAGAAAATCGCACGGCAGAAGAGAGTACGGCTAAGATCAAACAACGAGGCAGAGCGTTTGAATCCAGTTTCTGACGGAAGGATATCTCTTGAAAATAGGAATACGGCTGGTTGTGGACATGCTCGAAGTACGTATCGATCACCGATCGTAGAACGGGAGCTGGAGGAAAAGTGCTAGCCAATAAAAGTGGTCAGAGCAGTTACGGAAGAGGATGAGCAAGACGTCTGCGACATACGAATTCTCGATGGGAGAGTTTCGCATCGAGGGGAACGATTGTAAGGCGACCGTATCGTGCAGTGGTGAGCTGGGCTCCTCGCTAAACGAAAAATTGGGGATATCGTTATTAGATCTTGAAAAGTTAGTGGGCTGCTGGGGCGGAATTAGATATCTTTTGATAGCTGCGCACTCATTTTGATTGGGTTGTCCACTGAGCTCGGCAAGACGAGATTCTATAGTGCTAAGTCGTTGTAGAAGTTCGACCTGGAGAACAAACGTGAGTTTTTTTGCTTGAATATATTTGTTGTGTGTCGACTCACGTTATTGAGATTGCTGGCCAGGGTGGACAGAGGGGCTGGCCGAACGCCATCGTTCACGGTCGCAGCATATGGCTCATACACACAAGCAAGCCGATTACGGCGACAGTGAAAACAGATAGGGCGCTCCCCTGTGCACTTAGTCTTTTTGCGTCTGTATTCAATTGTCAGAGAAGGGTTGGCCAACACTCTCGCTTGGGAGGGGGTCGATTCCCATCTAAAACGCACCTGCAATTGGCACATGCCTGTCGTATACGCCTAATGCCGCCTGTATGTAGGGAGTCAGCGCTCATGTCCATTACGGAATATACCCCTCACTTGCGACTGAGGGGAAATCGCAAAGATCTAAGAGTGCCGAGTTTTCCACGGTGGAGCGCAATGTTGACTGGAGAAGAGGGAGGCGGGGAAGAGAGGAGGTCTTTGCCCAGGAAGCTTCCCCAGGCGGCATTTTCCCCGGACCCCGTGTTTTTGCGGAAGGCCCGGGCTGGCCACAGGTAGTTGCCCAGTAAGTTTTGCCCAGAGTAGTGCCTAGTTTGGGATGAGGACAATTTCAGAGTTTTGCCAGATGCAGAACTGAAATGCAGATCATAACTTGCCAAGTCTTCGTTTTGATATAAGCTGGTTTTGATGGGCTGCTAAATCATACGCATAGTGGGGAGATTGGGCCTCATACTCGAATTGCCATTCACCCAACCCTGATTGGCCGTTTCCAATTGCATTTTCTATCAGTTGCACAGCGGTTCCTTGTCCATAATGAGCCTAGTTCTACCTCCGATTTCTCTCGAGAAAGATTCCAGCGGCAAATGGAGCGCCTGCGGTAGATTTGAATAGCTCTCTCGCATTACTAGCCGAATTGGGTAATTTTTCAATCTCGCCACCCGGAACCCACTCAACGGAGTTCTCAATGCCGCGCAACATAGCCAATGGCTCTCCATGCAAGTGAGCCAAATTAAGAGCCTTAAATCTCTTGTTTTTGACCTTTTTTGGTATCCAATCCACCCTTATCGAGCCCCTCGATTCTAGTGGTCCTTGGCTAGTGGATAGCTGCTAGATAACCTGCGATTATGAAAAGCTATGCCAGAGTTGAGAATAAAAAAAAAGAACAAGGGACGTGGAGCACAGAACTGGCCTCCTATAAAATAAAAACCATTCCTTTCGGCTCCGATTTTACTTTTGAGCTCTCTCTACCTTTCCTGCCACAGCCTTCTGCTGATAGTTGAAATTTCATCAACATGACCTCTCGCGACGGTTTTCAGTGGACTCCGGAGGAGGGACTTGCACAGGGAATACCTTCAATCGGAGTGATTTCACCTCCCACTAACATTTTGTCGGGGTCTAAGCCATGGGATGTTATTGTTGTCGGTGGCGGATACTCTGGACTGACAGCGGCTCGTGACTTGTGCGTAGCTGGTATGAGACATTCTGGAAACTACTTTAGCAACAAACTCCTCATTAATGGACAACAGGCCTTCGAGTTCTTCTTGTCGAAGCACGCGACCGCATCGGTGGACGATCATGGTCTTCCAACATTGGAGGTTACCCTTTCGAGATGGGAGGAACATGGGTTCACTGGGGACAGCCACACGTGTGGCGAGAGATCTCTAGATACCAAATGCGCACCGATATGGAACCCTCATTTGACTTTTCTCGAGGGGTCAACCACTTTCAACTGCGAACCAACGATGGAACGAGTATCATGAGCCACGAAGACGAGGTTAGTAGCGTGACGTGGTGTATATCAAATCGCGTAAATACTGACTATGAAATCAGGATACGTTGCTGGCAACTGCACTGCAGAAGTTTGTCAACGTCGACGGTAGCCTCGGTCGGAAAATTATACCTTTCGCACACGATTCCTTCCATGTGCCCGAGGCGCGCCAATATGATAGCATGTCCGCGAAGGACCGGTTGGATGTCATCGCACCGTCCCTCACTCCGAACGAACGTGCTGCACTGGAGAGCTTCGTATTGCTCTGTAGCTGTGGAACCTTGGAGACTACTAGCTTCTTCGAATTCCTTCACTGGTGGGCGCTATGTGGCTATACGTACCAGGGATGCATGGATTCTCTGATTTCCTATAAATTCAAGGGAGGCCAGTCTTCATTTGCCATTCGATTCTTCGAAGAGGCACTCTCAACAGGCAGGCTTTCTTATGCCTTCAACAGCCCAGTCGAAGCCATCAAGGATGAGGGGAGCAAAGTCACGCTCACTACTCGTGATGGTCGCCAATACTCGGGCGCTCGTCTCGTTTCTACTATTCCATTGAATGTTCTGAACTCCATCTCCTTCTATCCTCCTCTGGACACACAGCGCATGGCTGCTGCAAACCAGGGGCATGTCAACCAATGTGTCAAGGTGCATGCTGAGATCTCCAACAAAGATATGCGCTCATGGACGGGAATTTCATATCCGTTCAACAAGCTCATGTATGCAATTGGTGATGGGACTACCCCAGCTGGAAACACTCACATTGTCTGCTTTGGCGGATTCAATAACCATATTCACCCTGAAGAGGACGTGCGGGAGACTAGGAAGGCCGTTGAGAATATGGCGCCTGGAAACATGGATATCAAGCGACTAGTGAGTTCCGTTGGTCGAGAGATCTGACGCGATGCTAACTTTCTCTCAGGTCTTCCATAACTGGAGTAAGGATGAATATGCAAAGGGTGCTTGGTTCTTCTCTCCACCTGGGCTGCTGTCAACCTCACTCGATGCACTGCGTAGACGTCATGGAAATGTTGTTTTCGCCAACTCGGACTGGGCTGTTGGTTGGCGTAGCTTTATTGATGGGGCCATTGAAGAGGGCACACGTGCAGCGATGACTGTAAAGGAGGAGCTACAATCTAACCCCTCCCCACGGCTTCGGCTATAGATGTGACCTGAGACGATAGATATTATGATGTTTTTAGCTCTAAGATAAATCCAAAATTTGGCTAATATCCTACCAATTCGGATACCGCAAAAATTGATACATAAGAAATAATGTGAAGAGTTGCTGCGGATTTGAGCTAAGTGGAGTAGATCAAGCCCAAAAGAAATTCTTGTCTTGCGTCAATTTCTTTCCAATTAATTGATCCAGGACAAATGATAAGTTATCTTGACCAAACGTAATCGAAGTAAGATAACTGGTGACTCTTGCGCCATTGTCGGGGTTTCACTTGAAAATCCGGGGAACTGTTATCTTCGCGGACCGCTGCCACTGAGAAATTACGGTCTGAATCCAGCCCTTTCTCTCCCTATTTACCCTTTTGGGTAATATTGCAAACCTTCCCCGCACAACACTCGTTATCGCTGTAATACTGACTCTATCAAAGCGTATTCTTCTCGAGTTGATCCAAATGGCCGGCCACCATTTTGGAGGCGGCTCGTATACTTAAAGGCCCTCGAGAGTTCGCTCTTGCAGTTTTGATTATCAGTTTCATCCCAAATCCTCGATAATAGCCTACTCCAAGATCCACCATGGAGTTGAATGAAACAAAAGAGAAACATGGTAAGAAATAGCACTCAATTCATGCACCTACTTCGAACTTATCATTGACAGATTGCCGCAGCGTCCCTCGATGTAGAACAGCGTGAGTTCTCTCATACGTAACGACTCACACCACCAGATTGCTTACTAGGATTTAGAGTCTGTCCATAATGGGGGTCTTATTGGCCACATGCAGCTCAAGGGACTGAACTTACAAGCCGAAGGAGGACGGCAAATGACAAAGTTGCAAACCATCTCTGCCAGCTGGGTCATTTGTGATAGCTGGGCTGGCGTGGCTGGAACTATCGCGCTAGCTATCTCCCAGGGCGGGCCAGTAACCCTCGTTTATGGACCAATTTTGATGTTCCTCTTCGTGGGTGCTTGTGCTCTCACATTAGCCGAGCTGGCGAGCGTGTATCCGACTGCTGGTGGGCAGTATCATTGGACGTCGATCCTCGCCCCAAAGGGTATCAACAGATCCCTAGTATGTCCACTATTCCCTATAACCGTCAGATCCTTACTGAACATTCTCAAGAGCTATTGTTGTGGTATGACAAACGTGTTTTCCTGGATTTCTATATGCACCGGAATCGCCATCATTCCCGCACAGCTGATCGTTGGAATCGCCCTGTTCTACAATCCAAACTATACGCCACAGCCGTGGCATTATTTCCTCATATACCAAGCCATCAACGGGTCTGTCCTACTATACAATATCACGCTATTGAAACGGTCGCTCTGGATCCATGATCTCTCTTGTAAGCACGCAGTACATTCTGAGAGCCGCCAACAGTCTCTTTGCTGACACCTACCCGACAGTCTTCATTACTATCGCAACCTTCCTTGTCATAACCATTACTTGTGTCGCCCGCTCATCTTCCCACTATGAGTCCTCAACAAGTGTTTGGGCAACCTTCATCAATGACAGCGGCTGGAGTTCCGGTGGCGTCGCCTTTCTCACTGGTCTTGTCACACCGAACTACATGTACGCTGGCATCGATGGAGCCTTGCACTTGGCTGAAGAATGCAAAAATGCGAGCACGGTGGTGCCTCGAGCTCTGATGAGCACTTTGATTATTGGATTCGTCACATCATTCGTATTCGTCATTGCTATGCTTTACTGTACTAGTGATTTGGCTACGATCGCAACCTCCAACACCGGGTATGGAAACTTTCTATGTCTCCCTCACGGATTATTGCTAACAATAGTTTAGGGTCCCGATCTATGAGATGTGGTATCAAGCGACAAAGTCTCAGACGGCTGCTACAGTCTTCGTCCTATTGCTTTGCTGCGCTGCTGTTTTCGCACTCATCGGCGCTCAGCAAACTGCGTCTCGGCTTACTTGGTCGCTGGCTCGAGACCGAGCTATCATCGGGAGTCAGTGGCTGAGTGAAATACATCCCATGCTTGAAGTACCCGTGTGGAGTCTATTCTTCAATTTTGTGGTCATGTTCATCATTGGCTGCATTTATCTAGGCTCTTCGTCGGCCTTTAATGCATTCATTGGTTCCGGCCTCGTTCTGCAGCATATCTCGTACGCATTTCCCGCCGCACTGCTGATGTACCGAGGGAGATCCAAAGAGTGGCTTCCTGCGTCGCGATCTTTCCGATTGCCGAGCTTGGTGGGCTGGATGGTGAATGCCATCACTGTCGGATTTGCCTTGCTGGTTCTAATTTTCTATGACTTTCCTACTGTTCTTCCAGTGACGGGAAGTAGTATGAGTAAGTGAAACTATGAGCACCTACCGACAAACGAAGCTAATATGAGGCTATTCGCAGACTATACTTCAGCAGTACTTGGTGTTATGGCGATATTTGGCGGCATCAACTGGGCGATCTATGCACGAAAGAAATATGATGGCCCACGGCTGATTTAGTCTTTCGCGGGTAGAATAATCAAGGGACGTATTCTATTTCAAAGAAAAACTTATATTCCAGGAGCTTTAATGTCAATTTTCTTCTATACACTTCGCATACACAGTTGTAATTCGTACCGTGGCAGTCCAAACTTCGGAAACAAGAGATAGAAGACATGGCCTAGTCAGAGATGCCTGAGCCTGCGATCATTCGTAATATATTTTGGATTGGCTTTCCGATAGCCAGGGATTATCTCTTGATGCACCATGACTGATGAGATGAGTTTAAAGCCTGGCCGGGTTTCGTCATTGAATTCCACTGTATCGGTCCGGTGCCCCGGCGGCGAGTCTGCGATAAGCCGCTTAGCCCCGCTCGTAGGTTTCGACCTTCCTCCGCCTTCCAACTCGTCTACCAACACTTTTACGGCGGCGGATCAGCCTATGATAGCTCTGCAACGAGTAGAAACGACCGAATAATTGTTTTGCTGTCCATGTCAGCTCCTCCTGACAGGAAAAAGGGTGAGTTGCGTCGGTTCCTGCGTCCAAGTCGCACGACAAGGCCGGCTGAACTCTTTGTCTCTGACCCTGCCATACAGGCTGCTTCCAATGTTCTAAGCGCCGAATTATCTGCGATAATACCGAGCCTGCCTGTAACAAGTGCCTGAAGAAAGGGATCGAGTGCTCGGGATTAGGGCGGATTCGGTTCTCGGATGGAGTGGCGCGACGAGGAAAGTTGAAGGGATGCCCCATCCCCGTGGCCGATGTCTCGCCCGAATCGGCGTTTGAGACGCAAAGTCAAGCGGCAGCTGCAGTTCCGCGCAATATAAGATGGAAAGCCAACCAATCGGGAAATTTAAAGCGCAAGAGCGCGAAACGACGCGCGAGGGCACGTGAAGGAGACACGGAGACACGCGCCACACAGTCTGACAATGATCCTGCGATACAAGCAGGTACCACTAGCTCTTCCGCACTTGACGGGGCCCAAATTGTACTTGGCTATCCAAGGAAATATCTTAATCCTGATGAAGCTATCGATCAGTCAGAGGATTTGGCTCTAGCCCTGGCGCCCGTTCCTACTTCACCTGGTTCAATCCAACCTTGGATCGCGCCGCTATCACCGCAAGCTCGAATGTTGATGTCACACTGTAACTATCCATTTGCTCCAACTGTGTGATGTTCATTTGTTAACTTGAGTCAGTTGCCGATCAAGTCGCACCTGTCATGGTTGTATTGGACAACGTCTCGAATGGGTACCGCGATATCCTACTACCCCTTGCCTGTGAGGATGAATTGTTGAGGACAGCAATTGGTGTTGTAGCAAGTCAACATCTGGCTTTGTACAACCCTAGCTTCCAAAGTGCGGCCGACGAGGGTCGCGCGGTCATCATTTCCCGGCTGCGCCGAGACTCCTTACATGCATCACCCGATCTGGTATTCAACGTATCTACGTGGGCTACCTTGATTGTTCTGCTAGTTGGAGAGACTATCACGGGAAGCTCTGAGTATAGCCATCTTCTACAGATTTTGATGTGTCTTATTCAAAATATTGGACAGATTGCTCCATCTGCAGCACGAGATTTTCTCAATCAACAAAGTCATATGTGAGTCAATTTTGTCGAGTTTGTGTTTGTATCTTTCTAACCCTCGTATGCCAGGTTTGAATTTCTGGGGCAGCCCCTACTAGGAGAGGCTCATGGCGTTCAGGCCCTACGCCTACCGCTGGACCACTACCTAGATTGGACATATTATGATCTACCGTCAGATTCTGAACATCACAAACTCCTTCACATATCCAGGTTGGCTTTCATCAAAGCTTCGCAAATATATCTCGGGCGAGTGACTTCAACTCGAGACCAGTGGGACCTCATAGAAGACCTGAAACGACTGGTCTCTCAAATACACCCTGAGCAACTGGGATCCCATGCTCTCGTCTGGGTCTGCTTCATTGCTGCTGCTGATAGCACTGATCCCGAACATCGCCGGTTCTTCGTCGATCGAATGAACCAGGTCTTTATGAAGACAAAATTCCATAACATTTCAGCAGGAATGCAATCCCTGCCAGCGATCTGGTCACAACGAGCTTCAGGTCGCTGGACTCAAAATCTAGCCAAGCTAGCTCCTACTTTGATCATGTGAGGTGCTTGTTCTGGCTGGCTACTCCTCTTGGAATCCTCGTATAATAATATACACGATCTTTAAATTTTGCCCTAGATTGTCGCGGGCATGGATTGTTTGGATGCATTACATCGATCCTTTCTCAGCATAAAAGAAAGCGATGAGCAATGAACAAGTTTTTGGAGGACTGTATTTAATTTAAAATTTTCCTAGACGGCAATTGAGAGAATCTCTTATGGTCGCTGTTGTTCTCATTCTGGCAAGCTCAACGGCCTTCACTAGCCGTGCGAATCACGTCTCGGGCGGCTACTCTCGTAGAACCGGCAAGTGCCGATGCCTGCTTCCGTCTGTCCGAAACGGGACCGATCTGGCGAACTCTATTTGTCGGCCCCCGCATTGCACCGACTCTTCGAAACCCCGGGGCCCCGGAGTCTTCTCCAACCTTCGTCCGAACTTCGATCAACAGAGCAAGGACAATGGCGTCAGAGGTTCTATCCTCTTCACTGCGGTCGGAGCAAGATACAACCTCGGTGACGGCGAGATATCAATGTCCTGTCTGTTTGAAACGATACAAGCGCCGTGAACATCTCTTTCGGCATACCAGCTCCCATACATCGGAGCGCCCGTACCGTTGCGACTCATGTGATGGTGCGTTCCAACGCGCAGATGTTCTGAAACGACATCTTCGAACATGTGATGGCGGGGGCTCAAGGTCGGGAGGCCGTCGAAAGGCTTGCGATCGCTGTTGCAAACAGAAGAAAGCATGTAGTTCCAATCAGCCATGTCACAATTGTTCAAGAAAGGGTCTTGCATGTTTCTATTCAAATGCCCCAGAGTCGGGAGAAAATCTGGGTCAAGCTATCTCCCATAATGGTGATGGTTCCATCGGAGATGCAGCGGGACAGAACAGAGGCTCTCCCATGTTAATGGATCCCGCCATTCAGTCAAATTCACCGATTCAGTTATCCTGGGCGCAACAGAACAGTGGAGTTCTCGGGACAGCCCCGCTCGATAATCTCTTCAGTCGGTCTTTCCTGGAGGCCTCTAGCCCGACCTGGCAAGACTATCTTCTCCTAGCGTCAGAAAGCCAAGTTCTGAGGGATAACCCTCTCTTGGATACGAGCAGAAGCCAGTCGTTGCAGTTTCTGGACCGGTTTACCAGCAATACTGGTCTGATCTTGAGCTTTGACTGTGGGACTCAAGAGCAACGTGAGAATGTTGCTGTTCAACTAGAGGTTGAGAGTCATCAAGGAATTGGGCAAACGTATGCGCCAAGCAACTCAACATCACTAGGCTTACAAGCTGTTGTGGACTCACCTCCGCTACTGGACAACCTGAGCGATGCTAGTACCGTTGACTGCATCCCAATCAACTGGCTTTGTGACCCACTTTCTTTGAAAACGCATGAAATTCTTCTGCTCATTGAAGAGGTCGTTACAATTAAACCGAGAAATAGTGCGGTGACACTCGATTGGTCATCGGCTCTCAAAAATGCGTGTCTACAATTCTTTTCACCAGCGAATCTGCGACGGTTCCTTGGCTTCTACTGGGCGATCTGGCATCCAAACGTCAACTATATTCATCGGCCCAGCTTTGATCCGATATCAGCGAAGCCTTGCCTTGTAGCTGCAATGGCCACTATTGGTATGGAAACGCATCTTACTTGCCAAGATCAAATGCTAACTGTGATCAAGGCGCGTGTGTCTCTCCAGACATGCCGGATAACGAGGATGCTAGGACATGGTACAACTGCGTTGAAGAGATGGTCTTCATAGATGATGACTTCAACAGTGACACAATCTACTCTGCTTCGAACAATATGTTTATTCATCGACGAAAGGTCCAAGTTTTGCAAGCCGCATATATTGTTTGCCTTTATCAGAACTGGGAAGGCACAGACTCGAGCAAAAGTCGAATTCGGCGGAACAGGTTTGCGACCTTGGTATCCGTAAGTTACTGACGCATCTCCATCATTAAAAAACTGACCCTGACCTTTTGAAAGACGGCACGAGACATTGGAATTACAACAGCAACGCATTTGAACTATTCTGAGTTGGGTCGGCATGAGTTTGAGTGGAAGGAATATGCCACTCGGGAAGAACTGATCAGGTTCGCCCACCGGTCTAATTAACATGGATCTTTGAAACTAAGATGCCCAGGGTTTTCATATGGATATTCCTCCTTGATACGGCCTTTGTCATTTTTAACAACCTACCCCCACGCATGGTTATCAAGGAAATGAAGATGCACCTCGCGACGCCTGAGAGCTGCTTCCAAGCACTGACTGCGGATGAATGCCATCGGGAAATTGAAACACACCTTCCAAGTGGAAACGCCTATTGGAATCTCTCTGTCCGCGGTGCATATGAGGCACTTGCAAAGGACACATTTTTGCCAGGCATGCGTCAGATCATAGCCGCATCGGGGCCCTTGAATCTGTTCGCACTTGCATCCGGTAGGCTTCTGGGCGAGACAAGAATTCCGTTGATGTTCATACATACTGATACCAAGTCCATTTAGCAATTCATTCACAAGTCTTTCAGTACCGCAGCTCTATCAGCAGCTCCCAGAACCTGACACCGATACAGAACACTCTCCAGCACTGGTGCGATTCTTGGCAACTTTTTGCCTCGACATCATCAACGGGCTTACCTCCACACATTACAATCGATGATACCAATATTTCGCCCCAAGATATGTGGAAGAGAATTGGGTTTTGCCGGTACTGCCCTGAATTTTGGCTATTAGGAAGCTTGATGACAGAGCGTCTCGCGTTATTGGGAGATTTACCAGAAGGGAGCGATCTGGCTCCTCTGGACCAGAGTGCATTGGATCCAATTTTGAACAAGTATGATCAGACTAGTATGCGGCAGGTCAACAATCTGATCGTCGGGTTTCAAACATTCCAGCTGTGAGCCAGCGCAATGAAAGTCAAATCCATGACAAAAATTCATTTTTGCGTCTACACCTACTTTCTCTCTGACATTAAAAACCTTGACGCTACAACGAACTATATATAATGGCATACTGATTATTCCTTGCGGTTTCTGGTAGCTTAAGAGTATCTTAAACTTTAAAAGTGACCTCGTATTCATGCTCAGTGCGATCATATTTTATCTTCGGTAGACATGTATCGGTGAACCTGTGCAAGGCCCGTCTGTCGTTGCAACTTTTCATGCGGAAAGGGTCATCGGTACTAGGAACAATGATCTCTTCCTTACGTATTATCATTCGATGCGTAATCAATGCACTTAGAGGCGGTCAATAATCCTGGCCCTGCCTGAAGAGCGTGGGTTTAGTCCCTACCCCACAGATCCGCCATCCCACCTTTGCCCACCTCCACACCCGCAGTTGGAACTCTCTCCCGCATCGGCTCCGACGCAAGAGCATTGACATGTGTACAAGCCTGATTATATCGCCTGGTGAAAATACAGTCCGCCCTATTTCACTGCTTCCTATAAAGTACGGCTATTGCCCACATCAACGTTGTCAAGCAACGCGTTCTCTCCAGGTGAAATATATTTCTGCGTCTATATATATATATATATGCGCCTCTCTAAACTTGAATAGTTACAGCCAACCAGAAAACTTTCAACATGCTGGCCATCACCACAATCGTCGGCGCAGCTATTGCTGTCGTGATATTATCGCGCATTCTTTCGATTGGTCGGCGACCTAAGAACTATCCTCCAGGGCCTCCTACTCTTCCAATTCTAGGTAACATCCATCAGGTGAGTTCCCGTCGGAGTCATTTTGAACCGACCTGGGAAGAAACTAAAGTCAAGTTCGAAGATGCCTTCTCAGGATGTCCACCTCCAGTTTGAGAAATGGGCTCGTGAATATGGCCCCATCTACAGTCTGATGCTGGGTACAAAGTGTCTTATCGTGCTGTCAAGCGACGAGGCCGTGAAGGAGCTGCTAGACAAACGCAGTAATATCTACTCCCATAGACAGGAGATGTACATTGGTCAGACATTGTGCAGTGGTGACCTTCGATTGTTGATGATGGTGCGTCCTATCATGGGCAAGATGATAAATTTGCATTTTTACTAACTTTGCATTAACCACAGGGATATGGCCCGACCTGGCGTGCCGTAAGTACTGCAACTGAGTGATGTCACTTATGACTATAACTAACAGATTGAAAGTTCCGCAAGATGGTACACAGCCTACTCAACGTCACGACTTCAAAGAAATACGTGACTTACCAGATGCTGGAAAATAAACAAATGCTCTATGAGTTCCTGATCCAGCCTCAAGACTTTCTCAAGCACATCCGTCGTTATTCAAATGCACTTACGACGACCATGGTATTTGGATGGAGAACACCCACTTACGAGGACGAGAAGATGATGCAACTATTCGACGGCTTTTCCGAGTTTGCCACTATCAACCAAACCGGCGCAGCTGCTCTCATTGATTTCTTCCCCTTCTTGCGTCAGTTGCCTGATTTCCTGTTGCCGACCCAGAAAAAAGCCAAAGAGCTTCACAAGCACGAAAAAGCTCTCTATCGAGGCCACTGGCTCAAGGCAAAGAAGCAAACACAGGAGAACACCATCAATCCCTGCTTCTGTGCAGGAATGTACGAGGCACAGAAGCGCGATGGGTTCAGCGATGATCAAGCAGCCTATATTTCCGGGACGCTATTGGAGGCTGGCTCTGATACTACTTCGAGCACACTTTATGCATTCATGCAGGCTATGCTGCTATTCCCCGACGCCCAGCGGAAAGCTCAGGCCGAGATCGATAGAGTCATCGGGCCAGATCGTCTGCCTGTCATGGAAGACTTGGCCGATCTACAGTACGTCCGGGGCTGCATGAAAGAGTCTCTGCGGTGGATGCCAACTACCATCTTGGGCGCTGTCCCGCATGCCGTGACACAAGACGATGAATACAAGGGCTACTTCATCCCCAAGGGGGCGGGAGTCATGAACAACGTGTGGAGTATTCATATGGACCCGAATCGACACGAGAGTCCACGCATCTTCAATCCCGAGCGATATGAAAATGACCGTCAGAGTCTAGGAGACGCCGCAGCAAACCCCGATCCCTCAAAGCGAGACACATTCACATTTGGAGCGGGTCGTCGTATTTGCCCCGGTATTCACGTTGCTGAGCGAAGCCTTTTCCTTGGCATTTCACGTATCTTGTGGGCGTTCAAGATTGAGCCTGCACTGGATGATCAAGGAAAGCCAATTATCCCGGACCCGGACCGATTGACACAGGGCTTTGTGTGTATGCCGGAGGAGTTTCCTGCTCGTATCACCCCGAGATCTAAGGAACGTGCAGAGATGGTTACTCGAGAGTGGAAGGAGGCGGAAGAGAAGTCGCTTGATCCTAGGACCAAGCAGTGGATTCAATCACCCGTGGATGCACCTAGTCTATAGGTCCAGTTAGGAGAAGTGATGATATACCTCGCGGCAATACGGCAATGTACTATTGAAAACAAATTCAATATCATTGAATGCGACATGGGGAATTTATTCAATATTAGTATCTGTGCTACTAAGCTTTGAATCCTCGGACAACTAGGCCAAAGGATCAATGTGGCTGTAAAGTGTTAGTGGAAGTTGGGGGCCAAAGATCCATGCGGACCCAATTACTCCTGATCGAGGAGAGAGTGCTACAAGTGGAGCGTCAGCCAAGTAACTCCTCACTTTGAGTATCCATTTCCGCAGCGCCAGACCCTGTCGTACTTGACTCAATCGGAGACTGTGCTGCGCGATAGGTGTTAATGTAACTCTTCCCTGGGCATAGAAGCTTTCATCTATGACATCTCGCGGTGTTGCCATAATGCTCACACAAGGAGGAGAAGTGCTATCACTCCAAGCGGGTGCCCCAATGCCAACGCCAATGGCAACGTCTCGGACACGGAGAGTTTGCTAGCGGTAGAGTGATTTGAATTATCGCAGGTGGTTGTTTTCTAAATCGACTCGGAAGGATTTTAGATTTTGCCGCATGGAGGTTGGGGATTTCGGACTGGTTAATACGACATGACGCATAACGTGCTGGGCTCCAACTTGAGCCATTGCAGGAACCACAACCAAGACCGAACCCCATGTCTACCTGCATGAGATACATTCTATTGTTCAGGCAGACTGCTGGACCATGGCAACAATTGACCAAGTTATCGCCGCTCTTGTATCGAGCATAGTCGGACGCAACGTCTCCGTTCAGATAATAACATGACTCACTGATGCTAGCCGCAGCAAATCAAAGATTATGAGTTGTGTTCAAAGGTTCCTAGACACAGATTGAGACCCGGCTCAGATCAGGGATGGTCGACCATGATCAACGATGGCCCGAGTATTTGAGGGCTATGTGTTCAAAAGAAATTCTGGGCCAAGTCGCGTGTTAACACACACACACACACACACACACACACACACCCGTAGTTGGAATTTGGCTCTCAATTGTCTCAAGCAAAACTCAGCTTTTTTCCCAAGCTGGGAAAGATATGCAAATGTCATCCATGCCGCTTGCGGGACACTTCGGCCCTTGAACAGAACCCTGCCGTAGCGGTCAGCCACAAACAAGGCGCGGGAATATTGGCAGCCATCCATTTGGCAAGTCGCACTCGATAGTAGGGTCTGAGACGTTGCGCAATATATCTGCGCGAACAAAATCGTGCCTGTGCTCGGAGGCCATGGGCCGAATTCGAGAACGATAAATTCGGCCCGGTGCGCCCTCCTGTCGCTCTTTATGACCAGAACCGAGATCAAAATCGACGACAAGGAACGAAGCAAAATATCTCTGTTCGATCATGATTACAGTTTGTTGCCCATGGTATTCAACTTCGTTCGGCATCTTGTTGGTAGCGCACTTGTTTTTGTTGATCGCCGATTGGAAAAATTGCGAGATCATTTTCTTGTAATATTGATTTTGTCGCATAGTTCTCGTGGGCATCTTGGGACATACTCTGGAACACTGATATCAATATGACGAGCCTCGCCAGGCGATGAGAAGATAAGGCCAGCCGCGTGTCAAATTTTCAACAATCATTTTCTTCGGCCCATGGTTTCAGCCTTTCAGGAACGATGCCTTTCCAGGCGCAGGTTGCCCTTGGACCGGAGGCGCGACAGGCGGGAAATCTGAATGGAAAAGAAGAAAGTTTTTCGGGGGCTCTCAGACTACCCCCATCTATCACATCGATCTCAGAGGTACGATGGCTATCATAGCAAGATTGGCGCGGTAGGAGGGAGTCCACATTCCGGTTTAGCTGCCTGTTTGCCCCCTCTCCTTCTCTCCCCTCGCCAAAACAAGGTCATCCTCAGCTTGGTTCGTGTCGTTTCGTAAGTGGAGTGAGCAGACACGCTGATTCAGTCGCATACTTTGGTACGGAGGAAGTACGGTGAGAAAGAATCTTCTTCAATTTGAAGGAAACCGACCTCAACAATTGGAAAAGAAAAATGCCTCAGGTATACAAAATGGCGCATACTGGAGCCGTGTGGGGACCGCCCCAATTACACATTGGCAGGTCAACCGGTACACCTTGAACGATTTTGAAGGCGTTTTGGACCGTGTGACAGTGCTTAATTTTCTTTAATTTGTCTCGAAAAATATTATTCCCTTATCTTTTACTTTACTGCAACCCCCATTTTTCAACCATCATTATGTACCTGATCTACAGGGACATGGAAAGTTAAGCGAGTAAATTCGGAACTATTGCTTTTGCATATGCAAAAAGTGACAGTCATCGAGGTAGAAATCTTAGCTTGTGAAACACGAAGTCAAACCCCCAATTGAAATCTTGAGGCTACTGCGCCTGTTACAAAAATCCCGATTCGGACGGATCAGTGCGACGCCACTTAACCGAAGCTACGACGGCACAGCCACCTTCATTTGCATTTAGCCCGATATGGCTGACCAGGGCTCATGCGAGGAGTACATACACGGTCTTGGCAATAGACTATTGAACGGGTGATATCATAGGATGGTATCAATACTAGTCTTGAACTTGGTCTAACAGCCCTATGTTGATTGAGCGGCCACTAGGTCGGTCGACTCGGAGTCTCATAACGTGTATATCATGTGGTCAAACGAAGGTTAGCGAGTCCTCAACTTTTCTAGAAGATAATTCAACGGTAGGTACTCAATCGGACGATATTTTTGATTGAGGTAGAGGCTAGGAGGGCCACTCCTTAGTTGCAAGGCCCGCCTCGGTACAACGAAATGAGCCCTTCCGAACCGCTGCACGGCATATGTATGAGGCATTATCTGTAACTAAGATCTAGCACCGATCTGGCAGCCCGGGGGAGTCAGCAAAATCCAACCGTGGCCTGTCTACTATGCAAGAATAATAAGCAGCGCCCTATCATCGCGCTAGTACTCTGGGTAAGGATATTCTCTAGGGAGAACGGGGGGGGTTTTCCCAGCGGTTTCAATTTCCGCTCTGGTCGTGATCAAACTGCGTTTGTTGGCGCGGGAACAGTCGAACTGGTAAATCTCCCGGCAGCCGAGGCGTGAGAAAAAATCCCTCACGCTGTTGCAACCAGTGCGGATAAGACTAAACAAATCAAGACAAAATACTGGTCCCCCTTATTTTCTAAAAAAAAAAAAAAAAAAAAAAAAAAAACTTCCTGCCTAAAGTGTAGAATCTTCTCTGGTCGTTTGGGTTACCATCCCACAGTCGAAGTTGTGGGTTCTAACAAGGCCCTGCTGGAAGTCAAAGTTCTACGAGCCACGAGTTACCTGCTACGTGCTGGGCAAAGATCCACGCCTCTAACCATGCCAATAAGAAGAGCGAAAAAGTACCGCAGATGTCAGCCACTGAAAATTATGTCTGGTCCAAGCTCCCATGGTCAATGTCCACCAAAACAGTACTTTAACCGTACGGAACCCTCCGAATGCACGAGACAGTCCCACCTCAGGTCGATCCTGTGGCTGTGACCTCGAATCAAATCAATTCAAGCCGTTATGGACCTTTTCTAGACACGCACGAACCACTCGGTGCCAGGTCCGCCAGCTGGGACATACATCCTCCACGTATTTCGTGCTTAGTGTGGTTGTGTATGTCATAGCTCCCACTCGCAGGATACCGCCCCTCCAATCCTACGTTCTCCCCCTCCCAAATTTTCAAAATCTAAGGAAAGGAAAAAATTAAAATAAAAAACGGGAAACGGAAATCCGATATTAAGAATTAACCCAAGAAATCATGGCGGGCCTAGCCGATCAATTGGCACGGTCGAAGGTATAAAGCCTCCTGAGTCCTTCCTTACTATGCTTGCTTATTTTCATCTTATCGAGGGATGCTCATCGACGGTCAGAAGTGGGCTTGCGAAGCTTGCATTCGAGGTCACCGAGTGACTAGTTGCAAACATCATGGTGAGTTGTGAACTTGTGATTCTTTATACCCTCCTATACACCTTAATTCTACACCCTATACTTGGCGCTGCCGCAACCAGACATACCACATCCTCAAAACTCTGCTAAATCACAAATTCACTAGATCGACCGTTGATCCGCATCAAACGCAAGGGTCGCCCCTTTGCAACGTGCTCAATTTGCAACGCCACGCCCTGCGAGGCACCAACGGAACACGCGCGCCTGAAGCGCGAAGCGGAGCTCAAATCTCCATCATCAAAAGTAACGCAACTACACACAAAAAAAGCCAGCCGTTTCCACCATCGGAAGGCAGATCTTCGACAAATGCGAAGAAGAGATGCAGACGGTATGGTGCTGATGTTCCTTCTTTGGTTCTTAGAAAGCAACCCACGCCAGACTATACCCGCGTCATCCCAGCTCGAACGGCTTCCTCCCCATCGCTCCTCGACCGTCGGGCAGTAGAAGCAGCGCCAAAGACACGACTTGCGCTTCGTCGACTCGTGTCTCGCGCTCGGGGTCGACCTCTGCGGCTTCCGTATCGTCGTCTCAGACCCCCCTTCGCGGTTCGCAATCTTCCTCGCGCCGCACTAAGATCCGCGGTAGTGTGGGAGAGTGGTCGGGCTCCGAGGGCTCGGGGAATGAGTCCTGCGGTGGCAGTTATGTCCTCCCGTCTACATCTTCTGCGATGGCTGCGCTCTCGGTTTCAGCCGATATAAGTCGGGCTGGATCTAGCCAGAGTATTTCTCGCTCCGGGTCAGATACCCTGACACTGGACCCGGTGATGTGCGAAACTATGTTCGATCCTATGTACTCCCTCGCCCCGGTCTCGTCGTCCGTATCTGCAGCTGGGATGGTTCAAAATGTCCCGTTAATTAGCCCGCTGGAGGGTACTAATCCGTTTGATTTCCCACTGGATCCAGCGCTGACACTGGATGACGGAGGTTTGGAATATCTGGATGATATGGATTTGACCGAGGGATTGACAGACGAGGTTTTCCATGTGGAGGATTGGTCCAGGTATATGTGGTCGCCAGAGACTGGATTCGAGCATTTGGACACAGGCTATCCTGCTGTGACCCAATAACATTTGCTGTCCTGCCGGTGTGGCAGTCAATATTACGACTGATGATTATGATTGAGAATGCATTGGGTCGGTGATGACCTGATTGCGAGGAATCTTGCGAGCGTGAAAATTTCAGTGGTTGAAACTTGAGATGACCGGGCATGTCTGTTCCATTTCCATTCTATGATGAGAATTAGCCTAGTTGTGCAGCATACGAGCGTCAGATAGCATCTCATTCTGGAAATCACTTTCAATCCAGTCTCGACTGGAGTTCGCTCGAAACATAATCATTCGAAAAAATATGTCCGCAGATGCATTGTAAAACACTAACATCCCCTTAATCGCTCGTTGCTGATGCAGATCACGATGGAGGGCTCGCAAGAACGCCATATGAACGACAGAAATAGGATGAAACAAGCCCAACATGATTGGCATCCGCCCCGCACTCACGATACTTTGTACTATGTTGCGGTCAATATATACAAATCCCGAGATCGGATCTACACCTCCTGGATATAGTTTGCGGGAACGCTCTTGGTAACTCCACCACGCTCCACGTCGGCCCACCCATCACCACTGTCACGAGTCACTAGGACGAATCGATCGCCCTCCGCCATCGACCACTCTGCACCACTGCGCGCCTCGTAGTCGTACAGTGCCTCGACGTATTGCAGTTTCTTGGCGCCACGACGGGGCGCCACAGTAGGGCCCACACGCTTGGCTGCCGCGCTACCTGCTAGTGATGCAGAGGAGTTCGAGTACACCGATCCCGGTCGATCATTCAAGCCAGGGCTTGGCGATGGCACAGGCGACGGTGTTGGCGCGGCTTCAACGTAAGAGGAAGGGACGAGACCCTCTTGCGAGCCCACACGGACACGCATCCAGCCCGATCCATCTGTAATAGAGTTAGCAACGTTGTATGTGCAATGGAAAGTTGGGAGTGACTTACCATCTGGCTCAACGATGGCTACGTCATCCCCTTCCTGAACTGTCACTTCGTCGGCCCCAGTCGCTTGGTATGCGTAAACCATCTTGCCCTGTGGCCCCTGGGATTTCGAAGCAGCTAGGGACTCGGTGACAGGCGGCGGGCTCACGTATGTGGTCGGAGGTGGAGCCAACACCCTGTGCCGCTTGGCAGCAGCAGGCTTAGTGTCAGCCACAGGAGCAGGGGCTGCTTCTGCTGGGCTCTCGGGAGTTGGTTGGGCCGCGACGTTGGTGACCGACGCTGATCGCGCGGTGCTGGCAGCATACCCCGAGCTAAGTGAATTCATGGTGTTCTGACGAGTGAGAGATGGTGCCGCAGTTGATGCTGTGGCGGAGTCTCCATCAGCGGCAGGTACAGCCTCAGCTTGCTCCTGCCGCTGGGCCTTGAGTTTCTTCTTGTCTTCCTTTGTCTGCTCTCCAGGACACTCTGCTGGAACCTTCATCTGACATTTGCTGTGGCAGGTATAACCACAGTCCCGGCAGTCAAAGCCCTTGGCAGAGAGACCCCAGATACGTTCGCCGCAGAGATCACAATTCGTGGGGATCTTGAAGGTTTGCGATCGGAAGTTGTGATTTTTGGCTCCGAGAGACAAGTCTCCTGCCACAGATATGATAGTGGATGTTTCCACCTCTGCGGTGACCCACTTCCGTTCCACTTCATGCAGAGCTTCTTGCAGATAGAAAATCCCTCGCACGACGTCAACCTCATTGCGATTATCTTTGCCCTGCTGAATGCCCTCGCGAGCCTTCCTGCCGTTCTCTACCTCCCGTCTCTTCTTATCCGCCTCCACCCGTAACTCGCGTACCTGGGTTTTGCTCTTTCCAAGTACGTTGCGCAAGAATACCTTGGCTGCTTCATCAGTGATGATCGTCGCATCGTCGTGCCACACCGGACTAGGCTCAAAGGTCATATTCGCAGGCTCTTGTGATTGTGTCACATTATGCTGGAGGAACATCATGGAGTCAAGTCGAGGATCATTGCGAGGGATCTCGCCAAGAAGATTGGAGGCATGATTGAGGCTGTTTGTTAAAGAAGACTTGTCGAGTTGTGCAGCGAGAGACCACAATTCATTCAGTTTCCTGACTCTTATCTGGTTCAGGTCTTGTAATCCCTATTGAACAAGTCAAAAATGTTCAAAGAAGCCTGGAAAAACCTGCGATACCGTGGGGCAAACTTACATCTAAAACTTCAGGGACATATTCATGGTAGAATTTCTCTTTGAGCTTATTCGTTACGTTGATGCTGATAAGGTAGAGATTCTGCACGAGAGGTTAATAATCCCATTCGGCCTTCTCAACCGCCGGAAAATTTCATACCTTGTAATTGTTCATCTCCAGGATCTGTTGTTGATAGGCGGACTGAGCCTTAGCTTTGCCATGATCAAACGATGATTCCGTTTTCTTTCGTCGAGATTCGACTTCCTGGCAAGCCCCGTCATACTTCCCCTTGGCCTTTTTCAATTCGCCATACGAAGCGTCACGTTCCTTTTCCAGCTTCGTATGATAATCAGCATGACACTTGCGAATCTCCTCAAATTGAGCAGCGGCATTTTTCAGCGGTTCGGCAACATATCCGATCAAATCCGTCGCATATTTGTCTCGCTCGGCAGCATGGGATTCGACGGCTGTCAATTGGGTTGTCCACGTCGTCAAGGAGGCGCTTTCAAGGGATCCGGGAGTCAAGGAAGGAGTATCGCCGACACTCAAAGAGCTGATCTTCTTGGATTTACGGTCGTGGTATTTCTTGCATAGTGCCGCCAACTTCGCCGCATATTCCTTTTCGATGGCGCTCCGCTCGCGATAGAATTGTTGGATCTCGTCAAGCCACGATATACCGTTTGATACCTGTGCGATATGGTCGCATTAGCACGAGTCTCGAGCACGAGGTCCGATGACGCTCCCTTTGCGGGGAAGTAAGCGGATGCGGGCAACGTACCCAGGCGTTGACAGGTTTGAAGTTGTCCTATTTTCAGATGACAAGTCAGACAAGGGACCCTTTCAATCGCATTCTGCTTTCGAATTACCTTTAGCTCCGCTCCAAACTGGGGAGCAATGTCAGCTGCCGCCATGGCCGTATTGAGGTCGCAATCAGATCACGCATGAGCTGACAATGGGGATCGAATATAGGAATAATAGCCTTCAAATGGCACCCTGACTCACGCAGACCGCTGGGTGAAAGTAAGGCAAAGCAGATTGCGCGGCTCGTCAACTACGAAGCCAATTCGGACAGAAGAATGATGATCGCAACGAGTTGGCGGAGGAGGCGGGGAGCATCGCCGGTGCCTGTGACAATACCTTACGTCCACGTTGCGTCGCGGGCGGGTGGCTCTCTAGCAAAACCGCCAGGGCAGATACCGTACTCTTTCCATCTTTCCCCAAACGGGCTTAGTCCTGTATCTGCCTGACTCCGCCGGCGTCATTTCTGCTGTTTTTGCGGCCGCATCTCTCTCGAGCTTCACTCTTCTCTTCACAAGCTCCCCTTCTGGTGATTGTGTGCTCGACTGCTGCCTCTCACCTCGAGTTGTAGCCTCCATCTTTCTACACTCATCTCTTCTTTTTAACCTTCCTTCCGCTTCTGCGAATTCAATCGCATCTCCTCCTCAATTACCCCGCGACACCCCTCCAGCTTTGCTTCTTCCGCCTCCCGATATCACCTCTCCAATTAGTCAACATTCCCTTCGTTAAACATTACACAATGTCCACTGAGAACAACGAGACCGGTGGCTCTTTGGCTGACCGTATCACCAAACCTGATGAGGCTTCCGAGCCCGCCACCACCACGACCGGTACGAGCTCGTTTTCCCAGTTACTGCACACTAAATGCGACACGGCCTTGAGCTAGGATTATCCCTTGAGCATGTCAACAAGGGGCCTTTGATGGATCATGCAGCATCGCGCTGTTTGATAGCCGGAGGCCGCCTTGCGTAATTCTCGGGAGAACTTGCGATTCGATGCGACAGACCGTCTCGGACCCCGGCTTTGGACAGTACACTAATACGTTCTACCTCGCTATAACACAGACACTCCTACAAAGTCAAGCGATGATGGTGCCGGAACCGCACTCCAGGGTTCGGCCCTCCAGGAGCCCGAGTACCAGGTTGAGGTCAAGCTCAGCGACCTGCAGGCGGACCCTAACAACCCCCTGTACTCTGTCAAGAGCTTCGAAGATCTTGGGCTGTAAGTTATTGAACGAGCTCATGTACAGATACAAATCTAACAATTTGATTGATGGCAGTGACCCACGTATCCTCAAGGGCCTCTCAGCCATGAGCTTCCGCAAACCCTCCAAAGTGCAAGAGCGCGCACTCCCTCTGTTGATGCAAAATCCCCCAAGGAACCTTGTTGGACAATCCCAGTCCGGAACTGGCAAGACTGCCGCCTTCGTCCTGAATGTCCTGAGCCGTGTCGACCTTTCCACTGAGGAAATGCAGGCCACTCCTCAGGCCCTGATCCTGGCCCCCACCCGTGAGCTTGCTCGTCAGATTGTCGGTGTTATTCAGTCGATGGGACAATTCCTCGACGGTCTTAGCATTGGAACTGCTGTCCCCGCCGATGCTTCCGCTCGGCCGACTCGCATGACTGCCGCTGTTGTGGTTGGAACTCCCGGTACTGTCCAGGACATGGTCAAGAGACGTATCCTCAATCCCACTCGTCTCAAGGTCCTGGTTCTAGATGAAGCCGACAACATGCTTGACCAGCAGGGTCTTGGGGACCAGTGTATTCGAGTCAAGGCAATGCTCCCTCGCACTATCCAAGTTGTGCTCTTCTCTGCCACTTTCCCGGCCCACGTTCACCGGTACGCTGCCAAGTTTGCTCCGGATGCGAACGAGATCACTCTTCATCACGAGGAGTTGACTGTCGAGGGTATCAAGCAGCTGTACATGGACTGCAACAGTGACGAGGAGAAATACTCCAACCTTGTCCAGCTCTATGGTTTGCTGACTGTTGGCTCGTCGATCATTTTCGTCAAGGTTTGTGCTTTGCACCCGGACAATGTCTTTGTAAATTTTACTAACAAAAATGCCCACTAGACTCGTGCCTCTGCTGTTGAGATTGAGAAGCGCATGACCGCTGAGGGACACACTGTCGCTTCCCTTACCGGTGGTATCGAGGGATCCCAGCGTGATGCCGTCATTGATGCCTTCCGCAATGGCGAGGCCAAGGTTCTCATCACGACCAATGTTCTCGCCCGTGGAATCGATGTATCCACCGTATCCCTTGTTGTCAACTACGATATTCCTGAGATCATGGGCCCTAACCGCAAGCGCGAGCCCGATTACCAGACCTACCTGCACCGTATTGGTCGTACCGGTCGATTTGGCCGCATCGGCGTAGCCATCTCCTTTGTCTCCAACCGGGAGGAGTGGGATATGCTTCGCCAGATCCAGCAGCACTTCAGCTGCCAAATTGACCGCATCGACACCAGCGACTGGGATGAGGTCGAGCGGATGATCAAGAGAACGATTAAAAATTCGCGTGCCCAGGCCCAATTCGCCAAGCCCCAGTGAGACTTGACGAAGCATGTGGAGTTACGCCAACAGGGAAGCTCCCCATGATCTAGCTACGGACGATGGTCGTGCCCCTTGATGGACTGCCTGGCTTAGAACATAAACGAAAGACTAACGAATTCTCTTTTTTTTTTCGCCTCCCCTGCTTTATGCTTATGATCTGGGGCTTTCTTGGAGCAGAGATAATAGATACCAAACAATGAATTTAGTTTTCAGCCTCCCAGACGCCTTTTTTTTTCTCTTTTTTGGCCACCTTTCTTTGCAAATTGGTCTCGCACACGATCCTTATTGAGGCTGTGGTGGACGAAGTATCTAGTTGTGGGTTGATCAACAGTTAGCCTCCCCACACAAATGTCACTTGACCAAGGCTACCCTGAACCTATCTTGATTCGACACAGCTGCACCTGTGAAATTTATTTCATTTGGTAATAAGCATGAGGGCATGACGTTGGGATCGGACATGCCGTACATCTTGGATTTCACAAGAAGCGCTTGAACAAAGAACTCAAGATTTCGATACAGTCCTGGCATTGAAAGACCTCCATGACTCTCGGCAAGTGTGTTCCAATGGATCATAGCATACCGAAAATGAGTGCTCGATTCTGACCATAGCTGCATGCCAGATCACAAAACTAGAACCCATCAAACTATAGCATCAAAGTGTGCATCAAACCCCGTCGTCTAAAGCATGTCGACTCAAAACACTGGCGGGAATGCCTATCCTGTCAGGGCCGACCTTGACTTAAGAAGACATTCTGCGAAGTAACACTAGTGAGAAAGGGTGATACAGAACCTTGCGAAATCTGCTTCCGCCTTGAACACTCGGAATTGTTTCAAGTGCCCGATTGCTAAGAGATGAGCGGGTCGCATTTACTCCTTTTAGAGCATCTCTCTATTCCTTTCGTAGGACGGAATAGCACGTTGTAATTATACATGATCTTAATCTGGCATTCATTTGATGATGCAGAATTGCAGAGAATCATCCCTCGACACTCAGCCAGTCGAGCAAAACAACAGTCGCATGCATTTATCAATACAGTGGCTGATCATTATTGTTTGCGCTGTGGCACCTGCCGCCTGCTTTCATTGTCTACTCATTCGAGAGGAGCAAAATTCGCTAGTGACCGTAGTAGCACAGGGTCCAGGAGAAACTAATTATAGTCCCCAAGCGAAGGGCCTCTTGGCTTGAAAACTCGCATTACATCGACGATAACATTTTAGTGGCTTCTAAGTTCTTAGTGTCTTGGCCGGTTCGTATTCACCCGCACCTGGACCAATAACTACTGGGTCACCCAGATCAAATACGAGACCCCTAACATGAAGTGGATAGCGTCTATTTCAAAGTATGCCAATCAGAACCGACATAGTCATTAGAGGACTCTTTTCTAAGGATTTGGGCTCAGACCTAATTTCCCGGTCCCGCCACTTTATACTTTGCTTCTCCTGATCAGACCCTTATACTCTGATGATGAAGCTCAATCAGGCATGGCGTCGCTAGAGGCTCTAGACGAGGAGACTTATGTACGAGAGTAAATCCACTGTCAAACCTTGCCGGTCTGCTTTTCTCTTGAGTCTATTTCCCGCTTTGATTTCCGAAGACAAACACCTGCCTCGACTGATTTTTGACTCGATGAGGATGAGGCTGTTCTCAGGTACAGAGCTTGGCCTATTGGTCTCGCTACTATTCGCGGGGGCCAATGCTTCGCCGTGGATAGGAACTCAATACGTTGAGATCTTGGAAACTACTGTCCTCGACGGATTTACCGCTTCCTATCTCACAGAGAAACCCATAGTCGAGACCTCCATCATCCCTATCAGCCCGACAGGAACCAACCCTTCTGTCGTCAGCACATTCACAACCATCGAGGGCTACAGTTCCGATGTGACAGCTATCAACCTCGTGGTCGCCCCCACGGCAGGCGTCGCCATTACCAGTAACACCTTCTACCAATACTACGTTGAGGTAGCCTATACGGCGCCGGCATCATGCTCCTATACGACCAGCGCGACGATCACGACGGCTATCCCTGTGAACATGCCTTATGACGCGGAAAGATTGGTCCGTCCAACGACTGTTGTCACTAGCACGCAGACATATCAGTACATCACCAATCAGTTCACCTACACCCAGGCGATGCTGAACCCTAGCGACATCCCGAGCAGCGTCCTGGCTTCTGTTAGCTCTTTGTACAAGCCTTCGCGATTCACCTCCTGCGTCCATAACTACTACAGCGGTGGCTCTTCCGGTAGTGGATCCTCGAGTGGTGGCAGCAGTAGCAGTGGAAGCTATGCTGGCTGTGACAAATTTACCTGGTATATCGGGGGCTCGGCCTTTTCAGGTGGCTATTGTTGTTCTAATGGGTGCCATTATACCTGGGGTATCTCGCCCGTTGGCCTGTTCCTAGCAATCTTCTTCTCATGGTTCGGCCTCTTCCTCATCCTCGGTCTATTTGAAAGCTGGTTTATTTTCCGCCGGGCCATGCTAGGACAAAAGGTTCGACGCGGACTGCCGTATGCCTTTGCATTCCTGTGTCCGATTCTGTCCTGTTTCCTTCTTTTCACGGTGAAGAGGTACGATCCCAAGACGCCTGATCAGCAGACATGGCTTGCGGGGCGTTGGAAGTCTATGTCTGGGGGCGCGAAGGTGGGCCTGTGGTTGAAGAAGTTCTTTAGTCGTCGGGATCCTGCTGCTGAGGTTCTGGGTTTCACTGGATCTGTGCCTCCTCCTCAGACTCAGGCTCAGTATCCCCAAGGTCCTTATTATCCTCCTACGGGCTCACCCCCTCCAGGTGCTCCAGGTGTGCCACCCATGGCCGCCTATCCTCCGTCTGAGCAGAGTTACCCCTCTCGTCAGGAATATTCCACTCCGCCGGTGCATGTCATGCCTCAGACAGATCGGGCTACGGAGCTCAATGCCGAGTCTCAGCCTAAGACAGTCTCTGTCAATGAGACCGAGAGGAGTCATGAGTTGCATTAGGTGTTTCATTGATTCAATTGTCCCCCTAATCTGCCTCGTGAAGTGTGTTTTGGATGAGGATTTTACACGATCTTCCATGTTCACGACTTTCCATATTCACGACTTTCCATATTGTCTCATTCAATTTTATGACAGCTAGTACACGTATATAATCCATATCTATGAGAAACCTCATAATGTTTAAAATAGCCATTGGTTAAATGCTACCCCAAAGTCCATAGTATTGAACAAGTCCAGGCCATCCACGGGTATCATTTGATCAAAGTCAAAGAGGGATGCATCGCTTATGTCGGTATCCGCAATAGTATCTTGAGGCTCGAGGACTTCGTCAATAATCTTCGAGAACACTTGGCTTGCTCTTTGAAAGAGTGCATAGTTCGAGTTATCAGGTCGGACGATGGTCTCGAGGTGGGATATGAAGACGCTTAGATTGCGAAGTAGGGCTGATCGAGATCCTTCGTAAAGAAATGGTTGGCCAGTTCGTTTTTGGTGCTGAAGGGCTTTGATAAGGAGACTGGCGCTTGGAAAACCGTAAAGTAGAATCTTCGTTCAGGTCAAAATTATTAGTTGTCTCGGCATGGAAGTAGGGCTATAGATGACTTACCGTCCAGGTAAAGTCGGGTCGAATATCAACCATCTGTTCCCTCTGCGCTCCAATAGTCAGGACGGAGGATAATATCTCTGCGCTTACCGAGAGCAAAGCGGTGCTGCCTCTTGGATTTTTCTTGCCTGCCAGCAATCTTTGAATTAAGAAATCATTATACAAATATGCCAGATACGAAACAATCAGAAGCAAAGACACTGCCACTGGGCATTGGTTCCCCCAGCAGTGTGGTGTATATCGCAGATGGACTGGCAACGACTCCCAAGCTAAATGGCAGCGGTGAGAGATGTCGCTAGACTAGATTAGCTTGGTCTCACAGCTTGGGAGTTGGACCTACTCACTGTAGCAGATGAGCTGTTTGGGACGTGACCTTTTGTAAGGACACCTCCAATATCTCGTCACGGAACATACAGATAATGAACCGTACTCTCATCCAAGAAGAGCGTTGAAACACACCATGAACATTCCAATTATTAGCATCAAGGTCAGTACCCGAATACTGGAGGTTTGTATCTTCGGGTGCAAGCGCATCATCGCTGATGTCGAGGGGCATTCTGCAATCACAATAGCGCAAAGGTATCCTGGGCGGTCGCCCAAGAAACGTCGCAATACTTTTATCAAGTTGATATGCCGCTGCGAATTGCCTGCGTCGCGCTTCAAAAAGAAACTCTGGGAGTTGATCGGTCTTCGCGTCTCGGTGAAGACCCAGCGCGAAGATATCCGTCGATAGGTCGCCTAGTCTGCTCCAACAATGAGGGCCTAATACTTCAGCGATGAACTCTGTCGGTAGTTAAGAAGAATCTTACTTACTCGAGTCTCCGTTGATCAGATCAGAAAGCAAAAGGTTCTCATGGACGAGCCAAATCGTTAAATCATTCAGCGTCGTAAGTATCTTGCAAATGTACAAGGCAGCATCGCTAGCTGCAAGCATTTTTCGCGCAAATTGGATAGGCGATGATTGACCGTCAAACTTATCACGGGCCAGCCCCAAGTATCGTGCTCTACCAGCGAGAGAGCAGATGACACCAATCATCTCCAAGCGAATAGCGGGGCCGGTGAATAGCTTGTGGAAGTCCTTTCCAGCCATGGTTGAAGGGATCTCGAATACCTCGGCTGTATTTTGAATAATACGCACAGTCATCGATGAAGCCAAATCCTCGATATTTCTCGCACGAACGCTTTCTTCGCACATTGCCTTGAAAGGGCCGATGCTGTTCAAGATGAATGGCGCAGGGATCGCAGCACTCTGACTCAGGTCATAGTACTCGCGCAGCAGAGACTCAATGGGGGAGAAGTCTCCAAGAATCAATAGCATCTCCGAAATCTTCTGCACCCAGTATGGTGGCAAGACGCGTTGTGCGCCTTCAACTACATCTAGCCCCTGCCCAGCAGATACAAGATCTACATCGTCAGTCAGAGGAGACACAAAGCTTGTGGGACCAAAGTACCCCGCTAGCAGCGGTTTAGATCTTGTTTCTAATTCTCGCGACGATGCATGATCATTGGATATCGGGGGTGTATTCGAGTTAACCGACGATTCACCAGACTGTGCATTCCTAAAGATAGCCGAGGCCCTCATTAGTCCCTTTGTAATGGATGGCTTGGAGATGTTTGATGCAGATATCGGAGCTTCCCGACGGCCGACAGCCAATCCACCATTCCACATTGGAGCTACGTGGAGACGTACCTGGCTAGGGCCGCACGGTCAAACGGGACCCCTTCTGCCAGCGGGAAGATCTGTCTCGTTCTCGTCCGAGTCAGGGGCGCAGGGTGGTAAAAGCACCGCGACGAGATACCACGGTCCTTGCACCGACTACACGTGGGTAGAGCATGGTCGCAGCGCACCTTGACGCGCCGGCAGGGCTCGCACGAGGCCGGCTTGCCGTTGCGACGGCGCGCACTACTGATAGCAGAATTAGCATCGGGCGTGATGACTATTCATAATGCAATGGATACAAACCTCATAGATGTGGTGAATGGTCGCGTCCTCTATGGTGTCATGCCCTTTCGACTGCGAGAGCCAGCCCAAAACAGTCTTCGTGGGGCGAGATGCAGTGCTAACAGGGCGATTGGCGTTCGGCGTTCACCAGTCCGGCCAGCCTGGCGGAACCCCGAGAACTCCGAAGACAAGCGGAAGCGGGGTGTGGAGTCGATCATATCGGGGCGCCCCATAGCAGCCGAGAGATTGTATACAGAGGTGGAACCAGGGTAACAATCAGACCCATGGCCTGTTTGGCGTGCATCGTGCAGGCAACATCCCTCGTCATCGATACCCCTCTTAGCAAAGATAAATGCAGGAAGATTGCAGCGTGCAGATAACAACGAGACTGGAGTGACCGCCGCTTTGCAACGGAGCAGATAAGCTGATAACGTGCGGGGGAAGTCACATGGCCGACCCCCCCCTGCAGTGTCACCCTTTCAACTTCACCCAGCTTTCTTGAGCCCAACAAGATCTTCATTTTCTCTTTTCTTCCATCATGCTCGAGACTGAATCCATTGCAAAAATGCCGGAACCAACCCCGCCATCCCCTACGTCGCCAAAGTCGCATTATAGCAAGCATATCATCGTAGGATTGACGACCTTGAGAGCTCTTTTGGAGGTACGGAAAGCTAACTGGCATTAGTTGACAACATACCCAGGTCAAAGCGGCATTGACCCGGTGCCATTGGAATGGGGTGCCGCGGATGCCAAATCTCGTGGTCCTGTTGTGGTATCTCGCAGCGGTAACCTCGTGAAGCGTCGCAATGCCATCGGGGCCCATGGTGGAAGCTACAGTATCTACAATGCCCTGGCCGTTGCTTCCGGTGACCTGGATGCCAATTTCCGTCCGGACCTTCGCAACAGTCAACCAACCTTTGACTTCCCCTGGCAAAAGGCGTGGGCAGATAAGACCAAGATCGTGTCAATGGACCCGTACGGTCACGATATTGTCAATCAATATGAGGAGGAGTTGAAGGCGGGCTGGGACATTCGACCCACCATGGCAGTGACACGAGCTAACATGAAACTGGCTGAGATTGCAGAGGCGGTACGAGATGGTCTGCTTGAGGTGGACGGGTCTATCGTTGTCGACTCATCTGGCGAGGTGCGAGTGACAAAGGTCGCAGTGGAGCCGGTGTGGTATTTGCCCGGTGTGGCTGATAGATTCGGCGTTGATGAAGGCACTCTCCGTCGTACCTTGTTCGAACATACGGGTGGCAGTTATCCCGAGCTTATTACTCGCCCTGACTTGAAGGTTTTCCTTCCGCCAATTGGCGGTCTTACCGTCTATATCTTCGGACCACCGGAGCGAGTGGCCGATGAGAATGTCAAGCTTGCTCTTCGCATTCACGACGAGTGTAACGGTAGTGATGTGTTCCAGTCGGATATCTGCACGTGTCGGCCATACTTGGCCTTTGGTATCCGCGAAGCAATTCGGGAAGCACAGAACGGTGGCAGTGGCGTTGTTATCTACTTCCGTAAGGAAGGCCGTGCCCTGGGTGAGGTGATCAAATACCTCGTATATAACGCCCGGAAACGAGGTGGAGATACTGCCGATAAGTACTTTACGAGAACTGAGAACATTGCCGGAGTGCGGGATGTATGCAGAACAGCTCCCCTCATCATGCTTGTATTCTTGCGCTAACTATTGGTCATTTAGATGCGATTCCAAGCCTTGATGCCTGATATCCTTCATTGGCTCGGTGTCAAGAAGATCGACCGCATGCTGTCCATGTCTAACATGAAACATGACGCCATTGTGGATTCCGGTATCAAGATCCTTGAGCGTATTCCCATTCCTGATGAAATGATCCCCAGTGACTCTCGTGTCGAAATCGATGCCAAGATCAATGCCGGATACTTTACCACTGGCAAGCAGCCCTCAATGGACGAACTAGCCGAAGTTCGTGGCCGTGGCTGGGAGAAGTGGGAGGATATCGAGGTATGTAGAGCCCTTTAATGAACCTGGTGCTCGTTGTTTTGTCAGCTGATGCATACTACTGCAGCACTAAGTACGATCATTTCTGCTATACAAATTGCGGTTCAAGGTAGAATCCCGGGTGGTTAACTATTGTCCGCCTGGCAGCCTCTCTCAACACAGACACCAATGTTCTCTTCAGCAGACGGGCCGCTACTTAGTGCCATTCAGTAAATTAGTAGCTGTAGATGCGTTGACAACGGTCGTGAAATCAGAATTTAATATTACTTCGTGTTTCCACCTTCAGGGTCTTCGGGTATCATGAACAGGTACCTAATAGTCCTTCATCGCACGTAAAGTTGAGAACTCGCTGCCGATACTTAAATGGACCTCGAGGCCCGAAAAAAAAAACTTGTCTGGGAATAAGCTATCGGCGGGCGTCCGACGCGGATTCTTTTCCACTCTAGATAACCCCGCATGAACTCCAGCTTTAAGTAGCAAATATACCTACCATCCTGCAAATATATCGAAATTGTAATATATCGTCTTAGGCATTATCCAGAGCTTATTCAATATACTCTACGGTCGCCCCAGAGGATCACAAAAACATGTCATCTGCTACATAAAACGCCCAGAGTATATCGTAGCCCTCACGCCGAACAAAATGGGACAAGGACCGCAGGTTTTTCACAGCCTCGTATACCTAAATCAGGTGTATAATATCCGGCAGTGGCCATCTTTTACCGAGCCACCAATACTCTGGATCTGGAATCACAGAAGAAATACTATGCGTATCTGTTGCGCAGTGGCTCGGCTGGCCTGGAGATCCTGGGCACCTACTTTGAAGCCTTCCTCTTGACACGCGAGGAGCGTTCTCAGTTGATTGCAACTGCATGCGAAGCAATCAGACCCGACTACCCTCTTATGGCTGGCGTGGGCACCCATTCCACCAAGCAGACTCTTGAGCTAGCACACGATGCCGCTGCCACCGGTGCCAACTGTCTTTTGGTATTACCGCCAGCCTACTTCAGCAAAGCGACCACGGTGAACTTTGTTAAGCGCTTCTTTGCGGATGTGGCACGCCAAAGCCCCTTGCCCGTGCTCATCTATAATTCCCGGGAGACTGCAATGAGGTGGACATTGACTCAGAGTCAATTACGGCCGGCAGCCCTCATGGAGTCTCAAATATTGTCGGCGTCAAATTGACATGCGGCTCAATCGGCAAAACATATGCCTCGCTGCAACTTTTGGCCGGACCGAGTTTGCGATTGTTGGAGGGCCATCGGATTTCCTCATCGCTGGTCTGACCCTTGGGTCCGCGAGCTGCATCTCTGCCTTTGCCGATGTCTTCCCCGAAACCCGCTCCAAAGGTTTATGAGTTTTTCACTGCCGGCAAGTTGACTGAAGCCATGGAGTTACAGCGGGGCTCGGCGCTAGCTGAGACGCCTTGCAAGGGTGGGACTCTCTCGACGAAAGATGCGGTGACGTTGTACTCGCCCTAGCGGCGGAGATCGACAATGGGCTGGGGAAACTCAACCTACTCACACCGTACGAGGAGGCAGGAGCTGATGGAAGCCATAGCTGTGACGTAGAGCGCAATGTAAACTGGGACGACAGTTAGGGTGTCATCTTAAGAGTTAGACTCAGCCCGAAAGGATAATATGATCCCTAATTTAGGATGCAACACTGTGTGATCTCGATTCTTGAAAGGATGGGACTTCTCTCGCTGAGCGTCGACTGATTGGAGCCTCAGGAAGCAGCTCCCCCATGATGCAGCAACTTCCACGGTGCGGGCGAACGCCTCAACGGTAGTCTGCTTGCGAGTGAGGGGATTTTTGGAGTCATGTATCCGCCGACATCGGAATTAGACCCACAAGACATCTCTCGCGAATGACGGCAGAGCAGGATTGGTGAGCTTCGCTATTCCTTCAGGTTTCGGACCTACCAGGGTAAGGCGAGTGGGGACTGGCACGATCTGATAAGATCAGAACGCGACAGCTTTTGATTTTTTTTAGTCTTCGTGTGGTACCACAGTGGAGCGCCAAGAAACACCTCCTGCTGATCGGTGAGAAGGGTTCTGGAAAAAAAAATTTCAATCGGGCCGTAATTTTTGCATCAAGCAGGGTTATATGGAACGATTCATTCATTGACTGGCAGCCTGGTGCTCTTTTGGAAAGAACCAAAGGCATGGAAATCACATGAGAAACGCTGAGTCATCAGGGGGGAGTGGGGATGAAGAAGACCAATCATGATTGGGTAGAAAATACAGTAAGATAACCAGGGATAACCTGGAAATACTGGAAATTCTTCGTGGTTTCCGTGGGAGCTCAGCCACAATACCAGTACGGTACACTTTCGCCGACCGGCCGGCCATCCGGAAGTGCGGCCAGCCGCGATCATACGACAACTCAAAACGCCCCCAGTCGGCGTGCCGTCGAAGTTCGATGGTGACTGCCAGCATCATTTCGCGTTTCGCGTTCACTCAACAACGAACGCGATACTATCAACAGCCTCTACGCCCCGTGTACTTTGTATCGGCTCCAATTTCACATGGTGACCCGTTTGGTCCACAATCACATCACCATCTGGAGATGATCATCCTTGCAGGGGAGGACTAATTGATTTGAGAGTCCACCCTCGTCACAAGGGCCCGCCTAGGCTACGACTAATTGGGGTGGGTATCTTTGACCTAACTGCCTGCGCGGTGTTCCAAATGCTTGTGCCCTGAACTTGGTCTCTGACACTTCCCCCTCTTCAAGGTTCTGCGTCTCACACTCCGCTGCGCGATATTCAACATCTCTATCACTTGACGCCCATTAACTGCGCTTCTTCATAGATTGAGTAAGTCTGCTATGTTGCTTTGGTACGGAAGTTAGTCTGTCATCGACTGGCAGTCTGGCCCAATTATATACGGAATCCTAATTGTCCAAGATCATCAGTCTAGTGCAGATTTCTGCTCAGGTCTTGATATTACCAAACTGCCTAGTGTTGACCACCTTATCTTGGAAACATCACAATCCCATTCAAACCGAAATCGACATCGGCTGAGGATCCTCACGGTGGATGTCTAGACTCCGTGTCTGTTCCAGACATGGACAATGATTTTCAACTCTTCTCTCCCCGCCGCCACTCTGGTGGGGATGAGTCTCGAGGAGTGTATTCACAGCCAGATAACCCCAGCCAAGATTGGACCCAGTGGATGCGATGGGATGAGCCTATGTTGGCCGACAACGATTCTAAGCGCATGGAAAGACCATTGGACCTCCCCTTCGTATCCCCAAACACCACCTCCAGTTCCCCCGATCAGCTTCACTCGATGGACTTCTCTCCGAACCTCCCGCTCGGTCTGATGGAGATACCGTCCGGTCATCACAATGGATTGATTAGCAACTGCAGTATGAATGGCCCACAATCTTCGACCACTCCAGGCCATCAGCAATTGGGCCTCGTATCTCCAATCTCCAGTGTCGGCACGAGCCGTAAGCGAAAGACCGGCAGCGACGACGACGCCACTACGGTCACTGGACCTGTGCAATCCGGCAAGAAGATGCCCGCAAAGAAGCGGGCGCACAATGTCATCGAGAAAAGATATCGAGCCAACCTCAATGAGAAGATTGCAGAGTTACGTGATAGTGTGCCGAGCCTTCGAGCGACAAGAAATGCCAACGGCGACTCCAATGAGGACGATGAGGACGCCGACAGTGCCACGCCCGCAAACAAGTTAAATAAAGCTTCAATCTTGTCCAAGGCAACCGAGTATATCAAGCACCTCGAGATCCGAAACAAACGCCTGGAAGATGAGAATACCGACCTAAAGAACCGACTCCGTCAAGTAGACAAGGCGGCTGATCAGGCGGTTACCTCGAGTGCGTCTGTATCTTCACCTAGCAACTACACTGCTTCCAGCGATTCGGGCACCTCTCCGAGTGTATTCTCTAATCCCGAGGAGATCAATGAAGCCTCCCCCGCTTCAACGAACCCACCGGAGGGCCTGATCAAAGTCCCTGATGCGTTCAGGCGCATGCGAGAGGAGGGTGCAAAAAGTGGAGGAATTTTCTCTCAGTCATACCTCCAGTCTACACCCCGAGGCTCGGATTACGGTCGCGAGGATGGTTCTCGCCAACGGTCCAAGATGCCCAACAAGTACATGCTCGGTGCACTGGCTGGTCTTATGGTTCTAGAGGGCTTCGGCTCGGACAAATCCGAGACCGAGCAAAAGGGGTTGTTGGCCGTGCCTCTGAATCTACTCAATCGCCTTCAAATTCCGAACCTTCCCTACCTGGAATATTACGTAAAGAGTTTCTGGTCCTCGTGGCACACTCGAGCCATCTTCCACGTTCTTCTACTTGCTGGCCTGGTTGTTGGAAGCGCTTTCATCGTCTTTGTTTACCTTTTCAATGCCCAACCCATCACGCAGCGCGCTCATGGGGAGGCTGTGGCAGAGGGCAAGAATGCGCCGTCCTCGTCGAGCCACTTCCGCCGGCAAGCCTGGCTGACAAGTATGCAGCGAGTCGGTGTTCCGCGTCATAGGTTCTTCCGCGAGTGGTACGTGGTGACCTCGAGATGCTTTGAGTACGTCCTACGATGCTTCATGGGCTGGAAACTCTACTCGTGGGCTACTGGTATCACAGAGGAAGATGAAAAAGGTCGTGTTAAAACATGGGATATTGCCATCGACGCCCAGCTTACGGGCGGAGATATTGAAATCAGTAAGAGTCGCCTGGTGCTCACCATCTTCGCCGCCGGTACTCTGCCTCGAAGCCCCATGCGAATGATGCTCAAGGCTTTGCATGTTCGCATTCTTCTATGGCGTGTCGGGGAGCCTGGATCCTGGACTTTCCACGTGTCGAACGACATTGCTCGCGCCCTGGCTAAATATCAGTGGGCAGTTGCAAGGGATATCAACGATGCGTTGCCCGAAGGTCACCCCGACCAACTTCCGAGCCACTTAGCTGCCCTTCTCAAGCTTGACTGTGAAGATGTGATGATTGACAGTATCATCCAGCGTGCAGTCAATCTCACATGGAACAGACCCACACAAGAGGGTACTGCTGATGACGAAGTGCTGCTCGACGTCGTGGAAGAAGACCCTGCAATCCAGTGCTCCGTTGATGCTCTTGCTGCATGGTGGTCAAGTCACCTCCTTCAGAATGCGCTGCTCAAATACCTTGAGGCAAGCGAAGGTGCTCCAGCGTCCAAGGTCAGCCGTGACTGCTTCAAGGAGAAGATTCGCATGGCCCTCGATGCGGCTCCTCGACTCTCCGCAGCTTATACCCGTGCTCTTGTCATGAAGGCAGTTTTCTTCGAGCAGGGTCGAGTGCAGAACGTCAGTGCTGTTCTGGCTGCCCTCCCAAAGGAAAAGGGCCAGGGGGAGAAGAACCATTCTGCCAACTTCCTCGATTCCTCCCTTCCCGTCTCCGTTCGCGATGAAATCTCTGTTGCCGTGCGCTGTGCAATGATTGCAGCGATTGTGACCTCGCGCTCTGCGGGCGAGACGTCTCTTCCTGCATCATTCACCATGCGTAAGGCGATCAACTGGTTCAATCAGCTTCCGATTGACCCGGTCGAACTAAGCTTACTGGGATTCTCTGCCGTCTATCACCTGTTGCACCTTTTGGCCTCTAATGTCGACTACATCGCATCATCCGACTCCTCTGCTCCGTCTTCTCCAGTCTCGGAAGCTAGCTCCTCTGCAGATGATGAGGCGGAGGAAAAGCCTCGCTCCGCCGGGCGTAAGATTGCCATATGTCCTCGCGATATCCCAAACCTAGGTCGTGTGGCAGCGGAGCTCATCTATTGGGTACGGAACGCCTATAATCCAGCCTTTTATGGCTTTTCATCTAGTCTGGTCGATGTGATTGTCAAGTCTTGCACAACCCTCTGCTCTGAGGCTGGCATCAACGTGGACGACTACTTGGAAGTTGCACCCGAACCCCTCCCCTCCCGGACACGGCGTCACCGTCGTCGTCGGGGAGGATCCGACCAGTCTGTGCAGAACGATGCAGACCACGGCGTGATAAACCTTCCTCTGGGGAAGCCGCTCCAGCGTGAACGGTCCGCTAGCAATGACACTGGATATGGTAGCCTCAGCCTGGAGGAGGAAACCCAGTCTACTGCCAAGGCGCCTGAGCAGGTGCTGGAGTGTTCAACCTAGATCTCACTCCTTCCTCTTGTTACAGTGGGGGGATTTTGATAAATAATCCCGGCGTTTTACGGCTTCGCCATATTACGGGGTTCTGGCTTCATTGGAGGGAATAAGGCGGAATGTATTTGGAGTACGATATGGCACATGAGGCGTTTTTCCACTTGTAGATTTATTTTTGTTTTTGCAATTCGTGCATGTATCACATTGGACGTCTCTCGGTTCTTCCGACGGAATATACATTGGTAGTCAACACAAAGATGGATAGTTAACTACCAAAAGACATTTCATTACATGCCCTCGTTGGTCATTGTCACCCGAACCTTTTCTCAACCGTAGTTAGGTAGCGTTTAGTGTCTTTCAGCCTTAGATACGCCACTGCCGTAGCGTAGCCTCAAACGCTCATTTACAGACAGCCCCTGGCTTGTGATATTTGTCGATAGAGGTCTGACATTCGCTGTAGTAACCAGTCACGTCTCTCACGCCTTTGTCCGACAACATACAGCCACAAAAGTCGTGGTAGCATTCAGGTTAGCTAGAGATGCCGTATTGTCGGTGCGGTATTATCGGTTGCAGGTGAAAAGTCAAGAAGTGCACCTGAAGTCGCTTTTGAACTTCCACAAACGGTTGACTCAAGCCACCTACACGCCACATGTCAGGTATAGTTTCATCAAGGAGCTTCTAGACCTGTAGACTCTTCGATGCCATAGTGGCATCGTATGCACGGACGGATGACTGATGCTTCTCGCTTTGGAGACATTACTGCAGGTAGTTCCTTCATACTAGCATCCCCGCGGGGCTTGTATGGGGTGTTATTGAGGGGTATACTGAATCGTGGACGGATTTGTCAATGGGTATAACTGAAGTAAACGCATTGAGACACAACACGATTCTAGCCCATGTACGGGGCTACTAGAAGGACCCGCTAAAAACGAGTTGTAGCCTATGAGGACGACTGTCGGGGACCTCGTGAAGGCACTGTCTATTGCAAGCCGATCGACCCCAAACCTCCCCACGAGATCGATTTGGTAGAAATCGGCAATGATCTTCGGCTTTTGCCGTCGAGTTGGGAAGGCGGTCTTGTCCTTTTTGGCTCATTTTGCTCCTACTGAAGAGCACCATTGGAACCCCGACGTCGTAGAGCCAATTTCAGTCCAAACTCTGACGGAGATGTCCCCAGCTCTGACGTGGGATGAGTCTCAAGATATGGCGTCATGTACTACCACCTTGTCTCCACACGGTCGAACTTGACCATTGTCTTATCAACGTTGCAGTTGCGTCCCAGAATTCCCCGGTAATCCGTACTATAGGAAGGAGTGTATGGACGGGACGGCTGGGGAGAATGACGTCGAAAATCTTGATAATCACATGCGTGTATTTCTGACAATCCTGAAAAGCAGCATCATTTACAATGATCTAAAGCTCTGACAGGAACCGTTATCGAATTCCCACTTCTCTCTTGAATTACAGGGCGGACAGAAAGAAGGGGAGGGGCCATCCCTTGGATGAGTTGCCGAAGACGGCTGATCGGCCGGGGAGGAAAAAAGCATCTTCCCACTGAACCTAAATGCGCCTACACAATTCCGTTTCCGGGCTGCCGACAACAACGCCAGTTCGGCAAAATAAGCCCAGAGAACACCGATCAGTCTAGACCAACGCCTCATTCTCCATCATGAATCCCGCAAATGTCACGATACGGAGGGCTTCTTGAACATAGGACTACGTATCAACGTCCGTAGCAGCTCCAGCATACAAACGGGTAAGCTTAACGGCTAACAGCGTTAAGGTTAAGGCGCCGCGATCTAACCACCCGATTCGGCCGGTTACACTCAGCTGGTTTTCCCCCTCCCAAAACACGCTTCCGAGTAGATCGACACCCGCTATTCGAAGAAAATGACGATGTTTTCATTCAATCCCGTCGCACGCACGGCTCGGCGCCAGGACCAGGGGTCCATGACGGCATCCATGTGCGGAACATGGCGTGGAGGATCGGATACAACGCCGTGATGTCGATAGTCTAGCCCTAAGGCTCTGATGTAATCTTGTACCTTTTTGTTCTCTTGGACTTCAAGAAACCACGAATTTCCATCCGTCCATCTGTCCCTATTCCTGAGAGTCTCCGAAGGGGTCGTCGCAGATATCCACGCTGTTGGCCGACTTGATGATCCGTATCCCTGCCAACATTCCATCCGGTATACACGCCTTCGATCATCGCTTACGCATGGCAAAATGGGTGTCGAACTCCAAGGAAATGGCCCTGGAGAGCCACCCATGAATCCTGCCCTGGCCGTTCCTCTTTTCGCCGTAGGAGGATTCGTCACTGTCCTATTTTTTTGGAGAACGATCATTCGTATTCGACATCGTCGCCGGTCAGAATCAGCTCGGCAGGTAGACGATCAGACCCGGCTGTCGCAGACCACTAGCTTGAATGCAAGCTTAAAGAAGCATGTGTTCTACGCTCCCGTTTGTGGCGCCCGCCACAGCCGAGAGTTCAGGCTATTCAGGCACCACATGGGAACTATCCCCTTGCGGCTAGAAGTGATCCTGCTGGTGATCTACCTCTTGCTGAACTTCATTTTCGTCGTTGTGATGGTGGATTGGTGGAAAGATTTTTCCGAGAAAATGTTTCAACTCAAGTATGCTGCTGGCCACTTGGCCGTGATGAACACGCCAGGCTTGGTTTTGAGCGCAGGCCGAAACAACCCGTTGATCCAAATGCTCGGACTTCCCTTCGATACCTTCAATTTTATGCATCGTTGGGTCGGTCGCGTTATCGCAGCGAATGCCGTGGTACATATGAGCGCGGTTCTGGCAAATCAGGCCCACATGCGTATGTATGTTCGACACGACAAGAATATTGGTTCCTAACATTGAGACAGACGGAATCGACTATATTCTTTACACAATCTGGCAGATGCCCTTTTATATTTACGGCCTCGTGGCAATCCTTGGCTTTATTTTCATCGTTTTACAATCATTGTCGCCGGTCCGACATGCATTTTATGAGCTTTTCCTTCATCTTCACATTGCCTTGGCCGTCATGTCGTTCGTGGCGTTGTGGTATCACCTCAAGAACTTGTTGCAACAACGGGTCTTGTTGGGTACTCTGATTCTCTGGGGCCTCGACGTCAGTCTACCTTGTGCACCTTTGACGCCTGAGAGAATGCTGACTTGTCATAGCGCGTGGGTCGACTCGGAGTTCTAATTTGGCGCAATTGTGGAAAGCGACGTACCACTGCGACTGTAGTAGCCCTTCCAGGCTCTGTTGCACGTGTCGATGTCGAAGTCTCTCGGGCATGGAAGTTTCGGCCTGGCCAGTACATGTACCTGTATCTTCCATGTCTGGGACTGTGGACATCTCATCCCTTCACAGTCGCATGGTCTTCTACCGGGTCGGACTCGTCGAGTTTTGCCGAGAAGCGCAGTCTAAGCGATTCACTTGCCTCGCTTATCGGCGTATCGGAAAAAACCACGATGTCAGTCCTGATCAAAGGTCAGGACGGCTTTACGAAGAAGCTTCTCCGAAAGGTCGAAGACTCACCTGATGGAAGGATCAAGGCGACGGCTTTGGCCGAAGGACCGTTCGGTATGAAACACTCCACCGCGGTGTCTAGGAGATAGCGATTGCTAACATTGTAACTCAGGGGGCATTCATTCACTTGCATCCTACGGAACTCTGCTTTTGGTCGCAGGTGGAATCGGGATTACTCACCCAATTTCCTATTTGCACGAGGTAGTCACCAACTTTGCCTCTCGAAAGACAGCAACAAGGAAGGTGCATCTCGTGTGGATGATCCGTAACTTAGGTAACTCCAAGCAATTAGCGGTCGTTTGGCCAAAAGCTGACCATCATTTCAGATCACCTCGCATGGGTTCAGACGTGGATGGCGGAAATCTTCGGCCATGATTCACTAAACAGCACCGTCAATTTTAAGGGAGATACGTATTACCAAATCCCGGGCCTGTTGCTCTCCATCAGCATCCATGTGACTGGTCACAAGGATGATCTCGAAGCATTTACTGTCGCGCCAGATACAACGTGGGCCGACAGCGCACCATCTAATGTACCTGTGACCATTCACTATGAGAGGCCTTCTTTCAGAACTCTCCTCGAGAATGAGAAAGCGGAACAGGTCGGTGCATTGGCAGTCAGTGTATGCGGTCCAGGTAGTCTTGGGGATAGTGTCAGGGACGCTGTCCGCCATGTTCAAGGCGAGAAAACAGTTGATCTGTTCGAGGAGACTTTCTCGTGGTGATCATCGTCTAAAGAGATGGTCTTTATGGTTTTGATTGGGCTTCCTGAGATACCTTTCTTATATAATTCTTAATGAACATCCTCTGAGAGGTTTCAATTTTTAACGCGTGCGCTCGATTTTACTCTTAACATCATCAAAATCACCTAAGTATTAGCCTATGAGCCAATCCTTTCATGATGTAATGCCGCAATCTAATGAACTGGTATGAGCTCGAGTGACTCTCGAGCCTTCCATTAAGTATCTTCTAGACCCGACTATGTGTATGTTACCCCATATGTGTTTTTCCTGGGCGCTCATTGCAGGCTGAAGTTGAGAAGGGAGAGAATGTAAGCCATCTGCAAGTTTATTCCGCCAAAGCCCACCGAATCAGGTCGGCGATAGAATCGCTGACTTCCTTCGAACGAGGAATATCATGTCCTCCTTCATGGTTATATGTTCTCCTTCTCTCCGGCAGGCAGATTGCAGATAAATGCATTGCGGCAGCATATCGGGGGTCCTTGGAGCCGTATATATGAACAGTTGGAATGTCAATGCGGAACGGGCATTCGATTTCACTCCGCAATTCGTCTTCCGAGAGACCTCCATTCAAAGACTCCAAGCCCGTCCAACGTTTGGCACCCTGGGCAAGGATTGCTGAATTGCCAGCCTGTTGCGTCAAGGCGTTCCTAGAGAGCACGTCGCGCTCGCGAGCTTTCGCGGATACATGGAACCCAAGTTCCTCGAGAACGGGCATGGATGGCCCACCACAGATAAAAATGGCCGCCTTGAAGGGTGCTGGTAAATGCGGTGTTTCTTCTTGATGAAGTAGCAGTGCTGCAGAGCCAAGAACACAGCCCTGCGAAAACATCATTACCGCGTCGTAGGGGCCGTTCTCTGCGATATATTCATTCAACTGGGCGATCGCCGCCCGCACATCGTCGACAGTGTCGCCCCTCCACCAGGAGAAATAAGGCGGGTCATAAAACAAGTCCACGCCAGCAGCGGCACTGCATTCATATGGGCCGTCTAGGAAGTCAAATTCGATATCTTGATCCGCAAACCTCGACCGGAACGATGCTGCGGGGTAGTAGGATTAGGACTAGCTTAGTGCGACGTTCGAAGAAGGATCTTACAGGTCTGAGATCGGAAAATAGCGCCACTGGTGCCTCTTCCATGGAGACAAAGGACCTTCATTGCTGATCACGAAGCTGAGATTAGGAGAAGAGAGTCGGTGAAGGAAGGAGATTGAATATTGATTGGGGCGGGGGACTTTTGCTCGATCGGAGTAAGCGCTTTGCTGACGAATGAGGCCAGCGTTACGAAAGAAATTATCTAAATGCGGAGACTCATCACTGCCTGATTGACCCTAGAGAAAATTGAACTCTAAAGTACAATTTGGAGAGATAAGGAATGGTTTGCAGATGCCTACGGTGTAATTTGTATATGTGCAAGCCCAGACCGACACTTGAAGCATCGCGGGTTCACTACAGCAGATTATGCTTGGCGTAACCATACCTCTCCCGCCCCCTTTCAAGCTGAACTGTAAGTAAATAACCAGTACAGCATTCACCGCCTGTTATATGCTAGGGTACCTCAAATTCCCCGCTCAATCTCCATCAAAATATCAAAGATTAACTGACCAATCTTCTCCGCAACATGTCAGGCCGAGGTCCCCCGCTACTCTGAGCAACACCCACCTCTCCACTCTCTATGAATCGACTGCAAAACAGGACGCGCATACCCACACCCTCCTTTTAGGCACTAAAATTTGACCATGTCGACAATTCCAACGACCGCAGTGGTCATAGAGCCATTGAGCATCTCTGACAAGTTTTCGCTTGTGTGGCGTATCCCTTTTTTCGGCAGGTCTTGGCATTTTGCTCTGGTTCGAGATTTTCGACTGCAGAGGACTAACTTCTCTATGCATAGTCCTGCGTTGTACAACCAATTTTGCTTCATTCTACCTATCAAATGTGGAAGTCGCCAAGCTTCATTGGCGTCAAAAACTTGCGCTTGCTTATCTACAGGCATCTAGAGTCACCTTAACACGCAAGCAACAGGCCCAATCACGCAAGCTTTTGACAGGCCCCAGGATTCAGGAATATTGTCGCAGATATAACCTGGCACATAGAGCGGTGTCCGTGCATGATGATGCGCTTTACAAGGAGCGCGACATTCCAACCCCGGTGCTCCACTTTGTTAAGAGTCTGGCCGCACAACCTGAAGGACCGACAATCTTCTACTCGCACGGTGGCGGGTACCACAATCCGATCAAAGAACAAGGGCATATTCCGCTCGCTTTACAATTTGCGGTGGCCTGCAAAGCCAAGCAGGTCGTGTTTTTAGAGTACTCTCTCAGCCCTGAGCAGCAGTACCCATGCCAATTAATCCAGGCAGTGGCTGGCCTACGGTATCTTCTTGAGCAAGAGTTGATTCACCCAGAGAACATCATTCTCAGCGGTGATAGTGCGGGCGGACACTTGACAGCAAGTCTGTTAACTCACATTATCCACCCCTCTCCATATGCGCCTCCCATTGATCTTAATGGTCATCAATTCAAGGCCGTTCTTCTATTGTCCCCTTGGATGGCCATGTCGGAGGAGCAAATCAAGATCCTCCCAAGAGCACCGGACGATTTCCTAACACGAGAGAGCATTGTTCGCTTTTCGACCATGTTCAAACCCGGGTTGAACGAGGTATGGAGTAATCGATGTGAGATGCAGGACGCGATCGCTGTGTGGAGGAAGCTCTTTCCCACTGCACATGAGCACGCAATATGTCGCAAGGCGATGTTAGCCGTTGGGACTTCAGAAGTTCTCTTTGATTCCTGTGTGACATTTGGGCAGGAATGCATTGGATGTGAGACAATCTATGTTGACGATCAATCAAGCCTCGACCTGGTGAGGGAAACGGATTTTGTTCTTGCAATCGCCCCTGGCGAGGCTCATGTCCAGCCCGGGATGGATTGTGCACTAGGGTATCATGATGGGAGGATGATGAGGGCTATTTCGACATTCTTAGAAGCTTGTTGAGAAACGTAAGGACTAGGTCATATAGGGTTCGCGGAAAGAGTGCCTTCCACTGACCAGTTCGCATCGCTTGATCTCAAGATTGTAAATAGCAATGATGTCATCGACAGGAAGATGTCAATGTTACACGCTAGAGCATTGCATTATCAAAAATCATAGTTAGAACCAATGCGAGTCTGCTTATCAATTCAAATCACTTTAGTCAGACTTTTCATCCTAGGTTAACTTACCGAGGCAAAATTATGTCCCATAGAAGCAGCTAACTAGCCGTCGGCCTAAAGTCCCCCCGGCTATGGGGATTCCCATCGATTGGATATCTAAGCATGCCCAAATCGAACAATGTATGGCTTCTAATACGATTTTACCTCGGATAAGTGGAGACCCCTCCAACGTCCAAAGAAAGATCGATTATTCATCTTTCTTTCGCAGTATCTACATCTGTTGCAGAGACTTTCTCAATCTCCATGGTAGACCAGACAGAGGATCGTCAGGAGGAAACTTCGCCAGCGGGATCCACCCTGCCGGTCTGCCGCTTAACCAGAACTTCGTCATCACACACGGAGACCGCTCCAACTTTGGCAAGCGATTTGTAAGAATACTTGTGCCCTCTTTTGAGACTCGATTCTAAATGGAAGCCTATCATTTCTATATAACTACCCCTGTCCCACCCCGTAAACATCCTCCAACATCAAACCTACACCTGAACTCTAATCATCATGTCCACCCAAAAAGCCGTTATTGTCGTTGAACCCAAGAAGGACGGTCTGGTTACCGACCGAGCCATTCCTACTCTTCGCGATGACTATATCCTGGTCAAGAACGTCAGCGTCGGCTTGAACCCAACTGATTGGAAGCACGTCGCTTACCTCGCTCCGCCGGGAGTGCTGATCGGATGCGACTATGCGGGCGTGGTCGAAGCCGTCGGCAAGGACGTCAAGAAGCCATTCAAGAAGGGAGACCGCGTCTGTGGCTTTGTCCACGGTGGCAATGCCGTTCAGCCCGAAGACGGTGCCTTTGCCGAGTATATTGTCGCCAAGGGTGACCTGCAGACTAAGATCCCCGACAACCTGAGCTTCCAAGAGGCCGCTACCCTGGGTGTCGGCACCGTTACTGTGGGCCAGGCTCTTTACCAGAGCCTCAAGCTTGCTCTGCCTAGCGAGCCTATCAAGGACTCTACGCCAATTCTCATCTACGGTGGTTCGACTGCCACTGGTACCCTGGCTATTCAATTCGCCAAGCTTTCCGGCTACAAGGTCCTGACTACCTGCTCTCCGCACAACTTTGATCTCGTCACCAGCCTCGGTGCAGATGGAGTTTTCGACTACAGGGACCCTCAGTCCGCCGCCGAGATCCGCAAGCTTACCGACAACAATCTGAAGCTCGTCTTTGACTGCATTTCTCTCGAGGCTAGCGCCAAGTACTGCGAGGCAGCCATTTCCACTGAGGGTGGCGAATACAGCGCACTTCTGAATGTGAAGGTTGAGCGTGAAAATGTCAACAGCCGCTTCACTCTTGGTTACACTGCCGTTGGTGAGGCTTTCAAGTTTGGAGATATTCCTTTCCCCGCCAAGCCCGAGGATAAGGCACACGCCGAGAAGTTCGTCGCCATTGCAGAGTCACTTTTGGCCCAAGGAAAGGTCAAGGTGCACCGGCCCAGGGTTGGCAAGGATGGACTGAAGGGTGTTTTGGAGGGACTGCAGCTACTGAAGGAGGATAAGGTCAGCGGAGAGAAGCTGGTCTACAATGTCTCCGAGACTCCATGAACGGGATTATAGATTAAAGATACGACAAGTTCGACAATTGAGAATATAAAGACTTCTACACTTGAATATTGCAGCTTGCTCTTTCTCTGTAAAATCAACTAGAGTTCTTTTGCATGACTTCATCATGTTCTGGGTAGGTTTCCCGACTAGCGAGTGTATTTTACTACTTATGATCCCCAATCCTTAGAATTTACCAGTAGATCTTTGCCGAATACCCATCAGTCAAATGCTCGAAAAGTCGATCGAGATGTGCAAACTTTGATCAAGCTCGCGGTGGACCCTCATAATTCCACACTTTCTGTATTTGGTTTAACCTCCACCGGTGGCGCGAATACCTCGGCATTTGCCACGGCTTACCGAAAGGCCAATATAAATCCTTACCGTGACTCCACAACATCTCATTGGGCTTAGTCTCCACATAACAGAGATGCCATCGATGACATTCATACTCTTTGCTTAAGAATTAACAATATAGGCAGGGGATACATAAATGAGGATACCTAGTGAAAAGAGCGTCTTCTCTATATCCCTCACTAAAACCTCGACACCATGCCTTTTGCTTACAGAACTGTTCTGATCATCGGCGCCACCTCCGGAATTGGAGTGGCGTTGGCCGCCAAACTCGTGGAGACCGGAAAGTAAGTGATCGTTTCAGGGCGGCGTAGGGATAACTTGGATGCCTTTGCGCAGCGTCACGGCACTGATAAGGTTAAGACCAAAGTCTTTGATATCATGCAGTTGGCTCAGGTGAATCGTTCATGAGGTCACATCGCCGTTTGCCCTTGATGCAAGCGTGGCAGGATCGCCGTAGAGTGACTGGCTTCAATGGATCAGGAGTCATAGATTAAGGTATGCCATAGCTACAATGCTATTCAAACGGAAAGATGCGGTGAGAATGGACACTGAAGAGCATATCAAGTGCCTCGCCACTTGAAATCACCTATCACCTGATGCCATTTACCATACAACCAAGTTCTCCGTGCTGTAAGGCTTTGACAAGGTTACTTTCCAAAAAGCTGCTTCCTTTTTTCATTCTGATTAATTTTTTCGTATGCTACCTCATGCTTGTTAAAATACCTCCAATAAACCATCCAACTTCTTGAGCCATTAAAGCCATCATATGGTGCTCAATATTTAAGCTTACTATGCTGCACGGGTCATTCAGTCAAGAATTGTCAAATACAGGCCCTATTGGACAATCTGGAGGGCAATAACTAGAGAATCAAATGCAAAAAACGAGACACGATCCAATTTCCCGAGTGGTGTCGGCAACTCCCACTACTCCAGTCCCCGATTGTATGTTGAATATATCGGGTACTCTCACTCATATCACCTGCTCACTTCAACTCCACACTCGCATTGGCACTCATCGACAACGGCGTCAGGGTATTCAGACCAGCCCGAGTTTCCGCATCTTCCAAGGTAAGAATGACATTTTTACCACTGCCAATTGCAAATGCACGCTTGACAGCCTTCCAGCTTTCCACACAGACAAGGTAGGTAGCCGTGCAACCAAACACGACACCCCATTCCCAAGTAATGGCATGATGCTTGAAAACAAGCTGATTCACGACGGGAAGATAGATAACAGGGAAAGCAACTACAAACCCGGCCATGACAGCCCAGAACAAGAAACGGTTTTGCCAAAGCGTGGGGAAGATAGAAAGGCGTTGGGGGTATCGCATGGGATCCATATTGAATAAGGATCGCGAGAAATGTTTGACTTCCCAGGCTGTAACAAGCAAGAGGAAGGTCAGGGTTGCGTATGTTGTGGCGCGTGCTCGGAAGACAGTGTCGCAAGTTGGGTTGTAGCCTTGGTTGCAGCCGTTGCCGAGGTCTGAGGTACCGGTTCCAGCGGCGTAGATGACACAAACGAAGGCGACCAGGCATAAGGAGCCCATGAAAGTTCCGTATATCATTTTGTCGATGATAAGCTCGCGTGTGAATACTCCGATGCGTAGGTCATGCGGCGGACGATACATAATATCTGGTTGAGATTCTTCAAGACCTAGTCCAACGGCCAGGAATGAAGATGTGACCAGATTGGCCCATAAGATCTCCAATGGCGAGAGAGGAAACACAGAATCTCCTCCGGTATCCTTGAATGCAAGAGCAATGAGAAGCAGAATCACTTGTGCAATGTTTGAAATGAGCAAATGCATAAGGAACTAGAATCATATTTTAGCCATGAATTTTGTAGCAAGAATTTCGATCATACCTTCTGAATATTGTCAAACAATCTTCTCCCCTCTTCAACTGCTTTGACAATGGATGAAAAGTTGTCATCCGTAAGAACCATGTCAGCAGCCTCTTTAGCCACATCACTTCCGTTCTTTCCCATAGCGATGCCGACATCTGCTCTCTTCAGGGCGGGTGAATCGTTAACTCCATCACCCGTCATCACGCAGAATGCTTGACGACGATGCATTGCTTCGACCATGCGGACCTTGGTTGAGGGACTACAACGTGCAATGACCAAAGGCAATTCTTCAATTTGGTCGACTTCCTCTTCAGTCAACTTGTCAAATTCATCTGCAGCCATGACTAAGTGTCTTGGTTTTGCAATGGCCATAACCCGATCAAGAATTCCAACTTCGGAAGCGATAGCCGTGGCCGTCTTAATATGATCACCCGTCAACATATGAACAGTGATGCCTGCCATCTGGCACTTGCGCACTGCTGCAGCCGTCTCAACTCGAGGGGGGTCGTAAAGCCCAACCAGGCCGCCGAACTGTAAATTAGACTCAGCGGCACTTCGTGGAGACACTTGTTTATCATCGTTGACGGGTGATATTTTGTAGGCTATGCAGAGAACACGAAGGCCCTCGCCCGCCATTCTATCCGCAGTCTCTCGAATGACACGCCGTTCGCTGTCGGAAATTGAAAGCGAAGGTATGATCGCCTCGGGTGCACCCTTCGTGTACGTCTCGTTCACCTTCTGTGCAGGGTTTCGGTAGATGACTGACATTTTTTTAATCGCCGAGTCAAAGGGGTACTCGGTATGCAGCTCTATTCCACGTCTGGCCATCACGGCACTCTTCCCAGAATCAAAGCGCATGGCAAGGACGTGTAGGGCTATCTCAGTCGGTTCCCCGACCGCCGTCCAAACATTGTTGTCATGATGCACCACCGATAGATTGCAAAGAGAAATGGACGAGAGGAAAGTATGCAGAGCCGGGTGTTGGTCAACGGGGTAATTTGAATTCCAGTCTATCTCATCCAACTGGACAACGCCGCTTGTCGGGTCATAGGGGTCGGTCGTCTGGCGTACTGACAAAGTTCCAGCGCTAGGGATCCATGCAGAGCGGGCAATCATCTTGCCCTGGGTCAAAGTTCCAGTCTTATCGGAGCAAATATTTGTGACACCTCCGACAGCTTCCAGACACTGCAGCTTTCGAACGATGACATTACCCCGAGCCATGGCCTTTGTGCCCACGGCAATCGTAATCGTGAGCACCGCGATCAAGGATTCCGGAATCACAGCCACAGCTACGCAAATCCCGTATATCAGGACTTCGCCCTGGACGTCCCACAAATTGACGGAAAACACAATGATAGCCAGTAGAATTGCAAGCGCGAAAAGCAGTAGGGCAAACTTGCTCAACTTCACCTGCAAGGGAGTTCCAACTAGGCCCAAGATTTTCGCACCCGAAATCTTGACTCGCTTCAATGCCCTTGCGAATGAACTTCCGTCGCCAGGATGCCCGTTTTCTTGAAGCAGTTGTGCAATCTTTCCAACCTCAGTGTTCATGCCCGTCGCAACCACGACTCCCGTTGCCCGACCCTGAGTAGTACTGCATCCTGAATATGCCATATTGGTGCGATCGCCGATGGGAGTGTCCGCGGTTACCAGGGTGGCATTGGGTGTTTTCAATACCGGCAAAGACTCGCCCGTCAGTAATGCTTCATCCATTGAAGCATTCATTCCTTCGAAGAGTCGTAGGTCTGCAGGCACAATGTCTCCAACTGCGAGTCTTACTATGTCTCCAACGACCAAAGATTCGGCCTTGACAGTATTCACTCGGCCATCTCGGATGACTTTACATTCTGGTGCGGATAGGCGGTGGAGCGATAGGATAGTCTTTTCTGCTCGGTAGTCTTGGAAGAAGCTAGATATGGTCAAAAGTAAATTCTCGCCGTTTGAATCGGTTTTCGCACGACTTACCCCACGATAATATTCAGGAGAATCACGGCCGTTATGACTCCGCCTTCGATGTAATCGTCGATTCCAAAGGAGAGAGCCATGGTTATAAGTAGAACCTATATTATAAGTAGGTGAACCACCGCCATAATGTTGAACAAAACGAAAGACATACTATGGTCAGACTGTTGGACACCTGCCTTAGCAGTATCCCCCAGACGGAGATGCTCTTGACTTCCTGAACGGAATTAGGACCATCTTTCTGGAGGCGCTCGTTCGCCTCAACGTTGGAGAGACCATTGCTGCAGTAAGTGGTATCTGGTTAATATAGAATGACGAGTATGTCATGCAAAGTCTACATACTTGAGATCTGTTTGGAGGAGCTCAGCAATTCTCGCTGGCTCCAGAAGATGGGTATTGTTGAATTGATCTTCAAGGCTTTGCAAGGGCTCAGATAATCTGTGCAGGTCACCCCTCGAAGGCAGACTATGAGTGGTCGGCTCTAAGGTTGGCTTCTCATTGGCGTCGCAGGGCTCAAAGCTTAGGGGGGCAGTTCCCTGTGGATTTGAAATGTACTCCCTTAGGGCACATATAGGAGGCTCTGTCGATTCCTCGACATCAGGAAGCGTCTCTATGCCCATTCAAGTATAGATGGGAGGGGCAGTGAGGAGAGAGGGGGAGGGGAAGAGGAGAGAAGGAACGAGGGACGAGTCGAAGAACGCTTTCTTGTTTCACGAATGAACTAAGCACCAGCCAGATAACCCTGTGTCACCAAAAGGTGGAAGTCTTTTCCCAGAGTGTAAATATGAGAGGAAAATTGAAAGAAAGTAGCGACTGGAGATATTTGTACGGTGAACTGTTGGGGTCCCTAGTTTGACCCAGACGGAGGAGGAGGGGGGGGAAAGGCAGATCAAGTCGTGATGCGGGGATTGCCTTGTCACCTCTTCGAGCCACGATGTCATTGGGGGTGTCTCCAGGCGGATGCTTGGCTACTCTGATCCGGAACCATTGCTTGCGACGATGCTGGTTGGCAATGCACAAAGTGGTCTTGGGGCCAAGCCTTAGCCTACGCATGATTGGATGTAAGGATCTTGGTGGCTTTCCCCCCGGTGTGGGCGTTGCAATCCCTAGCTCTCTAGCCACCTTTGGCTACTCTCATTATGAGTAACTGTTCTTATCAGTTCAAGTATTACTTTCTCACTTTGAGCCTTCTGGTATCAAGTCATAGGTAATCTAATGTCAGAAGACAAGTTCAAACAAGTTTGACCGTTGTTGGGTAGTCCATGGTTCATGGTTCCGAAAGACTCCATGACTGCATCTACTTGTACACTTTGCCAACCTCTAGCAGTGCCACGTTCCAAGATCTCGGCATGTTAAGAATCCTGTCGCGTGGTCTCTTACTAGGAATTAGTTTCTCGGCAATCGCTGCCAAGGTACAGCGGTTACGAACAAGACTACAAGTCTCGCATGGACTGCCTACGCAAGACAGTGGCAATAGACGATGTCAGCGAGTCATGACTAGAGACTTTTAAGCAAATTATGAAACGAAGGATCCTCTGGCCAGATAGCTTGGAGTTGATTGCATGTCTGAAACGACTATCCAGCTTACAGTCCAATGGAGATCCTCAAGTGTACGTCTAGTTCCAAAAGACTGTGGACACCAACAGTGCCAACGATAAAACTATGAACTCACTTTACATATTTGAGCTAGCTTTTACCCTCTAGCAAGCAAACCTAAGGATCCAGCTCATTATTTCTATCAAGGGAAATCCCATTTCCAACCCGTACCCAAAGGCAGTTGTGTCAATAGAAGACTGAGCTCTCGGCCAATCAACGCGCGGCCCGCACGGTCGATAAAAAATCACCGGAGCTCCAGCGCCGTCAACTCTTCAAAACCACGACTCCTCATCACAGCCCTCACCACTCTTCTTGACCACTTTCCTCATCTCCCCTATCACACACAATGGTCGGCCCGACTGCGTCTCTCTCAAACTTGAGCCGTGCTGACGGCTCTGCATCCTTCAAATGCCCGATTACAGGCTACAAGGTGCTGGGCGCCGTCAATGCACCCATTGAGCTACCTGCTCGCCGTGACGCCCTGAAGCCCGAGGAAGCCACCGTCGAGGTGTTTGTTAAGCCTGGAAATACCACCGCTGGAGTTGGTGAGCGCTATGTGGAGGGTATTCTGCGAACGATGCTACAAAAGGTCATCCTCGGGCGCGAGCGTGGATTTGCTCGGCGCGGTGTAGTCATTACGCTTGCGATTATTGGCGGTGATGCGGTGCAGCGCGGCGATTCGGTAAGTCTCAGGCTTCATTGTCTTTTGAAATCCTGGATACCCAAGGGAAATCACTTCTTCTAACATGATTACAGTACCTGACTATCCTCCCGGTCCTCCTCCAAACCTCCCTGCTCGCCTTGCTCTCCGCTGCCGTCCCCATGTCCATGACCTTTTCCACTGCATTGCTTGCTGTTACCAAGTCGGGTGACATTATCAGCGATCCCTCTCCCGTCGAGGCAAAGACAGCGTCGTCCCTGCACGTCCTTGCGTTTTCCTCCAAGGGCCACCTTCTGCTCAACGAAAGCCAGGGTGCCTTCGATTTCGATACATGGGAGTCAGTCCGGGAGCGCGCATACATCACCTGCCGGGGGGCTGCCGTGGCTGGGTCCGACGGAGATATCGCAATGGGCGAGGAGGGGGAGGATGGCCGTGCCGATGGCTTCATCCGCGAGACCGTGGAGGACCATCTGCACCGCGATTACGCCTGGAAGATTGACTCTGCTTGAGGCCGTCGGTTGAATTATTTCGGAGACGATATACAAATCCGATGACCGCAGGTCTTGGACTTTTGTCCCTAAGCAGTCAGGGTAGTCCGCCACCCGTTACCTCCTTACGGTACCCAAGTCTGCAGCAACCCCAAAAGAGCCCGTCGATCGTATACGGGCAACGAAGACTGGGATTACGTTGGTGGCTACGCGTCATGCTCCGTCAAGGCCACTATCACCTGACGGTCTCTGCATGTATGAGGGGTCATTCCGAGCATTGTGATCAAGATGATAGCAACTCCAGCTGCACGATTGGATTTGGTGAGCCTAGATGGGCGTGAAGGGCTCGGCTAGGGCGGTTCACCTTGTCAGATCAAGTCAGAGGGCACAAGCTTGTTTCCCAAAGCCAACGGGCGACAGGATTACGGAGACCGAGTCGGTTTCTCGGGTCAGGAAGCGGCGCTCAAGCCCTCCTGCTCGAGGCTGGACTGTACCAATGGGATGGAAACGGTGCAGCCAGCGCGGGGCAATACCTAGATAGAAAATAGATGCATCAATGCCACGAGCCTCTTTCGTCCCTTTTCTTTTTTCACCCTCGATCATCGTGCTACGTGCAATGTGTGGAACTCGGCCATTGTCAAGATGCCCAACGTATCGAAAGCGTACTTCTTGATTGTCTAGATATCTTACTCAAGTAGCAACGCCATGCAACAACCCTGCTTCCCTCGGTCGGGTATAGATTTGTGATATGCCCCGAGCGTCGGGGGCCTTGCTATTAATATCAGGATAGTGTCATCCGTTTATTCGGCGATCAAAAAAGCAATTTATCCGACCGCAAGATTCGGATATGAAAAAAAGTTGGGAAATTTGTCCACCTCACGGCCAAGTGGTGAAAATAATTCTCCGCGGCAGATTCTCCTCCTTCATTGCCAGCAACTTTGTCCTTCACCTTCACCTCTTATTCATATACGTCTCCCTCGCACAGCACCGAATAACTGATAACTGATGCTGTGCGACCCACGCCAAGCTCATTCCCCCCTCGCCAGAGTGAACTTCCCCACCGATCGGAGCAGTCTCCCCCCAGTTTATCCGGCAGGGATCCCAGTCGGCAGATCTTAAACGGAAGAACCACCGTGGAAGACAGTGGAAACCATCCCAAAACCGGGCCCGAGGCCCTGCGCGACCCACGGCCTGGTGCTGACTTGGTCCAGAATTGGCTTGGTCTCTTGCACTTTTTGGTCCTTGGACTCGTCCTGGTCCGTAAACCCCGTTACATCCGCCCCGGGTTTCACAGTCCCTCCTTCTGTCATCCATGACCCAAACGCTTTGAAATCTCGCCGATAGCCAATCCCAGCCCTCGACTGTGGATCTTGTCCTCATGGCGTCGCCGGGCAGTGATTATTCTCACCGACCTGACATTCCCTCCCCGCTACCTGCGCTTGCCTCGAACCCCCCGTCTCACACATCTCCGACTCCCGCGACGGCCAGCACCAACGGCAGCGCAAGTGCCCCACCTCCCACGTCTGCCTCAACCGTCGGCGCGGCGCTCCTCCGTGGTTATGCCCTTCATATAGAACCCTCCCAGACACACAACGAGATTCCTTCGCACGACCCCGCTCCGCAAGTGCCGGGCAGTGCTATGTTACCTGCATCCAAGAACGGCTTTCCTCAGGAGGAGACCGCGGGCTTGTCACTCCCCCCTTCGACCATTCGCCCGTTTCGCCAAAAGTCCATGTCCGGACCCCGATCACTATCCACCGACTGCATACCTCGGCAAACCATCATGAAGGCCCTGGCTTCACGTCCTTGCTTGCCTAGCAATAACTCGAATCCTCCTTTCACAAATCCCTGGGCCGGTCTCATTACCAATGGCACGAGTGAAGCGGCGTCGTCGCCGCCGGACGACAAGGAACGCCGGTCCAGCAATGCCTCTTCTCAAAAGTTATCTACAGCGCTGTCCAACTTACAGTTAAGCGGATATCTGGGGCGGTCACCCTCGACGGCGCGGTTGATGCTCCAGTCCCCATGTTACTTCCACCAGCGATTCGACGATGCTGTGAATATCAAAAAGGTCTTGGAGGAGATTGCAGATGACGAGTGGCTATCACATTCACGGCTGGTCCAAACTGCGACGGGAGTCCGCGAGGTTTCCAAACAATTACAACGGCGGCCGATCAAACGTGCCGTACGAAATATCATGATCGTTACCAAAGCTCGGGACAACAGCCTGGTCCATCTGACACGCGAGCTAACGGACTGGCTGCTGTCAACCCCGCGATATGGAAGTGACTTGGGTGTTAATGTCTACGTGGATGCAAAGCTGCGAAACTCCAAAAGGTTCGATGCCGGGGGTCTTCTCCAAAAGGAACCGCGGTTCGCCCAGATGCTCCATTTTTGGACCCCAGATCTGTGCTGGACGTCGCCGGAGAAATTTGATTTGGTGTTGACGTTGGGCGGTGACGGTACCGTCTTGTATACTTCCTGGCTGTTCCAGCGCGTGGTGCCCCCCGTGCTCTGCTTCTCGCTTGGCAGCCTGGGATTCTTGACGAATTTCGAATTCAACGAATATAAATCGCATCTCAATGGTGTCATGGGCGATATTGGCATGCGCGTCAATCTGCGGATGCGCTTCACATGTACTGTGTTCCGGAAAGACCGGAGTAAAGGTGCAGAGGCCGGGGCGGTAGAAGAGGGAGAGCAGTTTGAGGTTCTGAACGAGGTGGTCATTGATAGAGGCCCCTCTCCCTATGTTTCAAATCTGGAACTCTATGCCGACAATGAGTTGTTGACCGTTGTCCAAGCGGACGGTTGTATCTTCTCTACTCCAACCGGCTCGACTGCATACTCCTTGTCCGCTGGCGGCTCTCTTATGCACCCATCGATTCCCGGTATTCTTCTCACCCCCATCTGCCCCCACACCCTCTCTTTCCGTCCCATGGTCCTCTCAGACTCTCACCTCCTCCGCATCGCTGTCCCTAATACCTCTCGATCAACCGCCTACTGCTCCTTCGACGGTAAAGGGCGCGTCGAGCTTCGACAAGGCGACTATGTCACCGTCGAGGCCAGTCAGTACCCATTCCCCACCGTTGTCTCTGACAGCGGTGAGTGGTTCACCAGCGTTCAACGTGCTCTACGCTGGAACACCCGGGGTGCTGTGCAGAAGAGCTGGGACGGTGGTGATGGTGCCGGCGATGCCGAAGATGACTGGGACATAGATACCGATGCTGGAATCACCGGTACGGACAGTGGTCTCGGTCCCAGCGAGGACGGAGACTCTCTATCACCAAATCCCATGCGGCGTCAAATGAGCCTGTTGAACATGTAACATGTATCCATCGACCAGCTCTTCAATCTATATGATCCTGACATGATCCAATATTCCTTGCTTAACGTCGACTGCTCTAGTGGACGTCAAAACCACGACATATTTAATTCTCGGCCTGCATTCTACCACCACCATTTTCATAGAATCACGATTTCCTTTTTCCTTCTGTTGTACCGCCATGTCTAGAGAAAGCTTCGCGGTCTTTACATTATACCTTTCGGGCATGCCTTATGTTTGTTTTATTCGTTGTCTTATTTTGGATATTGATAATGGCTATGACTAGATTGTACAGTCTCTACCTATGTTACTAGATATTGACAGAGTAGAGGGCGCTCAGGTGCTTGGGCACAATTGGATTTGCTGTGAATGGGAACAATTGAATCATGTTTTTATTGGGTTTCCCCATACAAACATTTGCATGACACTGTAGGCCGTCTGAAACCCTTGTGACTAGAAACAAAAGGACCTCTTTCTTGCACTTTAGTGACACTATCTGTGTCATAGAAGCACATCTACCAATTGCCCCCATTCTAGGTTGAATTGAATTTGTTATCGTTGACTCAGGTTATCTCATCCCTCTCCCTCGGCTCATCGAGGAGGACCTAGGCTAGGCAGCCTGGCATAAGAAAGCTGCCACTAGCTGAAATTATAAAATAAGCTAGCAAGCAACCTCGGCTAGAAAACGGAAGAATAATTGCAGAATACATTCTGCTCACAAACAACCTTATCGAAATAAAGGGGAAGGTAGTGGGCAGGATATCTGGGAGAAGACGACCATACCAGATTCAAGCTAGCGCATGTGTCAATAGGTTCAGAAAAAAGCTTTATCATGCCGTGGCATCGCCACTGCCAACCGACTGATACACAACATCATGCAAGGGGACCATCGTGGAAAAACTTAGAGCAATTTCTAACGCCCATCAGACTGGAAGCCCTAGGTTCGAGATAGAAATCACACTTTCTTTAGTCCTCTTTTACCTATCCTCCTCATAGGACATCTTCTGTAGATTTAGAGAAACAACAATGTATAATTGCACCAAACTGTCGAGCAATCGAAGAAACTCTTCGAGGCAAGAGGGCCCAAGCGGTAAAATTGTAGATACCGTACTCTGTCGAGCAACTTTCGTACTGCTTACGTGCATCTCGACCAATCCAATACGAAAACCCGTCCTTGCACCCATGAATGCCCCACACCGACACCGACACCGACCCCGAATTGTTACAGGTACTACGTGATAACGCTTAGGGTTGCTCTAACAGAGAGAAGCCAATTAGCCATTTCCAGTATCGATGTGTTGGCAAACTTTCCCTTATTATAGATCCCGCTCGATACATCCTTTTTTCAGACCCGTTCCCCTCTTCTGGCGCCACCGCAACCGATGCACATTACCCAAATTTCTTCTACATGCCTGCCTAAGCATTAGGTGATACCTTACGCAGATTTTAATTTTCCGCACCAAAAGTTTTCACAGGGGGCAAGCACAATGTCAAACAGTAAGGAAAGTGTCGATAATTATCCGACGCTTAGTCTTCCCTTTGACTCGATGAAGGAGGAATATGACGTGGTCATTGTGGGATCTGGGTATGGCGCTGGGGTAGCAGCGAGTCGGATGGCTCGCGCAGGGAAGAGTGTTGCAGTGCTGGAACTTGGATGGGAAAGGAAACGTATGAGTGCTTCCAGATCTGTTGGGTCGTTTTCTACCTGCAAGAATTCCGTGATTTCCACGTTTTTAGGGCTGCATTGACATTTCCAAGCTGAGATTTGATGTAGCCGGTTCGTTTCCGAGTTCATTCTCCCACTGCCTGAGGGAGATGAGCATTTCTGGAAGATCGTCCAGGATATCTCTTCTGCCCAAATGGCTTTCGTTTGATGATCCCACCCAATTGTTTCAGTTGTTTATGGGCGACGGACAGCACGCTTTCTCTGCTCATGGTAAGTGGGTTACCCCTCAAGTCTGCACTCAATGTACAGGCTCATATGCGGTATATTGTAGGACTTGGGGGATGCTCATTGATAAACGCCGGTGTCTTTCTCAAAGCAGACGAGGCAACCCTTAGTATGAGCCCATGGCCATCAGAGATAAGGAATCACCCATCAGATCTAGATGAATGTAAGTATGGCTCAACATCACATGTGGAGGACATCCTGTAACAAGTCATGGCAGACTACACACGCGCCGAAGCGATGCTACAACCAACCCCATATCCCAAGAACCACCCAAAACTGACAAAGCTAGACCATCTCCGACGCGAGTCACAGCTATTGGGAAAGAGTAAAAACTTCTATCGGACCCCTCTGACAATATTCTTCCACGAGGGTCGAAACAACGTGGGTGTCCCCATGCAGGCGAACCGTGGCACGGGTCACGAGTCAACGGGTCTTAACGATGGATCCAAGAATTCGGTGGCTGTAACGTATCTTGCAGACGCCTGGAATTGGGGTGCCGAGATATTTTGTGGATGTGAGGTACAGTACGTGGAAAAATCCGCAGATGACATGGGATATACGGTTCATTTTTCGTGGCATGGATCAGGGCGGTCGGTTTTCAAAGATGATTTTAAGGAGCAACTATTTTGGGTCAAGGCAGTAAGTGTTAACTCTACTCACCACTTTGTACCTACCAGGTCCCAGGAGGTGAAATACTTCAGCCTAGCTCATCAAGGACCTATCTGTATAGAAGGAATTTTGTTTCCTAGGGGCCGGCTCTCTGGGTACTACTTCCATCTTGCTTAGATCGAAGAAACGGGGGCTATCGATGTCTCCACTCGTTGGAAGAAATCTTTCTGGTAATGGTGATCTGTTACTATTTGGTACGTATCCCCAAAAAGAGGGATCGTGCATGCGTCTGATGCATATCAGGTTATAATGGCAGTGCTGAAATCAACGGAATCGCTCGGAAACACTCGTCTCAGGCATCAGATTTACCCGGGCCAACTGTGACTGGCGTGATTGATAATAGGATCAGCGGGACATCAAAAAATCCGCTATCTGGATTCGTTATTCAAGACGGCTGTATTCCAGAGCCGCTCAACCCTGTCATCAACCTGATGCTTACAGTACAGACGATAAAGAGTCAAGCTCTGTCATTTCTGTCGAGCCCACGATGCGGAGCTATGGAAGTACTGGCTACCGTGAAGTCCTTCTTGTTGGGTCCATATGCTAGTGGTGGAGCTCTCCAACGAACCTCAACGTATCTCATCATGTCTCATGACAGCAACGAGATGACTCTCACACTGAAGGACGGACAGCCCCATTTACGTGCACCGAAAGAAGGTCGGTCCAAACATTTTAAATGGATGAAAGGGCTTCTAGAGGAGCTTTTCATTCTCACCGGGGCCAAAATGGGATATTCCTATTTTTACGGTAGTTCTGCTCACCCATCTCCATTGGAAAAGCTAACCATGCTTGCAGGTCGAAATCAGGAAGAGATTACAGTCCACCTTCTTGGAGGAGCCAATATGAGTAGTGATGGGACGGGAAAAGGAGGTGTTACGAATCACCTGGGAGGAGTTTTTACCGGTTCTGGAGACCAGGTATACGAAGGCCTCGTGTGTTGTGATGCCTCCGTCATTCCGACTGCACTAGGTATGCCAGATATAGAAAGTTGTATATCTCTAAAGACTAATCTTCTAGGTGTCAACCCACTCGCAACAATATCGGCCCTCTCAGAACGATCACTCGGCTTGATCACCAAGAGGGCAGGTCTCGCAATTGACTTTGAAAGTAAAAATGACATTCTCAAAGCCGGCAGCAAGCCCAAAGTATCTCGAAGTCACTACAATCCTCGGCGCAGCATCAGACAGACCTGTAAATCAATAAGCTGGCAATTTACGGAAAATCTGTTTGGCTATTTCAGCGATAGACTGGGAGACCGGGACCCCTCGGTCTCTGAGATTCTGGGCCGGGGCAGTTCTTGCGCGATGCGAGTCTTGGCTACCATTGAAATTTGGCGGCAAGAGAAAGGTAATGCACTACAGACTCCTTTCATATCAACACATTTTGACATGGCTAGGTCTATTCGGATCACAATATCAAGGCATATGCACCGGGACGGTCTCGTGTCGGGCTTTATCTAAAGCCACACTCCGGATTGTCAATGGAACCGTCGACTTTTTCACATCCATTTCTGAAAGAGCTGAAACGTCTGCCATTACATACCATCTAGATCTGGCATCAGTTGAAGGCATTCATTATCACCTTGAAGGTCGCAAAATTATCGATTCGAACGTTGCATTGTCCGTCAGGAAAGCCTGGCAGGCGACGACAACGATCGATGTCAACGTCACCCGACATGATGACACCAAGGTCGGATCCGGAATTCTTCACATCTCATTAGCGGACTTTCAGAAACAGATGAGAACATTCCGCACCACGGTGCCTTTCAAATTGAGTCTTCTTCTTGCTTTGATTACTTTCTTCGTCTGCTTTGCCTATCAAGTTAGTCTCTTCTTCTTCCGCCCTTTCGTTTCGATGCGCTTCCCACAAATTTCGATAAAGAGCAACGTCAAACCAAAGCAGTCAGTGTCATCTTCATGCAAAATCAAAGCGCGCGACGGGGTACATACACTCTTGGAGATTTATGAGCCACTTCCTTGGCAAGAGCAGAAGGATTCCTCGAACACTTTGAGCTCACCACCGGTTCTTTTCTTGCCGGGGATCACTGGATCTTGGGCCAAGTATAGTCTGTTTGCACTGCCATTCTTGCGCAGCAATTTGGTCGATTATTTCACCGAACGCGGGCATCGTTGCTATGCATTGACACCTCGTTGGAGCTGCGATCCCTCCGTGGCTCAGAAGTCAACCGTATTCGACTGCCGTCTCGACGTTGCTGCGGCAGTGCAATATATTCGAGACAGGGAGCCGCAAAAGCCATACGTGATCGCTCATTGTCAAGGGTCCGTCGCTCTCTGTATGGCTCTGCTCGACGGCACAATCAGACGTGATCAACTCCTCGGGATAACTGCAAATTCAGTGTTCATGAACCAAGTATTTGGTTATTGGAATTGGGTCAAAGGAAGAACGACACTCATCATACAGCTCTACGAGACCCTTGCTGGAAGCTGTTTCCCGATTGCGAGTAGTGCAAGTGATAGCTTGCTCCAGCGACTTCTAGACCAGATCCTTCGCTTCTATCCTGTCGGACACTCGCGAGATGTTTGCACTTCAACGGCGTGTCATCGAACATCGTTTGCTTTCGGATTGCTATGGAACCACGAGAATCTCGACGCCAACATTCACGACAATGTGCATACGTTCTTTGCAAGTACCTATACAAAGTTGATGAAGCACTTGGTGCGGATGGGAACAAAAGGAGTTTGTTTGGATAATTCTCTCTGTCCACTTTTGTCAACACAGAGCTTGCAACGACTACGTGGGCTGCCGATTTTGTTCATATCTGGTACCGATAATCAAGTCTTTGATCCGGAATCTACACTCAAAGACTACGAGTTGTTACGACGACAGTTTGGGGAGAAGTATTATCGCAGGTTTTTAGCAGAAGGATACCGGCATCTTGATCCCATTGTGGGAAAATCGGCCGCGGAGGATGTATATTGGAGGATGTTGGCGCATATGAGATGGTGCACCGAGAACGAGGGCTTTTCGACAAAATGAAAGTGATGGACTGTTATTTGTTAGTCCTCAGATAGCGATATAACCACTCATTTGATCTCTCAACTTCGATTGGGTAAATCTTGGAATGTCTTTCGAACTTTTCCGTATACGCTGTCGCCAGATTAGCAGCATTTTGCTAGTCATATCAACATATGCCGTATTACTTCTAGCATGATCATTAAGAAAGGCAATAATAGTCAATCTTAGTTTTGACAACCCTGATCAAGCATTAATAATGTCAGCCGCAGGTGGGCTTTCCAGGCGACGGCTTAGCGAACTATGGACGCCCCATAAGAACTACCGAACTATGCCCCCTGAGCGAAGGAGACACATATAAATACCGGACGGAGGTCAAACCACGTCCATCCCAGCTAAACAAAGAAAAATTTCCGAAATGAAGGCCCCATCCTCCATTCTTCGCGCTGCCGTCCTCACTTCCATCTTCCAAGGCTCTGGTCGGTCTCTCATGGAGTGTCGCCGACGTTCCCAGCTCCGGACTTAAAGACATTACCTTTCCAATCTCAATGCCTGCTTCCCCACACCAATCCGGATACTTCTATGCCCAGCAATTCAATTTCATCAACCAAGAAAACGTCGGATACGCTGGTCTCAAACCAGACTCGGATTCCGGCTCTCAGTCCATCTTTAACGCTGCCTTCTACAGCTTCGGCAGTGGAGCCACCTCGAACGATGCGAACTGCCATGATGGTGCTGACGGTGGTCCCGGAGTGAGCTGTGAAGTCCAGGTCAAAGCCAACTATGACCATGGATACCTGTTGAGGATCCAGAACACGGAGGGTACGACTTGGACTGGTACTTTGGTTGATGCCGTTACGGGAACTGAGACTCGTATTGGCTCGTATACGCTGCCGCCTGGCTCGGAGGGTATCAAGGGCTCGCAGATTGGCTTTGTTGAATATTATCCTTGGAACACGGGCAGTCATTCTTGTGGTAGTTTACCCAAGACTTCGGTGACTTTTGGGGCGCCGACTACGTCGAGTAGTAACTCCGGAAGTCTGGAAAAGCCTTATGAGTTTGGTGACTGTGTTGGTCAGGTCGATTTTTCGACTCAACAGACTGCTGATGGTTATGAGGTCAGCGTGGGTTTTTAGGTCCTACGAAAGCAGGAAAACTGGAGATGGGACTGTTCTGACTCAATACTGAGCTTGTGGTTATCTCAAATACATGCAAGGAATAAAATTAGAATGCAGATTTTACTTAAGAAATACGGCCTGTCTATTCTGGCTGAAGGAAACTACCTCACGCCGCTTATCCGTCATACCCAGGTGTAGGACTATCTTCGCTGCTGAGATGGACGCTACGGAAAGACTCTTCAGTAGCTATGCCACTCTACTGTCTAGGTCATTGTTTTCAGTGATTGACCTTTACAACCCCACACAGGTTAAACGCTCGGACACGCGCGATGTCACTTGGCAGGGGTCTCAGGGTCCCTGCGCGATCACCCTGCATGCAGATCTCGCGTTTCAGGGAGCTCTAGCCGAGCCAGGTAGTAACATCTGCATTAGCTGTTCAGAAGAACCAGGCTGGGCATTGCAAGATCGACCTCTTAGTGGGGGACATCCCTGATCGGATCTGCACAATTGCCGTGGAGGTAACATGTTCATGGAATTATATACCACGCAAATGCAAAATGTAAAAATAGAAAGCTCGCTAGGTACCCTTGTGACCGTAGCATATAACAACCCAAGAAAAAACTCAAACTTTTGTCAGCAGGAAATTTCAACCCCCTCATGGCTCAAGAGCAAGCCCTTTAACAATTCCAGTCATAATCACATAACACAGATTCCCAATATCTCGTATAAACATTCAGACTTTTGTTTTGGTTTGTTGTCCAATCACCAGTCACAGCTCTCGGCCAGAAGCTCGGCGAGCTTCTCGAGGTATTGCTGGTCTTCCTCGTCAAAGCCAGATGGGAGGGTGCAGTCAATGTCGATGATGGCAACGGTCTGTCAAGGGACATGTCAGCCTATCTTCTTACCACTTGGCAGATACATAAATTCTTACCTCTCCACGAATGACGATGGGCACGACAATCTCACTCCGGCTGTCGGCATCACAGGCAATGTGACCGGGGAATTCGTGTACATCGGGGACAATGAGAGTCTTCTGGCTAGCGGCAGCCGTGCCGCAGACACCCTTTCCGAAGCGAATCTGCTGACAAGCGGGCTTGCCGTGGAAGGGACCGAGGAGCAAAATCTGGTCTTCGGGGGAGGCATAGGTCGTCGAGATGGTTACACCACCAAGACCCGCTGCGCCGGGCAGCGGGGGTGACGAAACGGGCGAGGCGAGAGCCGGGAATTTGTCATCGCGAATGTAGAAGCCGGCCCAGTTCACGGCGGAGGATGGGGAAGGGAGAGCGGCGTAGGCATGCCAGAGGAGAGAGGAGATGTTCGACAGGTTGCTAGTGAGAGAGAGAGAGAGAGAAAGTCAATTCGGATGTTGCTTGTAAAGTCGATAGGCGCAATTCAAGCGCCGCGATGGTCGCGTGATGTCGAGGGTATTGTGCTCACCTGACCTATTCGTGTGAAACCTGATTAGCTCGGGATTCTCCAGACAGAACGACGAATAATTGAGCTCAACGGGGGGGGGCTTGATTTGAAGGAGGGTTGTGACGCGACCACTACAAGTAGCACTTACCCAATTGCGCTGTCCATCGACCAGGCCTTTAGCTTGGTCCAATAGCTGTGAGTAGACCTCGGCCTTGGTCTGACCATAGAAATAAGAGGAGTCGGCGTGAGGCTAAATGATGCGATCGAGTTAGCTCAGTGTTGCGGGATCTGCGGTCTTGGTGATCAACGATCTCGCGACCGGAATTGCAAGGAACGCGCATGGGCGATCAAGCGGATGAAGAGCATACCATGGTGACTATTTTGGAGGATGAAATGCGGGAAAGCTATGAGAAAGCACAATCGCAAGGGTTCGTAGGCGTGTCGTGCGAAGGGGAGTCGAGAGGAGTCTTTAAAAGGCCAAGCGGAGGGTGCAGAATTCAGGTTGGCCGGCGGCACGCAATAATCACCACAAAGCCCCCCCGCGTTACACCTTTGTTCTCCCAACCTTTCTTCCTTGTCCGTTTCAAGCAGCTGGTATCCGGGAAATTCCTAAACGCCTGGACAACCCTCGATTAATTCGTCTGGTCAATTGTCCCTCGGCACTTTGCACACCGATCGAATCACGTCGAATCGCCGTCGCTGCTATCATTTCGATTCGAAAGTCCGGTCAATCCCCCCGCTCGCTAACCTTAAAGCGCCTCCTTCGGTAGTGGAAGAGTCTCTCCCCTTGTACCAGACTTGACCGCTCGCGTGGTGCCAATAAGCAAACTCTCCAGCTCCTTCTCCCCCGGATCTTTCTCGTCCTCAAACTCTGTGGAGTCCCAACCGGTCTCAAAACGGCAGACTTTGACTCTGCATTGTCGAATACCATGCTTGCCCGCAGAAGCCCCGCGGATACCACGTCCTCGGGCTTGTCTTACCCGGCGTGGGGGAGCTGGTCCTTGCACTGCTGGCCGGAAGTGGACATCGATCGGGCTTACGCCGGATCTGAGCCGCTTGGAGATCCGTCTTCTAGGTCGCTTGCTTCCGAGGATCCAGTTCGCGTCTTATGGAGCGCGGTCATTGGGATGACGGGCCCACCCTTCCAGCTGATCACTCGATGCGCTTGGTGCTTGCGGACGAGGCCGCGAATGATCTGATGGACCTCGACTTGAAGGATTGATCGCACCTGCCATCGCACCTGCCAAATTGATCGCTTCCCATTTTGGAAACGTTGGGTGGTGGTGTCGCCCGATTGGTGACGGGGAGTATCAAGAACCTTGGTGCCATTGATCCAACGATCGGCATATTGGGGGCTGTAGAACTGCTCCTGGACATGAACCTCGTCTGGAGTGATGCGGACGATGGGACCTTTCCATGCTGTCAGTACAGGATCTGACATTCGGTATTGCACCGGGTACGATATCACCATAGATTTGATGGATTCTTTCGACTTCGTCATCGAAGGAATCAGCCCCCCAAGCAGTGCATACAACCTCGTATAGTCCCGTCAGTGCGGCCAGTCGAGGCCCGGGGAATCTACTGAGTGGGTGGATGTGCAGGCGATAAATGGCGATGACCAAGCCATAGGCTATGGCACTTCCTAACAAGAACCAAGCGATCATCTTTATTCTTGGGGTTCCAGCTAACGGGCGATAGCGAGTTTGACTGATACAATAACCGGGGATGGGACCAGAACCTCAAGGCTGAGGCCGGAAAGACTTTGTATAAGTAGAAAGACAACGACACCCAAGTTCGGATCCCAGTGGTGACTTCACGCTATGACTCTGACCTGTGGGTGTGGTGATACTGCATTCCAGCCGCTCAAATAGAAAGTGACCAACCCGCACAGACGATGGATCGGAGATGCCACAGGACTTTGTGGGATTAGGACCTCTTCATTCGCTTCCCTCATCGCAGGACACGGACCAGCTGCTCACAGATGAAATCACACATGGCTATGCAAGAGCTCAGAAGCATTTGTTCATGATCAACACCATAGCTGGTTGCTTATTGGCCGATCGACCCTTTACACCGCTGGTCTGCCGAGTGGCCAAAAGATGGCGAGCCTTTTCGCGCTTCTACTTTGCCTGATTGGCTGTGATACTTTCTGAGATGGTGCGAATTGTGGCAAGGATTTGAGGGGAGATGACGATGTACTCGGTGAGTAAACATTTATGAATAGGATTTTATTCGTACAACAAGTCAGCTCGTCGACGAGGGACTATATGATCACTGGACTAAATTTCCAGATGATTATTTGTGAATGGCGATTTAGATGACAAGCCGAAAGGCGACTTCAAAGAAGATCGTGCAAAAGGGCAAGATTCAAGGGCTATCTAGCTCACCGTCTTCTCCAGTCGCTAGGCTCAAGACTTTGCGATACCCACTGTAGATATGAGGGGTAGGCTAACCAGATTAGGGCGGAAAATCGGGGGGGCAGGCAGCGCTTCAAGAATCACAGATGAATAGAACAGACCGCCTGCGAAGTCGCTTTCTTGTGGATGCCCTCGCCTTCCGGCCAGTTTCCCTTTTTAAGTAACTATCTGGATATTGATAGGAATGAAAGATGAGAGTGAAAACTGAGATGCCTAGGTTTCAACATTCATGAATGGTTGATACGCAAATCCTCGCCATTCTTCGTCATGTCCTTGTGGAAGCAACCCGTATAACCACTCGGGTTTTTCCTCTAGAGGAAGCTCCGTAGCCTGCCTGGTCGATTCCTCCGAAGTGCGGGGCGAGGAAGTCCAAATGGAACTCTCTTCCCCAGCACGTATTTCACGCGATATACATGGCTAGCTTTCTTTGTCCACTAATGCATATTGCGTTCGAACGTGAGCCCCTGGTGCTATGAACAGTATATGAACGTCGTGTAAGAAATGAGTATGCATGAGGTACGAAATAGGGACGTACAGTAAGGATGGCAATAACGACACGACGGGGCTAGTCCTAATGAGGAATGCCCCCCCCCCCCAACCCTTCGATACAGAATGCTACATTCGGAACACACAAGTTACCTACCGAGTCCATATGGATGTATAGCCCTAACTTTAGAAGAGACCATTGAGAAGACTATAGAAAAGACTAAAGGTGCTATGAGAAAAGACCATAAAAGAGGGCGATATAGTAGGAGGGGAAGTAGAACATTGACTTAGTCTATTTTAGGAATAAACAGATAGAGGTCGTGTATATAGTCAATAACGTTATTAGCGAGAAGAATTAATATGAATTATCCAGAAGGACTCGGTAGGTAACTTATATATGTTGAATGTAGCATTCTGTATCGAAGGGAGGGGATTCCTCATTAGGACTAGCCTTTTTGTGCCATGAACTTTTGTGTTGTGTCGTTCGTTAATGCCAGGCAGTGAGGGTCGGCAAAATCAGGGCGGTGAAGCCACCGAGCCGAAGGAATCAGAGAACGGGGTCAATCAAGCGAGATATCGAGGCACCGGTCCAACAAGAGATAAAGACATTTTCAGAGGAAAATTATGGATTCAGGGACTATCAGTGAAGGTAACTAAAAAAAATAATATATAATGGTCTGCTCTGGTGGGAAAAGCACAGCTCTCAAGAGGTGAACAAATCATCTGATATAAATAAAATACAAAAAGTTGCAATGCACACCTACTGGGGATCGAACCCAGGATCTTTTCTTTTCCGATGATCCTATTGCGAGCTAGCACGAAATAGGCAGTTAGGAGAGAAACGCCGTACCACTTGGCCATAGGTGCATTTTATTTGGATTTATACCATACAATATACTATGATATCTGCAGGAGAACGTCCTATAAACCAGGCTTTTATCAGGCTAGTGGGACCAGACGCGAGTCGTAATTTCTTAGCCCAGAATATCGCTTAGTCAGGCTGTTCCCTTCTTCAAAGATGAGGTCTTTGCTTATAGCTACCGAGCCTTACTGATACTACGGTAATTAAAATTAGTTAATAGGATGGATGGTAAAGGGACACAAGGTGAATATACGTATCTAAAAGTGGAGGGGCCTCAGCTTCCGACAGCAACCCCCCGGCAAACCGGGGCACTGGGCCCGACGAACCAAAAATGAAATATAATAATAATAATGATCCTTTAAGGCCCACTCCACTGATCACCTAATTTCTTCGATGGGCCTTGATACGTACTTCCAAGGAAACGAGTAAGTGCTAGAACTCCAGATGAAGTAAAAGAATCTGTTACGATCTTAGCCGTCTGAAAGTTTAAGTTTAAGTCCTTCGAGCTTACTGGCGAGGGAGTGTTTCTTTGTTTACAGAGGAACGCGATGTTTTCCGGCCGGAAAGGACTCTAGAGGAAGAGGGACAAAAGGGTAATTTCTCTCGCAGTTAGAACTTTCCCTCTTTCTCTCGATCAGCTCCTAACGGAATCCTCGGGACCTAGGCCAGTAGCTGTATATCTATCGAACCAGTGAAGAGGATTATCGGGGCGTGTCCAGAATTTTCTATTTCTCCTTACATCCTTCCCACCCAGTACGATCCCAACATACACAGCTAAGTGTTGCGTCGATAGGTCTTCAAGATTTTTTTTGTATACGTAGGGATTGCAAGTTCCATCTTCCCTTTCCTCATCCTGGACGACCGACTACTTAGTAAACTCGAGCGGAAAGAAAAGCATGACTATTCCTATTCCTCACACATTGAACACACCGATAGTGTAGGGGTCAGTGATGTCTATGTCTCGAAATAGTACGAAGGAAAAGGATTGGGCACGCAGAATACCTCATCTTTGAAGAGGGTAATGACCTAACTAAGAGAAGCCCCTTTTCATAAGCGATATTCTAGGCTAAGAAAGTATTCTAACTAATCTTGTTGGAAAACTATGACGACTCGCGTCTGATCCCGCTAGCCTGATAAAAAACTGAGTGTAGAACGCTTCCCTGAAGAGGGTATTATATAGCTTCAATTATTATAAATCAAGCAATCTAATGCACCTATGGCCTAGTGGTACAGCGTTTCTAAAGAGGATATACTTAAGTTAGAAAAAGAAGATAACGAGGCTACGTACAACAACCGTGCAATCACGTCACCTGTACCGGCGTATCGTGGTCCCCCCAATCAATACCCATTACGGCAAGCATTTCGATGACATTGGGGAATCAAAAGGCCGGGGAAATGCTTGACATCGGCGGCCAGCAGCATAGGCACAGCGTTCTTCTATTCCACTGCGGCGCACTTGTCGTCAATTTCTGAAAAATCATCAGCTGAGGCCCGCGGTGTTCGGGCCACATCCACGCTGACGTTCGGTTGGTTGCCATGTGCACAACTGGGCAACACATTGGACCACACTAAGCTTATATGCAAGCCCTACAGACTCAGCGTTCGTAAGATATGCTCGCCGAGGTCGGCCGTAGTGTTTGTTCCACGGCGCAGGCTGCTAGAGTCGCTACCCCCTCCGAAGATGAGGTGTACTGCGTGCCCAATCCTTTTCCTTCGTACCATTTCAAGACAGACACCACTGACCCCTACTACGGCGGACTATAGGGAGGACAAAGCCATAATCCTTTGTCCGCAATTTAAGAATCGGCAGAATCTCATTGTCAGGCATTCTTTTCCCCATATAGTCCACGCATATCCTTATACCCTTTGTTAAGTGCGATTTTCCGCACCGAACCAATCGAAATCGATTCAGACCAAATGACTAATGATATTACTGGAGCTAAAATGTAGATGTACTTCGTAATTTGATGTTCTATCTTCGTACAGCCGAATATCTTTACCTAATTCTATTTATTAATTATGACGATCATGACCAAGATAAAGGGGTAGTTTCCTAGATGGTCTTTTAGGTGGTTTACTAATTAGTCTCTAGGTCGATCTCCTAGCGATGTAGCAAGCACAAAACGTATTTAGGGTGGAAGAAAAATGGTGAATGGTCTTTGAAGAAATCCGGCGTTATGGCCTTCTCCCCCCTATAGTCCGCCGTATCCCTACACTATCGGTGTGTTCAATGTGTGAGACATAAGAATAGTCATACTTTTCTTTCCGATCTATGCGCTCCATACTAATCTAGCGGAGTTTAATTGCAGAAATTCTGTTAGCATGCCCAGTCTCAGCCACTTCACATTAAATACCGACTACCCAACCAGGTCAAATTAGGTATTACATTATTGAAAAAGTTTAACACTGAAATCGACAAAACGCCCGGATTGAACCTCCAAAATTTACGCAGATTAAACACCCGAATCATCCTGCTTGATTCCAACCGCCGATTCGTATGCCGTCCAAGTTGCACAATTCTGCTCCAGAGACGGATAATCAATCAAATCCTCGATCTCATCATAACGCTCAACAAACTGCAAAGCAAAGCCTTCTGAGGTGTGCCATCCAATATGACAATGCATCAGCCATGCGCCAGGATTGTCCGTTTCAAAAGCGATAAGTAAGTATCCCGCACTCTCTAGCATTGCAGTATCTCTCCGCGGAGGATTTCTGTGAGATAAAGTCTTGCCATCCCAAGGATTTACTCCCTGTGCCAGAATAAAGAAATCATGACCATGCAAGTGGATAGGATGCGCGACGGGAATTGAAGTATTGATGAACAAGTAGACCCATTCATTGGGATTCGGAACTTCGATAACGCCACTCGAGGCCGAGAAGTTTGTCGCGCCATTATGTATTTGGAGCAAAGTTGGATCTTCCCACGCTACCTCCATAGTCGTGCTGTTCAAGTACCAGCGGAACAGATTTTGTCCGTTTCGCGTGACAGTCACATCTTCCATGGATTGCCAGTCTGCAGCAGAAACTGATTTTGATACAACGGGAACCAGATTGCTCGGACTTTCATCGACACAGCCATCCACGAACTGGGCGGCATTTGTTTCAGGTATTCCTACCTTGTTGTGATAGTGAAGAATACCCTTGATGTTATCGACGTTATCATTCTCCGAGCATGAAGTCTGCGGTACTGCGCGCATCCAAAAGTCTCGAGCCACGGAGGCTTGATCGGCGGTGACGATCACGTCGTATCGCTGACCTGCAAGTTTAAGCTTAGTTATGGCTTGTAAGCTTGGAAGTTCTTTCACTTACCCATCCCAATGTTGATATACTTTGTTCTATAAGGCCTGATCGGCACGAGGTCCATGGAAATGACAGTCAATGTATGTCCGTCAATCATAAATTTCCAGTGTGTATCAATGGCCGAATTGACGAGTCTTAGACGATATGACTCCCCTTTATTGGCTCTCATAGTGAATCGGGACCCAGTAGTGTTGTACACATTGGTTCCATTAATCAGCCCAGTGTCAAGTGTTGGAGGGCCTTTGGCTTGAGCAGAAATATACAACTCGTCCGCCGTTCGATGGCACCAATCAGTAAGGAACAAGACACCCTTATCAACATCGTAATTGGAGCTAGCGGGCCCATTGATTATGATTCCTCCATAGACTCCCTCCCAGGCCTGAAGTCCAATATGCGAGTGCCACCAGGAAGTGCCATATTGAACAGCTCGCCATTTATAGGTCACCGATGACCCGGGGGCAGTGGGACACTGAGTGATTGATACAACACCGTCATTTGCATTGGTATAGCTTTGACGAATTCCGTGCCAGTGGATGCTTGTTCCATTTTTTGATTCATCAAGGTGGTTTGTAACATGTACAACTACCTCGTCACCCCAATCTGCAAAGATTGTGGGCCCGGGAATTGACCCATTGACCGCCATTGCTGGGCGTGGAACACCGTCTGGGGCAAAGGTGATTTCATCAATGGAGAGCCAATATTCACGAGTAACACCGGTATTGGGAGCAGTGGTCGTGTAATCAGTGTTGATGCTATAGTCACACCACTTCGTCCGGGTATGGGCTGAGTTTCCTGTACATTTTTTGGAATTGCGAGAATTGCGAGCCTCGAGGCCAGGAATGGTGAAGGCGGCAGCCCTCAACATGAAGACAAAAAGAATGTTGTAGCAAAACTTCATGATGGCTATCTACCCGAAGTAAACATGAAGGAGTATGTAACGAGCGTTTATGAATCCCGAAGGTCTGAACGACACTGCTGACAGGGCTATTAAGACAATTTAAAAGAATTTGTAGTCTTTAATCGCACTTGAATATTACTATAGCTATAAATCGCTCGATATTTCCCACTTGAGCGAATCTCGGACCAGGCTGTCTATAAGCGGGATCTATAGTGCATCAACTGGGCCGCCGCTGTTGGACCATTCTTCCCCTCATTCAGCCACGCCAGTCTAGGATGCAAAATGATATCAAGGCGCTATAATCATACGACCCCAGGGAACGAAGTCAATGGCTTATCTTTTACGGCATAAGAATTTGGAATTGAGTCAACTATTCTTTTCACATGGCAAGACACCCAGTCATTAATTCACCCAAATCGCATAGTATAGTTGCGCAATGGTCATGACTTCCTCGCCTCCTCAGTTTCTGGTATGTAAAAACTGGCATCAGGTACTCTTGCCGAAGGAAAAGTCGCATCTGCATGTCTCAGTTTGCAAGACAGTCAGTTGCCTGGCTCTCATGCGGCACAGGGCATAGTGAGATTATAGCCCGTGCTGAGCGTGGAACGCCACGAGAGCTCATCGCCGAGGATCACCCATCAAGTACCATACAGTTATAAATGAGCCATTTCCATAGGACGATAACCACTACCAAGGAGAATTGCTTAGGTCCCGCCTCGCATGGCGCCTGCAATGTACGTTGTCACTGTGCTTCAGCCGCCGGACTTTTTGTGGAACGAGAGCACGAGTTATAGGAATGTATTTCGCTGTGACCAATGAACGAGTATTATTTTGCGTGGAAAGGTTTATGATGGACCCCAGATATTCTAGGAACATGGGCTCGTGAGATCCCTTCGGAAGTTTAGGCCTCTTTGTGCGAGCGTGCCCCGGGAAATGTGTAAGTGTGGACGCGTAACCTTTACGGATGATGGGATCATGAATTGGGCTATGAATGAACATCATCTCACTTATAATATGACCCGGTCAGAACATGGTTCTCAAATTGCTAAGTGTGCAATATTTGTCGCTGTGTCCGACTATATTGGCATATGTCCTACAATACTTTTGTTCAAAATTGCTTGTCTTTCACTAGATTAATTTGCCTTTACCCCTTACTTGAGGAAAATGCTCTGTTTATACTCTTTTCGTCTGTTTCTTACTTACGTCCTTTTCGGCTTCACCTGCTCGGCATGGCCGCTGTATGGACGTGGTGCTGCGAAACAATTCCGCATCTACGCGTTTGGAGCCAATATCAGCGGCCTACAGGTATTCTATGCAGACGGTAATGTGAACAACTGCCTTTGACCTTGGCTCAGGACCTGACATCACTCTCCTTTTTTCTTAACTCCAGGAATCGCTAAAATCGGCGACCCGACGCAGTCTAATGCAGCCGAAGTGGTCCCGGTCTACTGTGAGTAAACCCAACTGGCGATCTGGTCAGCATTCGAGGTCCAGCAAGTATCCATTGGTGACTCGATGAGCTCACTTCACTTTAGTTACAGCCTCGAGCACAGGAGAATACACGTGGCTTGCGCATGCTGACTCGAGTAATGCCACCTGGTCAACCAAAGCTCTCTACCTGGCCGATGGAGGGTCGGGCGAAGTTGGCTTCACTTCGTCCGACTCTACAGGCAAACTCACCGATGTGTGGTGGCATTATGGTCATTATGTTATGATCAAAGTCGACGGGGCAAACTTCTACGCGAATCCTATTGCCGGTGCTACTGGCTGGTACACGTTATCGTGGAGCAACTCGGGTCAAGGAGGGTTAGACCAAACGTTGGTGACTTTGAGAACGATCGAGCCCTCCACTGGATCTCTTCTGAGTTGAGCGGGCTGGGCTCTGAGGATCATTTACCTGTTATGGACAACAAAACGAGCGGGGACGATAGCTTGTACATTTGGGGGCTGAAATGATTGCTGGGGGAAGTAAGTCGGTCTGGGGAAGTACTTTCGTGTGTGCCTTGTGTTGTTTGCCAAAAAAAAATACGATAGGAAAATGGAGAGTGATACATCAGACTGCGATTACGAATGAGCCCCGCCCTCTAACTAGTTTGCTAGCGTCGGCTATCTATGTTGACCCGAATTATGCTCTTTTTACTAGTGAAAGTCGTGACTGGCAGGGATAAACCTGTCTAAATCCCGACTAACATGCATCGTGGTGGAGACCGAGCGATCGGACCGATCGTGAACCATCGACGGCTAGCCACGTCAATCCCTAAGCCTGATTTGGCATAGATCCTGCCAGGAGAAAGGCTAGCGAGTACATCGATGGAAGTCCTATCTTTCGTTTGTGTGGCCCCCCACCTATTCCCCCACCTAACTCTCGGCATTTCAAGTCACACGCATAAGCTAGGGCCTAGCGGGAGCAAGCTTATCGAGTTCGATCGGATTTGTCGATGAGACCGTATCTATAAACCACAATCAACTTTGCGCAGTTTTGATCATTCTGGTCAAGCACGCGAGTCACCTAATGCCCGCAACGCCTCCAGATCGCCGCAAGCACTCCCCGCCAATCGTGCCAGGGACACGACGAACTGGATTTGAGTGAGACATTAACCCGCCAAGGCCTCACCGATATCTACATTTTCTTCCTCTACGTTGTCAACCCCACGTACCAATTGTCTAGAATAAGTGCTGACTATGCTCGTATCATATGATCGTCGCTCCCAACCAACTCTTAGCTGAGCACCTTGCCACGTCGGGCTATCCAGCCCTCTCGCTCGGGCAACGCGCTTGACTACAAAGAGACATAGCTACATTAGACCCAACACGGAGCACACACGCAAGCGAGGCCAAGCAATGAGGTCCTTCTGTCTACGGATCTTGGCGCGGGAAACATTTTATCCTTAGAAAGCACCTAATCTTACATCGCGGAGGATATTTACTATCCCGTTGTCCTTGGCCTCTCCCGTGGTGTTAGTGCTGACCCTGCAAGGCGTGGGTGGGCGTTGCGCGATGGCGCCTCGTCGTGATGTGTCGTCGTGGACTGGACTGCTTTTTCAACCTAATGCACGATCAGCCGCTCGCCACCACAGGGCAGACAGAATGACTTCATTTGTAGCCGCATGCAAAGCCCGGACCTTCCTGCAGACGGGATTAGAATGTAAGCAATTTTACCTAAAATGCGAGTTACTGCTCCTGATACCACGGCACCAATCATGGGGAAATGCACAGTAGCCAAAGTTGGACCAATGCTACAATTTCACTTTGAGAGACTAAATTTTGTTCTGGTCAAGGATGTGACAGCCATCGCTTGTAGTTTTTTTCCGTGGGCTCAAAAAACTTTGTCTCCCTTCGTGCACGCCCACTTTGTTTCCCAGGATATCAAGGTCTAAGAATGGACATCTGGATTAAAATTCAGCTTCAAGTCGCCTCGACGAAATATGACTCTTTCGGGGCCCTTTCAGTTCGTCCACCCCGGTGGTATCAACATCCCCTCGCGTAGTGCTCTAGGCAGTGTTCTGGCCTCTCAAGAAGCTCACAGCTTCTGGACCGGTAAAGTTTTTCCGGCCAGTAAAAAGCCAGGTCGCGACGCTAATGAGACCGATGACATCAAAGGCAGCCCTGGTGTATTTATCTAATCCTCATTGACTGGAGCTGTAGCTGGAAGTTGAATGATATAGATGCGACAAGAGGAACAGAAGACAAAAAAAGCTACGATCGATCAACACCGGAGTGGAGAATGAATAAGAACCCTCGAGCTTGGTGACATGGCCAGAGAAGTATCAATCAGACGGTTGAAAAGGGCCATTGCGTGGGACAGATCTAAGAATATCGTTAGCTATTTTCTTGGCAGTTGGAAATTAGATATCTTACAGAAGCCTTCGGTGGAGATTGAGATGACAGTCTCAAAGCCCGTGATGGCGCCGAAGTCAATGCCATCAAGGGCCAACTGGACGGTCAGTGTGAGAAGGACGGTATTGATGGGGACCTGGCTCTTGCTCGCGACCTTGCTGAAGACGTTCGAAAACGGCAGTCCATTGTCACGAGCAAAGGCAAAGACAGAGCGAGATCCTTCGGCGAGAATGTTGACACCCGCAACAATGACAATCACCGCAATCAGGCTAGACAAATGCAGGTGGCAACCTTGCTGCCGGTAGAGTCGCAGAATGTCAGAAGCTCCGGTACTGGTCACTGCGGTCTCTGTGATATCGCCAATGCAGAAGCAAAGAGTGAGCAGGAAAGTGACTCCAGTAACCGCACCCATAACCACGGCCACCAACACTGTCTGCCATCTTTCGCACGTAAATTCCGGGAAACCTGATTTGCCATTCCGAGCACAAATTTGGACGCAATGGAGTTATTCGTGGCATCCATCGCTTGGAAGCCTTTTTTGCGTTTACTCAGTCAGTCGGTTGCTGACATACTGATAAGCATAAAACAGCCGGTGGCGTATGATAAACCTCGAGCAAATCGATGAGGCGTAAGTGCTTCAACCCATGAGTACTGTCCTTCGTCAACGAAATACATAACACATTTCTGCCAGGGGGATGGTAACAGCCAAAGTGAGCAAGCTGGCTCCGATAAAACTGAAGACCATCATGGCGGACCACTCGAGGTCACACCAACGATGAACACACCACTCAGTGCCGTCCATCTGGGGATCTTGTGAGATACTTCTCCAAGTGACGTAAAACGTACTCAGGATGTCACAACACTAAAGGTAAAACCGATCATAGACAACAGCCCAAAAGAATGTTTGAATTTTACATTTCAGCCAGATGTCAGTATGAAAAGTATAATCACTCGACGATCAACGTGCATGTCCCAAATTTTCAAGGCGAACATCTTCAGTGGTAGTGCCTTTTAACACCTGTGAACCCTCGTCATGGTCCGACATGGCTGTAATGAAGCTGTCCTAGGCAGACAAGGCAGGCCAAATTCACCGGGGCGGGTGAGACCTATGCTTTCAAATAGCCTGGAGGCTGGAATATATTCCTGTTGTCTCTACCCCATGCTATCTCCAACACTTCATAGAGGAACCAGATGATCATAGTCAAAACCGTTGGGGTGATGAGATAGATAGACTCTCATGATTTCCTGATTGAGAAAGCCTGCGCGACGCCGGTGGAGCCCAGGCTGCCAGTCCTGAACGGCCACTGCCTGCTAACTCAGGGCCAACTTTCCTCTATGATTTTGAAAGCTACTCAAATAAAGGATCCAAGGCTTAGACCTCTTCTTATTCGGCTTGTCTTCGAAGGATCATGAAGAATGCTTTGCTGATTCTCCGAAGAGAGAAGTGATTCTATACTTCGTGCTGCTCCCCCCAATCGGATGGCCAGCAGGATTCCCGCCGAGGAGAAACCAGGCATTCTCCCGATTTAGCATGTAGGGCTTAGGGCTCCGGATGGTGGAGGCTCCGACCAAGCATTGACTGTAATATTGGCTGTTACCCGATCTCGTATTATTTTCGGCAGATCTATGCAGGAGCCTTGTCAACCCCAGATGCAGTTGACGAGACAATGTTCTTCTGCATGTGGCAAGTAGACCAGAAAGCCTAAGTTTAAGCTTGTCTCTTCCCAACTAGCTTCAAATCATAATTGAAACAAGCAATTTTGTCCTCATGGTGCTCTTTCTTCCTGGCAAACAGCAAGGCACTCAGCTGTACTGAAATTACGCCTCGCTGTTAACTGCCAAAAGAATGGTTCGACGGCCGATGCTCTGGCCCTTCTCCCCGGAATCGTAACCACCGAGGCCACCCCAAGCGAAGCATGATGAACCACTTCACGACGGGGAGCGGATACAGTACCTCCCGTCGCCAATAGGGGGTAAAAAATTCAAATATTTAAGGCCAACAATGGCTGCTCGGTCATGGGCTTTGTTTCCACAAATCTCTGCCCAAATCTTCACCTAATATAAGCCGACCCGATAATCCCAATTCTCTACAATGTCTGAAGGAATTCTCGCAGGCAAGACGTGCCTCGTCACCGGTGGAGCCGGTGGATTGGGCAAGGCGATCGCGACTCACTTCCTCAGCGCTGGCGCCAACGTGGTGATTTGCGACATCAACGAAGAGCGTCTACAAGAGGCCTCGGCCGAGTTGTCCTCAAAGGGACCCCTCCGGGCCATCAAGTCGGATATCACCAAAGTCGATGAGGTGCAAAGTCTGTTCGACGAGCTGATCCGGGAATTCGGCAAGATCGATGTCCTGGTGAACAATGCTGGGATTATGGACCATTTCGCTCCCGTTGGCGATTTGGATGTGGCGCTATGGGAGCGGGTGATGGCCCTGAACCTCACTGCCCCTATGATCCTTAGCAAGTTGGCCGTTAGCAACATGCTGGAGCAACCGAAGCCCGATGGCCGCATTATCAATATCGTCTCCGTTGCTGGTCGAGCCGGATGGGCTGCCGGTAAGTTGGACGCCCCTTTTATCTCGCTTTGAAGATGACAAACGTTCTGACTTGGATATAACAAGGTGCCGCTTACACTGCCAGCAAGCATGGCTTGGTTGGATTGACCAAGAACACTGCCGCATACTACGGCAACAAGGGCATTCGCTGCAACGCCATGATGATGGGTGCTATGAACACTAACATTGCCGACGTGTTCAAGACTGGTATGCACATGGAGGGCTATCAGAAGATGAACTCCGTCTACGAGTCTATCCAGGCTCCTGCCTGCGATCTGGACGAAGTTGCTGGTTTCTGCGTGAACTTGACCTATGGCCCCGGTTCCAGTATTATCAACGGCGCGTGCATTGCTGTCGACAACGGCTGGACCTGTGTTGTTGGCTGATTTTGTTTTTTTTTTGACATGCCATGTGAGCTCGGGGGGGTTTTATTTGTGTACATATGTTAGTAGCGACTTGTATCTATACCTAACCCAAGGTGCTGCAACAAAGATCATATTGCCAAGAAAGGTTTCAAACATAGTGACCCTCCACTCCCTCGCAATCGAGTAGCATCAAGGCTTGCAACTGTCTTATAACTCTTCTCATGTAGTGCGACGTGGACCAGTTTCTAAGTTCCCAGGTCTTTACTGTGTTGTTTTCGCCCCATACGAGTGGATATTATAAAGTTGCGATACCCCGCATTCGGAATTTCGCTAAGTCTTCATGGCATCTCACCCTCCTACGAAGAGTATGAGTTACCGCAGTAGAAGCTATCTGAGCATATATAGGCCAACAGTTTCATGTATTTGTTTCCATTTGGGAGGAACGTGAACCAGCATCGAAAATATCGAATCTTCACTCAGCTCTTCGTTTGCGCTTGAGTCGGCCGCGGCGGCTCGGTCGCATAACTCTCCACGCCCTCCGGGATATCAACGATCGCATGCTGTGTCCAACAATGCACAGCACTCTTCATCATCTCCTTATCCAACCCCAGCAAACACCCACCCTTCACATTCGTCGTCGCCGTAGGACCCGGCTTCACCCCGGGCGCTGGCATCGAATCCTGAAAACGGTGGAAAAGGCGAACACCACAGTTCTTGCAGAATACGCACTCCATTAATCGGCCCTTCAGTGTGGGGCGCGTCCAGACACCCACGCGGTCGGCGGCGGATGAGGGGAGATCAAAGTATGGGAAGATGGCGGTGATGCCGTGAGCAGAGGCACTCTGGTGTTGGCATTGGGTGCAGTGGCAGACGTATAGACCTAGTGGTTTGTCCGTTGGGGTTTCGAATTCGACGTTCGCACATTGGCAACGTCCTTTCATACCCATTTTGGCGTTTGTGATGATGTGTTGTTAGGACTGTGGTGGGTATTTAGGGAGTGGGAGGTTGTCGTAAAGGTGAGCGGTAGGTACGTTGTATAAAAGCTTGGTACAGAGCCTCGGGTACGACGGATTTGATCTTGTCGGTGAGAGCTCGCAAACATGATATATTACTAGCACGTTAGGCGTCCCACGTTCCGTTGGCTGCGTTATCAGATATTAGGTTTTTGGCCTTCCAGGCCAGCGGGTCCGGGCGCAGGTCGTAACATGCAGCCTATGAGAAGGAAAATATTCAAGCCTCAGAAATATACGAGCCGCCTAGGTTCAACTGTAATCTTGATCGTATGAAAGAGGGCCTTAAAGACTACATCCAGAGCACTATCGATCAGAAACCGAACCCAGGACTCCTAACCAAGCAAGCAAGTCCACAAGTAGTCATTTGCCAGACTACTCTGCCTATCTCGATCTCAATGCTTAAACGTCAAAACCCCGATATGGTTATGGATGCACTCAGATAAATTGACCTTTGACTATGTCAGAAACTCTTCCCTAAAGTATGTCCCATATACTTACTGAAGCACATTGATGAGTTCCATCATGATCATTTAGTTCAGCATGCAGCCACGGAGCTTTCTCTGGGCCTTCGAGGGAAAGTCGAATCTCCGTGGCGCTGTGTGCAAAGCTATCTCCTCCCCAGACGAACTCGCCTCGAGAGGGTGTTAGCAGACAGGGTTTGCAGACACCGCCAAACATGTTGTACGTACCGTTGCTGTTGCCTAAACAAAGGTTCAGATCCAGCTGGGAATAGCTCCATGCTCCGTTCGGTCGCTCACAGCGACAGCTGAGAGTATGCCGATTTCTTAAGTTGATGTTGATTGAGTTTGTATGGAAAGGCATTTTATTTCGCGAGTGGCTGCCTCATGGTCCAGGAACAGAAGTGCTCCTCGCGCGGGGACTAGGCCTGATGATAACGAGTGTCTGTCGTATGGAAGTCATGCGCGGACCGCTGAAGATGAAGAGTGTTAGTGTTTTGAATGACGATACAGGGGCGTCAGGGCATTCTCGGTGACGTGCGAACGACCCTTGGTTCTTCACTCGGATACATCCGTGGAACATGCTGGCGGCAATCCTTACTTCAATTCCTTTTACGGCAATGTCGAGCACTCATGCGTTTACTTCGATCAGGTTGTTAGATATTGAATTCATCCGGATAGCAGCACCTCAACCACCTCTCTATTCACCTATCAACAAAATAGGCCGTATCTCGACCCTTATCTCGTTTCTCTCCATGCATGTTTTCCTCACTACCCATCATATACTTTCCCCCAGGTCGCCACTCTTCCCGCAGGTCGAGTCCATCGCAGATTATCCTCAAGACGGAACCCTATTCGTTGTGCCGTTGCTCAGAAAGACTTGTGAGGCAGATCAGCCAGCCACTGCATCAGCCATACGCCCGTTAAAAGGTTCAGGAAGTTACATAGAAACTTTTACTTCAAGACTTTCTGTGGCTTGAATCGACTGGTAAACGCCTATCAGTCAATATGTCTATATGGTTTTGGACCCTCGGAAAAAAGTAGTAGTATCTTTGACTGGCTACATCGTAAACTCGGTGCTCAATACGATGCGGTTCAGTCACCAGGTACTATTGGTAGGTCTTACTTCATAGCTTGCGGGCCACTCTAGCCTCTACAAGTTCCATCCATATCAAAGGAGGTTAATTTGAATGTATCATCCGACAACTCTTGTGGAGGGAAACGTTTACCAGCTTAGGCAGCCATGTCTCGAGGGCCTTCCAGGTTTGCCACAGAGAAAAGGCGTGGGAAGATGGAGGGGTAGTGCCAGCATGACTGAGGTTAGAGTAAGTAACGGCACGGAGCATGCAGGGGCATCATCGGCAAGGCTGCACGGATCTTGCCTCCTCTCAGCCACATCGCCAACCGAGAGACATACCAGGTGGCTGTCCATCTCCATCCCGAGGGCAGGGTCTTCGCGACCGAATCACCCTCGTCAAAGTGAGTCATTAGTCTCATCCGCATTCTTCAGGTGTGTTGCATTTGAATCATTTGGGCGATCGCTAGTCCCCTCTCTTCCAACGGAGAATCATGAGAGCTACCAAGACACCATGTTCCCCCCGGAGCATCGATACCATTGGAGGAATGAGAGACTAGTCAATTATAGTCCGCTGGTTACATCCGCAAAGCTTCCGTGAAACCAGCACGTACCCGCTGCAGCCAGCAGGGGTGTGGTG